>CP124710.1:57290000-58540000 GCA_031232105.1 Capsicum rhomboideum | reverse complement strand
CCAATAATTCGCAGATAACCCGCAGCTTACGGTGGAGGTCTACTAGTACTTGTGCTTGCAGCAAGTAAGGTAAGTCCCCCAAGGGACGTCAGTACGAAGAATGTACTGAGTATGTAAGGCTATAAGTAATTGTATGAGATATAAGAACTTTAATGGAATTAAGTACAAGTGAACGAACAATATAAATAAACTACCATATGGTATATGTGTGGAATCATGTACACTGGTTTCTTTACTTTATTGTACTTTACTTTACTATACTGTACATCATCAATCATCAATCATATCATGCCCAGGCCCAACTAATCAGTGGGAAATAACATAATAATCGGGATCGTCATCCATGCGGATGTTCCTTTCATCCCATGGGATACCACCCATAATAATGGGATCGACATTTATGCGAGTGTTTCTTTCACTCCATGAGATACCACCCATTCTCAACATTAACCATTACACAATTACTCATATTACTTCATTCTTTAGATATAAGAGTGATACATTGATAATTGTGCTTTATTGGAACTTTAGAACTTTAGAACATTACATTATTGGAACGTTAGAACCATGTTCAATGAATGAGAGATAAGTGAATAACAAGTACTACTAACTCTGAAATGAGATACTCGAAACCATTTAGAGGAAGGACACACTGTACAACCCTTTGGGGATAGGACAAGTGTTATGATAATATGAACAATAGATGCTGCAGAAGAATGCGGAAAAGAATAACCTAACATACCTTATCTTCCCAACACGTAACTACAATGATTCAACTCCTTCCTTATGTGTTACTCTACAACACAAGTACATAATGGAGCGAACATTAACGGCTAGCTACATTACAAGTTCACAAGACGGTAAGTAGGTGCTTAACGGAAAGTAGAAACCGTCCAACCTCCAAAACACATGGTGCATCACTCCCCCATTCATTATACTACCAAATAACATTATTCCACCACATTACACTATAACTTACTGCTTTTGAAAAACAACAACACCAAATCAGTCGACACACCACCAAAAATAGTCCACAATAGTTCCAAAATTCAGTTAAACATACCAAGAGAGTATTCTCTTTTCACTACACCAAACGTTCCATTTATAAACACGTATAAACATTCCCATCAAGCCATACATAAAAGGAACGATTTAGGGGCATAACCACACTTTAATATACTGAAATTTAATACTCATAACTTAATTTCTTCAACACCTTAATTACCTATACAAGTCCAAACCACAAGGAAGACAAATTCATCAAAACTAACACAAGTGGACTGCCAACTAATTAAGGGACTGCCCTATACATTTTAAACATAACCAACCTGATTTCCACACTTTCTTATACATATATTACATTAATATACAAGGGTAAAGACTTACCAAGGCTTGAAAAGTGGAGGATTTACCCAAGAACCCTAGCCCTTGGGAAAATTTGGGGCGGCTGATTGGGGTTTGAGAGCGGAGAGAGTGTTTTAATTTTCTGTTTTTGGCAAGTGAAGTGAATGGATAAATGAGCTGAATTTCAGCTCTTTATACTCCCTCTTAGCCACCTCTTTTAGCTCATTCTTATCCAATTTTTGATCCAAAATAGTCCAACTAGGTGATGCACCTACTTGGCTATACAAGTTGTTCAAAACAGTCCACTTTCTCACTTTATTTCTACTTAGATCATCTCTTGTTGGGCCTAAATAAATCTTAGGTGTTGGGCTGGTCATCTTTCCATTTTTATGTACTTAATTTGGGCCTCAATTGAGCCCATTATCTTACATCCAAATACATCCCAATAGTTTAATTAGGTGATACACCTACTATCTTAATTAAGTCACGGAAGCACCTCGTTTATGTTCTCCCTTTTTTCCAAAGTCTTAATCCTTCTACCTTAATTCACCACTTAACTTTAATTTTTACGCTTAGGTACATCCTTATTCTCTCAAATTTAAATACTTTTACCCATGTTAGGTTGGTCGCACAAGTTTAAAAAACGTACGGGGTGTTGTACTCGAATCAAAGAACTAGTTAGTCCATTACCTCTTGCCACAAGTCCGTACCATTTTCCATATAATTAAGAGTTGTATCTATAGAATACGGGGTGTTACACCACTGATCATCTGTTCATATGTATCACAAGAATTATAAAGATTATAAAGCAAAGAAGAGTACAAAAAATAATGTAATGCACATGCTTCCACTATTATAAGAAAAGGTGGTCTTCTATCCTTACCTATATAGTTTTACGTTGATACTTGACTTCATTTGAGCTCCTGATTTACATATAGTCACTTTATACCTTATATTCTCAGTACATTCTTTCGTACAATGTCCCCATTGCCTGGGGGACACTGCATTCATGCGTGCAGGTTATTAGGTGGACAGTGGTCCTTGCTACGTATGATCGAGTTCAGTTGATAGTTGGTATGCTCCTTTCTTATCGGAGTTGCTGGGTCTAGAGTCGACTTTAACTTTGTATAGTTAATGGGTACTACCGGTCCGGTCTCGATTAGTTATTACCAACACTTCATCTTAGAGGTTTGTAGACAGCTATTGTGGGTTTAGTAATGATGCCGCAATAGTATTTTTCACTGGCTCTGCTTTGGTACTTTCTTCTACACCGACCCCAACTTGCTTGGGACTAAGACTTAGTTGTTGTTCTTGTTGTACTGCTTCGGTTTCTTCTATCATGGGAGCTTCTTTTGCTTGGTTTGTTCCTTCGTCCTCCTCTTTAGATTATGTGAAAAAGACAGATAATGTACCTGTCACTATGTCAGGAAAAGCTTTCGAGTCCTGCCGACCCGCTACGGCATAGGTACGGTCCTTAGTTCCACTCGAACTAGCTACCCCTCTAACATATTTGCCACGATCAGTCGGTTGTGCACCTCTACCTAGAGGAGGAACCAATGATATCAGTGCAACGGTTGATCTTGTAGGTCGTGCCATGCCACCCGTGTTCTTTCGTGGACACCCTTTTACCTTGTGCCCTGGCACTCCGCAATGATAGCAAACATTCATTCCAACTCAGCATTCACCTGCATGAAATTTCCTACAGCGCTGGCACAACTGACAAAGCCTAGTTGGTTCACATCTCTGTGTGCTTGATATCCCACTATCTGGAAATCCTGAGTCTCACTTTTTTGCCCAAACTGGTTGCTTCTAAACCCTGGATCACATACAGGTTTCTGGTGAGCTCCAGTTGCTTCGGGGCTTCCCAAGTCACACGTGAACACTAGGTTTTGGTATTATGTAAATATTGTATAGACATGGTCATGTATCTATAGAGGCTTTGTAGACAGTTGTGGGAAGACAAATGTAGGAGGTGTATGTCGATGATGACTTAATGGCCTTGTCGGCCAAGTTTCACATATGTATATATTTAGTACATGTTTCATGAATTTATAAGCATGATAAGTTCTTACGTGGTAATGGTATTTCTTATGGCATGCATATGAATGAACATAAGCAAAGATTGGTTCTCTCGGGCCTTATCAGCTTCGGGTGCCAATCACGCCTCAATGGGAAGTTGGGGTGTGACAGTTAATGTTAAATATCACAATTGGTTGTTATTATGTTCTTGCACTTACTATTCTATTGATTTGCGTCCTTTAGAATACATCTCTATTTATTTTGTGAGCCCGGAAGGAGTAACATTAGATTAGAACGTGGAACATAAGGAATGAGTTCTTATCTTTAAGATGAATTAAAGATAAGATTCCCGGTTAGGATAGGAATATACCTAATTATCCCCGTTTGGGTCAAATACGGGATGAAATATAAATGCGTTTGAATTAGTTTCTACATCCCCTCTCAACGATGTAGTTGTAAAGCTAATTTAAATACACGACTAGAGGCTCGAAAGACCATAATCATGA
Organism: Capsicum rhomboideum; assembly: GCA_031232105.1. Lineage (NCBI taxonomy): Eukaryota > Viridiplantae > Streptophyta > Magnoliopsida > Solanales > Solanaceae > Capsicum > Capsicum rhomboideum. The sequence goes on along the minus strand of CP124710.1, from coordinate 58,536,131 downwards.
TACTAACCCCATGAATCAACAACCAAGATAGATAGCTTAACCGACGAGATTGTATAACTTTGCATGAATGTTCAAGATGCCTTGACACTGGAATCCTCCTAATTATTGTTTCCAACACTTTTAATTCTGTTATTGTTCATTGTTGCATTAGCTTAATAAAACATAAACTCTCTTTGGTTACAAATCGTACTCGTTTGACCTTAATAGTAATACTTGAATTGGATCGTCTGCTAAACACCAAGTCCATGTGGGATCGATATTCAGTTCGCAAGAGCCACTTTATTACTTGCACGACCACGTACACTTGCATGTGCTATTGAATGCAACAGTTTCTCTTTGGCGTTAGACGCTTCGGAAGTAACTTCCTTCAACATTAACGCTAAATCATCCAAGGAATTTCTGCTCTTTTCCTCTGCCTCATTTACCAACTTCATTTAATCATTCAAAGCCTTGGCCTTTGATGATGCAATCTTATCATTCTCTTTTGCCAATTCAAGTTCATACTTGTGTTTTTCTATTTCCTTCTCTATCAAATGATTGAGAAACCTGTTATTTTGCTTGGACAAGTGTTCAATGATTTAATCTTTTCACGGAGAGATGCAATCTCAATCTTGGATTCTTCGAGTTCAATCTTGATTTGTTCAAACTATTTTGTCTTTGACAATCTAAAGTCAAATATGTTGGACTCTAATAATTTCTTATTCTCCGATTCATCTTCTAATTCTTGAATCCTTCTCCTAAAATCGGACAACCAGTCTGTCACGCGAATCTTGAATGTGTTTACATGACTGAATCCCTCTTTCACTTTATCTAACTTGAGATCACATTCTTTCGCCTTTTCGAGCTCCAACTTCAAGGAATTGATACACTTATATTTAATCTTAAGTTCTTCTTATTTGTTAGTAAGCAATTTCTTCAAAGTCATAACTTCTGCATACAATTCCCTTGATTTCCTTGGTAACATTCCTTCAATGTCTATTTGTTTCTTCTTCAACAGTAAATGAACCTACCTTTTCTGACTTAACAACATCTTTTACACGAATCTTGTCTTCATGATACTGTCAAATAGAGCAAAAAAACAAAGTTAGTAGAAAGAGCACAACTATCACTTCAAATTGTAGCATAAACGAAATACTTCAAACAAACAAATCACGTATATACGAGACCCAACTCAGATGGCACAGTGCTGAATACCACATATGGAGCATTGTTATCAAAAGAAAAAAGCGCAAAAAAGATCTAAGGTCCATTGAGGCTTTAAGCGCAAAGTGCAAATAACGAGTGGGCTTAAATTAAAAAACAGTCCAAAGGGAGAAAAATTCAAATACATATATGTTTAGTCCAAGAGTAATAATTATAAGCATGAATGATCAATATATGTAAAGATAAATTGAGAATGATTACGGTAAAGTGAAATATTAACTGTTTAGGGTCGCCTCTTCAGAAGAGGCTCACTGGCAAGGAAAAGTATGCCTTAGAACCTTGTTGATGACACTGGAGCACATTATGCAAGGCGACACAGTTTGAGTCTCACTTCTGCGCTTGGGCGTGCTTTAAGCATGCCTTTGACAACACTTATATGGTGTGACTATTTTCTCAGAAAATTTATCATGCATCCACCCAATATTGAGTGAACAAACTGCTGAAGCAAACAGTACCACTTCCATTTTTCATATGGAAGAGGGGTCTCTAACATCTAATGAGTCCAGCAACAAATCTTGAAAAAGAAGAAGTCATGTTTTACTGGTTAGTAAGAAAATAGCGTTATATCACCTTTCGTAAATTGGTACCTGTTTTTCCAACTCTACAGCGACATCTTCAAACAAATCCTTTGGTGTCAAACCAGAAGTATTTGATACAACAGCCTGATTAGCCACAGACTCCTTAACCTACATATTCATAAATCAACAGGTCAACCCGCGATAAAGGTGGAACTAATAAGAAACATAATGAAATGATACATAAGGAAAAAATAATTTAGTCTCTAATAATGTATTAAAGACTAAATTTTCTTAAAATAAAAGTGTATTCCCTCTAACAGCTTAAGCTTTTCAATAAGATGATCACACACTTCAAAATGGTAGCTAAGTAAGCGGGGAGGGGGGGGGGTCCTTGCTTCTTTGAGGTCCTTATAATTTTCAATATGAGAAAATTTTCGTGTTGAATGAAAAAAAAGAGGTAGCCCGGTGCACTAAATCTCCCTCTAAGCGCAGGGTCAGGGGATAGTGAACTACAAAAGTGTGTTCCCTCTGTAAATGTTTAAGCTGTTAAATATATGTCACACACTTCAACAAAAGGCAGAAAAGTGGAATACCATCTGACAATAATCACGCCAAGATGTTTTCGCAGAAAGCGTGCCTGCTGCAATATGTTACTCCATCATCTTTCGGAATGCTATCACGATCCGAGTCGGGGCCTTGGACGTTGCACGTAGCCAATACTACTGCTAGTACGATCGAACGTTCTGGCATTTCACCTGTGCATACTTCTAATACAAATGAATAAAGCAGAAATAATATAAAATTTATTTAAGATTCCTCAAGGGATAAAACTTCTCCAAAGTTTATTAGCACTGCATAATGTCCAACAATACTAATAGTTATGATAAATAAAGATTGGAAATTACAAAGTTTGTTTGACAACTACACCAGCCTGTAAAGCCTCTAATAAGTACCAATACTGAAAGAAGAATATAAAGAAGTCATCATATCTCGTCCGGCCTCCAGGTAGAAAAAAAGCTCACCAATGGCAGAAGATAGAGATCCTAAATGATGCGCCTGATCATGGACTTGAGAGCCAGAACCTACATCATGAAATGATGTAGCACTAAAGACAGTCATTACATGGAATATATTGGTATGTAAAACCATTCCAAGAGAATAGCACAGCAAGAGATTATCAATGTAAACGAAATTCAAATTTAAGTGAAGACAAGTTGGAAAAGAACAAGAGTATAAACTGAATTAATAATTGACAAAATAAGGCAAATTTAATTCTTTTGGTTATTTGTGGGAGCAAGTAGTGAACTGATACAAACCACCATGTGAGCGCATGAAGTCTGATCTCGACCCGATCAGCTAAGCCATCATATACCTAGCCGGACATAGGACATGACATGACATGATTTCCTAGAAACAATCTATGATTAGCCCCTTTGGGGACACATGAAAAAGAGTCTTCCAACTTGTGGAATAATCTCTTCCCTACGCCAGCAAACGTAGTTTTGGGCATTTGTAGTTTAGACCTATGCATTCTCAGTCAGTCAGCTAACTCCCTTATGCTCATAACGTTATCTTATTTATTTATGTTCAAAGTTCTAGCCATATTAGGTTCATGCTCATAGTTTAGCCTTTTTACGCTCATGTACATAGTTTAGCCTTTTTGGGGTCATGTTGGGAAATTTAAACATTGTGAGCTCATTAGATTTTGATTTGGTACCCGTTTATAGCTTTCTGGAAAATGTCAAAGTTTTTTTTCATAGCATTTATAAGCATTATGGAGAAAATTGAAACCTTACTGCTAGGAGTCATTATTCCTATCCAAATGTTAAGCTAACTTCAGTTGGCTTGTTATAATTAATAATTAAATTAAGGATTCACAGCTTTACTGGCAAGAAAACAAAACAATTAAGGATTCACATCTTTACTGTAAGAAAACAAAACCAACAGAGACCATATTAAAGCTACCGAAAACAGTCCATCAAGTTCTCAAATCATTGCTTTTACAGAACTCATGAATTAATGAATGGCTATGGGTGTTGCAGTTAAGATTCATAACTTGCATCTAAACAATTGGAGTAGATTTTAACATGTTTCGGCAGCACAATTAGTTAGTTATTTACCCGTTAAAGGTCCAACTTTCTACTGGTCAAAGGATAAACTGCACAATACTAAGGGAAGCGGCAGCACCAGGTGAAGCTAAGGCTCACAATACACTGGAATAACCAGCAGAAAACTACCAATAGCAGTTTTAGTAGGAAAGTTCTTTTTATTCAAAAACTATAAGCAAGATAATTTGTCTAATACTCACAGATCAAAAACTATTAACCAGTCAAATAATGTTTCAAAATATTTTGGGGCAACAGTATTTACGTAACTACCTTTTTATGGGCTAAGAATAATCTGAATTAGAAAAACAAAACTCAAAGAAATCTGTGCAGGAAAACAGTTTTATATACCTCTTAAACGTTGAAAGAACTTGAGATTGGAAGAAGGAACTTGAACTTGATTCTCACCAATTCTCTTGTGTTTTTAGGAGTTGTGATTGAGAGAAGGAAAAGGGATATTAGCTAATGGAAAACTTCTGAAAGCTTATGGGAAATGTGAGGCTTTTATCGTGTGAATTGGAGGAAAATAGAGGGACTCTTTTTAATGTATAAAACTGATGGAAACAGAGGGGACTTTTATCTGCCGGGAAAAAATAACCCTCTGCTGAAAATAAAATGTATGGAACTAATAATTAAAAAGGGTTTTAATTGCTTGGGGTAAAGAAAAAAATTATAGGACAAAATTACCCTTGAAAAATAAGCAATGGGCCTGAGATGTTACAATATCTCCCCCTTGGGATCATTCGTCCTCGAATGAAGGTTATATACTCATGTAAAATACTATGCACTAGAATTAGGGAATAGAACTTTTACTAATGAACTTTTCTTAAGATTTATAAATACCATCATAACTCAGAAGCTCCAAAACAGTCCACCATGAGAAAATATAAACACAAATCATGAATGAAAGGCACTATACATAAACACGATTTAAGACAGGTGTTCTATGGAGCTTGATTTAAACAAGGAGAAGATTTAAGACAGGTGTTCTATGGAGCTTGATTTAAACAAGGAGAAGCAAGAATTTATGGAACATCATGAGTAAGGATTTAGATCATTACTTTCCCCACTTCCCTCTTGAGAAGTGAACAAATAAGGATATCTTTTCTTTATATCTTCCTCCATTTTCCACGTAGCTTCCCCAATCTTTTGATTTCTCCACAACACATTTACCGAAACAATTTCCTTCATCCTCAACTTGCAAACTTGACGATCCAATATCTCAATGGGAATTTTTTCATAATTCAAGAAATCTTTCATACGAACACTCTCCGTCGGGACTATAAGAGTAGGTCACCCACACACTTCCTAAGTAAGGATACATGGAATACCGGATGAACCGAGGCTAGATCCGCGGGTAAATCTAACTCATAGGCAACCTTTCCAGTTCTCCTCAAAATTTGATAAGGACCAATATATCAGTGATACCCAAAGTCAAGAACACCCAATCATTTACCTCAAACTCCAAGTCTCTACGCCTCCTATCCGAGTAGGATTTCTGACGGCTTTGTGCAGTTTTCAACCTCTCTCGAATAACCTTAACCTTCTCAACAACTTGATGAACTCAATACGGCCCCAACAACTTAAATTCACCAATATCAAACCACTCAATAGGAGATCTACATCTTTGCCCATACAATGCTTCATATGGCGCAATCTTGATGCTGGAGTGGTAGCTGTTATTATATACAAACTTGATAAGAGATAAGTGATCCTCCCAACTTCCCCTAAAATTAAGAACACATGCCCTCACTAAATCCTCGAGCGTCTGAATGGTGCGCTCTGCTTGGCCATCCATCTAAGGGTGGAAAGCGGTACTAAGATTCACCTACGTACCCAATCTGTTTTGAAAAGACCTCCAAAAATGAGTGGTGAATTGGGTCCTCTGTCTGAAATGATGGATACAGGAATCCCATGCAGCCTAACAATCTCCCGAATATATCCTAGCATAATCCTCAACAGAAAAAGTCAAACTTAGTCATTCAATCCATAATCACCCATATTGAGTCATGTTGATGTCGAGAACACGGTAACCCTATCACAAAATCCATATTTATCATATCCCACTTCCACGCTAAAAGAACTATATCCTGAGAAAAACCACCAGGTTTTTGATGCTCAACCTTAACCTACTGACAATTTGGGCACTTGAGAACAAAGTCAGCAATACTTCGCTTCATGTTGTTCCACCAATAAATTTCCCACAAATCATGATACATTTTGGTCGAGCCCGGGTGAATGGAGTACCTGGAATAATTTTCCTCTGCCATGATTCTCTCTCCCAACCCATCAACATTCAAAACATAAAATCTACCCTGATATCTCAAAACACCATCTCCCCTTTGTTCAAAAGCCATAACCTTTTGTTATAGAACTTCTTCCTTCAATTGCAAAAGAATGGAGTCATTATTCTGCTTTTCTTTAACTTTTGACATTAGGGACGATTCTGACATATTTTGAACAACCACCCCACCGTCCTTAGAGTCTAGGAGTCGCACTCTTAAATTAGCAAGCCGATGAATATCTTTTGTGAGTCCTTTTTTTTCTTCCTTCACATGCGTAAGACTCCCCATAGACAATCTACTAAGAGCATCTGCAACCATGTTTACCTTACCAGGATGATAAAGCAAACTTAAATCATAGTCTTTAAGCAACTCAAGTCACCTCCTTTGCCTGAGATTCAACTCCTTCTGATTGAAAACATACTGGAGACTCTTATGATCAGTGAAAATATCAACATACACCCCTTAGGATAGTGACACCAAATCTTTAAACAAAGACCACATCTGCCAATTCAAGCTCGTGAGTTGGGAAATTCCTCTCATGATTCTTAAGCTTCCTCGAGGCATAGGCTATAACCTTACTGTGCTGTATCAATAGACAACCAATACCAACCCATGAAGAATCACAATAGACCACAAAGCCATCATTTCTCTCCGACAAAGTTAACACTAGAGCGGAGGTCAATCTATCTTTCAACTCCTGGAGACTCTTCTCATATGACTTCGACCATTGAAACTTGATCATCTTTTGAGTCAATTTAGTCAAATGGGCAGCAATGGAGGAAAATCCTTCCACAAATCTCCTATAATAATCAGCCAGACCTATAAATCTTCTGATATAGGAAGGTGTAGTAGTTCTGGGCCAATTTTTCACTGCCTCTCTTTTGATAATCAACCTGGATGCCTACACCAGAAACAATATAACCCAAAAATGCTACAGACTCCAACTAGAATTCACACTTGGAGAATTTAGCATACAACTCACTGTCCTTAAGTGTTTGAAAAACAATCCTGAGATGTTTATCATGCTCCTCCATACTTCAGAAATAGATCAAAATATCATCAATGAAGACGATTATGAACATCTTTAGGTATTGCTTAAACACCCTATTCATGAGGTCCCGTAAAAGCTGCAGGAGCGTTAGTCAAACCAAAGGACATGACTAAAAATTCAAAGTGACCATACCAGGTTTGAAAAGTTGTCTTCAAAATATCACATTCTTTGACTTTCAACTGATGATAATCAGATCTGAGATCTATTTTAGAAAAACACTTGGCACCTTGTTCCTGATCGAACGAGTTATTTATTCTAGGAAGAGCGTACTTATTCTTTACAGTGACTTTATTTAGCTGGCGATAATCAGTGCATATTCGGAGGGAACCATCCTTCTTGCGCACGAATAAGACTGGAATGCCTCAATGTGAGATACTAGGCCTTATGAAACCCTTATCAAGAAGATCTTTCAACTACTCTTTCAACTCTCTTAATTCTACATGAGCCATTCTATATGGTGGAATGAAGAGAGGCTGAGTGTTGGGAAAAAGATCGATCCCAAAATCTAATTCCCTAACGGGAGAAACTCTGGGAAGATCATTAGGAAAACTTTTGGATACTCATTAACAATAGGAACAGACTAGAGTGAAGGTGTTTCTGACTTAGAATCTTTGGCTCGAACCAAGTGATAAATACACCTATTGGATATCATTTTTTGGGCTTTAAGATATGATATGAATTTTCCTTTAGGCACGACAGGACTACCTTTCCATTCAAGAACTGGTTTGCTGGGAAACTGAAACTTGACTACTCTCGTTCTACAATCAATGGAAGCATAGCATGAATACAACCAGTCCATACCTAAAATAACATCAAATTCCACCATGTCAAACTCAATTAAGTCAATTGTGGTGTCTTTACAGAGGACGGCGACTATACAATCTCTATCAACTTTTCTAACAATAATGGACTCGCCAATAGGAGTGAAAATAGAAAATGGCTCTAGAATTTGCTCAAGGAAAATCCCAAAATTCATGGCTACATATGGGGTCACAAAATACAAAGAAGCACAAGGATCAAGTAGCACATAAACATCATAAGAAAAGACATTCAACATACCAATAACCACATCAAGAGAAGACTCCAAATCCTGGTTATTTCAGAAAGCATACAGACGATTCTAAACTCTATCGATCCCCAAAATAGTGCCCTGTCCCGCTAGAGAAATTATAGTAAAAGATTGGGCTCTGTTGCCCCAATTACCTCTCCTTACTAACGGACAATCGTTTTGCGTATGACTTTGCTGGCAACATACATAACACACACCTTTTCCATAACGACACTCACCTGGGTGATTCTTTCCACAAGTAGCACAAGAAGGATATGATGGAACCCATTGACTTCCACTTCTCTGTGACTTAGAACTTGAACCCTAGAATTTTAATTTGTCTAAACCCGTTGGTTGGTCTTAGGCCTCTGTAAAGGTTCACTAGCTGAAGATGGAGTAGATTTGTATGATCTCTTATGAAAGAAAGTTCTATTTCCATTTCCTGACTGCTGCTAATTAGACTCATTACCTGCTGACTTGGCCCACTTGTTTTGAAATTCCTCCCTATCCTTTTGTTTTTCCTCCTTAACCTGTTGAGCATACACCATCAACCTGGAAATATATGTATCACTAACCAACAATGCCCCTTTGCACTCTTTTTTACATGTTTTGAAACTCCGGACACAAATTTCAGCATCCTAGCCCTTATTGTAGATACCATCTACGGAGCATATCGAGACAATTGAGTGAACTTGAGACCATACTCCCTCACATTCATTTTTTCCTATTTCAAATTCACAAACTCCTGTATCTTAGCCTCCGTTAGCTCCTGTGGAAAGAAATGGTCAAGGAAAGCATCCATAAAATCATCCCACACTGAAGGAGGTGTATCAGCAGTAGTATTCTGCCCAGAAGTACGAGCTCCATTTCTGGTATGAATCACATGAATTGGGGGCAGACTACTGGTGCTTGAACCGGTAGGATCCCTAGTATTAGTAATGGCCCTCTGCCTAGTAGGCCTTTTTGAAGGCATGATCTGAAACAAGCAACAAGTACGAATTAGAATAATTTCATAGAATTGAACTTTATCGAACGAACTAGAGTATGAAAGAAGGGAAAATATTTTCTAAATGCCCAGTAGCCTCCTAATTATAAGTGTGATGCGCTTCACACTCATAATTAGAACTCTACTAGAGACGGCTTCACAGACACCCTAGGATACTAGAACTCTGTGCTCTGATACCAAGTTTTTCATGACTTGAGTCGGGGCCCTAGACGTGGAACACACCCGATACTATTGCTAGTATGAGGGAACGTTCTAGTATATCACCTGTGACGCCCTGAATCCCATTCGGGACGGACTGGCATCCAAAGTCGTTGAGGCTCGAGAGAACCAATCTTTACTCCCGAACATTCATATGCATGTCTCTGTATGGATAGCATTCTATCTCATATAACTTATAAAATACCAATGGCGTCATGGCAAACGTATACTACATATGAAACTTGGCCGTTAGGGCCATCAAGTCAAAATAGACATTTATCTCTTACATTCGTCTTCCCATAACCGTCTACAAAGCCTCTACAGATACATGTACATAACCAAACTACAATCGGGACAAGTCCCCACTTTATACAACATTTATAATACCAAAATAATGTACATATGTGACTCGAAAAGCCCCAAACCAACTGGAGCTCACCAATGATCTGCGGATGACTCATAGCCTACAGTGGAGGTCTATTAGCACCTGTGCCTGCAGCAAGTAAGGTAAGTCCCCCAAGGGGGTCAGTATGAATAATGTACTGAGTATGTAAGGCTATATGAAACTGCATCAATACATAAGAACTTCAATGGAAATAATTATAAGAGAATACCCAATATGGATAAACCATTAATCTGCATGTTTGGAACTATGTATATTACTTTTGTTACTTTCTTCGCTTCTTTACTATACTGTACTTTACTTTATCAATCATCAATCATATAATGCCCGGACCCAACTGATCAGTGGGAATAACATAATAATCGGGATCGCCTCTAGCTAGGCTTACGCCCCTTTGAGTTGCCACCCGTTCCCAATGAACTTTCGGGATTGCCTCTAGCTAGGCTTTTTCCCCTTCGAGTTGCCACCCGTACTCAATATCCATTTGGGATCGCCTCTAGATAGGCTTACGCCCCTTCGAGTTGCCACCCATACTCAACAAGTGTGCATTACTTCAATTCCTTTGTTATGAGATTGGTACATTAGTGGTTACAATGTTATGGGAACTTTGGAACATTAACCAATGAACATGAGTCATGTGAATCACAATTGATCAATGAATAAGGAACATGTGTGTAACAATGATTAATAACCGAAAATGGGATACCTTTGAACATTTCGGAATGGAACAAGTATAATGACAATGTGACTCTATGTGCTGTAGAAGGATACGGAAAGAGTAACCTTACATACCTTATCTTTCCAAAAAGTGACTACAACAATTCAGATCTTCCTTATAGCGTTATTCTACAATATGAATACATAATGGAGCTAACATTAACAACTAACTACATTACAAGTTCACAAGACGATAATTAGCTACTTTACGGGAAGTAAAAACTATCCAACATCCCCAACACATGGTATATCATTCCACCTTATTTACTAATGCCACATAACTTCATTTCACTCTCCTACAATACAATTTACTACCTCACAACACCAACAACGCCAAAACAGTCCACACATCAACATAAACGTCACAAACCAACAAGATTTCACACCAAGTGCATACTTCACATTTTTACCTCAATGAAACTCCACATATTTATTCCATCAAGTCACATAAATACCTTCCACAAAAATATACCAAAACAGCCCACACAGTTTCAGAATTCACTTTAACATAACAAGAAAGTATTCTCTTTTCACTACGCCAAACGTTCCATACACAATTATGTATAAACATTTCCATCAAGCCATACACAAGGGGAACGAATTAGGGACATCACCACACTTAAATATACTGAAATTTAGTCCATCTAATTCAATTCCTTCAAAACCTTAAGTCCCCTTTCAAGTTTAAACCACATAGAAGGCAAATCTTTTACCGATCAAGCAAAAGTAGACTGTTTTACAAATAGTGGACTGCCCAACACTTATTAAACATAACCAACATGATTTACACACCATCCTATGCATATAATATAATAAACCATAATAATAAACACTTACCAAAGCTTGCAAAGGAGTGATCTTGTCCAAAGAGAATGGTAGCTTAGGGTTTGGAAGAGGAGAGAATATTGTGGAAAAATCTAGAAATGGCAAGTGTGTTATGTTGAATAAAAATCTGATTTGTTGCCTCTTATATAGTCCTAAAAAGTCATACTTAGCCACTCTTGGTCAAAGAGGACATGTTTACTTGTTCCATTTTATGAATGGGTCATTTTTCCCCTTTTTGGGCCATGTCTTATACTTAATTATTGGGCCTTAAATTGAGCCCATGACACAAGACCAATTCAGCCCATCTAATTTAAATGGGTAATACCCCAACAATCTCATGTTTAAATAATTCCACAAATGTTAAGACAATCAAGTAAGGTCGAAAATGTACGGAGTGTTACATCCTTCCCCCCTTAGAAACATTCGTCCTCGAATATTAGTAACGTTATCCAATTTAAGCACATTCAAGTCTGACTTCTTTTTGCATGTTATCATAACACATAATACTTACAAATGCTTACTTGTCATTGATCCAATTCTGTATCCTGAACTTCCTCTTCCGTTTAAAATAAATGAGGGTACTTAGTCTTCATTATTTCTTCAGCTTCCCATGTGATCTCTTCTACTTGCTAATTTCTGCAAAGCACTTTTACGGAAGTCACTTCCTTATTCCTTAACCTCTTAAGTTTTTGATCCAGAATAGCAGTAGATATCTCTTTGTAGGTTAGATCTTATGTAACTTGTACATCTTCACTGAAATCAATACGAGAAGGATCTCCCAGATACTTTCGAAGCATTAACCCATGGAACACTGAACGAACTGTGGAGAGTTCTTGGGATAGTGCTAACTCGTATGCAACGTGACTAATTCTTCAGACAATTTCATATGGCACATTATATAGGTCCAACTTTCCTTTCTTAACGAATCTCATTACCCCTTTCATTGGTGACACTTTCAAGAATACCCAATCACCTCGGGCAAATTCTAGCCCCCTTCTTCTAACATCGGCATATGACTTGTGTCAAATTATAGCTACTATTGTATCACCTTAACCTTCTCCATAGCTTAATAAACAAAATCTAGCCCCAAGTAAGGCAGACCCGCTTGTTTTAAACCATCCGATTGATGATTTACACTTTCTTCCATATAAATCTTCGTAAGATGCCATTTTGATACTTGAATGATAGCAATTATTATAATCAAATTCAATAAGAGGTATATGATCATCCCAACTACTTTTAAAGTCCAATGTGCAAGCTCATAGCATATCTTCAAGTGTTTGGATAGTATATTTTGCTTGTTCATCTGGCTGGGGATGAAAAGTTGTACTCAAATTCACTTGTATACCCAAACTCTCTGAAAAGAAAACTTCCAAAAATGTGTAGTAAATTGAGCTCCCCTGTCTGATGTAGTAGAGATTGGAACTCTATGTAGTCGTACTATCTCTTCTATTTATAATCTCGCATATTCTTCAGCTGTGTAGGTGGTCTTGACAGGCAACACGTGTGCTGATTTGGTAAACCTGTCAACTATCACTCATTTGGAATCAAATTTACAAAGTGTATAAGACAAACTTATGTGTATGAGGCAAACTTGTGATAAAATCCATGTTAACCATGTCCCATTTTCATCTGGAAAATCCATACATTGCATATGACCTCCCGATTTTCGATGCTCTACTTTTACTTGTTAACAATTCGGACAATGAACTACAAATTCTGCAATGTTCTTCTTCATGTAACCTTACCAATACATCTTTTCCAAGCCATGGTACATTTTGGTTGTTCCCGAATGAATAGAATACCGCAAATGATATGCTTTTGTCATAATTCATTTCCCTAGCTCATATATATCCGGTACACAAAATCTACCTTGGCATTGAAGTACCCCCCTCTTATGTAAGCTCAAGTACCTTTGTCAAACTTTGTTGTACATTCTTTTTTTTTTAACTGAAATAAAATACGATTTGCATGTTGCTTTTTCTTTACCTCAGTTACAAGTGAAGACTCTGCTGCCTTTTATACTATAATTCTTTCATCTGGAGTTTCAAGAAGACGAAACCCCATACTGGCTAATTGATATAGATTTCTTGACTATATCTTTCTTTTCTGTGAGCTGGCCATTAGTACTTCCAACTGCTTTGCAGCTTAATGTATCAGCTACCACGTTTGCTTTTCCCGAATGATACAAGATATCAATGTCACAATCTTTTAATAGTTCAAGCCACCTTCGCTACCTCAAATTTAAGTCCTTCTGCTTAAACATATATTGCAAACTCTTATGATCAGTATATATGTCAACATGAACCCCTTACAAATAGTGGCGCCCTATCTTTAAAGCAAATATCACAGCTGCTAGTTCAGGGTCATGTGTTGGGTAATTTCTCTTATGTGGCCACAACTTTCGTGAGGCATACGCTATTACATTACTGTGTTGCATCAATATACATCCTAGGATGACTCCTGAAGCATCACATTGTACTGCATACCCCTCTGTACTTTCTGGGAGTACCAACACAGGTGTAGAAGTCAATTTATCTTTCAGCTCTTGGAAGCTCTTCTCACATGTGTCATTCTACTGAAACTTGATTGTCTTGTGTGTTATCTTTGTTAAGGGAGTAGGGATAGAAGAAATCCTTCAACAAATCTCCTATAACAACCAACCAATCCAAGAAAATGATGAATCTCTGTAAGCGTCGTAGGCCTTAGCCAATTCTTCCCGGGTTCTATCTTTTGTATATCAACCTTGATTCCTTTATCCTATACAATGTGACCCAAGAACGCTACGAATTTTATCCAAACTCATGTTTAGAGAACTTTACATATATATTATTGTCACGAAGAATCTGTAACACCGGTCGTAAGCGATTAGCATGGTCCGCTTGTGATCTTGAGTAAACTAAAATATCATCTGTAAACACAGTCACAAACACGTCTAGAAATGACTTGAACACCCTATTTATCAAATCCATAAAAAAAATGGTTGGTGCATTTGTTAGTCCGAATGACATAACTAAAACTCAAAATGACCATACCATGTTCGGGAAGCTGTCCTGGGTATATCTTTTTCTCTAACCCTCACTCGATGATAACCCGATCTGAAGTTAATCTTTAAGAATCATTTGGCACCCTATAACCGATCAAATAAATCATCAATTCTGGGGAAGGGGTGTCACACCCCAAATCCCGTTGAGGCGTGATTGGCACCCGAAGCCGATAAAGCCTAAGAGAACCAAGCTTTACTTCTATTCATTCACATGCATGCCATAGAAAACACCACTATCACGTAGGAACATAAGAGTCTAATAACGGAAATCATGGAACTTGCGATATATTTATATATACATATGTGAAACTTGGCCGTCGAGGCCATCAAGTCAAGGTGGACATACATTTCTTCATTCACATACCCACATTGGTTTACAAAAGCCTCTAATAAGAGTACACACATAACCATCTTAAATTCGGGACAATTCCCCGCTTCACATAACATGACAGTACCAAAACAAATGTACACAAGAGAACCGGAAAGCCCCGAATCAACTAGAGCTCACCAAAGATCGGCAAAAGATCCGCAACCTACTGTGGAGGTCTACTAGTACCTGTTCCTGCAGCAAGTAAGGTAAATTTCCCCAAAGGGATCAGTACAAAGAATGTACTGAGTATGTAAGGTCACAAGAAACTATATGAGATATAAGAACTTTAATGGAAATAATTATAAGAGAATGCCCAATATGGATAAGCTAACAATCTGTATATTTGGAACTATGTACTTTACTTTTGTTACTTTCTTCACTTCTTTACTTTACTTTACTGTACTTTACTTTATCAATCATCAATCATATAATTCCCGGGCCCAACTGATCAGTGGGAAAAATAATATCATCATGCAGGTGTTCATTTCACCCCATGGATACACCCATTATATTGGAATGGTCATCATACAGTTGTTCCTTCACCCCATGGATATCATCATGCAGGTGTTTATTTCACCCCATGGATACACCCATAATATTGGGATCGTGATCATGCAGGTGTTACTTCCACCCCATGGATACAACTAATTATACATTACTTTATTCTTTAACTTTAAGAGTGATACATTGGTAGCTGTACTTTATTGGAACTTTAGAACTTTAGAACGTAACATTATTGGAACTTTGGAACAATGTTCAATGAATAAGCGATAAGTGAATAACAAGTACTACTAACTCTGAAATAAGATACTCTAAACCATTTAGAGGAATGATATACTGTACAACTCTATAGGATAGGACAAGTGTTATGATAATGTGAATAATAGAGGCTGCAGAAGAATGCGGAAAAAGTAACCTTACATACCTTATCGTTTCAATATGAACACTCAACCCTATACGTGAACACAATAGTCCAGCTCCTTCCTCACATCTTACTTTACAACACAAGTACATACTGGAATTTACATTAACCACCACTACCTTACAAATGCATATAACAAAAACGAGTTTCATGTTTGCCATTAAAAATGTCATTTTCCCCCTTGACAATACCATTGATGAAATTAGCATACCAATAATCCCACAATATTCCCAACATTGACCAATATCATAAACCACTAGCATGTCACACCAAATTCATACTTTACACTTCTCCTTCACCACAACATCACAATGATTCCACCAATTCACTTCAATACACCTCACAACAACAAATCGGCCAAAATCCAACCATTACACTTATAACAAAATAACAAGTTTAATAACATAATCACACCATACATGTTGATATTTCATCCATACCATGCTCTTTCATCAAAACCACAAGTCATATTTCAAGTTACAATCCTATAGATAACATATCTTTTACAAAAACACAAAGTGTCATGTTCAACACTTCCAAGCATAACCAACATGATACACATAATTTCTCATGCTTATAATATGTTAAAGTACAAGAATAATCACTTACCCAAGCTTGGAAGATGATGATCTTGTCCAAAAATTCCTTAGGGTTTGAAGAGCTTGAGAAATGTCTTGTGGATATATTGTAGAAATGTCTAGAATGGCATGTGACCCTTTGAGATTAAAAATCTGATTTTTGGCCACCTTTTATAACCTATTAAATTCATCCTTAGCCATTTAATTCAATCATTGAAAAGTCAAGGCAAGAATGGGTCATTTGACCCATTTTGGGCCATGTCTTTTATTCTATTTTGGGCCTCAATTTAGGCCCAATTGCACATGTTAGCTTAGCCCACCAACTTTAATGTTTAATTTACCATATATCTCATATTTAAATAATTCCATAATGTCACGACAACATTAGCTTACGAGGGTCATGTTCGTCGCCTCAATCGCAAAAATAGGAATTCTAGCCACCCATGGCTTACTTTAACTTAATTTGATAAATACTTGTGTTTCATGATTTGCTTGTGTAGGAGTATTTAGGAGTGTATTGAAGTATTTGAAGCGTTAACAATGCTAAATGAACTCCAAGGAACCAAAAGAAACCATGTAAGAATCGACGTTGCATTGCGTTGCAAAACGGGCACGGAAGGGCACATTTTTTGTGCCTTGCGCCACTATCTGCAAAGCAAGCAGTGGCGAAAGAAATTGTTGCCCTCTGAAACAAAGAGTGGCGCAAGTTTTAACACCTTGCTGAATTTTTTTCCCTTTTTGCAAACACTAGCATACCTTCCAATATCCCGTCAAAGCACTTCCAAATACTTACTTATTGCTCTCAACACTAAGTAAACATGAGTCCAAATTGTCAAATGGGGTCTAAAATGTACGGGGTATTACATTCTTCCACCCTTAGAAACATTCGTCCTCGAATGTTAACAACATCGTCTCACTGTAACCACTTAAGTCGAAATGAATCCTTCACATTATCACATCCACACGTAATACTTGTAAAGACTTACTTATTATGACTCCAATTCTGTATCTTGAACTTTTTCTTCCATGTACAACAATTACGAGTACTTTAGACTTCATGAGTTCTTCGGTTTCCCTTGTGATTTATTCTACATGCTAATTTCTCTAATAGTGCCTTTACGAAAGCTATTTCTGCATCTCTTAATTCCTTTATTTATCGATCTAGAACAACAATACATAACAAGAAGTACCTTTTCATATGTGAGATCCTACGTGACTTGTAGATCTCCACTAGGAACAATACGAGATAGTCTCCTATACATTTTCAAAGCATCGAATAGGAAATACGGAATGAACTGTGAAGAGTTCTTGGACTAGTGCTGCTAGATACGCAAATTGCCCAAGTCTTGGAGAATTTCCCTTTCTTTCTGAATCTCATTATCTTTTCTTCTCAATTTTTTTTGTTCATTGGTGACACTGTCACAAATACCTGAGCACCTATGGCACATTTTAATTCCCTCTTTCTAACATCTAACATCGGCATATGATTTGTATCGGCTCTGGGTCACTCATAGCTACTATTATATAGTGCCTTCACCTTCTCTATACCTTGATGAACAAAATCTGACCTGAGCAAAGCAAATTTCATTAGTTGTAACCCATCCAATTAGTGATCTATATTTCCTTTCATATAAAGTTTCGTGAGGTGCTTTTTGATATATTTTTATTGTAAGCAATTTCAATAAACGATAAATGTCATCCCAACCACCTTTAAAGTCCAATGTACAAACTCATGACATATCTTCAAGTGTTCATATAATTCATTCTGTTTGTCGATCCATCTGAGGATGATAGCCGTACATACATCCACCTGTGCACCCATGCTTTACTAAAAAGACTTCCAAACACTGTGCAATACAGTGAGCTCTCCTGTTTAATATAAGAGTGAGTGGAATCCCATGTAATCAATCGTATTATCTTTGTAACATACCACTTTGCATAATGTTCAGTTGTATCGGTGGTCCTAACTGATAGGACATACGCAGACTGGGTAACCCTATCAACTCTTACCTATATGGAATCAACCTTCGCAGTGTACAAGGCAACCCTATGATTAAATCCATGTTATTCATGTTCCACTTCCAAACTTGAAGGGTGATACATTGCATAAACATTCAGATTTCTAATGTCATACTGTTAATCAATTGCCGCTTGGACATTGAGCTACACATTCTACAATGGGCTTTTCAGGTAACCTTACTAAGGAATCTCTACTAAACCATGGCACATTTTGGTTGCTTCTGAATAAATACAATACCCTGAACAATGTCCCTCTGGCATAACTCCTTTCCTTAACTCGTCTATACCCGGTACGCACAATCTACATTAGCGTTAAAGTACTCTTTTTTTTATCTTCATAAGATCGGATCTTTTTATCAGGCCCTATTATACATTTTCTTTCAGTTGTAATAACATAGAACCCGCATACTACCCTCTTTCACTTTAGCTACAAATGAAGGTCCTGTCGCAATTTACCCTATAATTCTTTCATTTGGAGTTTCAAGAAATCAAACTCGCAAACCGGCTAATTGATGTAATTCCTTGACTATTTGTTTTATTTTCGGTCAACTAGCTACTAGTGCGTCCGATTGTGTTGTGACTTAACGCATCATCTATTACACCTGCTTTTCCCAGATGGGATATCAATATCATAGGCTGTGAATATATTTCAACATTTTTGTTTTCTTAAATGGAGGTCTTGTTGATTAAGGATATATTACAAACTCTGATGATCAGTATATATGCCAATACGAACCCTACACAAATAATGGTGTCATACACTTTTAAAAACAACCTTCACGACTGCTGGCTCAAAATCATGTGTTAGGTAATGGCCTTCATATGGACACAACTGTCGTGAGGCATGTGCTATCCCATCACCATGCCGCATCTGTACACACCATAAACCAATGTAAGTGCAGAGGTTAACTTATTATTTTTCGACTCTTGAAAACTACTCTCATATGACTCCTTCCGCTGAAACCTAATTACCTTGTATGGTTGTTTCATTAAAGGTATAGAGGGAGAAGAAAATCCTTCTACAATCCCTCTATGATATCTTGTCAATCAGAGAAAACTATGACTTTCGGTGGGTGTCGTAGGCCTTGGCCAATCCTTCACGGCTTCTATATGTCTTTTGCGTATCATCACTTATTCCTTTATCTGACACAATGTGACCTAAAAATGCCATTAACCAAAATTCATGCTTAGAGAACTTTGCGTCCCACTTATGATGCGAAGGATTTGTAACACCTATCGTACGTGATTAGCAGGGTTCGCTTGTGATTCTGAAGAAACTCATATATCATCTATAATCACCGTCACGAATACATTTATGACTGGCTTAAACGTTCTGATCATCCAACTCATAAGTCTACTGGTGCATTCGTTAGCCCATTTGACATAACTAAGAAGACATAATGACCATCCCGGGTTTGGCAAGTTGCCTTGGGTATACCTTTTTGTTTAACCCATACTTGATAATAACTCGCTCTCAGGTCGGTCTTTGAGAAATCTTTGGCATCCTGTAATTGGTTCATTAACTTATAAGTTCCGGGAAGGAAATATTTATTCTTAATTGTCACTCTCTTCAGTTGTCGATAATCAGTACACGTTCTCAATGTGCCATTTTTTTTTGGTACAATTAATACTGATGCACCCCAAAGGAATATACTAGGCCTTGTGAACCTCTTGTCCAACAAGTCCTTTAATTGCTCCTACATCCCCCGCAATTCTGTTGGAGCCATTCTATACGGAGGAATAGAGATAGCCAGAATGCCTGGAATCACATCACTATCAAGCTCTACTTTCCGTTTCAAGAAATACATCTAGAAATTCATTTATCGATCGAAGTGTTGGTACCCTCACATCGGTATCCCATACTCTTACTAGGTGACAAATATACCCCTTGGATATCATTTCCTTTACTTTACTATAGGAAATGAAGTTTCCTTCGGTGCTCCCACATTACCCTTCCATACAAGGACATTCTTTTATGGAAACATGAAAATGTAACTCCTTAGCTCGGTAATTCGCCGTGGCATATCAAGAAGTCAACCAACCCATACCTATAATGACCTCAAAGTTTGCCATTTCCAGTTCAGTAGGCGCAACCAGTGTGTCATATCCACAACCGATTACTAGACAATTATGATATACTCTTTTAGCTGTCATAAGTTCACAACTAGTGTAGATACTTCAAACGGCTTACCTAGTATGTCTCATGTTCCTTAGAAAAACACATATGGAAGAATGTATGATAATGTATAACCTGGGTCAATCAATGCAAATTTGGGCCATGTCTTTTGTTCTAATTTGGGCTTTAAATTGAGCCCAATAACACATGTCAACTGAGCCCACCAAATTCAATGTATGATCCACCATATATCTCATGTTTAAATAATTCCATAAATTTCATGACAATACTCACTCACATAATTCATGTTCGTAGCCTCAATCTCAAAAATAAGAAATATGGCTTAATTGAACATAATTTGATAAAATACTTATGACGAAGAATTAACCCTAACTCGGATCCCAAACTCGCTCAAGATTAGTCCTACTACGATGGAATAAGGATACCATAACCTAAGAGTCCTCTTTATAGACTAATAATCGCAGAAGAGATTTGGCAAAAAGCACCCCGGCATGCTCCCGGGCGCTCCTGAGACTTAGGTGAATTTCAACTCTGAAAAGGGGGAACCTGAACAGCTTGGCACGCCCCTAGGCGCCCCTTTCTACTTGTACCAAAAATATTTCGGCCAAAAGCGGCCCAGCACGCCACCTGGCGCGCCCCACACTTAATTTTTGATTTCAACTTTTCTTTGTGGATTTGGTTGGATCTTTCAAGTTTCAACCTTTTGCTTGCCTCTTATCTTTAAGATCCTTTGCTTGGATGTCCTTTAAACCTCACTTTTCACGCCACAAATGCTCCACAAAGTCATAAGCACCTCCTACAAAGGTCTAATCATATTTACTAGCACAATATCAAATGTTCCATCAATACCAATACAAAACAACGTACTTATTGCTCTCGACCCTAGGGTAAACATGGTTTAAGGTTGTCAAGTAAGGTCAGAAATGTATGGGGTATTACATGAAGATGTTGCATTTATTCCTCGTGGATTCGATGTGGACTCTAAGTTGGGTAATTATATTGACAATGATCTGTTATACTTTTACTGTATAATTTGAGAGTTATCAAAAATGGTGTCTTTACCGGGGAATGAAACATAGCATTCATTCTTTTTAGTGTTATAAGTTACTTGTGTTAGTCGTAGTGTAAACTTTACTTTCTTAGTTGTTTGTTTTTTGTCTAGGTGATAATCTAAGTCATCATGGCACAATGAGTCAAAATGATAGCTACTCCGCTACCTTTGATGGACACCTTGATGATGAAGCTATTGGCTGGAGTGTTGTGAAACTACGGTAGTGATGATATTGAAGAATATGATGAAGTTGTGGCCTCATTTAAAGGTCTTGTTTCTTTCATGAAGAATCCATGCAAGCTTGATCTTAATCTAAAAAATCGCTAGAGTCTTCCCGCTAAGCCCTCAATCATAGAGCCATCAAAGCTTGAGCTTAAACCTCTACCACCGCACCTACATTATGTGTTATTGGGGGGGGGGGGGGGGTTAACACCTAAACCATTATCATTGTGGGATATTTGATTACATGGCATGTGGAAGCATTAAAATCAATGGTAAAAAGATATATTCAAGCCATTAGTTGGACCATAGCGGATATTATCGAGATTGCACCCATTATTTGTGCCCACAAGATAAAGTTGGAACCCGATTTCAAGCCTAGTGTTGAACATCAATAGAGGTTAAATCCTCCCATATAAGATGTTGTTAAAAAGGAGATCATCAAGTGGTTATATGCGGGTGTTGTGTATCTGATCTCGGATAGCACATGGGTGAGACCGATACAATGTGTTCCCAAGAAAGGTGGTATCGCAGTGGTCCCAAATGAGAACAATGATCTTATACCCGTCTATTCGATCATGGGTTGGAGAGTGTGTATTGATTATAGAAAATTAAAGTCGTGGATGGAGAAAGACCACTTCCCCATGCCCTTTATGGTTCATTTACTCGATAGACTAGCGGGAAGAGGTTGCTATTGCTTTCTCAATGGATATTTGGGCTACAATCAAATTTCAATAGCCCCCGAAGATCAAGAAAATACTATCTTCACATATCCTTATGTAACTTTTTCTTTCAAGTGCATGCCATTTGGGCTAGGCAATGCAACCGCTACTTTCTAATAGTGTATGATTTCTATTTTTCGGACATAGTGGAGGACTCGATTGAGGTATTTATGGATGATTTCTCATTTGTTGGTGATACATTTGAGGGATGCCTTGAACATTTGGAAAAGGTGCTTTAAAGGTGTGTGGAAAACATCTTGTTTTAAATTGGGAGAAATACCACTTTATGGTGAAAGAAGGGATTGTCCTTGGACACAAGATTTTGGGGCAAGGAATCCAAGTTGATCAAGCTAAAGTCGAGGTTATTTCTAAATTGCATCCTTCGATATATAAAAAGTGTGAGAAATTTACTTGGTCATGTGGGTTTTTATGGGAGGTTCATCAAAGACTTCTCCAAGATTGCCCAACCTATGTGCAAGCTTCTTGAGAAGGTGGCAAAGTTCGAGTTTGATGGAGAGTGTGTGAGGGAATTCAATTGTCTCAAGGAGAAACTTGCCTCAACCCCCATCATTGTGGCCCCTAATTGGTCACAACATTTTGATCTTATGTGTGATGCAAGTAAGTTTGCACTAGGTGCAGTGCTTGGTCTAAGAAAGGGGAAACTTTTTCATCATATCTACTATGCTAGTAAATCATTAAATGATGCACAAAGAAACTATACAGTTACGGAACAAGAGTTACTAGATGTGGTCTATATGCTTATTTATTGGGAAAGAAGGTTGTTGTGCATACCTATCATACCTCCTTATGGTATTTGATGGCAAAGAAAAAGGCCAAGCCAAGGTTGATATGGTGGATCTTGCTATTACAAGAGTTTGACTTTGAAGTCAAAAACCGAAAGGGATGTGAAAAAAAAGTGGCAGACCACTTGTCTAGCCTTGAGTGAATGATTTAAGGATGAAGGAATTGGGTATCAATGACTAGTTTCTTGATGATCATGTCATGGATTTTTTTGGGGAGAATTGTTCCTTGGTATATACATTTTGCAAATTATATTGTGTGGGGCACTCCCCGATGATTGGAACTATTATCAAAACAAGAAGTTCCTCCATGATGTGAAAAGATATTATTGGGATGAGCCCTATGTATTTAGGGATTGTGTGGATAGAGTTATTCATCATTGTGTTATGGAAGAAGAGATGAGGCCTATTCTCGAAGCATGCCAATCATCACCGATTGGTGGCCATCATGGTGGTGTACGTATGGCTACAAAGGTTATCCAAAGTGGATTCTATTGGCCAACTTTGTATCGTGATGCACATGAATTAGTAAGGGCTTGCGAGTAATGCCAAAGGCAAGGGGGGATCTTAAGGCGACATGAAATGTCCTTGCAACCAAGCGTGGATGTGGAATTGTTCGATGTATGGGGGTTGGACATCATGGGACCCTTCGTGAGTTTGTATAGGAATCTTTACATCTTGGTAGCGGTTGATTATGTTTCCAAGTGGGTCAAAGCCATCGTATTGTTGAACAATGAAGCTAAGAGTGTTACTCAATTCTAGAAGAAATACATATTTACCCGATTTGGTACTCCTCGTGCTATCATGAGCGATGAGGGTTCTCATTTTTGCAACCAATCATTTAGGTCTTTGCTTACCAAATATGGAGTCAAGCATAAAGTGGCTTCTCCATACCATCCTCATGCTAATGGTGTCATGACCCAATTACTCAGGTCATGATAGCACCTACTATAACCCACCAGTAGGTAAGCCAACCCGTAGTCCGGAACAGCTAGTAATGGATTATTGATAGGAATCAATGAAACAGCAAAATAAATACACTAGCAAGGCTATATAACCCCAATACCTTGTGGAACCAGTACAAGAGCTTCTAATATAATAGGAGTACAAATGAAATACAGGAAAAGAGTATATATATACAAGTCACCTCTGATACAACATAGAGAACAGTCTACAATAACAGGGAGAGTTGGGATACTCCAAAACGTCAGGAGTTCACCTTAAGTCTCCGATCCATAGCTGCTCCACAAGATACACACACCAACGGCGATAACACGTACTATAACCTGCAGGCTGTAGAAGTGTAGTATGAGTACCAAACATGTGGTACTCATTAGGCAACAGCCGACTGAGCTCCATAAATAATGCAAGCATAAAATGACATGTAAGGCATGAATATAACTACAGGTAACTATCCGGGAACAAGCATAATATAGCTAGTAGGGCAATAAGGATAGACTACCCTATCCTAACCCTACTCAGGTACTAGAGTACTATACCGTATATCCCCAGCCAATATACAAAGAAGTGTAAAAGAAGGATATATATAGTAGTATACAAGGCCAAGGATTTCATATACAATACGAATGAATAAGAAAGTGAGGGATATATAGCAATACCATAGGTTTATGTATAGATACGTATAGGTCTAACTCAAAGGTAGTAACCTGAGGGAGTCAACCTAACATCTCGAGGATCCTGGATAAGCGAGGGAACTAACACTAGCATAAGTAATCCTCTAACCAAAGGGCGACTAATCATGAGACAATCTATCCATAAAGTAATTCACTGAAAAGATAAAGGAACTAGAACGTACCTCCAAACTCGAGTACCAGTCCACAACCAACTTGCCATGAATTAACCATAATAACCAATAATAAAGTAACCGGCTAGTCTGGGCAAACAAGTGCCTAACCAGACCCCCATAAGCCCGAAAGGTTCAGGAAACATACAGAAAACAACAACCATAACATGTACCTATACAACCCCCCATGAGACCGATAGATACAGGCGTCAAAAAACTATATAGGTGATAGGCAATGCACATGAATGGATGAATGCAACATAAACCAAAATGCCATAACCATATCGGGGACACCGAACTCGAACTAGTTCCACAATCCCAAAACATACTATACCAAGTACCATACCATACCAAGTATACACACCTCCTCCAGCGCACCTAGCTCACAAAGGCAGAACCTATGGTGATCATCCTTCTCCAGCACGACGGCTCTCGAATGAAGGGGGCCCCAAGAGGATTCGGGAAATCCATATACACTGCCTGGTCCCAATCCAGGACTTCCAATAATCATCATAATCCATCTACTCTGTCTAGTACCGGAGAGAGAGAGATATAAAATTAGTGCATGGACTCGAATCATGATTAAAAGGATGTAAATTGGTAAATCCATTGCCCGAGATCATGCTCGAGACTAAATCATCATAATCATGTACAAAGGATCGAAATATCCCTCGACCAAAGTAAATAGTAGTGTAAAATGAGTGGATAAGTAATGGACCGGAATCAGCCTCAGTCGAAGTTCTAAAACCTCGTCTTTAGTTCCAAAAGCTCATAATCCAGTAAATAAGGTGGTATGATTCCCATTATAAAACAATCCATAGTTAAAGTGAAAAGTGGGAATAAATCCATTTTTGAAAATAGTAGTAAAATCAAGGTTTTGTTGGAATCGTACCCCTAAGTGAGCATGAATGCGCCTAAAAGTATGCATGCCATCACCAGTGTCCAAACAATACCACTATAAGCGCCTAAGCATCTGTAATCTAGAATCATGTCTCCTTTAGGGATAAAATACTCACCTGAAGTCCAATTGTCATTGTAACGACAGCCTCGAGCCTAAAAATACATAATCGACAAAATAATGCTTCATAACTCGGGAAACTATGGTAAATGAGGGCATAAAGTTACTAAAGAATTTAATCGGGGAAAAAATACTACCCCATTCACTAAGTCGAATGGTAAACCTTATACTAAAGGATCTTTAATCATCGACTATGGTTATCATGCTTATAATCAAGGGTTATAGGATTCTATGGCCATAACAAGCAACCCATGTTAAGGTTTAAGTCACACTTATATCCCGGATTCCCTAAATAGGCTAAGTCATGATTTACTAGTCATAAGTCCATCCTATAATCCCTACCTAGCATGCAATCTATACCATAAATAATCTCATAGAGAAAAGTAGATCGAAGACTACCTCGATGTCGAACCGCAATACTTGAATCGTCCACAATTCATCCGTACTTGCTCCATGATCTCAAATTGAAACCACACTATCAAAATAGTAACCTACACATCATTATGAGTAAAACGATTCCCATATTGTACTATAAAACTTCGAGCCCATAATCGGGTCAAAAATAGACCCATAGGGCCCGCTAATGAAATTCCAAAATTGAATCCATCACGACTTCCCTCGAATGATAAGGAATGTGTGCTCAAAAGTTGAGCACAAATGGAGCATAAATCGGGGCTCAAATCAGTCCCCAAAGTTAAGGATTCAAAGACCTAATTTCTAAGAATTTATAATGAAATGGAACGAAATTCAACGGGTAAAATGATGAATAAGGACCAAGGAGTGATGAGATAACTTAACTTATCTTCAATTGGTGAATCCCCACTCTTTATCACTCCTCATGCTCTCAACAATGGGGGAAAAGGGTTGAGAAAATGAGAGAGAATCGAGTAAAGAAGGGGATTTATCATCCCTCAGGTGTCGCTAAAGTGGACACCTGGTAGATTAAGTGGCTACCTCTAAAGTGTACTTTGACCGCTTAAAAAAAGGATGAGGCCGCTAAAGTGGCAGCCTATCGCTTAAGCGATGTCCGGTTAAGCGAACAAGGGAGTGCGTAAGTGATCCTCACCAAAATGGCTAAGGATGCTATAGCGGCTTGGTACCGCTAAAGTGGCTACCACTAAAGAGGCTCCTTGACCGCTTTAGTTGTCACACTAGATATCATCTACCAGATTTTAGCTAAGTCCAAAATGGACCCAATCGAGTGCTCGGGATTTGTTCGAAACCTTGTGCGCGCAAATGAACTATGCTACCATACCAAATTCAATATTCTAGACTTAATGGAACCATTGAAATTTCCATCCGAGGTCTCCACCTATAGTTTTATTTCTCACCAACTCCACGCAATAGCCCAAAATGAGTCTGAAAGCCTCGGAACCCAGACCAAGGGTCCCCCTAGCCTAAAATCAATGTTTTAGAGATGATGGTGCTGTCACAATTTCCATCTAAGATCGTCTATTAGGAGTTTTGGTCCGAGACCAAATCCTTAACAGCAAAAGCTTCAAAATAGGAAAATGGGTCTAAAACCCAAATGGACTGTCTGATAATCGAACTGACCGTTCCAACAAGTTATAAATGACCTATAGCCACTATAGAAAGGCTCAAAATGTTAAAATGTACCTAATTCAAGAAAATAACCTCGAGGGTCATTACAAATGGGTTGGCGAAAGTGTCTAATCGAGAGATAAAATAGATTTTGGTGAAAGCTGTAAATGTGAGTAGAATGGATTGGGCACAAAAACTTGATGATGATTTGTGGACCTATCAGACCACATTTAAAAATCCAATTGCCATGTCCCTATATCAATTGGTGTTTGGAAAAGCTTGTCATCTTCCCATCGAGAATTGGGAGGATACCTCCAAGTCAAGAGCAGACCAATTTCAAGAGATTGATGAATTTTGATTGAGAGCTTATGAAAGTTCTACTCTCAACAAGGAGCATGTGAATAGGTGGAATGATTCCAAGATTCTAAAAAAGGAGTTCAAAGTGGGTGATGAGGTCCTATTGTTTAACTCGAGGTATAAGTTATTTTTGGGTAAACTTAAAACTAGGTGGTTGGTTCCTTTCAAAGTGGTGCAATATTTCCCTAGTGGAGCGGTTGAATTAGAGAATGACACGGGATCCCGATTTACCGTGAATGGGCAACGAGTTAAGCATTACCACAGGTTGCTCCTAAAAGCGGATTTCTTAGAGGTGATCTACCTCGATAATGCATGAACGTGCCACGATAATAAATAAGGCGCTTATTAGGAGGCAACCCAAGTTTATTTTTGTTGTTTGAATAATGTGTGTTGATTTGTGTGGGTACGTGATAGAGCTGGAAAGTGGGAAACATGACTTAACTCAAGGCAGAGAGGAAGAAGCGGGGAGATCATGTACCAAGCTCCAGGTGGAAGGCTTTGGCAATGTGTAGAGCAATTCGACGCATCACTGAAGCCCCACGCTGAAAAAAGTCCCCCACCACAAAACAAACTGGTAAAATCAGCGTTGCATGAGGTAAATCGGTGTTACACCGACAAGTTCGATGATAGATTGACCATCATCAAACTGTTTTTCCAAAAAGAGGGTCTTAGGCATTGAATATTTTTACATTTGGTGACAGAGCTACAAATTGAAGCATCACCAATATATTTTGTGATGGAAAATAAATCGCCGAAATGATCAAACTTAAAAGTTGACGGTTTGACCTCTTGACTCTTGACCTTTTTTATCCTCTGACCTTTAGTTTTATTCAAAATCTTTCTATTTTCCTCTTTCCCTCTTCTTCTTCACTCTATCACATCAACACACACTTAAAATTCCTTCGCACTACCACCACCACACGCGCACATCATCGAGTGAAGGTCGTAATTTTCTTATCTTCTTCTTCGAATTTCTACAAGTTTGAAGGTTAGAAATTTACTTGCTCTTTCAATTATATTTTTGTTCAATCGATTATATGTTTAGAGTTGTTAAATTGGGTTAAAATGCTTGTTCATTAATGGTGGATGTGTTGTTGATGACTTGTTTGCTTTGAAAACTCAAAATGTGATTAGAATAGGGTTGTGTTGTCAAAATTGATCGTTAAATGTTGAATAGTTGAGCATGATTGCACTTAGATTATTTGTTTATGCTTTAGGAGCCAAAAATTGTTGAAATAGTCATTGGTTTAAGTGAAAATCAACTGATTTTCCCAATGATAGATTGGGTGAAGTCATTTTTTAGGGTAGTGTAGTGTAAATAGTTAAAACCTGGGATGTATGACTACCTATAGGTGAAAATATTGAAAAATCACCATTGAAGAACATAAAAATTGCAATTTTCAATTGGGGATAATGATGATCGGCGGTAGGTTGAGAACCTCGACGATGCACCAAACTGCGTGGTGCATCTCAAAGGTGCTCCTTTTATCACGGAAAGTCACCAAAAGGTTGGCTAATTAAGGTGTGATTTTGCGATGCCTTGGTGATTTGGCAATTCTTGGGGAGTATTGCCAAATCCTTTGGTGTATCGCTGAATTTTCACTTTCCTTTGCCGACTGGACCAACTATTTTCTGTGCGATTTGGTAATAGAACATTGCATCGTTGATATGATTGGTGATGCACCAATTTATTTGGTGATGCTTTTCTGGGAAATTTTTTCCTATTGTTTTGCTAACTTTGGAAGAGCCAATTGTAATTCTTTTATGCAAATATGCCTGGCACAAAGCACGTGTCCAAGAAACAAGACAAATCTCCTCCTACCTCAAAGCTTGCCAAGGGAATCACAATCTGAGAAAGAGAGATGCCAAACAAAGTATCCAAGAATAAGAGGGTTGATGAGGAAAAATCTAAAGGCTCGATAGTTGAAGAAGAGAGCTCTAAGCACAGCTCAAACTCTGAAAGGCACAACCTTAATTCCTCCAAGAAGGGGGACACCACACCAATTTATGAGCCTCTTCACACTCCTGAGGTAGCTCTGGCTAAGAGAAAGAGGGTTGAGAAACCTTCTAATACTGCAAAAAAGGCACCTTCACATCCTTATAGAGGCTACTACGTGCTTAACTGTCTCATGGTCCCGAATCAATGCTCAATTATTGAGGAGCAGTGGTTAAGTTTGAATAGCTTGAAGGGCAAGCATCCTCGAGTGTTATTGGCATTGAACTATCATAACTTATAGGTATTCACCAAACCCCTTGGAACCTTACATTGAGAATTAGGTTAGGGAATTTTAAATATCTTATGGGAAGCTTTTGCCGGAAAGGAGGATGAGAGGGCCACAAAATACTAAAGTGAGAGGTGTGAATGTTGTTGCTGATAGGGAAACAATTAATGAGGTCTTGGGGTGTATAAAAATTAGTAACTACTACTTCGCTTCTATAAGTAAGGACCCTGTGGAGGATGTGCGATTTTGGTTAGCCCCTTTGCTGAGAAATGATATGCCCCCGTGGCTTGCACTAGGGGTTCAATTTTAAAAGGATGGCATTCATCTAGAGGCTAAATATTGGTTAAGTTTTGTTTCTATTAATATATTGCCCTCCTAAAATCAGTCCATCCTTGTTAGTCCTAGGGAATTACTTGTAGGCTCCATCAATTTGAAGGAGAAGTTGAATTTAGGTTCGCTCATTGTCAGGCCCAACAAAAGTAGACCTCCCTCGCATTTACATGTTTGATTACTGAGTTGTGTCGGCGTGCCAAGGTTCCCTTTTATAAGAATAAAGATTTTGAGTATTCCCCTACCTCTATAGTGGATATCAGTAGGATTGAGCTTATGTAAGAGATTAAGTAGAAGAAAGCCTGGGTGGATGTTTCCCCTGTAGTTGACTTTGGTCCTATTGATAGTGGTGCCAACCAGGCCACTCATAATTTTATTTATACTTCTCCTGGGTCTGTTACCACTCCTACTCTTTTAGTTCTACCCCCAGGTACATCATCACAGCCACCTCGACTTTATGGACCCAGTCCTTAGACTTCTACTACTCCACGTTCTTCACAAGCCTCATTGACTCAGGCTGACAATTTCTAGATGGGGTAGTTAGCTTATTCGAGAGATATAAGGTCAACTAGATTAAAAAAATAGATATCTAGGATGATTATTGTTGTGGTGAAAGTCATCATGGATCTGTACATGAGGAGGTGTGAAGTTTTTATGAGACCATTCAGCATTTTAGGAGGAGGTTGGATGAGTTGAGTGTTGCACCACAACCTGTTATGCATGAGAGTGTGACCAAGATGCAGGATGAGATGGCTTCCCTTCAAAAGCATATGGACGAGCTCTGATTCCCTAATGTTACTTGTCTATAGGGAGCTTCATCTAAGATACCACCTCTAGTTTTTGTACCTGATGATGATGTTGACCCTGTGGTTAAGGAGAAGAATGTTAATGAGGATAACCCTGCTTCATTTGATGAGATGGAGGATGCTGAGGTTGAGGGATACTTTGAGAAGCATGGCCAGATTTGAATACAGGTTGAGCCTGAGATAGTAGAGCAGACAGACAGGCAGGAGACTGAGGATGTTTTAGTTGTTGCTATATTGGAGAGGTCAGTTCGTGAGACTACGCAGATTAGGACCTCCGATTCAGTTGTTGCCTTGGAGATTCAGGACTCCGTACCATATCCTCCCCCACAGACCACCATTGTAGCTAAGCCAAGCACTTATGCCCAGACAGTGGCCGCTTTGGTGAGCCAGTCGCCGCCACAGGCTTAGCCGTATTCAGAGGGACCCTTACTCTGATTCTCTTATATTTATTTAGTCCTATTACATTGAGGATAATGCATACTTTTTTGTTGGGGTGGGGTGTTTATTTATTGGATCTGTAATATTTAGCTTGTGGTGCTAGGATCTTTAGATACTTTGTTGGAGATTTCTAGATATTTTTCGTTATGTTGGTGTGTGTATTTGACATTTGAATATTTCTTTTCATTTGGTTTGTAATATTTTTATATTTGGTGATTTGGATTTCATTGAAGTGTGTGGTGTGTACAATTTTCATTTCCATATATTTCTTTCTAGTTTAGTAGTAGTTGCAAATAAAAACTCATTTTGGCTTGCATACTTAAGAGGAGAGTGTACTAACGATAGAACACTATGACTCAAATGGGATTCTTGGGGAGAATTCTCACATGTGCCGCTTTCGAATTGATAAACCATTGTGAGTTGTGTTTATTTTTCAAAATTTTGCCAATTTTTAAATAAATTTCCATTGGTTTAGTTAAGCTAGTTAGGCTCTCATTTATGTGAACACCAGTATCTCATTTTGGCTACTTGAATACTTTCCTTGATATGTGTTATGAATGTGGTACATCAATCGAGGAAGAGTGTTTTGAGTATGCAATTGAGTTCCATGTGTGAGTGAGACTTCAATTTGATCTCATGAATTAAGTCCACCTAAAAGCTGCTCGGTTGCTCTAGTTTAAAAGAAAAAAAATGTGTGATGTTGGAGAAGTGATCTTAGGTCATTTATCGAGAGTGAACCACTATTTTGTCCAAATTCAGCCACCCCATGGTGAGTTGAGTGACCAACTTTGTCCCTAATTCAAGTCGTGAAACCCGTTTTCTTAAATAATGTTGTTACAAGCCAAAACCCTTCTTGAACCAAACCTTCTTGAAGTGTCTAGGTGAGGTTAAAGACCAACTTAGGCCAAAAGCCTAAGTTGGGGGTGAAGGAGACCTCAAAATTAGTATGTACTTGGCAATTCATAAATGTGGGGACGACTGCTAAATTCCTCTTCTGATTATCCTTGTATCCATTGTAGATATAAAAAAATGAGAAAAAGATTGAAAACAATCAAAAAAGAGTTGTAGTTATTTCTAGTTGTAAATATATGTTGTTGTTTAAAGTTTGGAAGGATAGGAAGAGGAAAAATAGTTTGAAAAGTTTTGAAGAATTGGTCCGTGAAGTGATGTAAGGAGCAAATCTTGGGAAAATAGATTGAGTAAGGTGTCGCTAGATGCTTTAAGGAGGTAGATTCAAACCTTGGGAAAATAGATTGAGTAAGGTCTCTCTAGATGCTTTAAGGAGGTAGAGTCACTATAACCTTAACTTTCCCTACCTTACCCATTGCCTACGCTACAAGTCGAACCAAGACCTAGGTGATCTTCGAAGTAGCATGCTTGTATATGGTGAAATGGAGCTTATGGTCAAGCCTATGGTGTGGTGCTTATGTTCTTGATCATCTTTTGGAGAGTGAGTGATCCATGTTGATCCCTAGATATGATGCCAATGCATAACTTGAGGGAAGGGATTTCTTTGTGTGAGGGCACTTGGTTGCTATGATTAAGTATTCTTCAATCTCAGTGGAAGTCTATGAGCATATGCTTGGCTTGGTAATATTTAGCCAATGTTTGATGCTTGTTGTTCATGAATTGGGTGCTTGATAGGTATATTTTGAGCCATTGTTTTCAAAACTATGAGGGTAAAGTGTTTTCACAAAAATAAGTATGTGTCTAAGCTCCCAAGTTGTACCGCTTATAGGCATTATTGATTTTGTTGTGTGTGTATTGATTTACTCGAGGACGAGCAAAGATTTAAGTTGGGGGTGTTGATGAGTCGGCAAATTGCGACTCACTTGAACTAAAAGTAGAGAGAAATCATGTCCTTAATGCTAATTTGAATTCTTTTTAATGTTGATTTGGTTTAATTTCAGGGTTAAGGCCAAGAAGTAGTGAAAAGCACAAAAAGGAGGCAAAAAGATGGAAGATGTCACGCCTCAAATCCCATTGGGGCGGAAAGGCACCCGTAGACGTAAGAGCCCGGGAAAACCAACCTATGATCATATACTTCTTATGCATGTAATTGAGCTAACAAATGTGCTGCAGTGTATGGACATGATGTATCAATAAAGTGAACCAGGTAGGTAAATACAAAATAGATATACAGGACTTGGCCGTTGGGGCCACAACTTCTAAAAGACAAGACACTACCATGCTTAACTTTACAATGTCTACAAAGCCTCTAAAAAATATATAGACTTAGTGAAGGTCGGGACAGGTCCCCTCCTTACACATAACTACTACATAATACCAAAAATATATACAACTGACTCGGAAAGCCCGGAATCAGCCTGGAGCTCACCAATAGCCTTTAGATGTCCTGTACTCCTACTGGAGAGATCTACTAGCTCCTGCGCCTGCAGCATGAAAGGCAGGTCCCCTAAGACGGATGTCAATATGAAAGAATATACTGAGTATATAAGGCTAAAAGCAATTGTACATAATCCAAAAATTTAAGTGACATGAAGTACAAGTGTATAGATAATATTAACAACCCACCTTAGCTGGTATTTGGGAAACCACGTACATTACATTCTTTACTTTCCTTTTTCCTTCTTTCCTTTATAATCATAATAAGCCATGCAGTACAAATGACCAACTGATCAGTGGTAAACAAATCAGGATCGACACATGCTAGGCTTATGCCCCTGAGCTGCCACCCATATAAATCAGTCAGGATCGGCCCATGCTAGGCTTTCGCCCCTGAGCTGCCACCCGCACATAACCAGCTTTAAGTTGCTTACTTTATTTTGTCTTTCAGATTGTTATATTGGTGGTGATAATATTATGGAATTTTTGGAATAACAGCGCTCGAGTAAAAAAAAACACGCGAATAAACATTTGATGTAATTACCATAAAGTAAAGAATACTTGTACACAATTGAAATGCTTAGGAGCCAAACTAAGATGTAGATCATAGTTGACTAAGATGGGAATACCAGAAATTGGCTAGTGAAGGCAGACATGCCAACTTGACAATAAACATATATTGAGGTACGTTAAGACATTACGGAGTAGAAACAAGGTCGTTAACTACGTGGACATTTTATGCTGCCAAAGGATACGAAAAAGAGTAACCTTACATACCTTATCTTCCCACCACATGCCTATAATGATTCAGCTCTTCCTTTAAGTGTTACTCTATAATTTAAGTACATAATGGAACTAACATTAAAAGCTAATTACATTACAAGTTCACAAGACGGTAATTAGTTACTTAACGGGAAGTAAAAACCGTCCAACCTCCTAAACACATGGTGTATCACTCCCCCCTCTTTATACTTCCATACAACCTTATTCCACCCCCTTACACTATAACTTACTATCTCACAACAACAATACCACCAAAACAGTCCACAAACCAACAGAAATGTTACAAACCAATAGGATTTCCTACCAAGTTCATACTTCACATTACCACCTCAATGCAACTCCACATATTTATTCAATCAAGACACCTAAATTCCTTCCACAACAAAATGCCAAATACAGTCCACAATGGTTTCAAATTTCACTTTAACATAACAAGAGAGTATTCTCTTTTCACTACACCCAACGTTCCATATATAAACACGTATGAACATTTCCACCAAGCTATACATAAAAAGGAACGAATTAGGGGCAGAACCACACTTTAACATACTAAAATTTCATCCTTTTAATTTAATTTCCTCAAGACCTTAAGCTCCTTTTCAAGTTTAAACCATAAAGAAGGCAAATCCTTTAGAAACCAAGTAAAAGTGGGCTGCCACAATTAAAGGGGACTGTCCTATCCTTTTTAGACATAAAGAACATGCTTTCTATACTCCCTTATGCAAATATTACACTAAGCTATAAGGTTAAACACTTACCAAGGCTTGCAAAGTGGATGATTTATCCAAGAAACCTAAAGGGAAATAGGGGCGGGTGGTTGGGGTTTGAGAGAGGAGAGAGTTTTTAATTAAAAAGC
Organism: Capsicum rhomboideum; assembly: GCA_031232105.1. Lineage (NCBI taxonomy): Eukaryota > Viridiplantae > Streptophyta > Magnoliopsida > Solanales > Solanaceae > Capsicum > Capsicum rhomboideum. Next base: position 58,500,406 of record CP124710.1, on the reverse strand, counting down.
TGGAATTTGGCAAGTGAAATATGAAGAAAATAAACTGAATTTAAGCTCTATATACTCCCTCTTTGAACCGCCTCTCTAAGGCTATTCTTAGACAAATTTTAGTCAAAAATAGTCCAATTAGGTGATGCACTTACTTGGCTATACAAGCTGCTCAAAAAGTCCAAGTAGGTGATGCACCTACTTCGTTTATTTAAGCTGTCCAAAACAGCCCACCTACTTGGGTTATTTTTAGTTGGATCATGTCATGTTGGGCCTTGATTAATCTTAGGCTTTGGGTTGGTCATCCTTCCCTTTTGGCTTTACTTAGTTTGGGCCTCAATTGAGTCTATTAACATATGTCTCAATTCAGCCCAATAATTTAAGTAGGTGATACACCTACTATCTTAATTAAGTTACGGAAGCACCTCTCTTAAGTTCTCCCCTTATTCCAACGTTTTAAATACTTCTTCCTTAATCCACCACTTAACTTTAACTTTATGCTTAAATACGTCCTTATTATCTCAAGTTTAAATACTTTTATCCATGCTAGGTTGGTCATATAAGTTTTGAAAATGTACGGGGTGTTACATCCTTCCCCCCTTAGGAACATTCATCCTCGAATGTTAGTATCATCACTACTCAACCTAAACAAGTTCAAGCCTAAGTTTAATCTTTATGCTACCACATAATACTTATATATATACTTACTTGTTATTGCTCCAATTCAGCATCTAAGGCTTCTTCTTCGGTTTCAAATAATTGAGGATACTTAGATTTCATCATTTCCTCAGCCTCCCATGTGATCTCTTCTACCTGTTGATTCCTCCAAAGTACTTTTACGAAAGCTACTTCTTTATTTCTTAACTTCTTAACTTGTCGATCCAAAATAGCAATAGGTACTTCTTCATAAGTGAGATCTTCCATAACTTCTACATCCTCAGTAGGAGTAATATGAGATGGATCTCCTATGTACTTTCGCAGCATTGAGACGTGAAACATTGGATGAATTGTGGAGAGTTCTTGGGGTAGTTCCAACTCATATGCGACTTGGATAAATCTTCAGATAATCTTATATGGTCCTATATAACGTGGACTTAGCTTTCCCTTTTTCCCAAATCTCATCACCCCTTTCATTGGCGACACTTTCAACAATACCCAATCACCTAGAGCAAACTCTAGCCCCCTTCTTCTAACCTCGGCATATGATTTGTGTCGACTTTGGGCTGTTCCTAGTCGTTGTTGTATCACCTTAACCTTTTCCATGGCTTGATGAACAAGATCTGGTCCAAATAAAACAGTCTCACGTACTTCAAACCACCCAATCGGTGACCTACATTTTCTCCCGTATAAGGCTTTATAAAGCGCCATCTTGATACTTAAATGATAGCTATTATTGTAGGCGAACTCAATAAGAGGTAAATGATCATCCCAACTACCTTTAAAGTCTAATACACAAGCTCGCAACAAATCTTCAAGTATTTGTATGGTACATTCTGCCTGTCCATCCATCTGAGGGTGAAAAGTTATACTTAAATTCAGTTGTGTATCCAAACTCTTCTGAAAATACTTCTAAAAGTTTGCAGTAAATTGAGCTCCCCTATCAGATATAATAGATATTAGAACTCCGTGTAGTCGAACTATCTCTTTAATATACAATTTTGCATACTCTTCAGTTGTATAAGTAGTCTTAACAGGTAAGAAGTGTGTTGACTTGGTAAGTCTGTCAACTATCACCCATATGGAATCAAATTTCTGAAATGTATGAGGCAAACCAGTGATGAAATCCATGTTGATCATGTCTCATTTCCAAATTGGAAGATCCATACATTGCATATAACCTCCAGGCTTCTGATGCTCTATTTTTACTTTTTGACAATTTGGACATTGGGCTACAAATTCTGCATTGTTCTTCTTCATGTCACCCCACCAATATATTCCTTTCAGATCATGGTATATTTTAGTTGATCCCGGATGGATAGAATACCTTGAATGATGTGCCTCTGTCATAATCCTTCTTCTTAACTCATCTACATTAGGTACACATAATTTGTTTTAGCACTGAAGCACTCCTTCTTGCGTAAGCTCAAATTCTTTCATCATACCTTGTTGTACATTCTCCTTAAGTTGTAATAAAATAGGGTTTGCATACTGCTTCTCTTTCACCTCAGCTACTAATGAAGATTCTGCCGCATTTTGCACAATAACCCCTTCGTCTGGAGATTCAAGAAGTAGAACTCCTAAGCTAGCTAGTTGGTGTAGATCTTTAGTCATCCCTTGTCTTTTTGTGGACTGCCCATAAGTTCTAACCATTGCCTTACGACTTAACGCATCAGCTACTACGTTTGTTTTCCCCGAATGATACAAAATATCAATAGCATAATCTTTTAATAGTTCAAACTACCTCCGCTGCCTTAGATTTAGGTCCTTCTACTTAAAGATATATTGCAAACTCTTATGGTCGGTATATATGTCAACATGAACCCCATACAAGTAGTGGCGCCATATCTTTAAAGCAATACTACTGTTGCTAGCTCAAGATCATGTATCGGATAATTTTTCTCATGTGGCCGCAATTGTTTTGAGGCATAAGCTATCACTTTACCATGTTGCATCAATACACATTCCAAGCCAATTCCTGAAGCATTAGAATACACTGCATACCCTTCTGTGCCTTCTGGAAGTTCCAATACAGGTGTAGAAGTCAACATATTCTTCAGATCTTGGAAACTCTTTTCACATGCATCGTTCCATTGAAACTTGGTTGCCTTGTGTGTTAGTTTTGTTAAAGGTGCAGCAATAGAAGAAAATCCTTCAACAAACCTTCTATAATAACCTGCCAATTCGAGGAAACTACGAATCTCTGTAGGCATTCCAGGTCTTTGCCAGTTCTTCACAGCTTCTATCTTTTGAGTATCAACTGTTATTCCTTCATCAGATACAATATGACCCAAGAATGCTACAGATTTTAACCAAAACTCACATTTAGAGAACTTTGCAAATAACTTACGATCACGAAGAATATGCAACACCTGTCGTAAGTGACTAGCATGGTCCTCTTTTGATCTTGAATAGACAAGAATATCATCTATAAACACTATCACGAACATGTCTAAAAATGGCTTGAACACCCTATTTATCAGATCCTTAAAAGTTGTTGGTGCATTTGTTAGCCCGAAGGACATAACTAAAAACTCATAATGACTGTACCGTGTTCGGAAAGCTTTCTTGGGTATATCTCTCTCTACTTGTTGGTAACCCCACCTCAAGTCAATCTTTGAGAAATATTTAGCACCTTGTAATTGATCAAACAAATCATCAATTCTATGGAGGGGATATTTGTTCTTAATTGTCACCTTATTCAATTGTCAGTAATCAATACACATCCTCAACATGCCATCTTTCTTGTGTACAAATAACACTGGTGCACCCCACGGGGACATACTAGGCCTTATGAATACCTTTTCTAGCAAGTCTTTAACTGCTCCTTCAATTCCCGTAACTCTGTCGGGGCCATTCTATATAGAGGAATAGAGATAGGTTGAGTACTTGGAATCACATCAATACCAAACTCTACTTCTTGTTCTGGTTGCAAACTCGAGAGATCTTCAGGAAATACATCAAGAAATTCATTTACCACTGGAACAGATTGAAGAGTCGGTGGCTCCACATCTGTATCTTTCACCCTTACTAGGTAACATATGTACCCTTTGGATATCATTTTCTTCTCCTTAAGATAAGAAATAAACTTACCTTTTGGCGCTCCAACATTACCCCTCCATTCAAGGACTATCTCTTTTGGGAAATAAAAATGTACCTTTTTTGTTCGTCAATCTATTGTGGCATAACAAGAAGCCAACCAATCCATACCTATTATAACATCAAAATCTACCATCTCTAGCTCAACAAGATAAGCCAACGTATCATGATCACAAACAGTTACTATGCAATTACGATAGACTCTCTTAGCTATAATAAATTCACCAACTGGTGTAGATACTTCAAATGGATTAACTAATAATACTAGTGTTCTTACAAATTTTCCAGCAATTAATGGAGTGACATACGATAGTGTAGAACCCGGATCAATTAATACATATACATTATGTGAAAAGATGGATAATGTACCTGTAACCACATTCGGAGAAGCCTCCGAATTTTGTCGATCCGCGAAAGCATAGGTACGATTCTGGGCTCCACTAGAACTAGTTGTTTCTTTACTACCTCTTCCACGACCAGTAGGATGTACACCTCTACCTATGAAAGGAACTGACGATGATGATGCAACGGTTGATCCAGTAGGTCGTGCCATACTACCCGTGCCCCTTTATGGGTATTCTCTCATTATATGCCCTGACATACCACACCAAAAACAAGTATTTGTCCCAAACTGACATGTTCCTAAATGAAGCTTTCCGGATTGCCTACATTGTTGATGAAGAGGCCTTAATTGGCTCATACTCCCTTGTTCTTGATACCCTGCTGTCCGTGAACCTTGAATTTCACTTCTTTGCCCAAATTGGTTGCCCCTAAAGCCTTGGAATCGGGGTGGAACACTTGTTGTAGAGTAGGTAGGTGATGTCCTAGGCGGTCTATTAAGAAACCGAGGCCTAAACTCTCCTTGGGATGCTATGAACTGCCCCGTAGGTTTACCCCTCTTGGAAGGTCCTCTTTCAAATTCCTGTGTTCTTCTTCTTTGCCTTTGATCCTCTATTTTTTGTGCAAAAGCTTATATTCTTGCTATATCCATGTCTCTATTCAAAGTAGCAATAGTACAATTCCTAACCAAATACGGATCCAATTTATCCACATATTGATGAACTCTATCATCCATAGTAGCTACTACATTAGAAGCATACTAGCCAAAGAGTTAAACCGAAGACTATACTCGCTCACGCTCATATTACCTTGACGAAGATTTAAGAATTGATCTGCACGAGCCTCTCAGATCTCAAATGGAAGGTAATGATCAATAAATGTCGTTTTGAACTCTTCTCAACTAGCTAAAAGTACACCGGTGCCTCTAAATCGTTTCCAATCTTCATACCATAAGATAGCCTCCCCTTTTAATCTATACACTACAATTTCAACTGTCTCTGCACCAGATACATGCATGAAATCCAAAGCTCTTTCGATTTGATCCATAAAGTCTTGTGGGTCTTCATTAAGATCTAATCTGTTGAATGTGGGAGGATCCAATTTGAGGACTCTTTGGTGCTTGTAAAGTGGTTGGCATCGCAGACACATCAATAATTCTCCCTGTTCGGATATCATATTCTAACATTTTCCGATTAAAATCAAACTCTCGAAATTGTGACTGCTCATGAAGCATAATTTTTGGTAGTATATTCAATCTAGCGACCTGATGAAAGTTTGGACCAACTCTTCTTTAGGCACGGAAAGACGTATCTTAGAAGCTTCCAGTCTCCATTGAATTGCATATTCCTCAAAAGATTCGTGAGTCATTCTCATTACTTCGAGCAAATCTCACATTGTCTGATCAATCTTTATGTTAAACTTATATTGCCCCACGAAATCTTGAGCCATGTCTTCCCATATATGCCATTTGTCAAAGTCTTGTTTGGCGAACCAGGTGAGTGCTATCCCTGACAAACTTTGAATAAATAATCTCATCAGGAGAGCCTCATTATGTCCTATGCCAACTAATCTGCCGCAATAGTCCTTTAGATTATGATTGGATGTCCATGCCTATCAAACATGTTGAACTTTAGGACTTTGTATCCTAGAGGCAAATCAATCCTTGGATGTAGACACAGTTTCTCATACCTCAAGTCATGAATGCCTTTGGAACGTAGACTCTCATCCAACCTCTTTTCTAAGTCATGAAGCTTTTGTTGTCGTGCATCTAAATCAACTCTCTCGCTTTCAAGAATGGTGCATGCTGAAGGCAACTGTTGAGAGGGTGCGTGAGTAAGGCGGGAATAAGGAGATACAGACCAAGCAGTGGTTTACATTAGGCGAGAAGAAAGAAGGCTGGAATTTTTTTGGATATGGAGCATATTTGTCATATTGCATATTTTCAATCGAGTCGATGTTCAAATGCTAAACAGCCTTTAAAAAAAATCAAACAAAAATAAGAGTCAGTGTATCCAATAAGAAAAGAGATAGTATGAAAATATGAGTTATCTTGTCAAAGAGGACTTTAGGATGAATAGATGGGCTAGAATTTAAGCTTGAGAAGTGCATCGATATCAAAAGGTAGAAGATAGGCTCTAAGAAAGACTTAAATACTAAGCTCGCACTTAAATTAATGGGGTGAACAAGTAAATAATGATAAGATATTTAAAAGATACACATAGAACATTTTAGTTTGAAAAAGCAGGAGGGTTGAAGATTTAAGAAGAATTACCTAATTTAAAATATGCCCAATTTTCAACTTGGATTGAAATAGTTGGAGAATTAAAATATTTTGAAAATTATTTGAATGGTTCAAACGCTCTAGTTTTCTATTCTTAGGACGTTAACAAAATAAAAGAGGATATAAAATTTGAGGGAAGGACCATTTGAATGGATAAAGATTGTTTCACATTTTGAAATACGAGGATATTTTGAAAAGGAATGGAAAAAGGAGGACCGCATCCTTATATAGGATTGCCTACGTATCTTGTCGGACAAGAATCAGGTCAGACATAGTTTGAAGTATGAGATTTATAGAAATTTGAATAGTAGATGAAAATGTATGATGGATAAAATATTTAAGGAGAGCAGTCAAGTACAAATATAAGAAAAATTTAAAGAAATAACATATTAAGCATATGCACATAAATTATGAAAGCGTTCTTTTTGGGATTATGAAATCTCTTAGAACTTAGGCAAGGTTTTGTTAACAAGGTATCCTAGGCGTTGAGATGCATATTCCTTAGAAAAGGAATAGACGGTTAAGATCTATGAATAAGAGTGATTTTTTGACATGGTTCTTTCAAGCAGACAACTTGAGAGTGGGAAAGCTCATGACTGTCGATGCACAGCTGATTGACCGATTCACAAGACATTTCCGATAAGGTGTTTTAGAATATGAGTGTCCGTGCAACCATGCAACCGTTCTTAAAAAACGTAAAAGAGGTTCCAAGTGGAGGAAGATATGAGCGGAATGCCAGTTATATAAAGTAGTAACACATAGCACATAGTGAAAAGCAGTAACACAATAAACAGTATAAAGAAAATAAATAAATGCGCAATTAAAGAGAGATTAAAATTAAGACACAACGCATAGACACGCAAAAGGGAAAGAGAAATAGATGAAAAATAGGGACACTATTTAGGGAAACAAATAAAGGAAAAGGAAGGGGATTGACATGTGATAATGATAACTCAAAACAACAATTTAAAGAACGAATAAGGGGAAAGGCAAAAGGATTAACATGTAACAACGACCAATCGAGATGTCAAAATAATTATTTAAAGAAACAAATAAAGGAATAAGGCAATCAAAAAAAGAACAAACACAAATGAAAATAAAATCCCACATAACATACAAATTCGTAATGGTTAGAACCTAATTATCCCTAGCAGAGTCGTCATGCTGTCGCGCCCCATTTTTCTCGCGAAAAATGGAATTCGACGTGACAACTCTTTTTAGGATGGTTTGAAAGAGAAGAGTCGCCACCTAACGAATTATGGTGTGTTAGGGCACCATTCTAGACTAATTACGAACTTATTTTAATAGTCAACGTCAACCAGAAATTCAGGTAAGGGTTCAGGTTACCTCGAAAGGAAGGTGCTAGGCACTTTTTGAGGTCCACAAATGTGGGTCCCAACCAAACTCATATATTATGTGGGGGATTCTATGTGATAAGCTAAAGTCAATTATTAATTAACTTAATATTAGCTAAGTGGTTAAAACAGGAAAAACAATAAATAAACTAAACATGTGATTTAGTCATTATATAATTAATAATTATCTAAGTGATAAAGTAATAAGATGCATAAATAAGTAAAAACAGCGAATCAGATAAGCGAGAAGATCGAAGGGACACAATTTATATAGCCTAAAGATTCATTTAAATGATAAGCCTAAACTACCCCAAATAATTAAAACACTCAAAATAAAGAAAGGCAAAGCCGATTTAGAAGACTCGGACAGGGGGTTAATTTTATACTCTTCGGATCAGTGCCCGGCTTATTAACGGAAGACAATGTCGTATGTTGCATTGTCGTATTTTGCTCGGGTCAACTTCCATAATTTTCGATAGTTCTACCCACCCCACCAAATTGGTTATTAAGCCTAAAAGCGTTCTAAAGAAAATGACAAAACTAGCGTTCCCTAAAAATGCCTACCCGTCCCTACTTAATGTCCAAGATGCATTGGACGACCTATTTTGGGTAAGCATCTAAACGCAAAGAAAATCTTAGGCTTCCTAATTAGACTCGGGATAACTCGGGATTTACGTCAATCAAAACAAACAAGACTAGCATTTAGCACGTAACGGTTTCAAATATGCCTCTTATTCAATTAAAGTCGATTAGGTGATTGAAATGCTTGAAAAAAGATAATTATTTATTTTACGTAATTGAAACCTATAGGCATGATCTCTAGGCGAAGAGTATTAATCAAGGTGCCAGAAAGTAGTCTAATGCATTAGATATTAAATTAAGAATTTTGGAAATTAATTTAAATATGCAGAAAATTTAACTAGATATGCAGGAAATCAATTTAGTTGTGCAGGAAGTTGATTTAAATGGGAAGGTAGTAAATTTAAATATGCAGAAAATTTAATTAAACATGAAGGAAATTAATTTAAAGTGTGCAGGAAGTTAGTTAAAAGATGCTGAAAATAATTTTAAAATGCTGTAAATTACTTATTATATTCTAGAAATTAAATAAACATGTTTAAAATTAATTATTATATGCTGTAAAATTATTTAGTATGCTGAAAATCAATTAGAGAGATTGAAAATTTAGTTAACCATTGCTGGAAATTCAATATAAGTGCTGAAAATTAGTTTTGAAATGCTGAAAAATTAGTTAACCATTGCTGGAAATTCAATATAAGTGCTGAAAATTATTTTTACTATGCCAAAAGTTCATTAAACATGCTTAATTTGAATTAGCACGTTCGAATTTAATCTAATACATCAAAAGTTAGTTAATGAACCTAAAAACATGGTTTCTAAATGATAAAATAATTAATGACCCTAGAATATTTGCCTAAGTGATAAAATAATTTAATTAATACATGAATTCTATTAGATAATCTTATAGGCATATATCTAGGTGATAAAATATTCAAACATAGAATCCCCGCCCCCCTAGGCAATCCCCATAATTTCATTATACATGGAGTTTATACAATGTTTATTACAAGATCGAATAAATGTAAGAAAAATAGAATAGCTAATTGGGAAGCCTTTACTATCCCTTCCTGTCCCAGATAACTCATCGCCATAACTCGATCATTTCTTAATATGGTATCTGTTTAAGCACAAGAAATATACTACAACAAGCAAATAGAATTTGACACTAGAACCTCTCAAAGATCCATGAGTATGTATTCTAGCATCACTATTAGTTACAGAAAGCAGACCATCAATTACTAATAGAGGCATGTCAACACTCAAAAGAATTTAGGAAATGCACACCAAAAGCAAGACTCAACATTACAGAGAAATTAACATATAAATACCGAATGCATTGTTAAGAGCACTAACCGAACATAATGAAGCAAACGAGCCAGAGGAACTTTGTAGCCAATCCTTTAGCAAGAGCAAACAAACTTTGAATGCATATATCTTTTTTAGGTGTAGGGAGTAAAAATTACTTAAAGCCTTTTTGAGTATATGTGAATGGGAGCCAAAGTCTGTCCCAAAAGAGTGAAAGAAAAGTTGTTTATATAGCCGGAGGGTTGTAATCAATCTCATAGTAAAAAAGGGAGGAGAATATTCGATTGAAATCAAAGGATCATTTTCCTTAGACAGAAAAACAGAATTGATTATGTGTCGAATAAATAACATAAAATTCCCAAAAGATATTGAAACTATCTAAACTAAATAAGGGGAGGAAATCGATTAATATGCAGGGTTTACCATATACAATTGAACATTAAAGTTGTCGTATGTTAAACAAAGGAAAGAAAAATCAACTAGGCATGTAGAATCAATTACTGAGGATTATGGATCATAGCCTGCTAGTAAATAAATAAAAATGCAAAGGCTGTCCAATTTCTATTAAGGAAGGAAAATCAATTAAAGAAAGGAAATAGGTGGAAACATATCAGTGTTTTGCCAAGATGATATTCATACAGAAATACGCAGTAACTAGCTAATTACCCTAGTCTCTTCGTGAAGCCAAGTCATTCATTTCAAAGCTACCAAACTTTCCATGAAAATAAACAAGTATGAAGGATTTTCATGAAAAACCAATGTATATTATAACCTTTGAATAATAAATCGTCAATCAGTATGTAAAATAAAAGATTTTGAAGATGTCAAAGTCCATAGAAATTGGGAATTTTTAGATATGGTACATCTGAAGGGATAGGTGAGCAAAATCAAGAAGAATTAATCATAAATTGCAACCAATTCATACTAGTTTCAATATCCGAGAATCTGTTACGGACAAAATCACAAACAAAACGACAAACTAATAATCAAATCATGAAAGAGATCAAACCAGAGACGTATTTGTAAAAATTGTAACCTCAAAGCTTGACAGAAACCAAGATGAAATGGATAATTTTAAAGCCTGTTCATCATACCGAATTCAGCCGTGAATGACCCTTGATGAGCCACATGCAATGCTCGTTTCATCAAAGTTTGTCGACTTTAGCTGGGGTTTATCTTATGGTGGAGGTTTGCATTAGTTGGGGTTTTCGCTGGTGGGAGGCGGTGACTGGTGAGTTCACCAGAGAAGGTAAGGTTGTTGGTGGAGCGTGAGGAGAGAGATGGAAGCTCGTGGTGGAGGTTTCACCGGTCATAGATGGTGGAGCTCCAGTGGTTCGCCTGAGAGACAAAAGTGGCTGCTAGATGTTCTGTCGGTGGAGCAGTGGGTGGTGATGATGGGTTTTCCTAGTGAGAAAGATGGTGACGTAGTGGTGGTGCAGAGTGGTGAAGATGTCGATTGAGAGAGGAGAAGAGGGTGGCAGCTAGGTTGTAGCAGAAAAATGAATTGGGGATCAGGGGCTATGGGATTAAAAAGGAAATAAAGGGGGATTTGATCTCAGCCGTTTGATCAGATTTGATCGACGGATCAAATCTGATGGAAGTCCCCTCGGCCAATCGTCACTCGACAGCTCAACGATGACTAGTACAACCCGTGTGCTTGCCTACTCGTCTTTCACAAGCCTATTTGTACCAATCTACAATCTCTTCCCTTATAAAAGAAACAAGGGCCCCTCGGCCAATCCTCAATCGACAACAACTCCATCCTAGCGAAGTAAAGTCTCTGCCCCTAGCGTTTGATTGATCTAAGTAGACACTTGCTCTTCCCTACTTTTGACAGAAGAATAAGAGCACAAGTTATCCCTAGTAGCATACTATAATATCTCTATATCTCTTAGAAAATGAGTTTGATAAAGAAATTCGTGATAATCTTATTCAAAAATGAACATAAGAATACATCCACCCTTAAAAGAGGAGTGAAATCTAAAAAGTTGTTAGAATAAGAATACATCCACCCTTAAGAGAGAATGAAATCTAAAAGTTGTTAGAGTAAATCAAAAAGAAAATGCCATTTGGAGTTTTATCAACAATTTGCCTGTATAGGTGTCAGTCCGAATGAATCATCCTTTCCACGGAGGTAAATCTTTGCCTGCTAGGCAAGAGGATAGCAAGTTCCAACTTCTGTCTTAGTAGGACAAGTATTTCTATTACTATGAAATTCATAAATGAAGTAGTTAATGGTAGGGTTACCGTTATACTTTTTGTAGTGACGAATCTTGTATGTGTTCCTAAGAAAAGGAATTTCTCCATTTTTTGGGGGTCTCAAAGGGGTGTGGAAATGCAGAAGAACTCTTGAATGGAAAAGAAATATAACTCCAGTTCTTTCGGAATCGGTGGTCAATCCTATTTTCGATAGGGGAAGTTGACAATTGAATCAGATTTTGACCATTATTTTCATATCCGTAATACCGCAAAAAGAAGGCCCGGCTCTAAGTTATTCAAGAATAGTGGCATTGAGTTTATCGACCCTTTTCCTTAGGATTAGAAAGTTCAATTTATCGATGGGGCGGGGAAGGGATATAACTCAGCGATAGAGTGTCACCTTGATGTGGTGGAAGTTATTAGTTCGAGCCTAATTATCCCTAAGCCCAATGTGAGTTTTTCTAGTTGGATTTGCTCCCCTGTCGTCTATCAATGAGAATGGATAAGAGGCTCGTGGGATTGACGTGAGGGGGGCAGGGATGGCTATATTTCTGGGAGTGAACTTCGGGAGAATATGAAGCACATGGATACAAGTTATGCCTTGGAATGAAAGACAATTCCAAATTTGCTTTATCTACAAACAAGGAAGCTATAAATGATGCAACTATGAATCTCATGGAGAGTTCGATCCTGGCTTAGGATGAACGTTGGCGGTATGCTTAACACATGCAAGTGGGATAGGAAACACAAGAAATGGTATTTCCAGTAGCGGACAGGTGAGTAACGTGTAAGAACCCCTAGGGAGGGGAACAATAGCTGGAAACGGCTGCTAATACCCCGTAGGCTGAGGAGCAAAAGGAGAAATCCACCCGAGGAGGGGCTCGCAACTGATTAGCTAGTTAGTGAGGCAATAGCTTACCAAGGCGATGATCAACCACACTGGGACTGAGACACAACCCAGACTCCTACGGGAGGCAGCAGTGGGGAATTTTCTGCAATGGACAAAAGCCTGAAAGAGCAATGCCTCATGGAGGTAGAAGGCCCACGGGTCATTAACTTATTTTCCTGGAGAAGAAGCAATGACGGTATCTAGGGAATAAGAATCGGCTAACTCTATGCCAACAACCAAGGTAATACAAAGGATGCAAGCGTTATCCGAAATGATTGGGCGTAAAGTGTTTGTAGGTGGCTATTTAAGTCCACCGTCAAATCCCAGGGCTCAACTCTGGATAGGCAGTGGAAACTACCAAGCTGGAGTATGGTATGGGCAGAGGGAATTTCTGGTGGAGTAGTGAATGCGTAGAGATAGGAAAGAACACCAATGGAGAAAGCACTCTGCTGGGCCGACATGACACTGAGAGACAAAAGTTAAGGGAGCTAATGGGATTAGATACCCCAATAGTCCTAGCCATAAATGATGGATACTAAGCATTATGCGTATCGACCCGTGCAGTGTTGTAGCTAACGTGTTAAGTATCCCGCCTGGAGTACGTTAGCAAGAATGAAACTCAAAGGAATTAACGGAGGCCCGCACAAGTGGTGAAGCATGTGGTTTAATTTGATGTAAAGCGAAGAACCTTACCAGGGCCATACATGTAACGAATCCTTTTGAAAAAGAGGGTGCCTTTGGGAATGTAGACACAGATGGTGCATGGATGTCGTCAGCTCGTGCTGTAAGGTGTTGGGTTAAGTCCTGCAATGAGCGCAGCCCTCGTGTTTAGTTGCCATCATTAAGTTTGGAACCCTGAACAGACTGCCGGTGATAAGCTGGAGGAAGGTAAGGATAATGTCAAGTCATCATGCCCCTTATGCCCTAGGCGACACACGTGCTACAATGGCAGGGACAAAGGGTCGCGATCCCGCGAGGGTGAGCTAACCCCAAAAACCCATCCTCAGTTTGGATTGCAGGCTACAACTCGCTTGCATGAAGCCGGAATCGCTAATAATTGTCGGTCAGCCATACATAATTACATAACATTACTAACAGTACCTAACATTACTGACTAGTAGTTGATTCCATGAGACTTAGGTCTGCCATACAAAATTACCAAATTTAATAGGGATCCCTTCCCCTTCTAATAGGTCTGTTATACAAAATTACCTAACTTAATAGGGATCCCTTACACTTCTAGTAGGTCTGTAATAGAAAATTAGCTAATATATATAGTACGTGTAGTATTATTAATTATTATTATAACAACTTTTAGATTTTTCATTCTTATAATCAATATTTGAATGGTATCATATCATAAATGTTAATTTATACCGCAACTAAAACTAACAATAACATCTGTAACCACTAAAAAAAAAGGAATAATTAAGTTAATTCCAAGATGTATGATTGAATCAAAGTGATTTGTACTTCATTCAAGCATTGGATCTCCTCTCTCATCTCAATTAAGAGGGGTCATGGAAGAACAGATTCAAAGTCACGATAAATTCCTTTTTCAAACCCAGATGCAGCTGCATGAGCCCTTCCCGCATGCCACAAATGACCTACGAAGAAGAATATTAGAACAAAATGAGAGGTAGCGAACCAACTTCTAGGAGAGACATAATTGACTGCATTGATCTCGGTAGCTACACCACCCATGGAATTTCAAGAACCTAAAGGAGCATGAGTTATATATTCCAGGAACGTTGTTCCTGCCAAGGTTGTATGTCTTTTTTCAACCTACTCAAGTCTAATCCATCTTGACCCCTTAGAACCTCTAACCATGGAGCACGCAGATCCAAAAAATGTATAGTTTATCCTCTAAAAATAACTTCTCCGATTAGGGAATGTATTATATATTTACCTAAACCAATAGGTCCTTGAGTGGATCCCACGTTAGCCCCAAGGCATTGGTCTCTAACTAGAAAAGTAAATGCTTGAGCTTGAGAAGCTTCTGGTCCAGTAGGTCCCTAAAATTGACTAGGATAAGCGGTATTATTGAACCAGATAAAACAACAAGCAATAAAACCAAAGACAGCTAAAACCCCTAAACTACAAGATAAGTAAGCCTCTCCAAACCATACAAGTGCGCGTCGAGCCCATGCGAAGGGTTTGGTTAAGATATGCCAAATTCCACCAAGTATACAAATGGAACCTAACCATACAGGTCCTCCGATTATATCTTCTAAATCGTCCACACTAACAATCCATCCTTCCCTTCCAAAGGGGGATTTTAGTAAATAACCAAATATGATACTCGGGCTAAGGGTCAAGTTGGTAATTTTTCTTACAAATCCCCCTCCCGGAGCCCAGGTATCATATACGCCCCCAAAATAAAAAGCCTTGAATACTAGAAGAAAATCACCTATACCTAACAAGATTAAGTGAATACCAAAAATTGTGGTCATTTTATTTCGATCTTTCCAAACATAACCAAAGAAGGGAAAAGATTCTTCTAGTGTCTCAGGTCCTAGAAGTGCATGATAAATGCTGCCAAAGCCCAATACTGCAGAAGAAATTAAATGAAGTACTCTAGATACAATGTTGGAAAGGTGTTTATAACTTCTTCCCCAGGGCCTACCCCCCAACCTAGAGTATCTAGGTGGGGAAGTAAAATCCATCGTTGTTCATACATAGGCTTCTCGGGCACGAAATGGCCCACATCAAATAGGTTCATTGCTCTGGCCCGCAATACGATTAATACAACATGGGCTACATGAGCCCCTAGCACCTTATCGGATAAATTGAGTTATCGGACATTCCCAGCACACCAAGCGAAACCCATGGTTTCTTGGTCACGGCCAGCTAAGGCTAAAGTTCCATTAAAGAGTGTTTCCATATGGTAGAACCTTCTCAAGGAATATAAGGTTTTTATGAGGCTGATCTTGAGCTGCCATCCAAGCGTGAATACCTTCATTTAAGAGAATATTTTTGGTGTAGAAAGTCTCAAAATTAGGATCTTCTGCTGCACGAATTTCCTGAAAAATGAAGTCATAGGCACGTAGGTTCAGGGCTAGACCGACTACTCCAAGAGCACTCATCCATAAACCGATTACTGGTACAAATAATATAAAGACATTTGACCAACGTTTATTGGAAAAAGCAACCCCAAATATTTAGGACCAAAAGCGGTTAGCGGTGACCATTGAATAAGTTTCTTCGGCTTGAGTTAGGTTTAAAGCATGGAACGTATTTGCACCCTCACCATCAACAAATAAAGTATTTTCTATGGTAGCAACATGAATGGCGCATAGCAAAGCAGTGCCCAATACATCGACAACTCCCATCATATGAAAGGGGTTCAAGGTCCAATTATGAAAACCTTAAAAAAAATAGGATGAATCAAAATATAGCTGCTACACCAAAACTAGGTGCAAAGAACCAACCAGACTGACCTAGTGGATAAATATGAAATATAGAAACAAAAACAGCAATTGAACCAGAGAATGCGATTGCATTATAAGGTCTCAATTGAATAGATCGAGCAAGCTCGAATTGACGTAACATGAAACCTATTAGACCAAAAGCTCCATAGAGAGAAACAAAAGTCCACAGAGCCCCCAATTGACACGAATGAGTAAAATCTCCTTGTGCTTCAGGACCCTATAGTAACAACAACGAATGTGCTAAACTATTGGCAGGAGTAGAAACCGTGGCAGTTAAGATATTATAGCCTTCCAAATAAGAACTGGATAATCCATGGGTATACCATGAAGTTACAAAGGTTGTACATGTGAACGAACCCTCTACAGTGAAATAGGCACAGAGCAATAGACCATACCAGCCTACAAAAATGAAACGGTCCCTCCGTAACCAGTCATCCAAAATATCAAATAAATCACTTTCATCTTTGGTAAACTTACCAATGGATATAGTCATAGCGATCCTCCTATTCAACTACTTCGACCATTTTTGAGCACCTCATATCTTTTTTGGGGCGTTCGAAGATTCGATCATTTTTGTATGATTTCTCTTGCACTGTCCCTTTTTGAAGATCAAAATCCTTTATTGATTAGCCCATAAACTGACCTAGGTAAATCCATGAAATCCATTGGATTATACCTTCTGACTAAGCATATGAACCACGAATTATCCTAATAAGACAATTCAATCAATCCTTTATTTTGAAAAAACTGTTCAAGGACCAAGCGATCCCTTTCCTTCATACTTCATATTAATCAATCTAAAACCCCAGAATATATATTTCCACGGATCGAAAGAAAAAATATAGTTCGATCGAATATTGATTTTTAATTCTTTTATCTGTTAGAAAAAGAGATAATCTACTATTTTTCCTTTTAGAAAATCCAAAATTCAATTAAAAAAATAGAAATAGGAGACTGGAAATGAAAGACTTTTTCTCGGATATATTATTCATCACACTGTTGGAACAAAATAAAAATACCGGATGCAACAATATTGAAATATTTGGCACATAAAGCCACGACCTGTATACATCAAAATCTACAATCTACTTAATATAATATAGATATAGTTTCTAGATAGAAATATATATAGAATATAGATGAAATTAATCTTTGATCTGGAATCAAAGAAAGATAATAAATGGTTCTTATGGTGTGACTTGGAAGAAAGGTTTCTCTATAGAGGAAAGGAAGAAGAATTTTTGCCTATAATTTATCCTATAGAAAATCTAGTAATAAGAAGATTTTTTCGGGAATATCGACTCTTGTGGAAAATGAAATTCAAAAAAAGTTGTACTGACAAATGTGAACTTATGGATTGATCTATTTTTTTCTACCGTTACAGCTCGCTCTATAAGTTCACTAGCAATACACCAATACAGCATTAGCTATAGCAGTAACTAGTACAATGAGTCAGGGGGTCGGGTGAATTCCATAATAGACACCTGTTGGCATTCCATCCTTCCTATCCAAAAGAGAATCCATTTTTTCGTGGTCATGAATATTTGAACTGGTTGTTCCTGGTTGTTCACTGTTCAAGAATTCTTGTTTAGACAATTCAGACCATCCATGCATAGTCTTTTAATCTAAGATTGAAATTATTCCATATTTTATTGCTAAAATATTATTCCATGGAGCTAAGATCCAAAATATGGAAGAAAGATGTGTTTCCACGACTTTCCAGTCAATTCTGTTCCACTTAATCCCTCTTTCATGGCCACATCTCTATCAAGCTAAGGAATGGGAAATCTTTCTCTTGTTACATGAATCCAATTTGCATTTCATCTGGAAAAGCCCCTTTCCAGCTGACTCTTTCAGTCCACTAACAGCGGTATACAGTATGTCAATATAAGTCAGTACAGGAAAGGCACGCAAAATAAACAACTACTTACTAGGCTAGGGTAGTAGTTTTTTCATCTTTCCTTTATTTTACTTTACCCTAGTGGAAATTCATTTTTCAAAGTTACTAGGTAATTTGTGAAGAGGTTTATAAAAGTGACAAGCTTGGTGGAAAGCCCTTATCCTAGGAGGAAAAGCTAAGTATGCCCGAGTAGTCTTGACATTGGTTGGTTTGAGGTTTCGTTAGTTTTATACTAACAAGCAAACTTCGATGACCACTCAACCCAGCACGTTAGCCCCAGTGCCTTAGGGTAGGCCTATGCAAAGAAAAGGCCTGCCAATCATGAAAGCAAGCCCAAGTCCATACAAGAAGGCCCTCCAGATCTGTCCAAATTCAAAGCCCGTCAAAGGCATATTAAATCATACAAAGGATCCGAGCCCATCCAAATGATGTTCAGCGGGCTAAACCCAAGTAGCTCTGGCCCATGATCCAAGAGACCCAAAACTAGTTAATCATGTTATCCTTACCTTCTAACCAATCACCCAATCATACTATCCTTACCTTTCAATCAACCCCAAGGAAAGCAAATCCCATCGATTGAGTTATTGATGGAATAAGTGTTGCTTTCAAACCTAAAAGAGGTCAAGGTCTTGGAATTAGGCTAGGAGTAGCTATAGAATTAGTCCAGTCGAAAGGGAAAAGGCCGATGAAAGAATACTTTTAGATTTATCTACGCTCCGCCAATCTCTTAGGTGAGGGTGCAACGATCACTCTAGAGATTAAAAGGAAATTGAAAAAGGATACTTTATCAAATATTCCAGACCCACATCTTCCATTAGTCTAGAGACTACGGGTCGAGAACACTGTTAGCTGACTTCCAAATCAAAGAATGCAGACATGGGAACTAAATAGATAGCTTGGGGCATGGGAGCTTCCCATAAGAGAAGAGTTCCTTCATATGGTAGGAGAAGCTACGGTGTTTACATCTTTAATCTATCTGTTAGAGGTCTCTAGGCCCCTTTCCTACATCTTTTTTTTTTGCATCTGAAGCTACTTCATCATCTAGCTTGCCTTCATATATGGGTACGCAACTTTCCAATATGATAATATAGGAAAGGGCCCCAACCCTAGAGGTAAGGTTGGTCTTCTACGTCTATTTCTCTTGATTTTATTGGGGTTTCCAGAGTTTGAATGTAAAAAAGCCTTAAGAGATGGAGTTCTCATTGGATAGGCCTGTCTATCTCAAGAAAGTCCCCCCATTACCAAGAAATCACCTAAGGTATCTCAACGGGTTCTGCTCCTATTGACATTGTGCCTGCTCCTGAAGTAACCCGGGCTACCATCCTTGCTGCTAAAGAAACCATATCATCATGCCTAAAGGGGCCGATGGAATAAGTCTAAATGTAGTATATAGTAGAGTGACAGTCTTCTTGATTTTCTGAATTCTAACCCTTTCTCTTTGCTAGGGAGTTCTCCCTTCCCTTTATAGAATCTATCTCGATGCTATATCCCCATGAACGAAACACAAACCCAATTTCGGCATTCACAGCGCGTAGGTTAATTCATTGGATTGGTCAGTTTCTGTCTTCAGGGTCGGTGGCACCGTTAGCTGGCATAAAAAGACTTAGAAAATCAATATGAAATAGACTCTTATATCAATCTACGCATCTTCCCTCAAAAAGGAAGTAGTTATGGGGGGATTTATCCCTAAAAGCAAAGGCTAGGAGACATCGATAATAATATGAAATATATTTCGCTAGAGGTAGGGCTCAGCTTGCCCGTAGCAGGACTTATTGGGCTTTTTAAGGTAGACCAAGCCCTAGATTAGGTGAATCTGACTTTAGAGAATTAGGCCAAATTGAGTCTAAGTATACTTAAAGAAGAAAGAGGGAGTCTACTAGATCAAATTTCTCAGGAGTCTCAGAAAGATCATATATTAAATTACTTAATCCGTGAACGAAACCTTTGGCTTACCCTAATTTTCCAGGGAATGGATGCCAAAATCATTACCTTAGCCATACCCGGTGTACCTCCGATGGTGTGGCAGGGTTCTGTTAGCCGCATACAGATGGGGATTATCTCATATGTTTCGGGCTCGTAGATTGATATCGAGAGGATGTGATTCATTCATTGCTTATGTTCGGGATGTTAGTATTGAGAGTCTGTCGCTTGACTTCATCCCTATTGTTCGTGAGTTTCCTGATGTTTTACTGAATGACCTACCTGGACTTCCTCCTGAGCGAGATATAGATTTTATTATTGACCTCAAGTCGGGCACCCGACCTATTGCTATGGCTCCGTATCGTATGACTCCTGTTGAGTTAAGGGAGTTAAGTAGCCAACTTCAGGACCTTTTGAAGAAGGGTTTTATTAGGCCTAGTGTGTCTCCATGGGGTGCTCCAATTTTGTTCGTAAAGAAAAAGGACAGATTTATGTGTATGTGTATCGATTACAGGCAGCTAAATAGGATGATGGTAAAGAATAAGTATCCTAGGCCTCGTATCGATGATTTGTTTGATCAACTTCAGGGTGCAGCAGTATTCTCGAAGATAGAATTGAGATCTGGATATCATCAGTTGAGATTTAGGGCTGAGGACATCCCAAAGACAGCCTTCGTGACTCGGTACGGCCATTATGAGTTCCTGATGATGTCTTTTGGGTTGACTAATGCCCCAACAGCTTTCATGGACTTGATGAATCGTGTATTCAGGACATACTTGGACTCCTTTGTGATTGTGTTCATCGATAATATTTTGATTTATTCGAGGAGTAGCGAGGAGCACAAGCAGCATTTAAGGATATATCATAACTAGAGAATTTTATAACTTTCAAAAATATTTTAGAAAGATAATTAACTACATCCTTTTATCAAATTCTAATTTAATTTAAATATTTCACAACACGCTCGGTGTAAATAATATTCTCAAACAAACTGTCCGAAAATCAAACTGTCGATCCTAGCAAGTCATAAATAACTTAGAACAGTTATAGAAAAGCTCGATAATTTATTAATCTTTTTAAACGGAGATAGTAAATCTAAATATGTTAAAATAATATTTTTATTTTATAGAGGTTTTATTCGAAATAATTTGTTTTTAATCATGGTATATTCAAAAAGTTGTATTTATTTTACCACGAATCTATGAAATACCCGAATATATATATAATGGGATAACTATTACATTAAGGTGCCACCTCCACCACTACGTGGAAGATGAGGAGGTGCACACATAGTGACTTTTGCTAAGTGGTGGTTGCCATTTGGCATAAAGACAATTAGATAGCAAAAAAAAAATATGTGCATGATTTATGTTTTGGATAAAACATATAACATGATATTTTCCTCACTGTTTTCGTCTAATTCCCTCACCATTTTTTATCATATAAGCTCAATATTGAGCTAATCCATTGAGGTTTGAGCTTATGGGTTTATATATTTGAGTCTGTGGGCTTGTTCTCGTCGTTTCTACGGTACGTTTTCTTATTTTTACGGTAGTTTTCAATTACGGTGGTATTGTTGGGATTGGTATTGATGTTTGAGCTATATTTTGAGCTCAAATTAAGTTGTGACTATTGGTAATGGGGTGATTTGGGATGGCACGCTGTGACAATTTTGATTTTGGTATTTCGTAAGCGGGCCCCAAATGGACTATTTAGACATTTTCCGAACTAATGCAATATGGGTATAAATAGTCATGTTTTGACATGTAGTTTATTATTTTGGTAGCTTGGCAGCAGTAAGAGGCCTCTCAGAAGGGGAAGGCTCATGTATAGCTAGTTCTTTTGGTAGGCTTGTGGCGGCGGCTAAGTAGGCAAGGTTTACCTTTCTTTACACTTAGATTGGGCTTATGTGTGATATATGTATGCTATTATGCTGGTGTAGTGGTATAGTATTATATACTTGGTGGTGGTTTGCTGTGATTTAAGCCTTTTAGGCAGGATAGGGCTATTCGAACATATTTCAGGCCTGTTATCCTCGTAGTACACCACAAATGACCTATTTGGGGTCGGATAGTATTGTTGTTGTTGTTGCTGGTTGGGGAATGTTATTATTGGACTTTAGTTCAGGCTTAGACAGACTTAGCCTAGACTTAGACAGGTATAACTAGACTTGGTATCAGGGATCCAATAGTGGGCCCCGTTACCTTTTTAGTTGACTTGTCAGAACTTTGACATCTTTGGGCTTAGTTAAGCCCTAGTGTGACCTGTTAGGCTTGTGATGGGATTGAGTCACCCCGATTATACCCGGTTGGTCTGCTTAGCCTTTTAGTCCCTCATAGTACCGCACTTGATTAGGATTGTTGGCCTTGGCTTAGAATTGGGACCCGCCTTTCCATGAGCTACTCTAGATACCCGAACAGACTTAGATATTGCATGATAGTAGAATATGGACCTAGGAGGACCCGGGGACTTACCTTGTAGCAGATGATGGGTTAGCTTTTTTACCTATACTTTGGTATCGGCCTGGGACTAGCATGTTCAACGTTTATTGGTTATGATGTGACATTTGACTCTATTATGGTTACTGGCTATGATGAGTTATGGTTTGATTTCGGCTTCTGATTCAGGTATGATGATTTTGGTTATTGACAATTAGGTGTTTTGGTTCTAGTCCGGCCCCGGATTCTGGTACATTATGAGTTCTGATACTGGGTACCGTGATTATGACACTGTTGTTCTCTGAGTTATAGTTCGAGTCTGGTAGATATGATATATATATATATATATATGGCCTATTGTTATTACCCACTGTGTCCGGTTCGATTTCAACGTCTGGCCTGTTGTTATTATCCATTGGTGCTGGTTTAAGCCTGGTGTGCCCCGTTGGTTATTGTGATTACTGGATACTGGTATAGCTTTGAGACACTGGTGACTATGCATTTACTATTCTTGTGTATCCCACCGATTTATGGGGTCCAGGCTATGTTATTGTTTTCTTTCGTGTGCCTTTCGGGTTTATGGGGACCCAGATAGGTTATGTTTGACTTGTGTGTTTACTTACGCATTTATTTACTTGTTATTTGGTATCACTTTTATTTATTTCTT
Source organism: Capsicum rhomboideum (assembly GCA_031232105.1). Lineage (NCBI taxonomy): Eukaryota > Viridiplantae > Streptophyta > Magnoliopsida > Solanales > Solanaceae > Capsicum > Capsicum rhomboideum. Next base: position 58,477,365 of record CP124710.1, on the reverse strand, counting down.
TGGAATATCTATACGCCTCAGCAGTTACTTATGTAGTTATTACTTATACCCCAAACTCAGCATGCAACCTCGCATTACCTGTTGCCCGGTACTCATACTGCACTTCTGCATCTTTTTCCCCAATGCAAATCCTAGCGCTAGTCACCGGCTTTGACGTGACTCTCTTCTCAGCAATGACTCCGGAGCTTGGTGAACTTACTGACGTCCGAGGCTGATCCTACTCCATCTCTACTGTATAGTCTTTTTCTCTCGAGGCTGTAGTACTTGTTGTATATATTTGGTTTTTATCTTGTATTTTGGGTATGTCTAGTAGTGGCTCTTGTACCGACCTTACAAGGTCTGGGGAGGGGTTTTTGACTTTATATACTGCCCTCTTCCTTCTTAGTCTCGGTATGTATATATATTTTGGTTATGTTCTTTTTATACTTTTAGAATGCTTATTAGTTATGGTTACTTCCACTTCATCTCTATTCTCCTGAGATTTCACCCGTTAGTCCATCGCTTGTAGCCCCGTGACATTCAAGTGGTTAAGGTACAGTGGCATCACCGTCCGATTGAGGAGTCCACTTGGGAACTTGAGCGTGATGTACGAGCCCAATATCCCTACTTGTTCACATCTTCAGGTATGTGCTTACTCTTGACTTTCGCGGACGAAAGTCCTTTTAGTAGTGGATGTTGTAATGACCCTCCCGGTTACTTCCCCCATTTTCGTGCATTCACGACATTTAGAGCTTTTCTATAACTTCCCCAAGTTAATTATGACTTGTTGGGACAGACAGTTCGGTTTTCTGGCAGTTCATTTGAGAATATTATTTATACCGAGCATGTTGCAAAATATTTAAATTAAATTAGAATTTGGTAAAAAGATATAGTTATGAGATATTTACATTACTTTATAATAGTTTTATAACCTATTAATTTTTAAGCGGAGATAGTGAATCCAGTTATATTAAAATATTATTATTATATGTTAGAGGCTTTGTTAGAAATAATTTTCTATTAATTATGGTATATTCAAAAAGTTATATTTATTTTACCACGAACCTATGCAATACCCAAATATATATATAATGGGATAAAAACACGTGGAAAGTGAGGAAGTGCACACCATGGTAATCTTTGCTAAGTGGAGGCTGCCACTTGGCATGAAGTAAGCTAATTAGTAGAATATGACCATGTACAATATGGATAAATGTACAACATTTACATTCTTTTCCACCGTTCTATCTTATCCCTCACCATTATTAATCATTTAAGTTCAACTTTGAGCACTTCTAGTGAGATTCAAGGTTAGGGGTTTATATATTTGAGTCTGTGGACTAGTTCTCATCGTTTCTACGGTATGTTTTCTTATTTTTATGGTAGTTTTCATTTACGGTGGTATTTTTGGGATTGATATTGATGTTTGAGCGATATTTTGAGCTCAAACTGAGCGGTGCTAGTTGTGACTATTGGTCACAAAGTAATTTGGAATGCTATGATGGTTTTAGTTTTGAGATTTCGCAAGCGGGCCCGACGTGGACTGTTCGGACATTTTTTGAACTAATGCAATATGGGTGTCAATAGTCATGTTTTGAAATGTAGTTTATTATTTTGGTAGCTTGGCAGCAGTCAGAGGCCTATCAGAAGGGGAAGGCTCCTATGTAGTTGGTTTTTTTGGCAGGTTTGCGGCGGCGGCCAGGTAGGCTAGGTTTTCTTTACACTTAGACTGGGCTTATATGTGATATATGTATATTATTGTTCTGGTTTTGTGGGATGGCATTATAGACTTGGTAGTGGGTTGCTATGATTTAGGCCTTCTAGACTGGATAGGGCTATTCGGACACATTCCAGGCCCGTTATCCTCGAGGTACACCACAGATAACCTAATTAGAGTCGGATAGTATTGTTGTTGTTGATTGCTGGTTGGGGAATGTTATTGTTGGACCTTAGTCCAGGTTTAGATAGACTTAGCCCAGACTTAGACAGGTTTAACTAGACTTAGTATGTGGGACCCGATAGTGGGCCCCGTTACCCTTTTAGTCGACTTGTCAGAACTTTGACATCTTTGGGATTATTTAAGGCCTAGTATGACCTGTTAGGGTTGTGACGGGATTGAGTCACCCCTATTATACTTGGCTAGCCTGTTTAGCCATGTTAGTCCCTGATAGCACCATATTTGACCGGGGTCGGCTAGTTTGACTTAGAATGTGGACCTGCCTTGCCATGACTTATAATGTATACCTATACTTGTATATACATATTATATATAGTATATAGTTGAACTGGAAGGACCCCAAAATTGACTCGTAGTAGGTTGTGGGTTAACTCCTATACTTATATGCTGGTATTGACCCGGGACTAGGGAGTTCCCCTTTTATCTGATATAATATGATATTTGGTTCTATTCTAGTTACTGGTTATGCTGATTTTTGGTTTGAATCCGGCTATTGATTCAGGTATGATGATTTTGGTTATTGACTATTGGGTGTCCCGATTTGAGTCCGACCCCGGATTGTGGTACACTATGAGCTCTGGTACTGGGTAGCATGATTATGATGTTGTTGTTCTCTGAGTTCTGGTTTGAGTCAGGCAGATATGATATATATATATATATATATATATATATGGCCTATTGTTATAACTCAATGTGTCCGGTTCGATTTCAGCGTCTGGCCTCTTGTTATTATCCATTGGTGCCGGTTCAAGCATGGTGCACCCCATTGGTTATTGTGATTACTGGATACTGGTATAGCTTTGAGACACTGGTGACTATGCATTTACTATTCTTTTGTGTCTTGCCGATTTATGGGGGCCAGGCTGGGTTGTTATTTTCTTTTGTGTGTCATCGAGTTTATGGGGGCCCAGATAGGTTATGTTTGACTTGTGTGTTTACTTACACATTTATTTACTCGTTATTCGGTATCATATTTATTTATTTCCTGGGCATATTTATACGCCTCAGAAGTTACTGATGTAGTTATTACTTATACCCCGAATTTAGCATGCAACCTCGCATTGTAGCTTACTTATATTACATTGATCTCAGTCGGCCGATGATGCCTACTAAGTACCCGTTACCCGATACTCATACTGCACTTCTGCATCTTTTTCTCCGAAGCAGATTCGGGCACTAACCGACACTTTTGACGTGACTCTCTTCTCAGCACTGATTCCAGAGCAGGTTGGGCTTACTGACCTCCGAGGCAGATCCTACTCCATCTTCTACTGTATAGTCTTTTGCTCTCGAGACTGTTCTACTTGTTATATATTTTTTTTTCTGTCTAGTATTTTGGGTATGTCTAGTAGTGGCTCTTGTACTGACCTCACCAGGTCTTGGGAAGAGTTCTTGACTTTATATACTATCTTCTTCCTTCTCAGTCTTGGTATATATATATATATATTTTGATTCTATTTTTTATATTTCTAGGATGTTTATTAGTATGGTTACCTCCACCTCATCTCTGTTCTTCTGAGATTCCGCTCGTTAGTCCGTCGCTTGCCGCTCCAGGCTAGGGTTTGTCTTGCCTATTGGTGGGTTACGATAGGCGCCATCATGACTCAAAAATTGGGTTGTGACATGGACTGTCACGCCTCAAATTCCATTGAGGCGGGCTGGCACCCGAAGCCGTTAAGGCCCTAGAGAACCAACCTATGATCATGTACATTCATATGCATGTCCCTGAGTGAACAATATCCAGTCATACAACTATAAGATGTTAAAGACGGAAATCATGGAAAGACATTCAAATAGATATGAGACTTGGTCGTTAGGGCCGCAACGTCAAAAAGGAGAATACACTTCTACATTTGACTTTACCATAGTCTAAAAAGCCTCTAAAAGATGTACATAACCAAAACTAAGGTCGGGACAAGTCCCCGCCTTATACCACTACTGCACAGTACCAAAATAAATTTACAATGACTCGAAAAGTCCCGAAGTAACCTGGAGCTCACCAACAATCTGTGGATGACCCGTATCCTACTGTGGAGGCCTACTAGCACCTGTGCCTGCAGGAAGTAAGGTAAGTCCCCTAAGGGACATCAGTACGAAAGAATGTACTGAGTATGTAAGGCTATAAGCAACTGTATAAAATATAGGAACTCAAAAGGAATCAGATACAAGTGAATAGATAATACTGATAAACCACCTTTACTGCAATCGTGGAACCGTATACATTACATTCATTACTTCCCTTTTTCTTTCTTTACTTTTCTTGTCTTTATAAGGCATGTCATACATATACCCAACTGATTAGTGGTAACATAATCTGGGATCGTCTCTATGCTGGGCTTTAGGCCCTCTCGAGCTGCCACCCATACATAATAAATTGGGATCGTCTCTATGCTGGGCTTTAAGCTCCCTCGAGCTGCCACCCGAACATAACCATATTGAGTTGCTTACTTTATTTAATCTTTGAAGTTGTTATAGTGGTGGTTATAACATTATGGATCCTTTTTGGAACAACAAAAGAGAACATCTGAAATTTGATAGTAAATATATATTGAGGTACTTGAGAACATTTCGGAGTGGAAACAAGGTCATTAGCTAGGTGGACAATATATGATGCCAAAGGATACGAAAAAGAGTAACCTTACATACCTTATCTTCTCACTACGTGGCTACAATTATTCAGCTCCTTCCTTATGTTTTACTATACAACACAAGTACGTAATGGGGCTAACATTAAAAGCTAGTTACATTTCAGGTTTACAAAATGGCAATTAGTTACTTAACGAGAAGTAAAAACTGCCAAACCTCCTAAACATATGGTGAATCACTCCCCCCTTCTTTATACTACCATACAACCTTATTTCACCCCCTTACACTATAACTTACTACCTACCAAGACAACAACACCAAAACAGTCCACAAACCAACATAAATGTTACAAACCGGTAGGATCTCCCACCAAGTTCATACTTCACATTTTTACATCAATGCAACTCCACATATTTATTCCATCAATTCACATAAATACCTTACACAAAAATATACCAAAAATAGTCCACATAGTTTCAGATTTCACTTTAACATAACCAGAGAGTATTCTCTTTTCACTACGCCAAATGTTCCATATACAAACACGTATAAACATTTCCACCAAACCATACATAAAAAGAAATGAACCAGGGGCAGAACCACACTTTAACATACTGAAAATTCATTCTCCAACTTCATTTCTTCAAGACCTTAAGCTCCTTTACAAGTTTAAACCACAAGGAAGGCAAATCTTTTAAAACTAAACACAAGTGGACTGCCACCAAAACAAGGGACTTCCCTATACATTTTAAACATAACCAACATGATTTCCACCACCTATCATACATATATTACATTAATCTATAAGGGTAAACACTTACTAAGGCTTTCAAAGTGGAAGATCAGTCCAAGAACCCTAGGGAAATTTGGGGTGGCTGGTTTGGGGTTTGAGAGAGGAGAAAGTGTATTAATTTTTCTATTTTTGGAAAGTGAAGTGAATGGATAAATGAGATGAATTTCAGCTCTATATACTCACTCTTAGCAGCCTCTTACTAGCCCATTCTTAGCTAATTCTTGGTCAAAAATAGTCCAAGTAGGTGATGCACCTACTTGGCTATACAAGCTATCCAAAATAGTCCATTTTCTCGCTTTATTTCTACTTGGATCATCTCTTGTTGGGCCTAAATTAATCTTATATGTTGGGCTGGTCATCTTTCCCTTTTTATGTCCTTAATTTTGGGGCCTCAATTGAGTCCATTAATAAATGTCCAAATGCAGCCCAATAGCTTAAGTAGATAATACACCTCTTTGGAACATTTAACTTGGCCCAAATCTGATCCATAACCTTGCGTCCATTAACTTGGTCCATATATCTCAAATAGGTGATTCACCTACTAGCTTAATTAAGTCAATCAAGCACCTCAATAGTTAATTTCATTTTTGGTTCTTAATCCCTTTAATTTAACTTACAGCTTGTGTACACTTAGTCACTTTAAACTTTAGATCCAAATACCTACTCACGATCCCAAGTTTAAATAGTTGCATCGACGTTAACTTAGTCGTGTCACATTAAAATGTATGGGCTGTTCCTTCCAACCCATCTTATCGTTGCTATTCATATAGGAAACTGAGTCCATTACCTGTACTATAAGGTTGTATTAAGAGACATATAAGTGGAACTAGTACACGTAGGATACGGGGTGTTACATGAACCATAATTCAATGCATATTGATTGAGAATCTGTGCAGGATCGCGAACCTTCTCTTCTCTCAGGTCTAGAGGGGAACTCCTACTGTTGTCCCTCAGTGACTTAGATTGATGCCTATTGGTAAGAGGAAAACTCGAGATTCGTGCCATGTATGTGGCACACAATAGCTTTTATCGATGTGAATTAACAAATCACAGGAAAATTAGGTCACATAGATCTTCTTTTCTATAGTAGCTGATTCAGCTAGTGATCCATACCCTATATTTCTCTTTATTACCATAGAAAGATTCTTTTATGAAAAAACTCTCGGATTGGCTGAGCTTTCAAACAAATAGGGATCGTGCTACGAGTTTCTGGGCTGCCTACTCTAGAGTATCCCATGGCTCCCTGGGCATGGTATTGGACCATAGTCATCTCTTCTTTTCAGAGCATTCACCTCTGAATCTCTCATGTCTCTTGGATTTCATTTGATCAGTCTTAGTTTTCATAGAAAATGAAGAGAAGAAGATGCATTGGGTTTAGGACAAAACCGAAAACGAGTAGGATATTTGCTCATCTTGGTTAGGTTTATCCATGAGAGATATGGTGGGGATTTTAGGGAAATTCAGGAGTTTCAGACTTCTTTATTAAAAGAAATCAATTTCAAACTCACTTCAGTCCTCTCATTTATACTATTTTTCAAGTTCGGATTGGAATCTTCACTCCCTTCCTGAAGGAATTCAACAAAAAAGTTGTCTATCTTATAGAACTTATTACTCTCCTTTGAACTAGCACCTATGTCTAAAGTTTGACTCTTAAGTCAGAATGATAAGGCATTTCGCAAGCTTGAATCCCTAGAAAGAAGAAATGCAGTTCGTAAGTTTGCTCTTACTTCTTTATTCAATTCTTTTCCCACTTCATTGTCTTTTATTCCTCTTTTATTCTTTCGAATGTAATATCATAAGCATCCAATGTAGCTTCTTCTGCGAACTCTTCTGCTACAGCAGATTCATTCTGATCCTTTAGATCCTCCCTCTCTTTATCTGGCTCCCTTACTTGAAAGCTTTTAGACGATCTACTCAGTCGAAGAGTTTTTTTAACTCCGATCCGCTCAGCCCTAGTTTCGCTCTAAGCCAAGGCCTTTAGTCGATCTGGTTCTTAGTATCCTTCCTCTTTAGTCTAACTAACAACTTTTCTCCTTAACTCGCCTACTTTGGGAAGTCAATATTCTATAGTTGGAATATATCTTCCACTGGCTGTGACAAAGACATATCTGCTAGAAGAAGTGCAGTCATAAAGTCTTTCTTTCCCCAAGGGCAGAAGGAGTTCAGAATGACTCTCTTTCTCATCCAGTCCACGAAAATGTCCTTCCTTATTGTTGTGTCTAAAAGCCTTGGTGATTTATCTTCCTTCTCTTAGGCCCTTTGACCATGATGTATTAGATCCCCATGAATGAGAAAAGGTAGTTTCAACTAAGGTCTTAAAGTCCAGCCCGGTGATGAATCTTCTTCCACTCCCCAACCTCTAAGGAGTCGTAAAGTAATGTCTTTATTGGCAGTTGTGCAACCTTGGATTAAAGCTACTTCTATAGATTACGACAATACCTGGCCTTGGCTCAAGGCTCTCACTCACTTAAGACGTCAATGCGCCAATGAGTTGACCCTTTTCTTACTAGCATGAGGAGTTGCGATGGAAGCCAAGATGAAGACTCCTCAGCGCCAATTAGTGGGTACAAGAAATAGTTAGATCGTAAGACTTTCTCTCACATCCCACTCCCTTCCATGAGATAGTCAATTTTAGCATCTTTGAAGAATCATATTAAGAAAAAGAAAGAAGCCTGGGGATAAAGTGATGAGCCTGAGATGTTATAAAGCTTTGGGTTTGTCTTTTTCTTCTAGCTTTATATGAATCGACGTATGGAATGCGCCAAGACATGACTTTGTATGCCATGGCACTGAGAGAAAGACACAAGAGAATTCCTTTTTTAGGAAGACCTAATAGGTCAGGATCTCTAAGTTTCATGTCTGTGCCTTTAATTATATACTTTGTCCGCTCGAAGGCTCAGGCTCGATCCTCTTTCATTGGATAAAGGGATTTCATTCACTCACTGCTTATTCGCAATAAAACTGGGAAAAGAGAAAGAAATGAAGTGAAGAGCTTCGTTGACTGATTTCAGAATGTCCCCTTTCTACAATGCTATTCGAATTTGCGATAAGGGTTGCGCTTTATATACCTTTGGATTTAGTTGTTGAATAAAAAGTCTAAATGAGAAAGATAAGCTTGAAAGAAAAGCTCTTGGGTGAAGTTCAAAGAAGAATAGTTGTCTCTAGCTACTCTCATGTTCATTTGCTTTGTAGTTGATCAGATCTTCCATACCGGATTCATAGGCTTGGATAAGGCTTGAAATACCTTCGCTAAAGGGAGTTCCGTCGGTTCAGTTTTCTCAGAGGCAGAAGACCTAGAAGAGGCCTAGAAGTCATAAGGAATAGGCACTGTACCGGCCTCTAAGGTTTGACTTTTCTTTTATTTACTTTCTTAAGTAAATATCGCATTTCGTGTGCTTGGTTAGATCTCCTAACCTAATGTAATAAACGAGAAGGTGAAAAATTTAGTCTTAGCTAAGCGGGTAAGAGAAAAAATCTTTCTTTCCCTCTTATTCTACAATATTATTGTTTATTTTGTTAGGTGATTCCTTTTCATTTTATATAGCAGTAAAAGCTTCCTTTTTCTTTCCCTCAACAAATCAAGTTTCCTTAAGCTCGTTCTATTAAAGCCGTGAGTCTTTATCTTGTCTTTTTTCTTTTTTCTAAGTGGAATTGTAGGTGGTATTTAGGGTCTAGCCTTGGACTCATTGAAGAAAGCACTTGAGGTGAGGACCAATGAGCGATTGTGATAACTATGAAACCCTTAACTAGGTTTTTTACTAATACTAACTAATAGGCTTTCAGAAGCTTTTCCACACAAAGAGGGGAGGAAGTGCTTGCTGCCAACTTGCCAGACGAGCGGACATCTGAGCACAGCAGTGCATTTACTAGTTGGAGATAGATGGCACCAGGCGGGGTAAAAAGAAAGATTTTTTTTCCATTAGCTGAGGAAAGAAGTAGCAAAGGAATATCGCTATCGTGGAAAAAAAAAAAAGAAAAATGTAGGATTGATCAAAGGGATTCGGCAGAAAACAAAAAGAATAGATCAAGGAGAGGGAGCTAGACTAGCACTTGCAAGAAAGCGAGTGGAATATCTAAAACTGCTTTAGTAAAGTAGAATGAAAGTACCTCCCGAAGGTTCTACCTTTTCTTGTGCGTTCGAGAATAAATAAAAAGTTTCTGAATGTATAGAAGACTCTCGATTGATTGGTTGTAATGTTCACGAGGTTGTATATAATCCAATGTTCAGTGATATGACTTTCCTACTGACTGAATTACTTGAATTAGTTGAAGGTGCGGAGTCTTCTTCTTTTGATTTGAGACGAATTCATTTTTCTATAGAAAGTGCTTTTGATAGGGAATAGGGAAAAGCCTTGACTTATTCAGAATACCAGGAAGGAGAAGAATAAGCATTACCTCTATTGAAGGAAGAAGCCTTTCCCTTTGCTTATTTATTTTTCCTGGTCTTCGGGTCTCATCTGAAAAGCTCGCTGCCTATGTAGTTACATTTTTGGTTTTGACTCCAGAACAGAACTAGAAATCTTGGCGCCCTCCCTTGAAAGCTCCTGGTGTTGCGACTATCACCGGTAAGTTGAGTCGGATCAATATCGGGAAACAAATAAACAGCAAAAGTAACTAAGTCAACGCCTATTTGCTGTAAATCTACTGGCCCGGATGCTTGAATATATTACACCACAAACAAAACAACCGAATATACTACTGCAGTATCTTCCGCTGCTTTTGTTGTTATTTCTCTCACCTCTCACTATGCCACCTCAGCAGTTAGGACTCCCTAACCTTTTCTATTTATCTTTAGAAGTAGGGCGAGTGAGTTTGTTCCTTTCCTGTGAAGGTTTTGGGATATGTGACCAGATGCTTCCTCCAGATCTAACGTCTTTATCAACTAAATTCTCTTTTCTTCACCAGATCGATACTAACTTACCTACTCCTGCTCCTACCGAATCGAACAGGGTAGATGCCCGATTCCCCGACCCATTACTCATTCCTTCCCGACTCGATAAGGATTGCAATCTCAAGAGAGAAAGCAATAATTGACCTCCGAAAATAGGTAAATGGGGTGGGCGTAGATGGATACAGTGAAATCAATCCTTCTTCTGCACTCCCTCTCACTGGCTTGAAACATATATAAATCATAAATTCTTCAGAGTGAGCTAGCAGGTCGGCCGTATAAGGACCGTTAAAAAAGTGTCTGAATGTACCGCAGCCACTACTTTGACTCTTTTAATGCAATTATGAACTCCACGGAACTTTATCAATTCCAACGCAACTTATCCTATTGGAGCTGTTGTAACAAACTACGCGAGCCTCCCAACGAAGCCAACATAAATCCAATTCGAATAAAAAAAATAAAACAAAGTTTTATTATTGTGGTATACCAGCCACCTGTTCTGGAACTTCCAGTTCCAATTGAAGTATATAGATCCGTAAATAAATTTACAGATATAGCCACTTCAGTCGTGCACATCCTTTCTATAAAGTATCTTATTTCTGGGAACATGGTCAACAAAAAATTATTGTGTTTGCGATTCTTCATCCACCGATGGATAAAATGCTCCAGTTTTCCATTCTCATATGAGGTTGAAAAATAGATTGGCAACAGGTCGACATGAAGAGATTCATTATGCTCAAACATGAGTCGATCGCTCGTTAGGGACAGTTTATAGATCATCAAATTCCCACAAATGGAATAAAAAGTGGGTCAATGTAAATGATCAAGACCTCGCAAACAACAATGCTCCTTCCCCATATGGAGTTTGGAACCCAAAGGCAATCGTTGAGTGAACTGTATCTTTTTTGTGTTAGTTGACCTAAGTCGCACCCTAACTTCTGGACTGGGTTCTGCCTCCGAACCTTATGTGGGATAAGTTTTTACCTCATACAGTTGGGCCGAAGACCAGGGAAAGTTTAGAAGAGATGGGGAAACCTAGCTTCTGCCGGTCGGGTGGGGATAAGCTTACTTTTTCACAAGCCTATTCCCCCCAAAAAACCAACTTTTTCACAAGCCTATCCCCCAAAAAAAAACCAACCCTATAGCGTTAGCGCTTCACATTCTTTCTATTCCATCCCATTCCATTTCGAGATTGGCGGCTAATACTAAAATAATAAGTGAAGTAGTCGTTGTCTGACCAATCGGCTCAAACACCAGACCGCCCGTGCCCACCCATTTTGTCTTGCCCTAAATGGAATGACTCTCTTAGTTATGTTGTTCCATGACCCGAGTTCTCACGTCCATTTTTCTCCGCCCGCAACCCAGTAAGTTGGCAAAGCCAACACAAGATTAGGGTTGTCCTCGTCATTCTATGCTGACCCCGGCCTGGGCTGGCTTCTTGGGAAGCCCGTTCCCACAGCGCCCTGGCCTGCCAGCAGTAGTGGGAATTCTCCATTTCCTAGTCAAAGACTTGGTTAGATGCGGGATCTACTCCACGAGAAGCGGTACAGATGTAGATGATATCATCACGACCCCTCTTTTCGTACTGCTAAGGATGCTTAAAGCCACTTCGCCAACTGGCATTACCTGTGCTTTCGTGTCTCTCAGTGCGGTCAGCACTGGTGTTTTCGAGTAGCGAAGCTTACACCCATTCGCATTAGTTCATCCAAAGTTCCTTAACCTTATGTACGAATTATTAAATAAGCTATCTTTCTATCAAGGTTAAGGAGTCAACTGAGCATTTCAGCAGCGTGATTGAATACTCGGATCGAATCAGAGTTCACGTCACCTGTCCTGAACAAATAAATGGCATGGGCCACAGGTCGCACATAATCTGTCGGGTCGCACGGCAGAAGAACACCTAACATAAAGATGCACACTCCTCCATGTGAAATATTCATTTTCATATGTGCTTTTTGATAGTAGTTGTGACAAACAGCCATCAGCTCTTGGCTTGTTGGTAAGGTGAGAGCTTCAAGCCCGATTTCAGATGGCGCACCCTCCACATAAGCATGGCCCGATGAAGGGGGGACGAAGAAAGCTACTGGCCCAAAACCTTCGACCCTTCTTTCTAAATGGGGGTGCCCGATGCACCTCATCTTCTCATTTCGTCGTTGGTCATTCCCATTAGGCCAAAGTGTTTGGCCTTTCCATATTTGCGTCCACTCAGGATTTCCTGACCTATCCCGTGGTAAAAAGAAAAAAGTACGAAAGAGTAGTAAATGAAGCACACCACAGAAATAATCTAAATATGAGAAGTCCCCTTGGATTCGAGAATAAGGAAATGAAGAATGAGAACGAAATGAAATAAAGCGTTTCTAGCTCTAGTTTCGGATGAGCTTCTCCCAATTATGTCTGGTAATAGAATAGGGCAGCTTACTCTGACCAAGACTCTACTTTTTGCTCCGTCCGTGGAGCGTATGAATTTCCTGGAATGTAGTGTAACACCCCGTACCTTCCCAACCTTACTTGACGACATTTAATAATGGTTACGTAGATGTCGAGACCTATAAGTATGTATTTGGTAATGTTAATGATGAAAAAATTAAAATTTGGCCTCGTACATGTGCTTAACCTTTCATAGGAGGTGTTTTGTGATTTTTGTGGAGCAGTTGTGGGGTTCAAAATGAGGCTAAGAGGACCTCTAAACAAAGTATATTAAGGTTAAGAAGTAAGTTAAAGAATGGGACTTGAAGTATCTAACCAAACCCGCGAGGAAGAGTCGAAAAACAAAATTTTTATAAAATTTAAGTGAGGTGCGCATTGGGGAGCGTGCCACGCCACTTTGGGCCAAATTTTTGTGCCCAGAGGCAGCAAGTTGGCGTGCCCAAGGGCGTGCCACGCTGGTTTTTCCACTTTTTTGAAAGTTGGAAATATCTAAGTCCCTATCCGGGGTCGTACTGAGCCAATTTTTGCCCCGTTTCTTCTACAACCATGAGCATATACATGAAATGAGTAAAGTATTATATTGGTGTGATAAAATTACTCGAGAACGCATTTGGCAGCAAAATGACGATTTTACCCTTTTGGTCAAAATAGGCCACACGTGGCTAGAATAGCTTGTTTTTAGAAGTGAGGCTACGAGTATGAATGGCATGAGTGGGAATATTGTCGTAACACGTATGGAATGAATTAAACACGAGAAATTATTAATTTTATTGGGTTAAGAGAATTGGGCCCAAAAAGGACCCAAAAATGAAAAGAAGACATGGCCCAAAAGTAGGTCAAAAGACCCATTCTTGCATTGACATTCTAGAACACCACATTAAATGCCAAGAGTGTCTAAGGATGAAAATTAAGTGCCTATATAAAGGTCAAAAGGGCTTATTTTTATTCATTTGCAAGTCCCATGCCTTTTTAGATATTTCTCCAAACATTTCTCTAGTTCCAAACCCTAAAAGCTCAAAGACAACTTTTGGAGCAAGATCATCCTATTCCAAGACTTGGTAAGTATTTATTCTCATGTATTAACATATATTATGCATGGAAGAGTATGTAAATCATGTTGGTTGTTCTTGGAAATGTTGGACATGGTACTTTGGGTTTTTGTATAAGATTTGTAATCCATAAGATTCAAGCTTGAATTAGGACTTGTGCCTTTGATGAAAGAGCATGGTATGGATAAAATATGAACATGTAAGGTGTTATTTTGGTATTAAACTTGTTATTTTTCTATAAGTGTAAATTGTGGGATTTTGGCCGATATATGCTATGAAGGGTATTAAGGTAAATTGATGGACTATTTGTGATGTGGTGTGTATAAGAAAGTGTAAAGGAGAAGTGTTGTGGTGAAATGTATTGATTATCATGTATTGGTAAATGTTGGGATATTATGGGATTTTTGGAATAATAAGTTCAACAATGGTTTTGTCAAGGGGAAATGACATGTTTAAAGGCAAACATGTAACTCATTGACATTGTATGCATTTGTAAAGTAGTTGATGGTTAATGTTGGTTCCGTTATGTATTTGTGTTGTAGAGTGACACGTAAAGAAGGAGTGGGACTATTATATGCACATTTAAGATTGTATAATCTTATTGAGAATACAAGGTATGTAAGGTTACTTTTTCCATATTCTTCTACACCATATTGTTCGCATTGATGTTAGGCTTGTCCTATTCCGAGAGGCTTGAAGTATATCAATTCAGGTTGACATATATTGTCATTCATATGTGTCCTATTCTTAGATGACTTATGATTTGCGTATCTCTTATTCCTTGATTGGAGTTCCAAAGTGGTTATAATGTTGTCGATTCTAAAAGAACTAACTCAAAGAGAGTTGGATGAAGAAAAATCTTTTTATTCTTGAGAAGTATTTTCCCAATCATGTCATGTTCCAAGGTCTCATGTTATTGTGATTATCTTTGTACCAATCTCTCACAAGTCAAAAGTTCCCATAATGTTGTAGTTACCAAAAGAAACTGTTTCAAGGGAAGTGACGGCATAAGGAGAATCTATTCATTCTTAAGTCACACATTCCTCATTCATTAATCATGGTTGTTCATGAGTTGCATAAATATGGACATGCTTCAAAAGTCCCAATCATGTTGTGTTCTTGAGCTTCCAATAATGTTGTGGCTATGTATATATACGTTAATCTCTCATAATTGATTGTATCAATCTCTCATAAGAGGATGAATCAATTCCTCGCAAGCACATCTCTCAAAAGTAAGAAATAAAGTAATTCATATCTGTTGGTGGTCAATGATCAAGTATGGGTGGTAGCTTTGGGGTCAAGAAGCCTAGCTCAAGCCGATCCCGAGATTGTTGGATCAGGGGGCAGTCCTAAAGGCATAAGCCTAGCTCGGACCGATCCTGACAGGGGGCAGCTCTAGGGGTAATAACCTAGCTCGAGCCGAACCTGCTATGTTGGTATGGGTGGCAGCTCTAGAGGCAAAGTCCTAGCTCGAGCCGATCCTAACATAACGTTATGTTATGTTAAGACCCGCTAATCTTTTGGGGCCCGGGTACGTTATGATATGAGTGATGAGGAATAAACCATAAAGAGAAGAACTTAATTTATGTGAGCTACATGGTTCCACATATGCAAATCGATAGGTTATTCACATTGATTATCCTCTTACATTTTGATTCTATTGATGTATTCATGACAGTTTCATATGACCTTACATACTCAGTACATTATCCGTACTGACCCCTCCTGGGGGCTTACCTTACTTGCTGCAGGCGCAGGTACTAGTAGACCTCCACTGTAGGTTGCAGATCCTTTGCAGACTTTTGGTGAGCTCCAGTTGGTTCGGGGCTTTCTTAGTTGCTATGTACATGTATTTTGGTATTGTATATGAGTATAGAGCGAGGTGTTGTCCCGACTTTAGGTTTGTCATAGTTATGTATCTGTAGAGGCTTTTGTAGACTTATGTGGGAACAGAATGTAAGATATGTATGCTCATTTTGGTTTGATGGCCCCAACGGCCAAGTTTGATATATATATACAAATGGCATATGTTTCCGTATCCATGAATTCTGCATAATTGCATGAGGTATTATAAGGTCCATACGAGGAGAGGCATACGAGTGTTCATAAGCAAAGATTGGTTCTCTCGGGCCATATCGGCTTCGGGTGCCAGTCCGACTCGAATGGGAGGTCGGGTCGTGACATGTAGATAGATCAAAAGAGGGAATGAAGGGATAGGAATAGAAATTATAGTACCATTGGGAAGAAGGGCACCTGTGGGAACATCTCTACTAACGAACCATTTCAATAGTATGGGTGCTGCCGTGCCACGAGGCACGACCATGGAAGTAATGAAAAAGAAAAATTTATGTAGTTGGACCATCTATTCTATCCGTTTGAGTTTTGCTTCTCTAGAGAAGATGAGAGGCTCAAAATGAAAGTGTTCGCAACACATACGGAAAGGGTACTAATTATGTCGGCTATTAATGACTAGTTAAAACGCTAGGAATGGTCAGTCACTAGCTTATAAGATTCTCTCAACCAGTGGTCGACATTTCATTCCCCTTAGTCATAGGTGCTCGTTCTATTTAGATTTAAATAGGTCGGGGCTCCCGTGGTACATATGTCCGACCCTTCAGGTGTCTCGGTAATACAAACAAAGAAAAGATGATGGTTTTTTACATACCCTAGAACAAAAAGCCAATCCTTACCAAAGGAGGAAATAGAATAGAATAATCTACCTTCTTTTTTCCTTCCCGTTGATTCCCCCTGACAATCAAGTTGCACTTTCTTCTAACAAGTGGCTGAGAGTTAACAAGCAACCTTGGCCTCTTGGCAGAAGGTTCATTGTCCCCCTCCTTTCTAGTCTAGCCGCAGTACGACACCTGAACTCGAAGCTACAATCAGATTCGATTAGATCTGGTCCTATCCTATCCAAACCCAAAACTCAGAACAGCCGGCTTGTTTGGACGGTAGAATAGGGAGAAGGGGAGTCATATCGATTCTCTATCCGGGTACGAGCAGGATCATCAAAAAAATAGAAAAGCAAATACAAGTACATGATGTAATGACATATTCCAAAATATGTGATCCTATTTGATAGGCTTCCCGTAGAAAGGAAAGAGTTTACTGACCGCATAACAATTCATTCTTATATGTAGCGTGTGGGCCCATGTCTCTCGAATGATCATAGTACGGCCGCTCATCTAATATAAAATCAATGAGTAGACCTCACCTCTCCTTCCCCATACCATAGCCGGAAGGGATAGTGTATCCACAGAAGAGAGACTACGGGACCTTGGCCAATATTTCATTTAGACACGGCTTGGAAGGGATAGGTTGTGTTAAGCATGCTTCTTTGACAGAAAACAAGCTCTTTTTCCATGACAATAGTCGCGATTATAAAAGGCGGGGCAGTATGCTCTCTATCAACAATAGGGGGCTATTCATAGTAAAAAACTACTATACTATATGGATTCCAATAGAACTTCAACTTCTACATGGTTGATTAATTCAGGGGCAGTTCTGGAATATAATGTTGGACGATCTCCATTTCTATATGGTAATTGAAGTCAAACAGGAGAAAACCAGGTGCAATTCAATCCTTATTCCTAGAAATGATTCCCAAAAAATCAAAACCTCACTAGACCGAGGCCCGTTGCTATGGGGACTACACTATATAAGAGAATGACTAAGGCAATTGCCAATAGTTTCAATTGAAAGACAGGCTGCCGCTTTAAAAAAGGGCACCCTCCTAATCTCATTTTGATAGGAAGAGATATTGATAATTCTCCCAGGGATGTTTACTACTCAGCTGATAGATCAAGTGAGCTAGCCATGATTGTTAAACTCACCAAAGCAGTAGCATATGCAAATTGGAATCATAGGTTTTATATGCTTAAGGAAAATGGGATTTGCAGAGAAGGATACAAAAGTGTATTTATATACAATAGAAAGCCCCTATAATCCATGGATGACCAGTGGAGTTCATAAAAGAAAGCAAAGAAAGGTCTGCAATAAAGTTGTCCCCTCTCTCCATATCTCTACTTATTGGTTGGGTGCAGATAACACTATAATAAAAACAAAGCCAAATAGAGATGTTGTATATGCTAAACTTAGTGATTCAGATGGAGAGGACCCAATAAAAAATCCACCTTATTCATGCTCTGTACAGCAACTTGACTGGTCAATATGATATGTATATGCTAAACTTAGTGATCTATTTTCGTTGCCCCCTTTAAGGGTATGTGATATAATCATTCTTATCACAGAAGAGAAGTATGCATTTTCCCCACTTAAGTTATTAAGTATTCCCAAAGACGTGGCCATTTATTTTTATGTTAAAACTTTATGTCAGCCAGGGGACCCTGATCATAAATGGGTTGTTTGTCACGGTGAAAAGGACGCTCTCCTTTTAATCACTCTGGCGCATATGTTGAATAGTTGTTTTATGTGTTCATCTATCTTTCAGGAGCAGTCGTGGGGTTTGTCCAAAGATCGTCGTGAATTCATAGCCCAATTAGGTGGAGTGGGGAAGAAACTAACTATTTTCATCTTGAATCTAGCACCTTCACAAGGTACTATTCCTCATAAAAGAATTTTATGAAAGCTGGCACCCTTGGTGCGTGATAGCTACATAATATCCTTAGTTTCATCCTTTTTAAAGATACCAATGACCAAAATGGAACTAATTATTCTATTATAGAAGTTGGGCCCACACGTTGGGTTAATCACTAAGGTCTTATACAATTTGATGTTGGATGATTTCGACCGGGGATTTAAACAGCTATACCCTAGTATTTCTTATTATCATTACTTGGATGACTGTTACGTATTATTTCCATTGTATAGTCTCCAAAGCAAGCGACAGTGTGAAGAAAAAATGAATAGTATCCTCTTAGAGTTAGATCTTGAGGGAGATATCACAACCATTCTACCTGGTGGGGGTACCCACGTGACTCGTGATGGGCGTTTGATTATTCTAAGTCAAGATTATTGGTATTCACATTGTCGAACAGTTAACATTCTTTCTTTAGTTCAATTTGTAGTCAATATGTTTTATACAAAAAGGAAACCATGCAATGATAGGAAATCCTTTTTTTAGAGAGCCAATGCCTTAAGACAGACCCTAATAGCAGTTGTCGCCAACTTCACTGAGTTGTAGTTCTAAAAAGAAAATTTATCTTGGTATATTCCATCAAGAAAAAGCCATATCTATATATAGAAAGCAAAATCAAAATTGTATACATGTGCTTACACTTTCCTGAGAATTCTAAGACCCGATCACCCGTCAAAGAAATATCCTTAAGTCTTAAGTCTATAGCTCTGTACCTTGTGTCGCCTACATAGGGTAGAAAAGAATGTTTTGCATGAACATCTCAATGTGCAAGATAAAAGGAATGAGGGAAAGAATCGACGAGGCGAGTGTTCTTGAAGAGAAAATCATGATGGAAAAGCGTAAGGAGAATTCTCAAGTCGAGATATGCAAAATAAAAAGACTCCCTGGGAGATGGTATTCTTTGTTTTAGGTCTTTAGAGATTTTTATATCGATTGAAGTTATTCCACTGGCTGATTAAATCTATTCCTAACACCTTTAGGGGCTGTGAATAGAGCCCAGTTCCATGCCCTCTTTTAGAAAGAAAAAAATAGTACAAAAAGAGGGCTTGGGGGTATATATACTATACATATTGATGATGGTTTATCATCATCAGAACAAAGATCAGTCTAGGTCGAGAAGAATGGAAGATTCTTCTGGAACTAGTTTTTGATAGGGTCTATCTTAGCTCGAAGGAAAGAACACCCAAGTTAGACCCCCAAGGAATAAGGATTTAAATTAGTTAGTATTTGAAAAAGAACCTAACGAAATTTAACAAGCAGTAATCGGAATCAAAGTTTTCCAAAATGGTGTCAATCGATAATAGAATTATAACGACCCGAATCCCATTCGGACCGGACTGGCACCCGAGCTGATAAGGCCCGAGAGAACCAATCTTCGCTCATGTACTCTCATATGTATGTTCGCGTATGAATATCCTTTTATCTCATGTAATTAATTATCAATGGCGGAAGTCATGGCAATATGTGCAACATGTGAAACTTGGCCGTTAGGGCCATCCTGTCAAAATGAACGTATACATCTTACATTCAGATCCCCACATACGTCTACAAAGCCTCTACAGATACATGACTATGACAAACCTAGAGTCTGGACACACCCCGCTCTATACTTATATACAATCTCAAACCAATATGCATAATGACTCGAAAAAGCCTCGGATCAATTGGAGCTCGCCACAACCTGCAGATATTTCGTCGTCTACTGCGGAGATCTACTACACCTGTGCCTGCAGCATGTAAGGTAAGTCCCCCCAAGAGGGGTCAGTACGAAGAAAGTACTGAGTATGTAAGGCCATATGAAACTATAATAATACATAAGTACTTCCAAGAAATTAAAAGTACGAGAAATAATCAATGTGAATAGACCTCCAACCTGAATGTGTGGAACCATGTTCATTACTTCTATTACTTCATTACTTGGTCATTCAGTCGCATCATCATCATTCTTATCATAACCTTCATATTTAAATATTCATGCAAGGGATATAGTCTCATCTCTTTTACAACTATCTTTATTATTGTTCACTCAACTAGTTAGTGATTCATAATACCTTATGGGTCATGACCTTATAAGTAAGTATATAATACCGGGCCTCCACCTTTGGTGGGCTAGAATAAATAAGTATATAGTACCGGGCCTCCACCTTTGGTGGGCTAGAATAAATAAGTATATAGTGACGGGCCTCCACCTTTGGTGGGCTAGAATAAATAAGTATATAGTACCGGGCCTCTACCTTTGGTGGGCTAGAATGTATATGTATATAGTACCGGGCCTCCACCTTGGTGGGCTATAATATATAACATAGCATAGTATTGAGATTGTTCCATCTTGATCTTACACCCTTTAGATTGTGATCCATACTCAATGTAACATATAGTAACCATACGTACATTACTTCTCTACAAATCTTATACCCTTTACATAGTTATGAGAGTAACACATTAAAGATCATGACATTAATTGAAGCACACTCCTATATACATATTACTTCACTCCTTTACTTCGTGAGATTGACATCCTCACTTATGAGGAATAATTATATCAACTTGCACATCACCTCTCTTCTTACTCTTATGAGGTTGATACTTTAACTTGTGAGAAATTAACACATCCACTTAGGAGAGATTGATACTTTAAAGATTATGATAATATTGGAAACACACCTCTATACCTTACTTCACTTCCTTACTTTCAAGAGAGTGATACGCTCACTTCTGAGGAATAGATATATTAGTTCACACTTTACCTTCTTCACTACTCTTATGAGATTGGTACAAAGATATTTATAATAATATTGGACTTTCGAACATGACATGATTGGAGAAAGCTTTTCAAGAATAACTAGATTCCCTTCACATCTCACCCTCTTTGAGATAGTTACTCTAGAATTACAACGTTATGACTTCTTTGGAACATACTATTTGTAGGACTTTGGACTCATGTCCATAATTAGGTAACTCATGAACAACAACGATTAATGAATGAGGGATACGTGACTTAGGAATGAATAGGTTCTCCTTACGTCGTTACTTTCCTTGTAACAGTTTCTTTTACTAGTTATAACAACGTTATGAGAGCTTAGGAATTTCAGTCCATGGATAGGAGACGTATGAATACCAATCGGTCAATGAATAAGAAACGTGTGGATAGAAATCTACATAAAACCTGAATGAGATACCTTAGCATATTTTGGAATAGGACAAGTGAAATGTCAATATGAACATTATGTGTTGCAGAAGGATACGGACAGAGTAACATTACATTCCTTCACTTCCAAGTATGAATACACAAGCCTATGTATGAACACAATAGTCCAGCTTCTTCCTTACGTCTTACTCTACAATACAAGTTCATACCGGAACTTACATTAGCAACTAGTCACTATACAGGCGTACAAGACGACAATGAAATATGTGACTACCATATAACGTCATGTCATCCCTTACAATACAATCCACTGCATTTACATATCAACAACACCATAACATTACACACAATGACCAAAAGATCATACATCGATAGCATTTCACACCACACTTACCCTTTACGCTTTTCTCCTTACCATTCCATCACAATTACTCATTTATAACAACATATGAACAACCATACATACTTAATACAGTCCAACATACCTCCATACGATACTTTAAAGTCATTAAAACAACATCACAAGTTGATAATTACATCCAAAAAGGGTATAGGGGCCTTCGGGGGTCGACTAGGTACGAAAACATACAAAACCGGATCTGGGGGTGACCTGCGCTGCCACCTGCACCCACAGGTGGTTGAGGTACACATGCAGATGCACTTTGGCAGCATCCAGAGGCATCTGCGTCGGCATCTGTGCCCGCAGGTGCCTCCGTCTGCGGGGGCGGATGCCTGTTTTGGTCCGAAATGGTTTCTTTTGGGACTTTTAATGCCATGAATGTTCCATGATCATAACCAAACTTATTTTGACATATTTTTGATCATCTTAAACACCAACATTCATCCATTGTCTCACAACACACATAACAACACCCAAAACTACACTTTACGGTCAATACATCACCAAATTCGTAACCAATATCGCAACAACAATTCCAAACGTTATGCACAAGAATAAAACAAAGCAAGAATATCATCACATCTCACATGTCAATATTTACTCCACCAAGTTCACTTTCTTCAAAACCACAAGTGCATAGTCAAGTTTACAAGACAAACCATCCTCCGATTTAGCAAACATGTAACATTTCACACCTTGTGAACTTCTCAATACTCCACCAACATAACCAACATAGTATAAACCATCTATCATGCATAAAATATATTAAACCATCATAAGAAACACTTACCAAGTCTTACAAGTTGATTATCTTGACCACAAAGAAATGAGAGGTTAGGGTTTGTCTATTTGAGAGAAAAATGTGGAAAAGTTAGAAAAGGGCATGAGAGTTCAATGGTAATAAAAATCTGATTTTTTTTTCTCTTTTTATATAGTCCCTCAAGTCTCTCTTATCTCTTACTTAGCATTAAATGCAAGGGTTGATTTGGTCAAATGGAGCAAATTGGAAGAATGGGTCAAAATCTCTTTTGGGCCATGTCTTTCTCATGATATTTGGGCCTCATTTAGGGCCCAATTATACAAGACTTTTAAATGCCCACAATTCAATACATAATTCATCAAATCTCTCATGTTTTACATTTTTCCATAAATATTACGGTAGTCATCTAGACTCCAAAACGTACGGGGTGTTACACAAAACACCTTCTACGCAAGGTTAATCACATGTACAAGGCCAAATTTCAATTTTTCTCATCACTAACATTACCAAATGCATACTTATGGCTCTCGACACCTAAGTAAACATTATTCAACGTCGTCACATAGGGTTAGGAAAGTACAGGGTGTTACAAGAATGTAGCTAGATAACTGATGCCACAACATCCAAAATATGTGGGATAGAGTTCATGGTACACTAACTTAACCATCAAGGTCAGATAGTGCTACAGTGATCATCAATCTGCTATCTAGCTCAAATTAGCCTCACAACCTACTAACATTATTATTTGCGTAGCCCTTTTTTGTTTTGTGCGATTTTATCATAGGGTGTCCGAACTTGCTTCTTAGCGCTACGTGGGAAGATAATTTCTCTATTCATCCCCCCCCCCCCCCGACTTCAATTACAAACTCTTACTTCTTGGTCTAACTTGGACTAATCCCTTAGCAAATAAGAAATTCCTACTAACCAGACAGAAAATAAATTTTCACTCACTACCAAAGTGTTATCACACCTCTATTATTTTTAGCGTAACGAGGTTTTAGTCTTTACGAGGGCAACCCCTAGCCAGATTCAATCCTAATGGTCAATCAATCCTTTGAAACTAGTAAAAATATTCATCACAGTGTGAGTTCCTGCTTTCAACGAGACTTTCTAAGCTTATCAAACTTTATCTCCTTCACCAGGAAAGCTATTCGGTAAGAAAGATCTTTGATTGATGTGCCTAGATAAAGTTGATCAATGGTAGCTGTTTGGAGCTTTCTTTATACCTTAATTGAACTGCCTCACTCTTAGCTCAGATTCTTGCTTAATGAGGCATCCCTTGTTTGCTCTTTAGATTGGACTAAGGGGCAATATTTACTGTGGAAGCAGACCTTGTAATTCTTCTCCTTCAATGCCAGTGGATAAGTACACTAGGGTTGGAATGCTCTTTTATCATGTATGTGGATTACTTGGTCGATTACCTAATTGCACTAGTCTCATAGCCATCTCTTTAGTATCCCGCCATTCCTTCTTGTAGGAAATCTAACTCATTCTAAGGTAGAGCTCTTAGAGTCCTACTTAAAGCTAAAGGTAGTTCTTTAGTTAAAGCAAGGAGAGTAGAAACTAAGGGAAAAAAACCTATGTTCTTACGCATGATGGGAATAAAGGCTACTAAGATCGGAACTTACGACCTAAGTATCCAACAAATGGGGATGCCAATCTTATACAGAAAATACCATTATCTAAAGTAACCTTGCAGGGGGGCTGCGTATAGCATTCTAAGATCTCAATACGAGAAAAACAATCTGAGCTATAACCTCACTACAGTGGCTTGTAGACTTTCTTTTCTGCAGAAAGCTCAAGTGAAAACCTATTAGAACTGTGGGCCTCACCCGTCTACTACTCGACCTTAAGTAACTACAGTTAGGAGGATCCATCCAATAGATTAATGATTTGCTTAGGTCAGGCCTCCTCCGATCGACCCTAACTTTCATTAGTGAGGAGTTCCCTAGCCCTTCAAGTTTACATGTTGATCCCTCTATGATGGCATTCTTCTTTCTCTCCGACGTTACGATATTATCCTTGCTAGTTTGATCACTCGAATTAAGGTTTTCGATTGGATTGGTTATAAGTCTACCATACTCCATCATAATATAGAGAAAAGAATGCATGTTCATCCGAACATTGAGAAGGAAGGTCAAACTTAATTCGGTGCCAATACTTGACTGACCGGAGGACCTAACTAGCTTCAATCGAGTTTTCGGCAGGCTAGGATGCCTTTTTTTACTCTTCTATGTCTATCGTCTTTTCTTTTGTGTGTCGAGCGAGTTTGAAAAGAAGGTTCCCGATTGGCTTTGTATGAAGAATCCTATCTTTTTAGCCCTAAGTGAGCCAAAGATTGTGAGTGAGCTTTAGAGGAGTAAAGATCGAGCGTCGAAATACCAGTGGATCAATTTATCTTTATTCAATATAATTATTAAAAGGATAAAGCGGAACAGACGCTTCTTGCAAAAAACAGCTCTCCATAGCGAGAGAGATCCCTTGTCTTTGTTGCCTATCTCTCTATAGGAATAGAATAGCACGATAGAAGCCCTAACGTATAGCAACTGTAAATATCGAATCAAGTCTCCACTTTTCAGAATAGTCCATCCGTAGTAGAGGAATTCTGGTCAATTTTTCCTAAATATGACCTTCCCCTTCCATAAAGAGAGTTTCTTGTTCCTTTTCTAACAAGGATGATGAGCGGCAATGAAATGAATTCAATACTAATAAAAAGGTAAGCCCGTTGTTGAAAGAGACTGAAGAAGGATCAACTAGCGCCGGTGTGAGGCCTTTAAATAGTTACCGCTTTGTACGAGCTTCAAAACAAAGAGAGATTGAGTCACTAAGCAAAGAATTAGATTCGATAGCGAAAGAGACTATGAAAGTTCTCCCACAGGGCAACCCTGAAACAAGTTCTCAAATCAATTTATTCAATCCCTTGAAAGTAGTATAATTTCATGTGTAAAACATAGTGAGAGTGACACAGATCTCCTTTTTTAAATAAGGAAATCAAATCCAAATCATCAAGTAAGACAGGATCATTAGAATATGAAACTGCCTAAAAAAATAAAACTGTATCAACAAGTGCAATCACAGCTTATTCATCGAGAAGCCACTCGCAGTACACTGACTAGAAATTATCTGCGAGAAGGTCTTCTGGCACAGCCATACTACTAATAGATTCTTTGATAATTCATGATCAAATACAACCTAGGAAAAGTTGTACGCCTACATAACTTACCTCCCAAACCAAGGAAGGAAAGTCTCAGATTTATGTAGTTCTCAACCCCTTTTTATACAGTTCCTGATAGGTCCTTTTGTGGCTATTCACTCCAGCCCTGAAGTTCTGTGAGCCCAATCTATTTAACGTGGACCCTTTGTTATAGAATAGAAAGAAAATGGTGTAGAGATCCACTAAGTACCCTCATACTAGAGGACATTGTAGGTTAAATCTAGAAAATTCGAGAGATCTTCTAAAAGACAACTTGAACACCCCCTTAAAAGAACATTGTAATAGGTATCTTGGAGGTGTCCTAGAATTTGAAGAGCCTCGTCTCCCATAACAGCCTGAATAAGATATGCTATGTTCCACTAAGTAGGTAATTCCCTACCTTTGAGTCGAAGCAACTCCGCGCTATTTTTGCAGATGTCATCAAATAACTGAGATAACTCAGGTGGAGCGCTTTGCGTATCTAACCTAGTTGAAGAAGAGCTACTAATGGAAACAAAAAAAGAAGTGTAACTTTGTATAAAGTGTTGATCATTGGGGGTGAGTAGAAATGAATTGTTTCCCATAAATAGTAAGATTTCTTTTTATTTGTCTGCTCCCAAAAAGAGAGACATAATTTCTTCCACTTTCCCTATACGAGTAGTGAAGAAGTATAGAGCACTTTGGTTGGTTGTTGACCAACAGAAAGCATGGGACAAAGGAGAAAGTTTTTAAGCTAGCTAACTAGGGTTGGCAGCTAAATTCAGTCTTCGAGACACCATTGATACGAGCATAGTTAGCTTGGAGAACATTAGGAGGGGATTCCATATATGGATGACAGCTTGGAGTCCGAAGGAATCCATGACGCAATAAAGACACAAGGCCATGGGTGATAAAGATGCCAATTTAGCATTCAAGAAGGGCCCTTGTGGGTTATTTCCTAAATATCCACTTTTGAGCTATTTTTGTAATAGGCTATTTGCGTAAAGGTAATAAGTATAAATAGTTGCCTTAGCCATTTTTCATCCTTAAAATTTTGATGATTTGAGAATATTACTCTTAAAGAGTATTTTGGGGTGGAATTCCTTTAGTTTAGTTTAGCGTTGCTAAATCTAGGTTAGTGATGGGTGGATTCCCATTGTTGATTTAGAGCTTCTTAATCTTGATTTTCACAAGAGTTACTTATTTGTGGATTCTAAAAGAGTTTTTCTTTTCTAATTGAGATCAAGTTTCTCTTCTTCCTTGGTTTAATTGATTTAATTAAGCCTTTCTTTTCCTTCGTTTCTTATCTCAATTTCTTCTAATCCTCATCTTAGTTTCTTCACTATATTTATTTGTGTTGTTAATTTTCGCATTCTTGATATCGATTTTAGTCACTTGATTGAGATCATTATTATCTTGGTAAC
The DNA here is from genome assembly GCA_031232105.1 of Capsicum rhomboideum. Taxonomy (NCBI): domain Eukaryota; kingdom Viridiplantae; phylum Streptophyta; class Magnoliopsida; order Solanales; family Solanaceae; genus Capsicum; species Capsicum rhomboideum. The sequence continues at coordinate 58,450,185 of CP124710.1, read as the reverse complement.
AGAGCATAGGTTAGAGATTTGTTTCTACAATTCTTAATCCTAGGTTCATAAATTTAAAAATCCAAAAAAAAATCTTTAAAATTTATGTGTTTGATTTGTTGTTTTTGACAATAGATCTTTGTTCCCTAGTGTCATTTGAGTCAAAATCCGAAACTTCAATGCAATTTCGAGTTGTTGGAAAGATTCTACTATTAAAGGGTGTTGAAGCTTTGAAACTTTGAAAAATTTGCAAGTGGGTTTGTTGATTAGGGTTAAATTGGAGCTTGAAAGGCATCAGGGTTTGTTCTTCATAGCAAGGGGAGCCTAAATCTCTAATTTCGTGAAATTTGGAGATGAAACAAAGAAGTTATGAAGATTTGAAGTTCACTTGTTCATGGTATTCGTCATAGCTTGAAGATGGTGGAAATGAATTTATTTTTGACTTGAAATAGAGGGATAAAAACTACTGGGGTTTGTTCGTGGTGTTGAAAGAGTGCGTGGTTGAAAATTTTATCGAATTTGGAGCTAAGACGAAGAAGTTATGAATTTTTAAAGATTCATATTGTTCTTAGTGTTTTTCATGAAATTAATAAATTGTTGAGAAAGAATCTTCAAAAAGGTGGTGTTTGATCTAAATAGAAATAAAGAGGAAGTGTTCAAGGTGTTTGTATGGCTAAGAAAGTACCAAAAAAATCTGAAATTTGAAAAAAAAAAAAAAAATAAGATAACAAATTTTCGCAGCCAATCAAACACTGCCAACTGGGCGAAATGACGAGTGTCAGCCAGCTGAAACCCACATCAGCACCAGTGTTGCTTTGACCTGTTTTGACCCGCTCTAAGCCGCATTGACCGGCGTCTAAACCGAAGGGGAAAGTGGCTTCCGCATCAGCCATCCGCCTGGGATCTAGATTCCGCATCTAGCCACTCCAGCCATCAATTGCTGCCCTCTAAAACGGCTCCAGACCCTCCAAATCGACTCCAAACCCTCTAGCTTATTTCTAAGGCTATTTTCTTCAATTTTTGAAGCATTTTTCAAGCTTTTCTCCATGGATTTCAACTTAATTTCATCCCAATTAAATTTTTTTAATCTAAATCTTGGTAAATTAATTTCTTTTAATTAGTTTTTCCTTTTCTTTGGCTTCATAACTTGATTTTAATTAGTAGATTACCCTACTAAATATTATCAAGTTCTTTGAGTCCGTTTTTTTTTCTTGTCCTTTCTTTGTGTGCTTTTCTAGTTTTATTTTGTTGATAATTTCTTGATTCAAATCCGTTAGTTTTAATTGAGTCGTCTGTTCTTCTTTGAATAAAAATCCATTCTTCCACAAAGAATGAGTGACCTTGTGAATTGATTGGACAAAGGAAGTTCTCTATCAGCTTCGGGGAGACACTTTAGGTGAGTTCAGAGTTTCCACATATGACAGGCGTGACGAATTTTTCTACTAACTTGTTTGTTGAGTTTTGCAGGTAGGATGGAAATATCAATAGTCCATGAAAGTAAAGTAAACTCAATATTTCAAAATATGCATGTTCCGAAAAGACGAGTTCTTGAAACAAAAATGATCATTTGTGGGAGAGTGGAACTTAAAGTTGTGATGGATGATTATAGTGTTATCAACTCTATAACCCTTTTAATGGTTAGCATGCTCGGGTTACCTTTCTTTCCAAAAGAAAATCCTTTTGTTACTCAAATGGGACTTTTGGTTGATAGAAGAGTCAAGGTACCTATTTCACTTGGGAATTATCAAGAGAAGGTTTGGTGTGATGTAATGCCCATGGATGCTTGTCAAATGTGTTTGGGAATTCTATGGTTCTAAAGTCATGGACTTCCATATACACAAGATTGGTCCTATTATATCATGGATCTCAAAGGGCAACTTCTTTTTTCTCCAACATGCCCTAATAAAGTAGATGCAAGTGAAAGCATTATCGAGTTGAGGAAAAATTGTGCTTCAGGGAGGGAAAAGTTTGTTGAAAAATTTGGAATATGGGATAAAAAAATGGATGATTTCTCTCAACTACTTGAAAGAGTTAAGTCAATAGTACAAAGGAGGCAAATTATGAATCATGAAGTTGATTCTAAGGAGTTGCCTTTGGAGGCAAAGCAAGCTACTCCTTGTGAGGTTGGTGCTAAGGAGTTGAACATACAAGTTAACACATAGACTCCTTGTGCACCAAAGTGGAAGCTAGAGTTGAAGGGACCTCCAAACCCTTCACAAGGGATCCTTGGCACTTATCCGAACTCAAATAAAATTGAGAGACAAAAGATTGAGAGGAGTAAGGGTGAGATATGTAACAACTCTAGAGTGAAAAAATAAGAGGTTGTGTGGAGTGATGTGATAGGGTTGTCACAACCTTATACTAACTTTTGTAACCTCTCTTCTTTCTCTAGTTGTCTTGATTCTTGTACAGGTATCTTGGAAATAAGCCTAGTGAGGCACCTCAAGCAATAAAGAATCATGAGGTGTTAGAACGCTTCTCAAAGGAGCAATTATGCTCCAATGTCAAAAAGGAAGGTGAATGCAATTCTTTCTATGAGCTATAAGGTAACAAATCTTAATCTTACACGTCATCGAAAGTAGAAGATCTCTGTGTGGCTAGTAGCCAATTGGGTGTAAGTGATGGATTGTATATGTGTGAGCTTAAAGATCCTTTGCCTTGTGATGATATTGATGTCACCTTGTTGCATGATGATAATGTCATTGTTGTGAGTGCCCAAACATAAGTTGATCCTATAGATGACCGGATTAATTCTTCTAGGAAGATCGATTTGAGTTCACCTAGTGTTAGCACTTGTGACTTGAGTGGAAATGTATTGTCATGTACTAGGGGTAGTCAAATACTAATTAGCTAAAATGGTGGTAATCATGTGCGTGATTCTTTTGAGCTTGACATGCTACCAACTAGTGTTAATTATGGTGATGACTAATTTGCTTGTAAAGATGGCCTACTAATTGAGGAGTTGTGTGATGTGATGAATGAACCTCAATTTAGTGATGGTAATGATATAGTTGGTCATGTAGTTAGTCATGTAGAATTTTTACTTAGAGATGATAATTCCCTAGGAGTTGATTCCATTTCTTATTCTTATCATGAGGATCTTGAGGTGGAGTATGAACTTAGAGATAATCTCTTATTCAATGATGACATGACTAATGGGAATGATGAACATAGTGGTGTGTCTTATAATGTTGGAAGTGTTGCCACTTTTGACGGCTACCAATTGTTTGAAAATCCACTATGGTGTGATGACACACTTTTTGATGGAGGAAATCTAGATGATAGTACGTTTATTGGAAGGGATGGTGTTCAAAAAGAAGTTGAGGTATGTGCTACAACTATCCCTTCATCTTTATGTGTTCCCATTCTTGATCAAGACCTTAATGAGCTTAATGAGTGAACCTTCTTATGAGAATACAATAGATGAAGTTGACTTGTGTGACACCTTTCTATATTATTTGTTTGCATATGATGATACTCATGCCTTTGAGTGGAGTATGTTGTGTGAAGATAAGAGTTCCAATGGGGCATATGGGTGTTTTCTTAACCCATTTTCATGGAATCTCTTTCCATTTGACCTTGGTAATGAAATGAAATATGGCACCTGGGATGTGTTGCTTGGTCAAGATGACAAGTGAGTTGTGACTTGGAAGAATCTGTGGATGTTCAAGACTTCTTGTAACCTTCATAGGGTTAGACAATTTGAATTATTGAATGAGACTCTTGGGAGAATGCTTAATATCATGAATAAAGGGAACTCAACTTCTTGGGGGGACCATTTGTTTTGGATTGAATTGGTTTCTAATTGATTCCTCAACACCTCTAGTGGCATGACTCTATTTGTAAACTCACTTTCCGTGGGAAGTTGTCTTGAAAGGAAGGGTAATGTGACCTAAATGTAATGATTCCATCCGTGGTTGTTCTAATTTGTAGTGATTTGCTTTTTAGCTCTCTTAAGCATGTTGGTACTCTTATATATGGTAACACCTTTGATGGGGCTCATATTTTTGTTTCCTTTATCTACTACCTCTTTGCATAAGATGATGTACATGTTTGTATTAGATTTGTTTTACATAAAGGTATGGGTTTCTTGGGTTGGTCCATTTGCTTTTGTGACCAAACTATATGGGTGTTTGAACAAATGGTAACTCCACCTTTATTATGGTTTTATGCCGGGATAGGGAAACAATTGTGTCTTATGGCTCCTAAAGTATATGTGATATCATCTCTTAGGATTCTTGAGGTCATTAAGACGTTTGTAGTTTCCTTGTCTCATGATGTTGCTTATGACTGATTCCTTTGCACCTTATATGATGAATAGATCTTATTCAATATAAAGGATAGTTGGTGGTATTTCAAATGTGTGACTCCTTGGAAAGTTGGAATGATTGATAATCCTTATGCTAATCCTCATGCTATAAGGATATCTTTGTTGTTTGTCCTTCTCATATTTTTGCAATGTTTGGATTCGACGACGAATCCTTTTGAAGAAGGGGAGGATGATACGAGCATGGTTAGCTTATGGAACATTAGGAGGGGCTTCCATATATGGATGATAGCTTGGAGTCCGGAGGAAGCAATGGAGCAATAAAGACACAAGGTCATAGGTGATCAAGATGCCAATTTGGCAATCAAGAAGGGCCCTTGTGGGTTATTTCCTAAATAGCCACTTTTGAGCAATTTTTGTAATAGGCTATTTGTGTAAGGTAATAAGTATAAATAGTTGCCTTAGACATTTTTTATTCTTAAAATTTTGATGATTTGAGAATATTACTCTTAAAGAGTGTTTTGGGGTGGAATCCTTTTAGTTTAGTTTAGTGTAGCTATTTAGTAATGGTTGGATTCCCATTGTTGATTTAGAACTTCTTAATCTTGATTTTCACAAGAGTTACTTATTTGTGGATTCTAAAAGAGTTTCTCTTTTCTAATTGAGATCAAGTTTCTCTTCTTCCTTGGTTTAATTGATTCAATTAAGCCTTTTTTTTCCTCTATTCTAATCTCAATTTCTTCTAATCCTTATCTTAGTTTCTTCACTATCTTTATTTATGTTGTTAACTTTTGCGTTTTTGATATCAATTTTAGTCACTCGATTGAGATCGTTATCACCCATAACATAAGAAAGTCGTGGAGTACATAAGCCCCTTTAGAGATAGGGGCGACTTTCCTGTGGTAGGATTTGCGATGAGCAAGTAGAGGGCGGCAACTAAAAAGGTAGCGAGACTACCACAAGTTTAGGAATAGGTTGACTTTCTTTCATTTTTGTTATGAAAAGTGAAAGTCATTTTGTTTAGTACGAGATCGCTTCACACCTCGCGGTGCTTACACCTCTCGCCTATCGAAGTTCTGTCCAAAAAACTCATCCGAGAACTTGTATAGAGAAGGATTTCTCGCGGCGCAGCAGTTCTTCCATACAAACATAGTTGCCCGGCGTTGTTATTGGCATAACAACCAGTACACCATAGGTTAGCTCAACCCAGTCCTCTCATACTAGGTTGGCTCCTTGCAATTCTCCCTTTAACACCAACAGTAGATAGGAACTGCATGAGAAACTGCAAGTAAGGTAAGTCCCCCAAGGGGGTCAGTACGAAGAATGTACTGAATATGTAAGGCCATGAGAAACTGCATGATATATATATATAAATACTTCAATGGAATCAAACTTAAGAGAATAGTCAATATGGATAAACCATCATTCTATATGTGTGGAATCATGTACTTTGCTTTCAATACTTTCTTTGCTTCAATGTTTATTTATCTTTATTAGTGTTATACTGTACTCGGGCCCCAACTGATCAGTGGAAAATAACATAATAATCGAAATCGTCATCCATGCGGATATTCCTTTCATCCCATGGGATACCACCCATAGTAAAAAGGATCGACATTCATGCGAGTGTTTCTTTCACTCCATGAGATACCACCCATACTATAATGATCGGGATCGACATTCATGCAGATGTTCTTTTCACCCATGAGATACCACTCGTGCTATTGGGATCGACATTCATGCGGGTGTTCTTTTCACCCCATGATATACCACCCATTAATACAACCAATTATGCATTACCTCATTATTTACTTTTGAGAGATTGCTACAATGATAGTCATAACGTTATTGGAACTTTGGAACATAACATTATTGAAACTTTGGAACATGTCCACAACTAAGTAACACAAGAAAAACAAATGACTAATGAATGAGGAATATGTGACTTAACAATAGATGACAACCTGAAATGAGATACCTTAGACATTTCGGAATGGAACAAGTACAATGACAATGCGAACACTATGTGTTGCAGAAGGATACGGAAAGAGTAACCTCACATACCTTATCTTCCCAATATGAATATACAATCTTATATGTGAACACAATAGTCCATCTCCTTCTTTACGTTTCACTCTACAACACAAGCACATAATAGAGCTTACTTTAACAATCAACTACCTTACAAGTGCATACGACGATAATAAGTTACATGATGGCCTTAAAATGTCATTTTCCCCTTGACTATACCATTTATGAAATTATCATACCAACAACACCACAACATTCCATACATTGACCAATACATCATAAACCAATAGCATGTCACACCAAGTTCATACTTTCCACTTCTCCATCAACACAACATCACAATTACTCCATCAAGTCACCTCAATACACTTCATAACAACATATCGACAATAATCCCATAATTTATACTCATGGAAAAATAATAAGTCAAGGAACATAGTCACACCATACATGTTGATATTTCATTCACACCATTTACTTTCATCAAAACCTCAAGTCTCCTTTCACGTTTAAATCCCATAGATGACACATCTTTTAGCAAAAAGCAAAAATGCATTATTTACACTTTTAGACATAACCATCATGATATACATACTCTCCCATGCATATAATATATTAAATCATGAGAATAAACACTTACCAAGGCTTGTAAAATGATGATCTTGTCCAAGGAGATGACTTAGGGTTTACGAGTTGAGAGAAATATATTTGGAAATATCTAGAAAGACATATGTGTTATAATGAATAAAATCAGCCTTTTGTGCCTTTATATAGTCCTCATGGTCATCCTTAGCGACACTTTAATCAATAATTGAGGTGTTTTACTTGGTCAACACAAGAATGGGTCATTTTCCCATTTGGGCGATGCATTTTGGCTTCATTTTGGGTCTCAAATTGAGCCCATTAACACATGTTAACTTAGCCCACCAAATTCAATGTGTAATCCATCATCTATCTCACATTTAAATAATTCCATCAATGTTACGACAATATTCGACTCACGAGATTCATGCTCGTAGCTTTAATCCCAAAAAATAACAATTTTGGCCACTCATGGCTTAATTGAACATAATTTGATAAAATGCTTGTGACGAAGAATTAACCCCAACTCAGATGCCAAACTCACTCAAGAGTAGTCCTACTACGATGGAATAATGATACCATAACCCAAGAGTCCTCTTTATAGACTAATAATCGTAGAAGAAATTCAGCAAAAAGCACCCCGGCACGCCCCCGGGCGCCCTAGAGACTTAGAAAAATTTCCAACTTTTGAAAGGTGTGCAGGGGCGGTCTGGCACGCTGCCTGGCAGGCCCCCTTGCTGCCTGTGCCACAAAAAAATCAGGCCAGAGCGGCCTGGCATGCCCCTGGGCCCGCCTGGCCCATTTTTTTTGAAAATTTTCCTTTCTTCGACTTTTCTTTGCTGATTCGGTTAGATACTTCAAGTTCAACTCCTTGGTTTGCCTCTTAGCTTTAATATCCTTTTCTTGGAAGTCCTTCAAGCCTCACTTATCACTCCTAAAATGTTTCAGAAAGTTTCAAACACCTCCTACAAGAGTCTAGTCACATTGACTAGTACGATATCAAATGTTCCATCCAAAACCAATGCAACACACGTACTTAGTGCTCTCGAAGCTAAGGTTTATAACTACACCCTAGGTCACTAATCCATCAAATTAGGGTCGGGGATGTACGGGGTGTTACATTCTTCCCCCCTTAGAAACATTCGTCCTCAAATGTTAATAACATCATCTCATGTACAACAAATACATCTCTATACTGTCATATATATATATGCATATACATGTAATGCTCATAGATACTTACTTGCTCCACTTCCGCACTTTGAACTTTTTCTTCCATTTGAAATAGATGAGGGTACTTGGACTTCATCATTTCTTCAGCTTCCCATGTGATCTCCTCTACTTGTTGATTTCTCCAAAGGATCTTTATGGAAGCTACGTCTTTACTCCTTAACTTCTTCATTTGTCGATCTAGAATAGCAATAGGTATATCTTCCTAGTGAGATCCTCTGTAACTTGTACATCTTCAATAGGAGTAATAGAAGATGGATCTCCTATGCACTTTCGAAGCATCGAAACGTGAGCTACTGGATGAACTGTGGAGAGTTCTTGGGGTAGTTTCAATTCATATTCAACTTACCCAATTCTCCTGACAATTTCATATGGATCTATATATTGTGGACTCAACTTTCCTTTCTTTCTAAGTCTCATTCCCCCTTCCATCGATGACACCCTCAAGAATACCCAATCACCTATGGCAATTTCAAGCCCTCTTCTTCTAACATCAGTACATGACTTGTGTTGACTTTGAACCGTTTGTAACCACTATTGTATCACCTTAAATTTTTCCATAGCTTGATGAACAAGATGAAAGTAGTTTCATCTGCGTCAAACCATTCCATTGGTGATCCACCCTTTCTCCCATATAACGCTTCATAAGGTGCCATTTTGATATTCAAACGATAGCTACTATTGTAAGCAATTTCAACAAGAGTTAAATGATCGTCCTAACTACTATTAAGGTCCTATATGCAAGCTCGTAACATATTTTTAAGTATTTATATAGTGCGTTCTGCTTGTCCATCTGTCTGAGGATTTTAACTTTATTTGGATTCCCAAACTCTTCTGAAAAGATTATTTTTTTTCCAACAGTATGCAGTAACTTGAGCTCCCATGACTGATACAGTAGCAATTGGAATCCACTGTAATCATACTATTTTGTAACATACAACTTTGCATAGTATTCAGTTGTATAAGTGGTCTTGGCAGGTAAAACGTGTTCAAAATTAGTAAGCCTGTCAACTATCACCCACATGGAATTAAATTGCCGAAATGGACGAGGCAAACTTGTGATGAAACCCATGTTAATCATATCCTTCTTCCAAACTGGAAGATTCCTATATTGCATATAACCTCCAGGTGTCTGATGCTCTACTTTTTTACTTATTGACAATTTGGACAATGAGTTACAATTTTTGCACCGTTCTTTTCATGTAACCTTACCAATACATCTCTTCCAAACCATGGTACCTTTTGGTTGCTCCCGAATGAATAGAATTCCGTAAATTGAGCATGACAGTACTCCATCTTGCATAAGATCAAATGCGTTTGTCATAGAATCCGCATACCGCTTTTCTTTCATCTTTGTTACAAATGAAGACCCTGTCGTATTTTACACTATAATTCTTTCATCTAGAGTCTCAAGAAGATGAACTAGCCACCTTGACTATACCTTGTTTTTCCGTAAACTGACCCTTAGTGTTTCCTATTGCCTTGCGGCTTAATGCATTGATTATCACATTTGTTTTCCCTGGATGGTGTCATATAGCAACATCGTAGTCTTTTAATAGTTCCAACCACCTTTAATAGTTCCAACCACCTTTGACGTCTTTAGTTTAGATCTCTCTATTTAAAGATATATCGCAAACTCTTGAAATCAGTATATATATCAACCTGAACCCCATACGAATAGTGGTGCCATATCTTTAAAGCAAATATCACCACTGCTAACTCAAAATCATGTGTAGGATAAGTGCTCTCATGTGGGCGCAATTGTCTTGAGACATACGCTATTACGTTACCGTGTTACATCAATACACATCCTATACAATGTGACCCAAGAACGATACGAATTTTAACCAAAAATCACGTTTAGCGAACTTTGCATATAGCTTACGGTCATGAAGAATCCGTAACACTTGTCTCAACGGATTAGCATGGTTCAGTCGTGATCTTGAACATCATTTATAAACATGGTCTCAAACACATCTAACAATGGTTTGTATCACCCTATTCATTACCCATAAAACTACTAGTGCAGTCATTAGTTCAAATGACATAACTAACACTTAATAATGATCATACCGTGTTCGAAAAGCTGTCCTGGGTATATCTTTTTCTTTAACCCTTACTTGATGATAACTCGATCTCAAGTCAATCTTTGAGAAATCTTTAGCACCCTGTAATTTGTCAAATAACTTATAAATTCTGGGGAGGGGATATTTATTCTTAATTGTCACCCTCTTCAGTTATCGATAATCAATACACATTCTCAATATGCCATTTTTCTTTCGTACAATTAATACTGATGCACCCCAAAGGGATATACTAGACCTCAAAAATTTCATTTACCACCGGAACCGATTAAAGAGGTGGTGGCATTACATCAGTATCTTTCACTCTTCCTAAGGGACATATGTATCCCTTTGGGTGTCATTTTCTTTGCCTTAAGATGAGAAACTTTACCTCTCGGTGCTCTCACATTACTCTTCTATTCACGGTCATTCATTTGTGGAAATTGAAAATGTAACTTCTTAGCTCGGTAATCTACCGTGGCATAACAAGAAGCCAACCAATTCATACCCATGATAACATCAAAATCCACCATGTCTAGTCTAATAAGATCAGCCAGTGTATCATGACCACACACAGTTACCACCCAATTACGATACACTCTTTTTGCAACAATAAATTCACCCACCGATGTAGATACTTCAAATGACTTAATTAATAATTTCGGCGTTCTTTTAAATTTTGCAGCAATCAGTGGAGTAACATGTGATAATGTAGAACCCAGATCAATCAATGCATATAAACTATGCGAAAATATGGATAATGTACCTGTGACTACGTCAGGAGATGCCTCCGAATTCTGCCGGTCCACTAAAGCATAGGTGCGATTCAGGGTTCCGCTGGAACTAGCTGCTCCGCTAGTACCTCTACCACGTCCAACAGGTTGCACTCCTCTACCTAAGGAAGGCACCGATGATGATGATGCCACAGTGGATCCTGCAGGTCGAACCATGCTTCCCAAGCCTCTTTGTGGGCAGTCCCTCATTAAGTGCCCCGCCATACCACACCAATAACAAACATTCATCCCCAGCTGGCATTCGCCTAAATAAAATCGTCTGCAAAGCTGACACGGCGGGCGAGAAGACCCTGCTGTCTGTAAATCTTGCATCCTACTGCTTTGCCCAACTTGACTGCCTCTAAACCCTTGGAATTGGGATTAAGTGCCTGCCGAGGAATAAGAAAATGATGGCCTCGGCGGTCTATTAAAACTCCGAGGCCTAAACTCTTCTTGGGACGCCATAGACTATCCCGTAGATCTAGCCCTCTTCGACGGCCCTTCTTCAAATCCTGGTGTTCTTCTCCGTAGCCTCTGATCCTTCATTTTCTGTGCAAAGGCCTGTATTCTAGCTATGTCCATATCCTTGTTCAACGCAGCAATAGTACAATCTCGAACCAAATATGGCTCCAGTCTGTCCACGTACCGATGAACTCTATCGGTCATAGTAGCTACCACATTTGGAGCATACCGGGCCAAAGAGTAAAACTGAAGTTATACTATCTGACACTCATGTTACCTTGTCGCAGATTTAAGAACTGGTCCGTACGAGCCTCTCGGACCTCATATGGAAGGTAATGGTCAAGGAATGCTGCTTTAAATTCTTCCCAACTTCCAGGAAGTGCATTAATACCCCTCGACCGTTTTCAATCTTCATACCATAATATAGTCTCGCCCTTCAATCTATAGGCCGCAAGCTCAACCGTTTCCACAACGGACACATGCATAACCTCCAAAGCCCTTTGGATTTGATCCATAAAATCTTGCGGGTCTTCATTAAGATCTGATCCAGTGAAGGTAGGAGGATCTAATTTCAGGAAATCATGTGTCCGTCGATTAGCTGCCCTAGTTGCACTATCATCACTTGTCGTTGGACCACCTTGTCCCTGAACTTATGCGGTAACTATTCGGGTCAACATTTACACCGCATTTTTTAAGTCCTAGTCAGTAGCATTTACTGGTGGTTCCGCAGGTACTTCTTTTCCTCGTGGCTCCTCTGGAAATGGAAGAGTGGAAGAAGCCTGTGATGCAAACGCTTGTTCAGCGCCACCTTGACTAGCTTAGTCAATTTACTTATGTTTTCACCGGCAAGCACATGTACCCGTTTACCTTTGCCTCTACCTCTTCTTGTCATCGACATTTTACTATAAGAAAGAAAATCAATGACAATGGTCAGTTATGATTTCACCTACAACATTGGCTCTATTGCACGGTCTAGAAATGAAGGAAAGAAAGAACTCCTTAATGTCCCGTAGCCTCCTACTTATAAATGTGGTACACAACACATCCATAAGCAAGACTCTACTCAGACACGACTTTGTAGACACCCTTAGGACGACCTGCTCTGATACCACTTTTGTCACGCCCTGAATTCCAACGGGACGGACTGGCACGCGAAGCCGTTGAGGCCCGAGAGAACCAATCTTTACTCATGTACATTCATACGCATGCTACTCAATATACATCACCACCACAAATGGATATAAGATGCCAATAGCGGAAGACATGGAAACTACATGATAATTATGAAACCTGGCCGTTTGGGCCATCAAGACAAAAACATACGTTTCTTATATATCCTTTATTTGTCCCACAACATCTACAAAGCCTCTACAGATGCATAACCAAAACCAACTTAGAGTCGGGACAAGACCCCGCTCTATACATATATACAATACCAGCACAACACCAAGACAAATGTACATATGTAACTCGAAAAACCCCGAAGCAACTAGAGCTCACCAATGCTCTGCAAATGACCTGCAACCTACTGTGGAGGTGTACTAGTACCTGTACCTGCAGCAAGTAAGGTAAGTCCCCCAAGGGGGTCAGTACGAAGAATGTACTGAATATGTAAGGCCATAAGAAACTGCATGATATATATATAAGTACTTCAATGGAATCAAACTTAAGAGAATAGTCAATATGGATAAACCATCATTCTGTATGTGTGGAATCATGTACTTTGCTTTCAATACTTTCTTTGTTTCTATGTTTATTTATCTTTATTAGTGTTATACTGTACTCGGGCCCCAACTGATCAGTGGAAAATAACATAATAATCGGGATCGTCATCCATACGGATGTTCCTTTCATCCCATGGGATACCACCCGTAGTAAAGGGGATAGACATTCATGCGAGTGTTTCTTTCACTCCATGAGATACCACCCATGCTATAATGATCGGGATCGACATTCATGCGGATGTTCTCTTCACCCCATGAGATACCACCCGTGCTATTGGGATCGACATTCATGCGGATGTTCTTTTCACCCCATGAGATACCACCTATGAATACAACCAATTATGCATTACCTCATTTTTTACTTTTGAGAGATTGCTACAGTGATAGTCATAATGTTATTGGAACTTTGGAACATAACATTATTGGAACTTTGGAACATGTCCACAACTATGTAAAACATGAATAACAAATGACTAATGAATGAGGAACATGTGACTTAACAATAGATGACAACCTGAAATGAGATACCTTAGACATTTTGGAATGGAACAAGTACAATGACAATGCGAACACTATGTGCTGCAGAAGGATACAGAAAGAGTAACCTTACATACCTTATCTTCCCAATATGAATATACAATCCTATATGTGAACACAATAGTCCATCTCCTTCTTTACGTTTCACTCTACAACACAAGCACATAATAGAGCTTACTTTAACAATCAACTACCTTACAAGTGCATACGACGATAATAAGTTACATGATGGCCTTAAAATGTCATTTCCCCCTTGACAATACCATTTATGAAATTATCATACCAACAACACCGCAACATTCCATACATTGACCAATACATCATAAACCAATAGCATGTCACACCAAGTTCATACTTTCCACTTCTCCATCAACACAACATCACAATTACTCCATCAAGTCACCTCAATACACTTCATAACAACATATCGACAACAATCCCACAATTTATACTCATAGAAAAATAATAAGTCAAGGAACATAGCCACACCATACATGTCGATATTTCATTCGCAGCATTCACTTTCATCAAAACGTCAAGTCTCCTTTCACGTTTAAATCCCATAGATGACACATCTTTTAGCAAAAAGCAAAAATGCATTATTTACACTTTTAGACATAACCATCATGATATACATACTCTCCCATGCATATAATATATTAAATCATGAAAATAAACACTTACCAAGGCTTGTAAAATGATGATCTTGTCCAAGGAGATGACTTAGGGTTTACGAGTTGAGAGAAATATGTTTGGAAATATCTAGAAAGACATATGTGTTATAATGAATAAAATCAGCCTTTTGTGCCTTTATATAGTCCTTATGGTCATCCTTAGCCGCACTTTAATCAATAATTGAGGTGTTTTACTTGGTCAACACAAGAATGGGTCATTTTCCCATTTGGGCGATACATTTTGGCTTCATTTTGGGTCTCAAATTGAGCCCATTAACACATGTTAACTTAGCCCACCAAATTCAATGTGTAATCCATCATCTATCTCACGTTTAAATAATTCCATCAATGTTACGACAATATTCAACTCACGAGATTCATGCTCGTAGCTTTAATCCCAAACATAAACAATTTTGGCCATTCATGGCTTAATTGAACATAATTTGATAAAATGCTTGTGACGAAGAATTAACCCCAACTCAGATGCCAAACTCACTCAAGAGTAGTCCTACTATGATAGAATAATGATACCATAACCCAAGAGTCTTCTTTATAGACTAATAATCGTAGAAGAAATTCGGCAAAAAGCACCCCGGCACGCCCCCAGGTGCCCTAGAGACTTAGAAAAATTCCTACTTTTGAAAGGTGTGCAGGGGCGGCCTGGCACGCTACCTGGCGCACCCCCTTGCTGCCTGTGCCACAAAAAAATAGGCCAGATCGGCCTGGCACGCCCCTGGGCCCGCCTGGCCCATTTTTTTTGAAAATTTTCCTTTCTTCGACTTTTCTTTGCGGATTCGGTTAGATACTTCAAGTTCAACTCCTTGGCTTGCCTCTTAGCTTTAATATCCTTTTCTTGGAAGTCCTTCAAGCCTTACTTATCACTCCTAAAATGTTTCAGAAAGTTTCAAACTCCTCCTACAAGAGTCTAGTCACATTAACTACTACGATATCAAATGTTCTATCCAAAACCAATGCAACACACGTACTTAGTGCTCTCGAAGCTAAGGTTTATAACTACACCCTAGGTCACCAATCCATCAAATTAGGGTCGGGGATGTACGGGGTGTTACACAAGGTCTCATCGCTTCGGTGAATCACTTGAGCCTTGATACATTTTCGGTTCCATGGAGCTAGACCAGTGAGCTATTACGCTTTCTTCAAAGGATGGCTGCTTCCAAGCCCACCTCCTGGTTGTCATCGCTAGATCACTTCCTTTTCCACTAAGTGATTGCTTAGGGACCTTAGTGTATGATCTGGGTTGTTTCCCTTTCGACTTTGGATCTTAGCACCAAAAAAGTCTGACTGTACAAATGATCCAGTTCTGTATTCGGAGTTTCCCTGGGGTTGGTAAGGTGAAATGAGGCCACTCTATCCCATTGAGTGCTTTACCTCGGGCCATCGACATCATACGCTCTACTAAAATAGATTTTGCGGAAAACCAGTTATATCCGATCTTGGTTGGCCTTTCACCCCCTAGCCACAAGTTATCCCCATATTTTTCCACATACGTGGGTTCGGTCCTCCAATGCCTGTTAGAGCTCTCTTCAACCTACTCATGGCTAGATCGATCAGTTTCGGGTCAAATAAGAAGAACTAGAGGATTCCACCTATGGAAAACGCCTACACCTAATGGCTTAAGTGGTTGTTCCCATTTCCTCGCTGACCCATCATGCAAAAGGTACGCAGTTAGAGTGAGTGCGTTTTACATAAAGTAAAGGCTCTAAGCTCCGCTCCTTCGATAGATTGTTTATATCAGATCTCAGGTTCTCTATTGCACGCCCTAAATAGGGTTCTTTTCACCTTTCCCTCACGGTACTTGTACGCTATCGGTCATTGAGAAATACATAGGCTTAGAGGGTGGTCCCACTTTCTCGAGTAAAAGCGATCAGAATTTGAACATGCCGTGTTTTACTATAAAGGATAGAACCATGGGAACGAATCTACAGGGCTATCGCCTTCTTTGGCCAGATATTTCAATCTTTTCACAATTACAGTTCACTGCGCCCGCTCCTTCAAAGGGCGACGACTTGAAAGCTTACCTTATTATTAGAGAAAGGTTTGGAACGAAGTAGTTCGCCTAAAAGGAGAGGAACCCTAACCAACGTTTTGGATTTTGGGGGTCGTTAGACCATAGCTTGTTGCTGAAAAAATTTGCTGGGCTAGCGCGGCTCGCTTCGCTCTTCAAGTTCCGCCCCCCTTACTCAACCTCAACATCTATAAAAAAACCCTTTCTCCTTTTCTAAATAAGGTAAGCTTTGAAGCCGTAGATTATTGGTTTTCCATCATCCAATACACAACAAATCAAATGAAACCTGGCGAAAAAGAAGTGAACACTTTGCTGAGGAACGAAGTAGCTCCCTAAAAGGAGAGGAACGAAGCTTCGTGTTTGTTTTTCTTTAAACCCCCAATCCGCTCTCGCTCGTCGCTACTAATGGGGTCTCGGTTGATTTCCCTTCCTTTAGCTACTAAGATGTTTCAGTTCGCTAAGTTTGAAAAGTCCAAAGAGCGCAGACTAGCCACGGAGCTTGGATACGGCTTCTAGATCGGAGATCCATAGATCACAGACGGTATATCCCCATGGCCTTTCGCCTCTGAAAGCGTCCTTACTTCTCAATGCCCGGGCATCCATCCAATATATTCTTTTCGATTTTGTACCCTATGTAGGCTTGCAAAGCATAGGCTAGACAAGCGGTACACTCCACACTAACCCAATCTCGATGAAAAATAGGAAAAGCAAGTACATCCTTAACAGCCTCTATTCCTGACGTGAACGACCGCTTTCTTGGAACTAATTCATAGGCACTTTCCATTAGTTAGACTTCACACACTATATAAATAAATAGTTGAAGCGTGCGATAGAAAGCGGAAAAATGAATTGATTGACTATTGAGTGCAAGCCCGTAAATAGACGACTATGGGTAGTTCATCATGGTCAACCAATCTTGAATTTCATTGTCACCCATCAATTGATCCCAAATTTCACTTTCAAAATCAGAATTATTATTCCCTTGCTGCAACTGTTGAGGCTCTTCTGGCAATTGTTGAGGTGAAGACGATGAAGTGCTCATATACATTTTATGTTAGAAATACTGAATCTAATTGAATCCGTTAAATATTATTGATTATGGGCTAATGGTAAAGTGGCATTAAATGAGGTGAGCTTCCTTGTGGATGCTGATATGGACTGATCAAGTGACGTTTTTCTATCCACGTGGGTAGTCTGGTGACATTTCGTTAGGGAGAGGGGTATTTGTGAGCCAAAAAATAAACTGAGGGGTATTTTGAGCCACAAAACAAAGGGAGAGTATTTTTGCTACATTTCGAATAGTTCAGGAATAATTTTGACCCTTTTCCATAAAAAGTGTAATTGCTCTCTCCCAATTACATCTAATTCCCTACTAACCAAATAATTACTTGACCAAATAAAGTAATTATGCCAATTACACTCAAATTCAATTTCCACATTAGTTTTCAAAGAGATCCTTAGGGTCTGTTTGGAAAGCCACACTTGATAATTGAAATTGGTGTATTTACTAGGATAGTAATTACCAGCCTAGTAATTACACAGCCTAGTAATTACAATGACCTGTTTATTTGCCACAATATAATTACATGTGTACTGTTTGGTTGCACAAGTGTAATTACATGGTTATATTAAATTTTTTAAAATAAAAGTAAATTATCAAAAACTAAAAATTTATATTAGACAAATAAGGGTCTTTATAAATAATATTAAATTAAATATTTTAGATATATATCTTGTCTTTTGTAAATATATTAACTAATAAACACATGTTCTTAACTAATATTATAAAAATAATTGATTTATATTGTTCAAATTAGTATATTTTAATTAAATTAATCATAAAAACTAAAAGTACATGATTTTTAGGAACATCATGAAATGCATGTTTGACAAAGAAATTAATATTATAAATAGAATGTCGTAAAATTATTAAAACATTTGACAAAAAGATAAATCTAGCAAGTCTAACTAAAAAATGAATGACTTGCAATGTGAAATGCCAAGCCAATACTAGTAAAACAAATAAATTGAAACTGAAAATATAACATACGTTTAAAATTCAAAACAAAAAAAGTTAATACAATACTCTTATGTCAAATCTCAACATAACGTACATAAATATGATTCAAAAGAAAAAGAAAACGTAAGTCTGTAACCTTATTCAACAATGAATTTTACTTTAATTTAAAAATTAGAATACTAACAAAATTATGCTAAATGAAAAATAAACATAAAATAAATAAAAAATAGATAATATGAACAATTGAATGGAATCACAAGAATTAAAGGTTGGGAAACGAGAAGGAAATGAAATATAAATAATATAAAATAAAATATATATTTTTAAAAAATATTAGAATAATAAAAATAAAAAGAATTTAAAATAATATAAATAAAAAATAAATTAAAACAAAAAAATAAAAATAGAAATAAAAGAAAAAAAATTAAAAGTAACCAGCTTATAATTACACCATGTAATTACCAGCAATTCATAACTTCCCTGTGAATTGGAGAGTGTAATTACCCCTTGCACCCTGTGAATTGGATTTGGTGTAATTGGGTGTAATTACACTGTTTGACATGTTTGGTTAGCCAAGTAATTACTTGGTTAACAGGTAATTGAGTATAATTGGCAGGGGTAATTACACTCTCCAATTCACAGGGGAGCTGTGAATTACTGATAATCACATAGTATAATTACAAACTGGTTACTTTTTAATTTCTTCCTTTTATTTCTATTTTTATTTTTTTTGTTTTAATTTATTTTAAATTTCTATTATTTTAAATTCTTTCTATTTTTATTATTCTAATATTTTTTTTTAAAAATATTTTTTATTTTTTATTATTTATATTTCTTTTCCTTCTCATTTCCCGATCTTTATTTCTTATGGTTCCATACAATTTTTCGTATTATCTATTTTTTTATTTTATGTTTATTTTTTTCATTTAACATAATTTAGTTAGCATTCTAATTTTTTAAATTAGATTTGTGAAGATCTACTGAAGTACCAAAGGCGAACCGGGCTCCCAGACCGGAACGTCTGGCAGAATGCTTGGCCACTTGCTTATGTTCTTGCAGCACTTTCTCACAATTTTGCGATACTAAGTCAGCCTAATTAAGATACTAGAAATCGCTAAGAGAATGGTGAAAGAACACAAGAGAATTATAAGAAAGATTTGTATTAGAGAGAACAATAGTAGTAGTGGTAATAATAATAAATAAATATTATTATTATTATCTCATTAGTTTCAAATATTTATCTTACATAAAAATAGTAATAGTAAAATATTTTTAAATTAAAAAATAAAAATTATAATTATTAAACTGATAATTACTACTTTAATAATTATATCAATTTCAATTAGCAAAAGACCCTATTTTTCCCCAAAAGAAAAGGTAAAAAGAAAAAACAATAAACTACCCTAACGTCGTGTCTTCTCTCTAGACTCGAGAGGCATTCGCACTTGAGGCATGTGATTGATTCTCCCATGGCTTCTCCTTGTACACATTCCCTAAGCTCCCCATAATCCTCTTTCTCCACTTGTCTGTGTTTCTTCCCTTGTATACTAGGTTTTTCCCTTGTTCGATCCGGACAATGCCCGACACAATTGGAGCTCCAAATCCCAATCCCAATTCGAACCCTAACAAGCCGGAGAGGCCTCCGTTGCTCAAGAAATCCAAGATCATTGCCGACAAGACACTTTTCCCCGCTGTTCTCCATGTCTCTTCCACTCCGCCATCCTCCGCCCGCTTCTCCTCTGAATCTCATAATACCTATTCAACTTCCACCTCCGAGAGTAGTAATGATGCAAATTTTGGATTTGGCGACCGTGACTACGTTTATCCCTCTTTTCTTGGACCGCATACTACTAGGAGTAGAGTCAACGTCAAGTCAACTTCGAAATCACAGAGGAATCAGCTGGAATTACGCGACTCTATGCCTTCCGCTAAAGTGGAATCAAAGATGAAGCCCAAGCCGAAGCTGAAAGCTGAGAAAGATTTCAATGCTCTGTCAATTCAAGTTTCAAATCCAGATTTATCAGGGTCCACTTCAGCTAACTCCTCCAATGCTCGAAGAGCTTCTGGTCATAGATATTCGTGGATTCTTTATTTGGTTGGTGTCTTTATGCTTTTCCCATTTGTATTTCTGTTCGATTTCATAGTAAGCGGGAAAATTTAAAAACCAAAAAGACCTTCAGAAAATGTGAAATTTGCAATTGATTTCTTTTGGGTAAAATTTTAGGGGAGCTAATAAAATGTTACATAGTGGTAAAGTACTCCTGCCGTCCCATTTTATACCCAAGCGTTTGACTGGATGCAGATTTTGAAATGTTAATTTTGAGTTCTATATGTTATGTTAGTGATGCTGGAAAAACAATTTAAGTAATTGTTGACAAGTTGGTTTTGTAAAGATTACCTCCAAGTTTAAAATTTGAATAGTTTAATGTAGTTGAATTTTTTTTTATAAGTAAGAAATATGTATAGAAATGAATGATGTCAACCATTTTAAGACGTCCCAGAGAGGAAAGAATGCTATATAAATTGGACGGAGAGAGTACAATTACTTTTTTGGTGAATGGGAATTTGTTGCCCATCCAATCGTTATTTTTTATAATGAATGCCCATCCAATCTCTTTATGCATTAGTTTTTTTGGTTCTTCTTGATATATTGATCAATTATTTCCATTTATTGCAGCTTAAATTTGTTTGTACATTATCTGTATCTCACACAGTATATTTGCGGAATGAAGTCTCTAAGCTTCAGGTATGCTCTCCATGAACACTCTTAAAATCGTGAGTTCTTTTCCCTCCAGTCTTCGTTCACATAGTTTTCAATTGCTGCCTATTAAAAGAAACCCGTATACTACTTGTTACCAAAATTACAATAAAATAAAAAGAACCACTTCTTATTGGAAGAAACAGTCATATTAGCCACTCAACTTGTAGCACCCAAGGGTGTGGTCTGGTGGTCAATGAAATGGAATGAGAACCATGAAGTCTTAGGTTCAAATCCCAGAGACAGAAAACACTAGGTGATTTCTTCCCATGTGTCCTAGCCTTGGTGGTCAGAGTTACCTGGTATCTGCTGCTGGTGGTAGGTGATAGGTGGTAGGTATCCCGTGAAATTAGTCTGGCGCGAAAGCTGGCCCGGACACCACGGTTATTTAAAAAAACCACTCAACTTGTACTCAAATTTTGATCTCTCATGTAATTAAATAGTTGGTTCTCAGTACATAAGTTGAAGGTGAGGATTGATTTTTTGGCAGGAGGAGAATATTAGTCTTCGTAGAGTTTGTAGTCATGTTGATCTTGCCAGCGCTGGTATCAAGGATCTTGAAGAAGTTAGTTCATTAGTGTATTTCGGTACTGCTGACAGTAGAACAGTTGCTCTGTACATGGTGGTGTTCATCCTTGTTATTCCTTTTGCATTGTACAAATATCTTGACTATCTACCGAGAATAATTGATCTCTTGAAGAGGAAATATATCAAAAAGGAGGAGGTTCCACTGAAGAAAAGGATTGCATACGTGGTGGATGTGTGTTTCTCAAATTACCCTTATGCAAAGCTGCTTGCACTTCTTTTTTCCACTCTCTTTCTAATTGGATATGGAGGACTGGCACTTTATGCTGTTGGTGATGGCAGCTTTACTGAAGCTATTTGGCTTTCTTGGAGCTTCGTAGCAGACTCTGGAAACCAAGCTGAAATGGTTGGTGCAGGGCCAAGGATAGTTTCAGTTCTGATAAGCTCAGGAGGCATGCTCATATTTGCTATGATGCTGGGGCTTGTTTCAGATGCTATTTCAGAAAAAGTGGATTCTTTAAGGAAAGGAAAGAGTGAGGTGATTGAAAGTAATCACATTCTTGTTCTTGGATGGAGTGATAAATTGGTAAGTCTATAGCATATTGCTTAAAATGTTGTGAATTTTTGAAGTATTATCTTGCGTTTGCTCTATATTTGGGCAGGAAAAGGGTAGAAAGATTGGATCTGGATGGACCTACATTAGATATCGGGTAATCTATATCCATTCGAAATCCAATCGATCAATATGTTCATAAGAAAGTTTGATCCAGATCCATCATTTTTACAGTTCATTTGATCCAAACATATTGGACACTAATGAATTGTTGGATTTGACTATATACAGCCACATATTATTATTCATACACATTCACCTGCATGGCTGTGCAACAAGGTTGTACTGTTGGACTTAAAACCTTCCCTTGAGTCAATAATCTAAGTTGTTAGCGAGATTTATTCTTCATAGATGTTAGTTTGCTTACAGGAATGCATTTTATTTCTAGTTAGGCGTTTTCAGCTGCTAACTGAGCTTTCTGTGTGCTTGATTCTTTTCCTTTCCTACATGACAAGTACAAGGAAATACTTGAGTAATGGTGCTTTTGGCAAGGTAAATAGGCTTGATATAGGCTTGATTTATAAAGTTATCTTACTTTATATAAAAAAAGGCTTGTTATAGTTTTGGTTCTTTATTAATAATGAGTAAAGAGATGAAGAGAGGAAAAGAAGTAGCAAAACTACTCTATATAGGAAAGAAGAGATTTTTAATTTTCATTACCTTCTTAATTATCCGGTAGTGTGAAGATCTATTGACAATAGGCATTGCAAGTAATACCTTTGGTTCTTGAGAGATCTTATTGGATAAAAGAAAAGAGATACTTCTAGAATAGCTTTCAGGCCATACATTTTGTTTCTGTAGCTAGAAACATCAATTGGTGTTGCCTTCACTAGATGGAAGGAATTATCTGCTTTGAGACTGATTATGACACGGAGGGGTAAAAGTATTTTCTTATTACAGGGGTCACTTTTGAAGCAGCTAGCAATAGCAAACAAGAGTATTGGTGGTACTGTTGTCGTTGTTCTTGCGGAAAGAGACAAGGAGGAGATGGAGATGGACATAGCAAAGTTAGAATTTGATTTCATGGGAACTTCAGTTATCTGCAGAAGTGGCAGTCCACTAATACTTGCTGATCTGAAAAAGGTGCGAGAGCATATCTTTTTTCTTTCCTCTGTTGACCTTGATACTCCCTCTTATCCTTTAATCTCTTTTTCCTTTTCTTCATTATCCTAATATCCTAATTTACTCTGTGAAGTAAATGTAACTATTATCTAAGAGTTCAACTAGTATCTTATACTCTTCTTGAATTCCCTTAACCTTTTTTTATTGCTTCTTTATTATAGTTATTTCTTTTTGTTTTTGTTCTTCTATGACGCATGCAGGTATCAGTTTCTAAAGCACGTGCAATCATTGTCTTAGCATCTGATGAGAATGCTGATCAGGTGCTTTTCCCAAATCAATTTTCAAGCTCTAAACAACCAGATTATTCGGACTAATTATTCCAATGTTTTCTTCTTATTAGAGTGATGCACGCGCTCTAAGGGTTGTACTTAGCCTAACTGGAGTACGAGAGGGGTTGAGAGGTCATGTTGTTGTGGAAATGAGTGATCTCGACAATGAACCCTTAGTGAAGCTTGTTGGTGGTGAACTTATTGAAACAGTTGTTGCGCATGATGTGATTGGAAGGTTGATGATACAATGTGCTTTGCAGCCTGGCCTTGCTCAGGTCAGTTATTTATAGTTCTGTTACATTATTATTCATTTGTCTTTCTCTTCCTTGCTTTGACAGCTTTTTACCACTAATGTTGTCGTCTAGACATGCTGTGGTCTTTCTGGTTCCTGTTATATCTATTGGCTAAGGGCTATAATTATTAGTTTTAAATTCAACAAGAAAAGGACTGCTCTCTACTTTTTCTGAGGTAGTGGTATGGACTGTGTACACTTTACCCTCCCCAGACCCCACTTTGTGGAAATACACCGGGTATGTTGTTGTTGTAAATTCAACAAGAAAAGGGTAAAAAATACCTTTAAACTATGTGAAATTGAACAAAAATGCCATCCGTTAATAGTTTGGTCCAAAAAATGCCCCAATTGTTAATAGTTTGACTTAAAAATGCCCCTATTGTTACTTAATTGGGTCAAAAATGTCCTTTTTCCTATAAGTATATTGTTTTTTTTTAACACATTCTTTTCCTAATAAAAGTATTATTTTTAAAGAACCATTTTTTTATAACCGTGGTGTCCGAGCCAGCTTGCGCGCACCTCGACTAATTCCACGGGATACCTGCCACCTTCCACCAGCAACATGTACCAGGTAACTCTGTCCACCAAGGCTAGAACCAGTGATATCAAAGGCGCGCTTAAGCCCTGAAGCGAGGCTCAAAACGTGTTCAGCGCTTCACCGTGCTTTATGTGCGCTTCACTATCGTCATCAAGTTTTTAAGACATACTTCTCCTTTCCAATGAGTCTGTTCTGAAGAGGCAACACTAAACAATTGATACTTCACTCTATCATCATTGTTTTTCCATTTCTTTGTTCAGCTATTTGTCATTCATGCTTATAATTATTAGTCTTGAACTAAACATAAATATTTATATTTTTTCTCCCTTTGCGCCTTTTTCATTGAAGCCCACGCTTTTATTTGCGCTTTGCGCTTTAAGCCCCAACAGACCTTAGAGCTTTTTTGCGCTTTTCGCTTTTGATAACACTGGCTAGAACAGATGGGAAGAAATCACCTAGTGTTTGTCTAGCTGGGAATTGAACCTGAGACCTCATGGTGCTCAACCCATACACTAAATGTACTTGAATTATCAGTTAAAAAAGTACATTTAAGTCATACATTTTGTGCATCTATCTAATATTGTGATAGTCCTGAAAACACTTTCGTGCCTTGAATTATGCATAGTTGTACTGATCCTCTTTGATTTACTATTACTTTCATCACCCAATTAAACAATATATCTTGCAAATAAATATTTATTTTGCTAATTCTATTTTAGCTGCCAATTTATTGAACCTAAGATGGTTAGATGGACAATGCAAAATTAAAGACGACAACAGAACATCTTTGTCGGCAATAACTTTTCTTTATTTTAGTTAGTATATATGTGAATAGTTCTAATTCTAATAAGCAAAAAACCAAAGGCTTACCTGTCTAAGTAATTGTTGTAACCTGCAGGAATAGTACAAAAAAATTACTTAAGATGTACTCGCTCTGCCCCAATTTACGTGACACAGTTGAAATTTCGAGATTCAAACTTTTGAACTTTGACTGTGAATTCGAATACTTTAAGTTTTTTGAAATAAAATTTATACATTTGAAAAATTAATAAAAAGAACTATAAATCACAATAATTACCAACTTAATTAAAATATTTAAAAGGCAAACAAAACAATCCAGATAAAAAATAAACTTGGTAGAAATTTCAACGGTGCTACATAAATTGGGATGGAGGAAATATAATATTAAATCACCAAGAAAATCTAAAACAATGTACAGTCTTTTGATGATGATATTGTGTAGATTCTAAAGAGAATTACAGGAATTTGATTACAAAACAAATGCAAAGCAGCAAAAGCGAGAACCAAGAAGTGTGAAGATGGTATTTATTCAAAAGAAAAGAGGTTCTATCAAAATATTATTCAAAATGAGAAGGAGGCTTAGGTAGGAGATTTAAAGGATGCATGAATTTTTGAGTTTTAGTAAAATGTTAAGGGAAAGATTATAATAAAACAGTGTGAACTTTAGTTCTTCTTTCATTCTATTACAGTTCTTAACTTTTAGGCATCAAAACGATGCAACTTTTCGGTAGAGTAAGTCCGAAGCAGTGCATTCTTCAAAAGTTGTCTTTATATTTGTAGTTTTTTTATATGTTAAATTGATTATTTAAATAAATAAAAGGGTATTTCAGTAATTTAACTTTTAAGTTTTTGGAGTTCATGCTTTTAATGTAATATAGTTTGATCAATAAATGTTGTATATTTTTAGAATAGCTTTGTGATAGTGTATTATACTTTTGTTACAAACTTTTGCTTATTTGGTAAGATTGTA
The DNA here is from genome assembly GCA_031232105.1 of Capsicum rhomboideum. Classification (NCBI taxonomy): domain Eukaryota; kingdom Viridiplantae; phylum Streptophyta; class Magnoliopsida; order Solanales; family Solanaceae; genus Capsicum; species Capsicum rhomboideum. Next base: position 58,423,929 of record CP124710.1, on the reverse strand, counting down.
TAAAAAATTGGGGCAATTTTGATAGTTTTCACAACTTATGGGTTTTTATGTTTATGGAAAACCATACAACATAAAGAGTCCAAATTGCATGTCTAAATAAAACTTCAACTTCATCTGATGATTTGAAATCATGATTTCATCTCACATGGCCAACATGCCCTAAGTATATAGAAACATGATTGTACTGGAAAATATTAAAAATACACTTACAACTAAACTAATTTTCTTGTATGTTATTCCATGGATTTGTTGTTCCACCATGACCCATGTTTTGGTTAATCTTTCTATTCACTGTGTGTAGATAAAGGTTTAAATTTTGACTTTACTTTTTGAGGCTCCTTATAAAGAAACTCCCAAAAAGATTCAAAGAGTCTAAGAGCCCTAGACTAGGACTGGAAATACTCTTAAATGATGCAGTAAGAGTTTGGAAGCTAAATGTAAACTGCAAATATGATGCTATTGCTTGGAAGATTGGGGGATTAGGAAATTTAATAGGCATTTTTTATTAAAAAAAAAGAGGATAGAGTAAATGTCCTTTAAGATTGTGTTAATATTAGTCCTAATACTTTTCGAAAAGGAATTAGGCGTTTTGGTGAAAAAAGAGAACAAATTTCCCTACTAATTTTAAAAAAGCAGTTAATTTTTTTTATGCTGGCATTCTTGAATAACTGAAAATGAAAACTGAAATTTGAATATAATCTATAAGGTGCTATCGAGAACATTATTTAAATGCTTTTTATTTTCCATTATTAATATAATCTCACAAAAATATATCAAGATGAATTCTTTTTTATGTTTCAAGTGAGCTTGGGCCTGGGCTTAGCACGACCCTTCAAAACTAGTATATATATATATATATACATACATACATACATACATATATATGTATGTATGTATGTATGTATGGCAAAATCGTAACCATAGAATACTACCCTAATCAAAATGCATACATTTGTCTCATACACTATGGGGATGGTGAGAGGAGATATATTTTACATCCTAGAGGGGCTATAATTGGAGATGCCATTTTTTCTGGTACAGAAGTTCTTATAAAAAGGGAAATTCCCTACCTTTGAGTGCAGTTTGATCTATTGATTTACGTAATTTGAAATAACAAATTAGGTTTACGACGAAACCTAGAAATCGATCACTGATTCAATTTGAGTACCTCTAAACTGAAATGGGGTTGATAAGAGGAGACTGGTAAAACAATTAACACACCAGTGGGGGTTAATATCTACGTGTTTGTTGAAACTAAAGTAGAAGTAGAAGTTTGTAATCTTTTGAAGGAGTTGTGGGCTAATAGATGGGTGGGAGAAGCTCATTTGGAGGCTAGGGGTAGTAGAGGAGGGATCTTGATAATATGGGATAAGAGGGAGTGGAGGGGGGATCTAGTGGAGGGGGCAGGACAATCGATTACTTGTAAATTCACAGGTATTAGCCAGGATTTCACCTGGTTACTCAGTGCTGTATATGCAAACTGTAATAGAGTGATCAGGAGGGAGTTATGGAGTGAACTGGAAACTAGCAGAAATAATTGGGAGGGCCCTTGCCCCTTGGGATGTGTGTGGTGACTTCAATGTCACCAGGTTTGTAGCAGAAAGATTAAATTGCCAAATGATATCAGGAGTCGACTGAATTCTCAGATAGCATAAATGAATTAGAATTGGTGGACCCTCCTTTATTTGGGGGATCCTACAGGAGGAGGGGTGATAACCACAGTAGTGCTTCCAGGATTGATAGATTCTTATATTCAACAGATTGGGAGGATTCTTTTGTACAAGTCAAACAAACATTGTTACCAAGGTTAGGATCAGACCATAATCCTATCTTGCTAACATGTGGAGACTGGAATTTCAAGAAGGCCTATTTCAAATTTGAGAATTGGTAGTTAGAGGTGGAGGGTTTCAAGGAAAAGGTCAAGACATGGTGGTTGTCATTCCCTAACAGAGGCAGACCTGCTTTTATTCTGGCAAACAGACTAAAACTCCTTAAGAAGGAGCTTGTGCAATGGAGCAGGAACAACAGGGGAAATTGGAAGCAAAAAAAAAAAAGAGATCCTACAGCAGCTGATCAATTGGGAAGCCATACAGGAGCACAGAAGCCTTACAAATGATGAGTTAATACTAAAAACTCATTTAGCTATGGAATTTGAAGAAATTGCTAAGAATGAGGAAATAACGTGGAGGCAGAGATCAAGGGTGCAGTGGCTGAAAGAGGGGGATAAGAACACTAAGTTCTTTCACAAAATGTCAAATGCTCATAAGAGGTATAATTCAATAGATTCCCTGGAGGTGGATGGTCAAGCTATTACTGAGACAACAGAAATAAAGAATGTAGTTCAGAATTTCTACCAGAACCTTTACAAAGAGACTGAAGAATGGAAACCTGATTTTAATCTCTAAGGATCAACTTTGATCTCTTTAGATGATCAAGTGTGACTACAAAGAAGCTTGAGGAGGAGGAGGTGTGGGAGAGTATCAAGTCTTGTGCAATTGACAAGGCTCCAGGGCCTGATGGATATACAATGAATTTCTTTCACACTTTCTAGGATCTGGTCAAGGAGGACATTAGGGGAACAATGAAGTATTTCCATGATCATCAGGTTTTTGAAAGAAGCTTGAATGCTACTTTTGTAGCTCTTATTCCCAAAAAGGCGGGTGCAGTGGAGTTGAGAGATTTTAGGCCGATTAGTCTAATTTCTGGTGGGTATACAAGATAATTGCAAAAATCTTAGCCGAAAGACTGAAGAGAGTGATTGACAAATTGGTAAACAGGCATAAGATGGCCTTTGTTAAAGGGAGGCAAATTATGGATGCAACTTTGATTGCAAGTGAATGCATAGACATAAGATCCAGAGGTGAAGTGGAAGCTTGACATTGAGAAAGCCTATGACCATGTTAATTGGAGGTACTTGCTCAATACTCTCAGACAAATGGGCTTTGGAGATAGATGGCTTAAGTGGATCAATTTTTGTATTAAAACTGTTAGGTTCTCCATTCTGGCAAATGGTGAACCTACTGATTTTTTTCAATCTGAGAGGGGACTCAGGCAAGGAGATCCTTTATCTCCTTTCCTTTTCATCCTAGCTATGGAAGGACTTAGTAGTATGGTGTGAACAACTTTGCAAAACAATTGGCTAAGAGGTTTCAAAATAGGTGGAGGTGAGAGGGGGATCTGGAAATTTGTCATCTGCTTTATGCAGATGACACTATTATCTTTTGTGAAGCTAAAGTGGAACAAGTCACTTACATTAGAATCATGCTAGTAGTTTTTGAAGCTGTGTCTGGACGGAGGATGAATTGGAGAAAAATCAACATCTTCCCTGTCAAAGAAGTGGCTAATATTCAGGTTCTAGCTAGTATTCTTAGATGTGGTGTAGAAAATCTGCCTACTGTGTACTTAGGCATGCCCCTAGGTCGAAGACACAAAGATATAGAAATTTGGGACAACATACTTGGAAAAAACTGAAAAAAAGATAGCTCAATGGAAAGCTCAGTATGTATCTTTACGGGGAAGGGTCACTCTAATTAATTCAGTATTGGACTCACTCCCTACTTATATGATGTCTTTGTTTCCTATTCCTGCAAGTGTATTCAAGAAGCTGAACAAGTTAAGAAGAGATTTTCTGTGGTAAGGCAACAAGGAAAGAGAGGGATATAACCTGGTGAAATGGGAAGTGGCACAACTAAGCAAGGGTCAGGGTGGTTTTGGTATCAGGAACTTGAAGATTTAGAATAATTGTCTCTTGATGAAGTGGTTATGGAGATTCAATGAAGAGGAGTCAACTTTATGGAAGGAGGTCATCTCCTACAAGTATGGCCAGTTTAGACCATGGTGCTCCAATGAAGTGAATGGAGCATATGGGATGGGAGTATGAAAGACAATCAGAACATTATGGCCAAAGTTGCAAGGAAATTCCAGAATCATGGTTGGAGATGGTACAAAAATCAGATTTTGGAAAGACAATTGGATAGGGGAAACATCTCTACAAGATACTTATCCTGATCTTATGGCATTGAGCAACAATCCTGAAGCTACTATTTTTGAAAGCTGGTCAACTCAAGGGTGGAGCTTAAACCTCAGAAGACATTTAAACGATTGGGAAGTGGATAGGGTGACAAGCTTGTTAACTGAAGTGGAGGGTTTCTCTGGTACTACCCTGCAAGCTGACACACTGAGATGGAGACATGCAGGGGATGGTTATTTCTATGTAAATAGACTTTATAAAAAGGAAACAGTGTGATTCAAGGGGAGAATTCTAGGATTTGGAACAATATCCGGAAGAACATGGTTCCTACATAGGTTAAGTGCTTCACCTGGCTAGTAGTAAAGAGAGCCTGCCTGATTCATGAAGTGCTACAAAAAAAGGGGAGAGTAGTGGTGACCAGATGTTTCTTGTGCAATGGAACTGCGGAGACAAACAACCATTTGTTCCTACTTTGCAAGTTCACTGGACAATTGTGGAATCTTTTCTTCAGTCTCACTAAGACTGAATGGACTATGCCTGAGCATATTGCTGATCTGATGAGCTGCTGGATGAGGAGAAGGGGAAGCAAGATCCAGAAGAAATGGTGGAGGATAATACCTTCTTGTATATGGTGGGCTGTATGGATAGAGAGGAATGGGAGATGTTTTGAAAACAAGATCAAATCCATTCATGATGTGAAATGGAATTGTTTAGTGTCTTTATTTTGCTGGTGTAAAAGAAATTGTATAGAGGAAGTAGATGAGCAGGTAGATTTCCTAGGTGCTCTGTGAAGCCTTAGAATCTAACTTTCTACCTTGTGAATTTTTGAAGGTGGCCAGCATTCCTAATGCTGAAGAATACAACAGTACAAATTCTAAAAAAAAAAGGGTAGCAAGTGATTGAGTTCAGTAGTTCCTCATTAAAAAGATATTTACTGACGAGATATAGTAATATGGAGAAGAAAAATATTCTTTCAAGCACCGACAGTACCGGAAGCGCCCCTTCTTTCAAAGAGAGTTGGACGGGTTATTTACATGTCATTTGATGATCAGAAGCGAGTTGAAAGCTAAGCAGTGGGAATTCAAAAGATCTCCCGGGTAAAAATAGAGATTTCTACTACCTTACCCATTATATGTGGAAGTATAAACCTAATTTCATAGTGTCATTTAGTTTGAATGCTACATGAAGAACATAAGCCACATGAAGAATATAAGCCAGATGACGGAATGGGAAAGACACAAGATGTAGAAGATCATAACATGAGTGATTTGGCAGATTTGGATTCATATATATATATATATATCCATCCATGTGCTACTTCATTCTACGATATAGAGAAGATCCTTTCTATAGATATCATCATCTACATCCAGAAAGCCCTATGCTTTGGAAGAAGCTCGAAAAAGAGTTTGGAAATTGATCAAAAGAAGAATCTACTTCAAACGATATGCCTTTAGGCTCGTACCATACATAAGATAGAAATCACCCTTGGTTAGGGGGGACAATTAGCTAGAGCAACTGATGAGATGGTACCAGAGTCATTCAAAGAACCCTTCTTTCTATTCTGTTTTGTGCGTGTCAACTATTGATTCTATGTCATCAAAGCCTGCTAACAACAGAAAAGAAATGCAAGTACATACAATTGAAGCAATGCCGCATCATTGATAATGAACCTTGCCATCCCCAGCTTAGTCCCTTGAATCAAGTTCATTGGCATATTCCCCTTCCCTTTTCAATCCCTAAAGTTGATTCAATAGGCTTCCTCTATTGATTCAAAAAGCTTCCTCTATTGATTCAAAAAGCTTCTCTCCTGCTACATGGACACTAAGGTTAGTTTCCATAGGGCGGACTGGCGACCTCATTCATTCATTCTAACAACTCATTGCCCTATTTTCTCTAGATCTAGTCTATAATGACCGAGACCCATACATAAAATCGTTCTAGCTTATCTCCTTCTAAGGAAGTCTGAGCTCCTTCCCATGCTAAGAGCCTTTCTAAACTCTTGAACTTGAAAGAGGCTTCTTTTCAAGCTGATGAGTAGAAATTGAGTATACAGAAAATGACAAAAGAAATCTCACACGGAGATCAATGTACCCATAGATCTATATGACAAATATATATATGAAAATTCAATAAATTCGTTTTCAAAAACCCAGGATTTCATAGGCGAACGACCAAATAAAGGTTCCCCAAGTCATCTATGGCGGTCGGGCAAGCTCTTCGTCGAGCTGCCGATTTCCCTCCTATCCTAATGACAAAACCGGATTCAAAGGTTGTTTCTCTTAAGACGAAAATGTACGATTGCAGTCACGAAGGGTTTCCACCCTACGTCATCATTTTCATGCTTTTATATATATATATATATATATATATATATATATATATATATATATATTAGCAAATGCTTATCCTACTTCAATTCATAATATATTGAGAAATAAAAATACTTTTTGTTTATTAGAAAAACTTTTTTATCTGTATCTAAATGAAAATTAATAATATAGTATAAGACCTATATTGTCGGTTAAAAAAGTACCTGGGTTATTCTATTTTAATTGATAAAATGAGATTAAAAAGAAAACAAATACTCCCTACTTTTTTATAATTAGTTAATGGATTTTAAAAGAAAAGAAGGAAAAAAAGTCCATAAAAAACAACATTTTTATTAGGTCCAAAAATGCCCCTGCTGCCATTAATAGTTTGACTCGAAAATGCCCATTTTTGGTCAAAAATATTAAACAGTAAGGGCATTTTTGGACCAAACTATTAACGGAAAGCATTTTTGTTCAATTTTGTATAGTGTAAGGGATTTTTTACCCTTTTCCGTAATTCAATGAGTGCACATCAAGAGACTGTATACTTGTGACTCAAATTTCCTGAAAACCTTGCAAGTTTGGGCCAGAAGGATTCTCTACCTTTTTAGTTCTTTGTTGATGAAATAACAACAACAACGATGCCTTTCAAACTACTTCGAGAATACCCATTTTGCTCCTTTTATACCTGTTCCACTCCAGTACAAATTCAATATTATGAAAATTCATAAGTTAACTTGTTTATTGCTGGCCTTCAACCTACTATGAGCCTCTTCCTTTATTTGGGCTTCTGGCAATGTATGCTCGTAGTGGCGAACTTGAGGTCTTTGTTAATCTTTACCTATATTTACCCAGAAAATGTGAGGAGAGAATTTCAAGATTCATAAATGCCAAAAAAGGTAATCTAGGTATAGTCGAAGGAAATTTGACTTACACCAAACTCTTGTTCACCTATTACCTCAATTATTGTATTTCACTCAAAGATACTGATTTCAATGATGCTTTGAGTTTACATTTCCAGGTAAAAAGAAAAGACCTTTTTAAACCAGGTAACCATATAATGAGTATTTATTACCAGGCTCTTTATACAGTTACCAATTCAAATTATGGAAATGTTTATAAAAATAAAAGTTTGGTCGAAATAGATCAAGAATGTGCAGGGATTGCTAGAACTGTGGAATCTGAGATTCAACCAGCAGATATTCCAGATGAATATGAGATTCATTTTGGAAAAACACAAGAAATAGAATATACAAGTGTACATCTGAAACAAAAATTGGAATATGGGAGAAATTCCATAAGAAAAGGTACTTCTCAAAGATATCCCCTGAGGATAGAGGGAAAAGCAAAAATCACTCAAGTAGCAGGAAGATTCTACAACGGGAGTGATTGGAGCAAACATAATATACTAATTCAAACAGGGACAACGACAAATCACGTCAAAGAAGGCATTCTGGACGGATTGACCATATACGAAGGTATCCCATACATCTACAACACCTTTGAAGTTACTAATTATAGTTGTAAAAGAATGGTAAAATTGCCAATACAGTTAGATAAAATCAGAATCACAGTCCCTTGTTATGTAACTAATCACGAAAATGATTATAACATAATTTTGGGAGATTAGTTCCTAGATAGTCTAGAAGACTATAACATAGGGAAAGAAGGAATTGAAATTACTTGGGATAATAGAACTTGTTTTATTCCAAAATTAAATGCCTAAAGAAACGTCTTTTAGAGTTTTTGTATTCGTGGAATTTACCACCTACGATACAAAATTGACAACCTGTTGTCAAATTGATAACGGATCTGAAGCCAGTTCGGCAAAATCTTCCTCTTTAAAGATTAGACTCTAATGATACCAACACTTCGGTTGTGGGCATTACAGGTGATAAAGAAAAGATAAATTATTCTAAAGAAAATGCAGAAATAATTTTAGGATCAAAAATTGTTTCTATAAAAAATATATATGCCTATGATAAACTAGAAACTGACCTGCTAATCGGAAATGATTTTATCCAGCAGTTTCAGGATTATCATCAGACAATCTACATGGTAAGCTTTAAAACCCCATGTAATTATTTTATTAAAATACCAAGAAGACATAACCCATACATCTTAATTAAAGAAAATGGGAATTTCAAAAGAAGATACTTGGAGAATCCAAAAAATTATTCTTGCAGATGTCTTAACCTTGAATGGATTAAAGTAAATTTCCAGAAATCTTATGGAGAGAACCCATTAGAAAAATGGGAAAAGAACCATGAAGAAGCAACCTTGACGCTCAAAGATCCTAATATCATTATTAGAGTCGGACCAATGGTCTATAATGAAGAAGACAAAGTTGAATATTCAGCTTCGAGAATTAATCAATCTAGGCTTAATCAGACCTAGTAAAAGTCCTCACAGCAGTCCAGCCTTTATGGTAAGGAATCATGTCCTATTTTCTCTAGATCTAGTCTATATAATGACCGAGACCCATACATAAAATCGTTCTAGCTTATCTCCTTCTAAGGAAGTCTGAGCTCCTTCCCATGCTAAGAGCCTTTCTAAACTCTTGAACTTAAAAGAGGCTTCTTTTCAAGCTGATGAGTAGAAATTGAGTATAAAGAAAATGACAAAAGAAATTTCACACGGAGATCAATGTACCCATAGATCTATATGACAAATAGATATATGAAAATTCAATAAATTCGTTTTCAAAAACCCAGGATTTCATAGGCGAACGACCAAATAAAGGTTCCCCAAGTCATCTATGGCGATCGGGCAAGCTCTCTGTCGAGCTGTCGATTTCCCTCCTATCCTAATGACAAAATTGGATTCAGAGGTTGTTTCTCTTAAGACGAAAATGTACGATTGCAGTCACGAAGGGTTTCCACCCTACGTCATCATTTTCATGCTTTCATATATATATGTATATATTATTAGCAAATGCTTATCCTATTTTCATAATATATTTAGAAATAAAAATACTTTTTGTTTATTAGGAAAAGTTTTTAATCGGTATCTAAATGAAAATTAATAATATAGTATAGGACCTATATTGTCGGTTTAAAAAATACCTGGGTTATTCTATTTTAATTGATAAAATGAGATTAAAAAGAAAACAAATACTCCCTACTTTTTTATAATTAGTTAAAGGATTTTAAAAGAAAAGAAAGAAAAAACGTCCTTTAAAAACAACATTTTTATTAGGTCCCAAAATGCCCCTGCTGCCATTAATAGTTTGACTCAAAAATGCCCATTTTTGGGCAAAACTATTAACAGTAAGGGCATTTTTGGACCAAACTATTAACGGAAAGCATTTTTGTTTGATTTTGTATAGTGTAAGGGATTTTTTACCCTTTTCCGTAATTCAATGAGTGCACATCAAGAGACTGTATACTTGTGACTTAAATTTCCTGAAAACCTTGCAAGTTTGGGCCAGAAGGATTCTCTACCTTTTCAGTTCTTTGTTGATGAAATAACAACAACAACGATGCCTTCCAAACTTCTTCGAGAATACCCATTTTGCTCCTTTTATACCTGTTCCACTCCAGTACAAATTCAATATTATGAAAATTCATAAGTTAACTTGTTTATTGCTGGCCTTCAACCTACCATAACCCTCTTCCTTTATTTGGGCTTCTGGCAATGTATGCTCGTAGTGGCGAACTTGAGGTCTTTGTTAATCTTTACCTATATTTACCCAGAAAATGTGAGGAGAGAATTTCAAGATTGATTTTGATGTAAACATTTTGATTCAGTTACATGTGGTCATTAGATCACTGGGTATGTTGTTGTTGTTGTGGTCATTAGGTAAGCAATTCTGTTGCTATTTCATACTCTTGAGATTGATGCACCATCTGTTTGGGGCTGAAGTTCCAGTATAAGGTTAAGACTCATCTTTCCTTTAGTGCTGTATTCGGGCACATGCATTCCCTATCTTCAATGAATGATACTCACAAACTTGCGTCTGCATACTAGTTTGTTATTTTCAGTTAATGCTTAGTTGCTACACCTTTGTTCAGATGGAGTAGAAAAATGGAAGACGATTACAGTCATTTACCAAATTGTATTGGAAACCATAATGATACCCACATGACATCCCCACTTAATTTTTACAATTGAATATGGATGAGCGGACTCATTGTAGATAACACTAATATTGAATTTACCTATTGATTGAATGTCAAAATAGTATAGATTTCTCAATTTTTGCTTTATCCTGTTTTTGGTATCTGTTAGCTGCTGAGGAAGAGTAGGATGTATTTTCTTGTTAATACCCTTTCTTGTCCAATATCGCAGATTTGGGAAGACATTTTGGGGTTTGAAAATGCAGAATTTTACATTAAACGGTGGCCTCAATTGGATGGTGCACCCTTCAAAGATGTGCTGGTACTATTTCCGGAGGCTATTCCTTGCGGTGTTAAGGTTGCTGTTGATGGCGGCAAGATTATCATAAATCCTGATGATAGATATGTTCTAAAAGAAGGTGATGAAGTCCTTGTCATAGCTGAGGATGATGATACCTATGCGCCAGGTCTCTTACCAGAGGTCAATTTTCTTCACTGTAGATGGTTATCAGGATTCCTGTGGCATTTGTTGATTAGATATTTATTGACTGTACCATTTTGATGAATACCTCTTATATTCTTTTCTTTGGATTTGTAATTCAAACCTTCTTATAATCTTTCAGATCCACCTCCATGTTTCCCTTTAGTGACCCAAAAAATTTCAAATACATTTTATGTTTACTTCGAGATTCAAGCATTTCTGCTTATTTGCCATTGCATTTTGTTCATCTTGCTTCATCCTTCTTCACAGCTAATGCGAAGTTGCATTGTCATGTTATTATTTTCTTAAATTTTATGAAGCATGGGATATTGTTCAGTCTTGGCTGAGCCAGAAATACCATTTACAATGTCTTGTTTATGCATTTAAAATATCATGGATATTGGGAATTATCAAAGAAGAAACTGTATTGAAAACTTCATGATAATGGAGTACAAGATACAATTTTATTTTTTGATGGGTGGAGTACAAGATACACGTATTTATAAGTGTGAGATACACTCCACATATTATATTTAATTGATGATGGATTGATTCATACAACACTGCATCTATACCGAAAAATTAGAAGAAAAGACTTCTTTCGTATTTCAGTATGCCTTTACATCACAGAGATGTAGTATTTATACAAGCAAATACAAACTAATCAAGGAAAGACAATCAATTACAATAAAATGAAATATGCTATTCCCATAATTACGCAAGCGAAAGAAAAACCAGAGTCTCCTAAAATCTATCTATCTAAAGGTGTTTGGAGGCTAAAGGTGTGCCCGTGGCGTACACTAGGTCGAGTCAGGACATGTACGACGGTGCGAAGACGAGTGTGAGGACGGTAGGAGGGGATTCAGAGCACTTTCCCATTTTGACAGGATTGCACCAGGGATCGACTCTTAGTCTGCTTTTATTTGCCTTGGTGATGGATGTTTTGACGCGGTGTGTTCAAGGGGAGGTGCCTTGGTGTATGCTGTTTGCTGATGATGTGGTACTGATTGACGAGACCCGGGGAGGAGTTAATGATAAGGTGGAGGTTTGGAGACAGACCCTTGAGTCTAAAGAGTTTAGGTTGAGCAGGACCAAGATGGAGTACCTAGAATGTAAGTTTAGTGATTCGATGCATGAAGCTGATGTGGTAGTGAAGCTGGATTCTCAGGCCATTCAGAAGAGGGGGAGTTTCAATTATCTGGGGTCTATGATTTAGGGGAACGGCGAGATTGACGAGGATGTCACGCACCGTACTAGTGCAGGGTGGTTGAAATGGAGGCTCGCTTCGGGAGTTTTGTGTGATAAGAAGGTGCCTCTGAAGCTTAAAGGTAAGTTCTACAAAGTGGCCGTTCGCCTGACCATGTTATATGGAGCCGAGTGTTGGTCAGTTAAAAACTCCCACATCCAAAAGTTGAAGGTAGCGGAGATGAGGATGTTGAGATGGATGTGTGGACTTACCAGGAGTGATAGAGTTAGAAATGAGATTATTCAAGAGAAGTTGGGAGTGGTTTCGGTGGAAGATAAGATGCGGGAAGTGAGGTTGCGATAGTTTGGACATGTGATGATGAGGTGCACGGATGCCCCGGTACGGAGGTGTGAGAGGCTGGCTGGGGATGGTTTTAGGCGGGGTAGAGATAGGCCAAAGAAATATTGGAGGGAGGTGATTAGGCATGACATGGAGCAGTTACAACTTACAGAGGACATGACCTTTGATAGGAAGATGTGGAGGACGCGGATTAGGGTAGAGGGTTAGTGGGTAGGAAGGTGTCCGTATTAGCAAGGAAGAGTGTTTGCTTGTATCTGTGCCTGTTGTTTCTTTGGCAGATTCTTGTTCGCGTTGTTTTGGTGATGTTTGTGATTTGAATAACTGGTTTATAGTGTTACTCTGTGAGTGTCTTGCTTCTTTGATTATCTAGCAATGTGTTCTCTTTTTGCTGTTGGTTTTTATGATTTTTGTTTGTTATAGTTATCTGTTCTGAGTCGAGGGTCTATCGGAAACAGCCTCTCTACTTCATATGAGGTAGTGGTATGGACTGCGTACACTTTACCCCCCAGACCCCACCTGGTGGGAATACACTGACTATGATGATGACATATATATATGACCATCATTCCTATTTATCTTTTTTCCCCCTCATTTTTTTGCCTTTTTACCAAAATTTTCAATGAAGTTATATGTTCTAATTTTCACTAATAGTTGGAAAAAAGCAAATAAAGTGAGATATTCCTAATGAAACGGTTGTAATGATGGAGGAATGATGAATGAAGTAACTAGCAATAAAGATTGAGGAATGATGAATGAAGTTTATGTAGCAGTTGGCAAAAATGACATGAATGTTCTTCAATGAGCACTTGATCATGCCATCTCTCAGGGAATTCTCATTTGCCTTGTGCCATGTTTTTCCTCCCATTTACCTACATCCCTTCACCATGTAACTTTTACTTGTCAATTTGTGAATTTTGATGCTTCATCCATAACAGTGACACATATAGAAAAAGACTGGTTTTCTTCCATACTGTCTTCATTTTCCTTTATTTTTTTATTTGTGCATATTTGCCTTCATAGCAAACAAAATGATGTATTCAAGAAAACAGGGGAATGTCAAGTTAGGATAATGAAAATAGGGAATTCAAGAACATGAATAGTTTTTTAAATTTACATGATTAGGATATTTAGCATTCTGGTTCCAATTCCTTGCGTCCGATGGCTAGAGCGGAGAGACCCTCTACCAAGTGTCATCGTGAAAAAAGTTAATTAAATTACTCGATGCTATATTACAAAAATCCTTTACACAATCCTTGAATCAATATGGACTAATTTTATAAAATAATCACTTAATAATTCATTAATTATCTCGTCGTTTCCCTCTTCCAATATGAGCTCTTATTTAGGTATCAATCTATAGATTTTAGGAGTATCAATATATTTTCTGTTGTAATTCTTGTGGGATTTTGATTTTCTTTGTTTCTTATCCAAGCGATGTTCGCAGAAAAAGGTTTGATGCTAGCAAATATGTGTTATATTCTTATTTCCCTTTTTTTTTCTTTTTCTCTATCTTTCTCTCTTATTTTTCAGTATACCCACATTTTTATGCTTTTCAGTATGTTAGTTCTAATTTTGTTCATTTATATCATAAAATTTTATTTTCTTGGTAGAAATAATAACTCCCCCTTCCTAAATTTATTTATGTGATGGAGTTCTAGGTCAAATTAATTAATTTTGACTATGAATTTGGGTATTAATTTTTCAAAAAAATCTAAAATAAAATTTATATATTTAAAAACTATAGGAAAAATACTACAAGTCAACATAGCTAATGATTCACAATATTTAAAAATAGTTTGAGAAATTTGTAGTAAAAAAATCGTTTGACTTCCGAAACAGTAATACGTTCGCATAAGATGAGAATATTATGGAAAAAATGCGCGGATTAATGTCGATACCTCTATTTTAGTTATCTAGGTCGATTTTTTTTAAAATGTATTTTCCAATATTTTTCTTCTATTAAATCTATGGTTTTTGTATTTGCAAGAGAATTACTTTTTACGATCACGTGAATCCAGGGCATGTACATTAGTCATGCTAATAAATTAACACAATCAGCACTCCCCCTCAAGTTGGGGCAAAGATATCACACATGCCCAACTTGCAAACAAAAGTATGAAAAGTCCTTTTGCTGAGGCCTTTTGTAAGCACATCTGCTACCTGTTTTTCGGACGGTACATGAAGCAAACCTTAGGTGCCACTAGTAACTTTCTCTTTGATGAAATTCCAATCAATTTCGATATGTTTTCTTTGGCCATGCTGAAAAGATTCTGGTTATACTGATTGCAGCTTTTTGTCGCTGTACAAGTAAAGATTCCCTTGTTAGACAATCTCAATTCTTCCGGTAGCTCTATATTTTGCTTCTGCACTTGATCTTACAATTACACTTTGATTCTTACTTCTCCAAGTAACAGTTTCCTACGAGTGTACAGTTACAGGGTGTAGATCTTCTGTCATTAAAAGATCCAGCACAATCCGCATCTGTAAAAGCTTTTATATGTAATGTAGGTGATCATGTCTAGTGTTATCAAAAGCAAAAAGCGCAAAAGAGCTCTAAGGTCTGTTGGGGCTTTAAGCGCAAAGTGCAAATTAAGCATGGGTTTTAGCTAAAAAAGGCGCAGAGGGAGAAGAAAATACAAATATATATGTCTGGTCCAAGACTAATAATTATAAGCATGAATGAAAAATACATGAACAAAGAAATTGAAAAAAAATTACGATAAAGTGAAATATCAATTGTTTAGTGTCGCCCCTCTTCAGAAGAGGCTCATTGGCAAGAGAAAGTATGCCTTAGAACCTTGATGACGACACTAAAACGCACATTAAGCTAGGCGAAACACTCAATATGTTTGAGCCTTGCTTCAGGGCTTAAGCACGCCTTTGACAACACTGATCATGTTTAGAGAAAAACAAACCTTTTCCTAGAACACACTGCAGATACCACAAGATGTGAAAGACAACTTGCATATGAGGATTTTGGGGATCATGCATGAACTTACTCTCCAAGCTAACTGAATAAGCTATGTCTGGTCTAGTGTGAGAGAATAAATGAGTCTTCTAATCAACTTGTGGTATCTCTCTTATCAACTGACCAACAAAACCATTGTTTGTAACTTATGATTACTTCTGGTAGGCGATTTTGCTGGCTTGGGTGCCTGTGTTGTGGTTTTGAGTTACTTGGCTTGTGTTCTAATGGTAACCACAGGAAGCAACATGTCAATACCAGTTTCTTTCAAGATCTAGATATACTTCCTTTGAGAAATAAATATTCCTTTATTTGATTAGCAACCTCAATTCCAAGAAATACTGAAACTTTCCTAGATCTTTGATATCAAATTCTTGTGCCAACTTTCCATGATGTTGGAGGATTTTCTGGGAACTGGCGAATTGTGCATGGTTGTGTAAGGTGAGGTGAACAGGTGAAGGTTGAATTAGGTACTGAGAAGTTGAGTGGTGGAATTTTTGCATTTGATATCTCAAAAATATATCTCTCGTCTTTACATAACAAAAAGATCAAAAAAGCTTTGTGGGTAGGGGGGAACGTGGAGGGGATGGAGAATAATAGGCAAGGGTAAAAAGTAAGAAATGAAAAGGGAATAAAACAAGCATAACCAACAACAACAACATACCCAGTGTATTCCCACCAGGTGGGGTCTGGGGAGGGTAAAGTGTACGCAGTCCATACCACTACCTCAGATGAAGTAGAGAGGCTGTTTCCGATAGACCCCCGGCTCAGAACAGATAACAATAGCCGACAAAAACAAAAAAAACAAACAACAAAATAGATAACACATCGCTAGGTGATACAAGAAGCAAGACACTCACAGGGTAATACTATAAACTATTCATTCAAAAATCACAATCATCACCAAAGCCACGCGAACTAGAATCTGCCAAAAAACAACAGACACAGATACAAACAAACACTCCTTCAAACACTCCTTCCTACTAATACGTACGCCTTCCTACTCCCTAACCCTCTACCCTAATCCGCGCCCTCCACACCTTCCTATCGAGGGTCATGTCCTCTATAAGCTCTAACTGCTTCATGTCATGCCTAATCACCTCCCTCCAATATTTCTTCGGCCTACCTCTACCCCGCCTAAAACCATCCACAGCCAGCCTCTCACACCTCCGTACTGGAGCATCCGTGCACCTCCTCTATACATGCCCGAACCATCGTAGCCTTACTTCCCGCATCTTGTCTTCAACCGAAGCCACTCCCAACTTCTCTCGAATACTCTCGTTTCTAACCCTATCCCTCCTGGTCAGTCCACACATCCATCGCAACATCCTCATCTCCGCTACCTTCAACTTTTGAATGTGGGAGTTTTTAACTGGCCAACACTCCGTGCCATACAGCATAGCCGGACGGACGACCACTCTGTAGAACTTACTCTTAAGCTTCAGAGGCACCTTCTTATCACACAAAACTCCCGAAGCTAGCCTCCACTTCAACCATCCTGCACCAATACGGTGCGTGATTAGTCTCGTTGTTAAAAGTGGGATTGGCTGCGAAAGGATTTAAATTGTAATAATACCATTTCAAAATTGTTTCGGGGGGGGGGGGGGGTCATAGGATCCCTGCAAAATTCAAGTAATCTTCTGTAAAAATGGGACAAGTCCAGGGAATAATATGTTATTATCCCTTTAATCAATGAGGACATGAGTACGCACAATACTACATGTATACATATTTAACTTAGTCTAAGTAACTATCTCACGGATACAACTCTTGAACATTTTTGTTCTTCTTGTGCAAGTAGCTTTTCAGGAAAATGTTAATGCTAAACTGTTGCCATTACAACAACAACAACAACAACAACATACCCAGTATATTCCCACCACGTGGGAAATTTTATAAAGTTTTTAGCATGAGGTTCTTGACAATGAAGCTTAAACTATTTTTGCTGTAGTGATGTTAGTTGGTTCCTTTATCATAGTTTGTCTGTTCTGGTAAAGTATGAAAATCGTAAGATATGGCAAAAATGCAGACGAAATGGAGCACTTTTTTTGGGATGGTAAAATAGAGCACTTCTTTTGCATAAATATTAGGATGGTATTAGGCGAATTTGCGCGGACTCCTTGCCAGATTTTCCAAAAATACACTACTTTTAGGGAATCCGACAAGCACTCGTTGACATTTTTGAAGAGTCCGAGCAACAACCCTCTCAATATAGTCTTGGAGATTATATGTGCTAAATCTGTTCTGATATTGGTGACCCCTTTAAGTGAAAATAAGATAGGGGAGCTTTTGTTGGCAAAAGATTTGCAAAGATTATATGTAGGAACCTGTTTCCTACCTAATAATTTTTGTTAGTGTCGATATTTTTTTGTTAAGGTATTTTTACTAATGTTGGTTATTCTTTCTTTTAGCATCAAATTAATTTCTAGTACTCTAATTCCTTTTTTTGAACTTAAGGCATTTATCTTGTGTGAGAAAGAGATAACGGTAAATGTCACGACCCAAAAATCATCAGGATTATGATGGCACCTACCCTAACCCACCATGGTAGGTAAGCCAAACTCACGAATACACGTTCATTCAAAGTAAAGGCAAATAACAGAATAACACAATGATATTTCAATAATAAATCAAGTCAACGATAATCAAAAGGAAACTGAATAGTATACTCCGAAAACATCCCAAGACTTAGTAGGCGTTTGGCCATGAAAATAAAATATTTTGGAGTTGGAGTTGGAGTTGGAGTTGTGTTTGGCCATGAAAATAAATAGTGTTCTTTTTGACTTTTTGTGAGAGAAGTAAAAGTAAAAAAAGTGAAAACAAGAAAAAGTTGTTTTCACTTTTCCGAAAATTTATTTCACTTTAGTGAAATACATTTCATGGCCAAACACCCCTACATTTCACTTTTTTCACTAAAGTGAAATTTATTTTCGGAAAAAAGTGAAAAAAATCCATGGCCAAACGGGTCCTTAGTTGTCACGAATAAAAGAGCTACTTTAGTACAAAATGTCATAACTGAACAATATAAATACTGTATGACAAAGTAAAGAAGACAAAAATAATGATAAAAAAGACAAAAATAATGGTAAAGAAGACCACATAAATTCAAGGTCTGCGCTGTCCACTCATACCGGGATCTGCATCCTTCTGATACAGAAAGTAGGGGTGAGTACAACCACTAGTACTCAGCAGGCATCATAGGCCGACTGAGCTTAAACGAGAACTATATCTAATAAAGAATACTAAAATAACCCTGCACGCAGAAAAGTCCCAGCAGTTCAATATCAATAATCACTAAAGATCACCTCAATACACAGTAATAATCAAAAAATAGTGCAATGATATGTAATGATATGCAATGGCAATGCCTACCAGTATACATCCTCTCCAGTCGTGTGCTGCGAGATGGGATCTATGGGGGACTCACGAGGTCCATATACTCCGCTCGGAATATTACCTCGAACAAAATCACTCATAAGTATCATATCTCTTCATTCGGAATACGCATCGGACCAAATTACTCAAAAGTATCATATCTCTTCGTCTGGAATATACATCAGACCAAATCAATAGGTTTTTGATTTTCCTTCAAAAATCAGTTTTCTCTCAGTGGTACCACTCAAGGATCCATGAGATGAATGAATATGCATGCTCAATGATATGGTGTATCCGAATACTATAGATATGTATAAAATCTCAAGATATCAATCAACTCATGAACACATGCTACAAGCTTCAATATCAAGCTAGAAATCCCAATTTCATATCACTATCACTGTAAAAGCCCCAATCCGGGCATCACAATAACAATCCATCTCAATTTCTACAATAAGTCACTAATTCACCCAACCCATAGCATGTTTTACATGACAAATCCCACCCAAGCAAAGTCTAAAGAAAGTTAAGCCATAACCTACCTCGAAGCCGAACAAACATGCCACGAACCACCGCAAAAGAGTATTTCCTTCAGAAACAACCTCTATTCACTCCCAATCTATCAAGAATAAGTTTTACGCGTTAATACGAGTCCATTGATACTCATATTGCTATACTTCTATTCCAGGTCCAAACTGTCAACTCGAAAGTCAATTCAGGGATCACAAGGAAAAAACTAGAATTTTATTTGAAAATCACGTTACCCATAACTTAGGAAACTCAAATGTGAAATGTCATCGAAAACGAAGTTAAAATCAACCTTCAAATCATCAAAATACAATTTCCTAACTTTAGGCTCAAAGCCCCCAATTTCTATGTTCATACGCGGTTTATAACTAGAAAATATTTAATAATTCGGTAAATTTATGCGAAAATCAGTTTTCACTTACAAGGATCTTAAGTTTCAAAAATCAACAAAAATCCATCACAAATTGATCCTCAAACCAAAAACTTGTGATTTCTTAACTTTGAGATTTCAAATCTCAACTTTACAAATCAAAATCATGAAAAACGTAATGGATATTCTTGAAAAATGAGCAAAAGGAAGGTAGAATCACATTCCAATGTTTATACGAGAAAAATACATCGAGAATCACCTCAATCGGAGTTTCCTAGCTCCCAAAATGTTGAAAATATCAAAAATTCGTGATCTGTCCGATTCAGTCACGGTCCAGGTGAAATTCCTTCTTCGTGTTCGCGGGACCCCCACAACTTTCACGAAGAACAAATTTTGGCGTTGATCAGTCAAGGAAAAATTCCTTCTTTGCGTTCGCAAAGAACAACCTTCACACTAGAAAACTAGCAACTGCTGTCCGCACTAAAATGACCATATCTCCCTCATACAGATTCAAAATCTGTTGATTCTTTTTTCATTGATTTTGAAATTTCGATATGGATCTAATGATATCATCCAAACACCAAAATAGTTGATTTGCTTGAGGTGGTACTAGTAAAACTCAACGTCGAAGAACTTCGAACTCCAAACAAGTACCCAAAACTCATCCGAGACCTCTTGGACACAAACCAATAGTGCAAACTTCTTGTAAAACACATTCCAGACCTGATGGAATCTTCAAAACACCCAAACGAGGTCATCTTAACCGGATGTTGACCGAAGTCAACTCGTAACTTAGAAATCTCTAAATTTCAAACAACCGGTCAAAACTCATCCAATAGCCTCAGGAACTGAACCAAACCTTCAATTAGATTAACACCCTCCAGACCTAGTGAAATCTCCGAAACTTGAAAATTACCTTTTGTAACCTCGAACGTTGACTTTGGTCAGCCCTCTTTAAGTTTCCAACTTTCAAAACTCAAATACTCTTCCAAAACTCATCTGAATGCCTCGAGACTCGAACCAATAGTCCTACTAACCCAAAATCACGTTCCGGAATTGATGGAGCAGGCGGAATTCCGATACAAGCTCTACTTCTATGGATGTTGACTAAAGTCAACCATATCAACGTTCTAATCTTTCAAAATGAAAAACTCACATATTTCTCAACCAACCGCCTCGGGAACAATGCCACCCATCTCCGCAGATCACAAATACTATAAAACAGCTACTAAAAAGGATAAGAAAGTCAAAATGTTCAAAAACTGAGAAAACTAACCATGAGGATTGTTACAGTAAAATATTAGTTCTATTCTCCATCTAGGCAATATAGTTGATAGTTCTTTTATATAATTAATTAAAGATAAAAATGGAGTGGCGTATCACCATTACTTGTATATATGGTTTCTCTCTTCCATAGTTCGGTATTTCTGATCCTTGTTTGGTGATGTTTCTGATCCTTGTTTTCTTGAGCCGAGGGTATACTGGAAACAACCTCTCTACCTCTGAGGTAGAGGTAAGGTCTGCGTACACTCTACCCTTCCCAGAACCCACTTTGTGGGACTACACTGGGTATGTTGTTGTTGTTTGGTGATATTTTGACTAATGCATGGTTGACATTGGTTCAGTTTCTATATTTGCTTATATAGTGGCTTGCTTATTGCAGGTAAATAAAGGCCTATTCCCTAGGATAACTGATCCTCCAAAATATCCAGAAAGAATCTTATTCTGTGGCTGGAGACGTGATATTGATGATATGATTATGGTACCTACATCTACATCACCTATTTCTCCTGTCAATCTCTGTGTGTGTGTGTGAATATGTGAGTAACAAGGTCTAAAAAGCGAGAGGGTAGAAGCTGTTCCACAGATAGCAGGAGTTAGGGTCAAGTAACCTGTTCTTCCATCATGACATGATGGGGGAAAAGGTTTTCTAAGAGTATACAGCCCTTCATTTATCTGACTGACATTGATTCCACACTGAACTATATCTTGGAGTAGAGTCTAAGTACTCTGCACTGTTACAGGTTTGTAATAGATTCTCAAGGTTTTCCAGCCGCTTCAGAAGGAATTTGGGGGAGGGGAGGGTGTGTGTGGAATACTTCAGTCCCTGGAATCATGGTATAGTGACTTGAGGAGTTGTGTTTTTCACATACTAGTTATACAGTAGTTATCATGCAGCTGTTAGTAATGAAGGGATTGTTATGGTTGATTAATAATCAAGAGATCATTATACATCAATTAGATTCTCATGAACTGCAATCTTGTTTTATCTGTAAATGGTTTAATAACTGCATTGCTAGTACACACATTCTTGTTTCACATTCTATCCCACATAAAATAATACGTAGATTCTCGCATAATTGAATGCGAGTATTATTTAATACCTCCGATCAATCACTGCATTTGTTATATAGCAATTAATTTTCCTGTACGACCAACCAAATAATTCTATTATCTTACGCGATATTTTATGTTGTGATTAATTATTCCAATACCATCAACAAAGGGCCCCTTAGTATGTTTGAACTTGTGTCTCTCTTCATTTTAAATTGACTTCATTTGATCTCAACTTAGTAAGCTATTCAATGATGTTAGAATGTTCCATATTGGTTGAGGATGGGCTATTATCTTTTTTTTTTTTTTTGAGTAAAGAGGATGGACTATTATCTGCTAATGTGCTTGGGAAATCCTCACCTTATGAGTTTGCTTTTGAGGTTTGAGTGAGGCCCAATGTCGTTTTTATTAACATTGTACCAGATCCACTCCCACCCCCTTTCTTGGTTCAACCAATTTTGGGTCCCTATGATATTTTATGCTACAGGTGTTTAAACTTGGGATATTAACATTTTGTACATCAGCCGAGGAATGTTTGTTGTCGCCTTATACGGTTTTGGGCAATCATCACACCTCATGAGCTAGCTTTTGAGGTTGAATTAAGCTCAAGTTCCATTTTTTTAATAAATGGATTAAATTCTCCTTCATTTTCAAATTGGACATTGTGGCTTGATGTATGTCATCTACCCTCTCAAAATGTGGTCCCCTTTTTTTTTTTTTGGGTACTATTCATAAATTAATTTTTATCTGCATTTTAAGTTTCCAAACGCAGTTTCATTTGCAGTTTCATAGTGGTACATTTAAGTTTTTGCCCTGCCTTTATTTCCTGTTGATGTGGGAAAATGCTATTACAGCCTTTGGATATCATCTAGCTTACTCTTTCTTTTTAGGTGGTGCCACCCAAATTGCTATTTACTTCTCTCTAGTCATTTTTCCTTTTCTTTTATGCGTTTCTTTTATCTGGAGTTCACACAATAGTTTGAGAAAACTGATTTTCCTTTGGCTGAACCTTTCTTTTTCTTGTCCTTTTTACTCCAGTTACTGTCAATGCAATCTTCTTTAAAAATCTCTGCATTGAAACTTTTGTGTTCCAAGCTTTTTAAGAATCAATACACTGTCGATCCTAAACTGTTGATTCTGTTGCTGCTAAATTGCTAGAAAAATTAGTAGTTTAGTTGCAGGAGGATTCTTTATTTTAATTTGAATTTAGTTAGACAAGTCTAGTTGAGATGATTTAGGTTTTTGAATTTTTTCTGCAGATTTTCTGTTTTCATGTTGACTATATAAAATCCTTTTATGCTTAACAAAATTATTGAGAAACATTTTCAATTATTTTCCTCAAAAAGTTTATTGAGAAACATTTTCAATTATTCTTCCAACCTTTTTTTTGCTGTACCATCTTTTCGAAAACCAACAAAAACAGTGAGAATATATACTATTCATGTGTTTCAGAGGCTTCTCCACATTTTGTTTGTTAGGTACTGGAGGCATTATTGGCTCCAGGGTCTGAATTGTGGATGTTTAATGAGGTTCCCGAGAAAGATAGAGAAAAGAAGTTGACTGATGGGGGTCTTGATATATCAGGACTGGAGAACATAAAACTTGTCCATCAAGTGGGAAATGCAGTGATTAGACGACATTTAGAGGGTCTTCCTCTGGAGACATTTGATTCGGTAAGTTCAAGTTGTGCTCATACCTTTTTCTTTTTTAATATAAACGGACCTAACCCGAGGATCTCATCCCTCGTGGCAGTCAGGGGTTGAGCAACATCCCCAAGCCTTAAACATAGATAAAAACAACAATAAATACAAGGAGGCGGACATAAACCTTACCTATGATCCTATGGTGTTTCATAAGTCGGCCATCCTACTAAGGCCGGGCAACTCATCCCTGATACTAGAAAAGGAAACCTAGCAACTATGCACCTAAGAGAGGGCTCCTCTCAATACAAGGCATCTAGGAAAGCATAAATAAGGGAGACTCTCCCCTTACAATAAAGTAAAAGGAAAATCTAGACAAAAGAAATCATCTTCAAAAAATGCTATGACTAAAAAAAGCAGCAGCCTAGGTGAAGAAGATCATCTATCACCAAAAATACAAGAGGGTCCTGCATGGTTGCAGTAATAAGTGCTCATCTTGTCAAATAAATGAAGGTTATTTCTGAATAAGGTTGGACAAAAACGTGATCATGTTTGTTTGCACGGAAACAACAATATACCCAGTGAAATCCCACAAGTGAGGTCTGAGGAGGGTAGAGTATACACAAAGCTTACCACTACCTCTTGGAGGTCAAGAGGTTGTTTCCGAAAGAACCTCTATTCAAGTGCAGCAAATTCAGGTACAAAGAAGATGGAAATAGTGAAGAAAATATAAGAACTAACAAGGAAACAGTGCAAAGTCTACAAGAAGGAAACAAAAACAACAACAAAATAGTGCGATAATCGAAACGCAATAAACACTATGATAGATTATCAAAAACAATAATAAACAATGATATATATAAAAAAAACAAGAACTACAATAATACAACTAGTACAATGACAAACACCAACCAACCTAAGCAAGACAACACTCCACTACCTACTAACCTTCTACCCTAATACGTGTCCTCCACACCCTCCTATCTAAGATCATTTCCTCAGTAACCTGAAGCTGCGCCATATCCTATCTAATCACCTCTTCCCAATACTTCTTCGGCTTACCTCTACCTCTCTTCGTACCCTCTATAACCAACCTCTCGCACCTCCTCACTGATGCGTCTACTCGTATCCTCTATGACCAACCTCTCGCACGTTTACCCTTATCTAAAAGGTCCTTCAACTGTTCTTTCAATTCTTCGGCTGGAGCCATTCTATATGGCAGAATAGAGATGGGCTACGTATTAGAAAAAATGTCAATCCCAAAGTCTATCTCCCTGTCAAGAGGGACTCCGAGAAGATCGTCGAGGAAAACTTCTGGAAACGCGCAGACTACGGGAACCTAACTGAAGAGACGAGGTTTCGAAATTAGAATCCTCAACCCAGACTAGGTGATAGATATAGCCCTTTGAGATCATCTTTCTTGCCTTAAGGTATGAAATGAAACGACCCTTAGGCACGATAAGACTCCCCTTTCACTCTTGAGACTGGATCATTAAGAAATTGAAACTTTACAACTCTGGTTCTATAGTCAACTGAGGCATAGTAAGAATGTAATCAATCCATGCCTAGAATAACATCGAAGTCTACCATATCTAAATTAGATCAGCTGTGGTATCTTTATGATGGACTGAAACGATGCAACTCCTATAAATTCGTTTGGCTGCAACTGACTCTCCGATTGGAGTGGAAATAGAAAATGGTTCTACGAATTGTTCAGGATTGATTTCGAATTTTACAGCAGCATAAGGAGTTAGAAAGGATTCCAGGGTCTAACAAAGCATAAATGTCAAGAGAGAACACTTTTAACATACCGGTAACATTGATGCGAACCAAAATACAAAAAGATGAAGAAACTACGAACACAAGAAAACACGAATACAAAAAGACGAAGAAACTACGAAAACAAAGAAAACAAAGATAGAAAGTAAAAAGGATAGATAGATAGACACAATGAATAAAAGGGAGGACAACAAGAAAGTATATTAAACCCTCAAACGTTCCTTTCGATTACTTCAATCTCTTACGAAGACCGAAAGAGGAATTGGACCTCAAACAACCAACGTTTCTAATCAACAAGGAAAGCTCCCAACAAGCTAACATAAACACTCTCAAATGTAACATTCATAATCAATCATCAACTTCCTAAAATGAAAAGAAAGCTAACTATTTATAGCCATGGACTTTATTACATAATGGGCCCAAAAGTGACCCTAAATACCAAGTGGGCCCAAAAGTGACCCTTAATGCCAAATGACCATATGTTGGCGCATATGCTCTCCCGTGTCCCAAGCTATTATCCAAATGCGATGTTGCTCAATACTCCTTTGGATGATATCATCAAATATAGCTCCTCCCGCACCCCAAGCTATCATCTACACATGATATTGTTCAAGTGGGAGCTCCAAAAGGGTACTCCAAACATGTCTTGGCGTCCTTGAGGTGGTCATGGCTTGGACTCCCTTGAGTTGACCTTGGGGTATAAGCCTTAGGAGGTTGATGCCGATACGGCTTGTATCATCCATATGGGGAACTCTCCTGATCCTGATGAGAAGACAAGGCTTAGAAGGGGTTTTGAATACCCGCTTGCATCGGATATGGTGCCCTTCTGAGCATTTCAACATACTGTAGCTGATGTAGTGGACTGAGTCCTATTACCTCCATTGCCCTGCCTAGCAGAGGGGCAATCCTTAAGCATATAACCTGTCTGACCACATCTATAGCAACCCTTTCTACCATAAAGACACTCTCCAGGATGATTCTTACCACACTTGTAGCACACAGGGTAAGATGGGTACCTTCTTGCAACACTGCCCCGAGACCGAGAGCCAGACTCCCATCCTTCCTGATCATTCCTGGGTCTGGGTGCTGGTGTGCTGGATGAAGATGGAGATGGTCCAGATGACCTATGCTGGAAGGATGATCAGTTCCTATTTCCGGTCCTTTGTTGACCGAACTCGTGATTTGATGTTCTGGCCCTCTTATTACGAAATTCCTCTCTCTCAACTTATCCTCCTCAACCAATAGCACATGAATCATTAGTCTGGCTATGTCCATATCTCCAATCAACATTGCTGCTCTACCCTCCTTAATCGATAGACGGGAGAGCTCTGACACAAACATGCTCATCCTATTCCTCATATTAGCCACCAATCTGGAGCGTAATGAGACAACTAAGTGAACTTAAGGTTGTACTCCCTCACACTCATAGAACCCTGCTTTATATTGAGGAACTCTTGGGTCTTAGCCTTCTTCAACTCTCGGGGAATGAAACGCCCCAAGAATGCATCTTCAAAAATAGCCCATTCTAGAAGTGCAACATCTCCAGCCCTAATCTTCTTCCATTGATCATACCACAGACTTGCAACATCCTTAAGCTGGTAAGAAGCAAGCTCAACAATCTCAAGTGTCATTAACATGCATCACCCAAAAGATCTTGTGAACCTCATCAATAAAATTCTTTGGATCCTTATTAAGCTTCGACCCTGTGAACTCAGGTGGATTCATCCTGAGAAATTCATAGATCCTGAAAGTGTCTGGAACACCCTGATGACCTGCAGGGGCTAGCCCCACTGACGGTCAACCTGAGTTGTCATCGCCTGAGCAAGCATTTGAATGACATTTCAGAACTCAACATTAGTAACATCAGCACGGGGTGGCTGAACAACGGGTGCATTGGGACCACTTGGTCCGGCTGGCACCTTAGGATTATCATTCTGTCCAGCGGGACATGCTCCGTCCCTTGTCTGCATTGCACGACCGACGACTCTCTTTGGAGGCATGATCTGAAACACGTGTAAATCTGGACTTAGGAGAAATACATAGAGTTAGACTCTATCGCACGAACTAGAGCATGAAAAAAGGGAAATATTTCCTAAACGTCTTGTAACCTCTCCATTATAAGTGTGGCGCGCTTCACACCCATAAAGAGGGAGCTACTGAACGCGCTTTTCAGACATCCTGGGACTCTTGAACCTAATGCTCTGCTACCAAGTTTGTCACAATCCGAGTCTACACCCTAGGTGTGACCGGCACTTAGGACCACAAGTGATCCCAAGTGGACCATTGGTACTGGCATACTACTAATGATGCAACTGTCCAGTATAATGTAAGCGGAAGTTGAGACATGACTAAAGATGCAGTAATTCTTTTTGTAATAAAAGAGAATAAACAAATAAAAATCCATGGAAAAATAGAAGAACGAATGTCTAAACGAAAGCCTCTAATGATTGGAAGTAATAAATTTGCCGGGTCATGACCCAGCTACCCGTAAAATGAAGCAAATGTCTGAAATGAATCTAAACAAACTAATCTATTCCATGAAGTTCCCGAATGAGAAGGACTCACCATCTGCTGACTGGAGACGCTGCAATCAGACCAACCACAAGTCCGGAAATGAGCACCTGAATCTACATCAATAATAAGATACAACATAGAGAAAAGTATGCGATCAGTACGTAGGAATGTACCGAGTATGTAAGGTTAAAGCTAAACAAATCATAATGGTAACAACATGCTTATAAGGATATGAAATTCATGAATTATGAGTAAATGAAATGCATGGAAGAACATCTCAAAACCAGTGTATAAAGATCATATGGGAGTCAAACTTCAAAATCTGTAAATGTAAATTTGTTTCTAAGACTGTGAAAAGAAAACATGTCTGAAACTGCAAGTCTGACAAATCATTTTATCAATTTCATAATTGTAACGCCCCGTAAGTTTATAGGCCTTTTTAGAGCTTAAAAACGAGCCCATTTGACCCTTAGAGCGAGTATAAATCGATTGGGGACGAGTTTGGTAGCATTTTGGAGAGTTTATGAAGAGGAGAAGGATCGTGCATCGCACGGGGTAGGGCTCCTTGTTGGCCCCGCGTCGCACAGGACGCGGCGGGAGGCTACTGCCTTGGCCTCGCGCTCCCCCCCCCCCCCCCCCCCCCCCCCATTCGTTTGCCTTACGGGGCTCCGTTTTAAAACACTATTAAGGGCAATTTGGTCCTTTCTCTATGGAAACCGTTCCCCACTACTTTAATACGTTTTCCCCAAGTTCCTTTCATCCTAAATCAATATCAGAAGTTTTTCACTCCCTCTCTAAGTCAAGAAGCTAGGGTTCAAGTTTCAAGCAAGGGAATCAAGCTTTCCTCAAGTTCCTCCATTAAAAGGCTTGTTTGATCACTCCTTATTTCAATTACTATTTCAATACATGATTAAGATTAATATTATGTATATTTTGTTGATGTTTGAAATTGGGGTTAATGTTTAACTTATAAAAAGCTTGATAATTATTTTTTCCTCTCGTTATAAATTGTTTTCTAATTATTAAAAGAGGTTTTGGGGACTTGAATATATTATTTAACAGGGTGAATTCCGTTAAATGGGTTTACAAGGTTAAATGTTATAAATGATGAAAATTATGATTTTCAACCCTTTCCACAAGTTTGTTTTTAAAGGGGAAATTATGATGTCTATTTAGTCTTTTGAGCCACATATGTTATGAAATAATGAACGGTGTAAATGGCTTTCATGAAAGATCATGTTGTGATTATGTTTATGAATTAAAGATGGAATTTAGAGTCTATAATGTTACATGAGAATGGGTTGGCATAAAATGGATGACTTGCAAGTCTTGGTACGACGGTACCAAAAGGTGAATGCCATAATGAAAGACTCTATGGATAATGGTTTATGAAAAATGGTTTAATGTGGCGTACTTGGGGATTTCGTGGTTCACCAAGAAGGTGTAGTCCTTGTGACCAACGTCGGAAACGTATGTTCGCCGACATAGGGATGGTTCGCTCTTAAATGAGACGATCTTGATACACACCTCTAAGAGTGCGGTATATTATGATGGCCTCACTATGTTCATCTCAATTCATGCGGCAAACATGGATTGAGGCCCGTCGGTTGGGCGAATACCGGACCCATATCAACCTGTGGGTTGCTTAAGGTCGGTGAAACTGCATAGAACGTAAAGTTTTTTATTGATAATTATGTTTTATCACACAATGTCTTATCATGATTTTTACACTCGGAAGTTACATCGTGGGTCTTATGGTTTATAAATGTTTAACTCTGATTTTCCATATTGACCTGAGGATGCAAATGTTTTAGAATTTTATATTATTATTATTATACTACTTTGGTCCCTTTCCTTGGGTTGCATGCCAGTACACATCGTACTGACCGTCCCCGGACGCTACATTCTTTCATGATGTAGGTTTTGAAACCTTTGCTCGCGACCCGGTTCCACATTCGGATATTCGCAGGACAACAATTCGTATGTGGTGAGCCCTCCATCTTTCGGAAGGCATTATGTTTTATTTCCTTGGACCTCTATTTTGGTTTTTATGGTATTATCGGGGCCATGTCCCGGCTTAGGATTTCTATTCATAATGTTAGAGGCTTCGTAAACTAGGTTGAATGTGGTTTTGAAATTTCATTCGAAATTTTGGATTGATTTATCCTTTCAGTTGAACTTCTTATTATGGGTCTATTTCCGCATTTTATTTGACTATGCTTTTGATGTATGCTAAGGGGTCTTCTCGGGCCTTTATTGGTCTGGGATGGCCGTCATGGCTAGGGCCTCGGTTCGGGTCGTGACAAACTTGGTATCTGAGCCAGGTTCAGGATCTCAGGGTGTTTACAAAGCCGTGTCGAGTAGAGTCCTTTTTATGGGTGTGTAGCGCTCCACACTTATAAATGGGAGGCTATAAGACATTTAGGAATTGTTCCCTTTTCTTCATAGTCTAAGTTCGTGCTAGAAAGTCTAGTTCTAAGAAATTTCTTTTGACTCCTACTTTCCACGTTTCAAATCATGCCTCCACGAAGGGCTAACGACCAATGAACTTCTGCTGGAACTTCTGTCCCCGCTGGGGGAAATGTTGAAGAGGTTCTTCCTACTCATGGGATGCAGACCCGTAATGGAGTTCGTACCTCTGGCCCGACTGCTCATTGGGGTTCCACCAGTCCCAACTAGTCCTCCATGAGCCCCTCGAACCGGCTCCAATCGCACCCAGGCTTCTTAGGGTGAAGTCTCCAATGCCGAATTCAGACAGACTATTCAGATGCTTGCTCAGATTGTGTCGTCCCAGGCTCGTCAGTCAGGTAGTGGTGGTTCTGCCATTAGTTCTTCTGATGCTACCTGAGTGGGTCAGTTTGTGCGACTAAATCCTTCGACTTTTTCTGGGTCCAAAGTTGAGGAGGATCCTCAAGGGTTTATTGGTGAAATAGAAAAGATCTTCAGGGTGATGAATGGTCGTCAGTCAAGTAGTGGTGGTTCTGTCATTGGTTCTTCTGATGCTACCCGAGTGGGTTAGTTTGTGCAACTAAATCCTCCGACTTTTTCTGGGTCCAAAGTTGAGGAGGATCCTCAAGGGTTTGTTGATGAAATAGAAAAGATCTTCAGGGTGATGAATGCTAGTGATACCGAAGGAGTGAAGTTTGCAGCCTATCAGTTGAAAGAGGTAGCTTATCAGTGGTATGATGAATGAATAGAATTTAGGGGTGAAAATGCTGAGCCTGCGGTTTGGGAGGACTTCTCTGAAGCTTTTCGTGATCACTTCTTTCCTCAGGAGTTGAGGGAAGCTAAGGCTGTGGAGTTTGTGAACTTGAAGCAGGGAAAGATGAGTGTCAAGAAATATGCTTTGAAGTTCACTCAGCTGTCTCGTTATGCTCCGGAGTTGGTGTCCAATATGAGGTCTCGAATGAGGAAATTTACTTCCGGTCTTAATGATGACTTGGTGCTGGAGTGTAACGGTGCGATGCTAAATAGTGACATGGATATATCCAGGTTAGTGGTATTCATGCAACAGGTAGAGGATGAGAAGAAGAAACAGACAGAGGCTGAGGACAGGCAGAGTAAGAGGGCTAGGTCAGCAGACCAGGAGACAAATCAACAGTCTAGTGGTAAATGGGGTAAGAGATGGCATAAGAAGAAATCTTGGGGTAATGTTTAGTCTTCAGCTAGTGCACCCGCCCTTAAGCCTTCGGGTGATCAGTGCATTCAGCCTAGTGAGGCTCCAGGATGCAGGGAACTCAGTCACAGGCCAGTATAGCTTACCCGGTCCCGTCCCATCCTCCTTGCCGCACCTGTGGTAAGCGCCACAGGGGAGTTTGTCGCCCGGGGAAGGGTGTCTGTTACTTTTGCGGGCAACTCGGTCTTTTTCAGCCAGAGTGCCCCGCGATAAAGGGGACCTAAAGGCGCATCAAGGCCCCAACTACCACTTCTTCAGCCCCAGCAGCTAAGGGTGCTACTTCGGGGATCGGCGGAGGCCGTAACCGTTTGTATGCCTTATCTACACGTCAGGATTCAGAGGCCTTGCCAGATGTTGTCACGGGTATGTTACAGATTTTCTCCCGTGATGTTTATGTACTACTTGATCCCAGTTTTACTCTATCTTATGTGACCCCTTATGTGGCTGTGAATTTTGATGTTGGTCTTGAAAATATTTTTGAACCCTTCTCAGTCTCTACTCCTGTTGGTGAGGCTATTATTGCTAGGTGGGTCTATAAAAATTGTGTGGTGTTTATCTTTCATCGGGACACCATAGTGGATTTGGTAGAACTTGATATGGTGGATTTTGATTTAATTTTGTGAATGGATTGGCTCCTCTCTTGTTATGCTACCTTGGACTGTAGAACCCGTAGAGTCACCTTTCGTTTTCCTAATGAGCCAGCTATAGAATGGGAGGGTGATTCCTTAGCACCAAAGGGAAAGTTTATTTCTTATCTTAGATCCCGAAAGTTGATATCTAAGGGTTGTTTGTACCATCTAGTTCGGGTTAAGGATTCTAATGTTGAAAGTCCCTCACTGCAGCCCGTTCCTGTAGTCAATGAGTTTCCCGAAGTTTTTCCCGATGATCTTCCCGGTATTCCTCCCGATAGGGAAATAGACTTTGGTATTGATCTTTTGCCTGACACTCGACCTATTTCCATTCCTCCCTATAGAGTGGCTCCTTCGGAGCTAAAAGAGTTAAAAGATCAGTTGAAAGACCTTCTTGATAAGGGCTTCATCCGCCCTAGTATCTCTCCTTGGGGTTCTCCGGTACTCTTCATGCGAAAGAAAGATGGGTCCCTCCGTATGTGCATTGATTATCGTCAGTTGAATAAGGTCACTGTGAAAAATAAATACCCTTTTCCTAAAATTGATGATCTTTTTGACCAGCTTCAGGGTGCTAAGTGTTTCTTCAAAATAGATCTCCGTTCGGGTTATCATCAGTTGAAAGTTAGGGAAGCAGATATTCCCAAGACCGCTTTCCGAACCCGGTATGACCATTATGAGTTTCTAGTTATGTCCTTTGGTCTGACAAATGCACGTGCAACTTTTATGTATCTTATGAACAGGGTGTTTAGACAGTTTTTGGACCTATTCGTCATAGTCTTCATTGATGATATTCTGGTGTACTCCCGGAGTGAGGAGGAGCATGCCAATCACCTCCTAATTGTTCTTCAGACCCTTAAGGACCAAGAGTTGTATGCCAAATTTTCTAAGTGCGAATTTTGGCTTAATGCTGTAACTTTCCTTGGTCATATTGTTTCTAGTGAAGGAATTAAAGTGGATCCCCAAAAGATTGAGGCGGTTAAGAAGTGGCCTAGACTAACCACTCCGATCGATATTAGGAGCTTCTTGGGTCTGGCAGGGTATTATAGAAGGTTCGTGGAGAGTTTTTCTTCTATAGTTGCTCCATTAACAAAGTTGACTCAGAAACAGGTAAAGTTTTTGTGGTCCGATGCTTGTGAGGTAGTTTTGAGAAGTTGAAGATCGTTTGACCTCAGCCCCTGTTTTGACACTTCCTGATGGTACTGAAGGATTTGTGGTGTATTGTGATGCGTCTCAGGTGGGACTTGGTTGTGTACTTATGCAGCATGGAAGGTTGTGGCTTATGCTTCTAGACAGCTTAAAGTGCATGAGAAGAATTATCCACTCATGATCTTGAGTTGGCGGCCGTGGTCTTTGCACTCAAGATCTGGCGTCATAATGTATAGGGTGCATGTTGATATTTATTCCGATCACAAGAGTTTGTAGTACATTTTCTCTCAAAAGGAGCTGAATCTCAGGCAAAGGAGGTGGCTTGAGCTGCTGAAAGATTATGACATGAGCTTGCACTATCATCCAGGTAAAGCTAATGTTGTTGCTGATACTCTTAGCAGGTTGTCCATGGGAAGTCTTTCTCATGTTGAGGAAAAAAAGAGGGGATTAGTAAAGGATATTCACCGGCTCGCTAATTTGGGAGTCCAATTGTTGGATTCCGAAGATGGGGGAGTGATTGTTCACGAAGTGGCTAAGTCTTCATTAGGTGCTGAAGTTAAGAAGAAGCAGGCTAAGGACGCTATACTTATGCAGATCAAAAAAGATGTTGGTCAGCAGAAAGTTTTGACTTTTGAGATTGGGGGAGACAGTATTTTGTGGTATCAAGGGAGACTGTGTGTTCCCGACGTCGATGGGTTACGAGAGAGGATCTTAACCGAAGCCCATGTCTCCAGGTATACTATTCATCCTGGCTCTACTAAAATGTATCATGACTTGAAGGAGATGCATTGGTGGGATAACATGAAAAGAGATGTTGCGAATTTTGTTGCTAAGTGTCTGAATTGTCAACAAGTTAAGGTTGAGCATTTAAGGCCTGGTGGCACGTCTCAAGAGATAGCCATTCCCATGTGAAAGTGGGAGATGATAAACATGGATTTTATTACCGGTCTTCCGCGCTCTTGGAACTAGTATGATTCCATTTGGGTCATTATGGATAGGATGATCAAATCTGCTCTTTCTGCCTATGAGGACAAATTATTCGGGAGAGGATTATGCTAAGTTGTATATTCAGGAGATTGTTCGGTTACATGGAGCTCCTGTGTCCATCATATCCGACAGAGGTACGCAATTTTCTTCTCAGTTTTGGAAATCCTTTCAAAAAGGTTTGGGTACACAGGTGAACCTTAGTACCGCTTTCCATCCTCAAACGGACGGGCAAGCGGAGCGTACTATTCAGACTTTAGAAGATATGCTAAGGACACGTGTTATTGACTTCAAAGGTAGTTGGGTGGATCATTTGCCTCTTGTTGAATTTGCTTACAACAATAGTTATCACTCTGGCATTCAAATGGCTCCGTTCAAAGCTCTTTATGGTAAGAGGTGTAGATCACCAATTGGGTGGTATGACGTGGGTGAAACCCGATTGTTCGGGCCTGATCTTGTCCACCAAGCGATGGAGAAAGTTAAGGTTATTCGTGAAAGGCTTAAGACCGCTCAAAGTCGCCAAAAGTCATATGCGGATGTGAGGCGAAAAGAGTTAAGAGAGTGAGATTGGTGATTGGGTATTCTTGAAGGTTTCCCCTATGAAAGGAGTGATGAGATTTGGGAAGAAGGGGTAGCTCAGTCCTCGTTTAATTGGTCCGTTTCAGATTTTGAGGAAGTTTGGTAGTGCAGCTTATGAGTTGGATTTGCCCGCGAGTTTGACATTGGTTCATCCCGTGTTTCTCGTTTCTATGCTTAAGAAGAGTGTGGGTGATTATTCCCTTGTAGTTCCTGTGGAGAACATTAGTGTGAATGACTCGTCTTATGAGGAAGTTCCTACAGAGATTTTGGATAAACAATTTCGAAAGCTGAGAATCAAGGAAATAGCTTTAGTTAAGGTGTTGTGGAGAAATCAAAAGGTAGAGGAAGCTACTTGGGAGTCGGAAGATGACATGAAAGCTAGATATCCCTTCTTGTTCTCAACGTCGGGTGAAGTCGTGTGAAGTAATAGCACTGTACTCATCTCTTATCTTATAAGTTCATGCCCTTCAAGTTTCATGCAATCTCTTTATTCAAGCTAAATATTTCCTTAATCATCAATCGGGGACGAATGATCTCAAGAGGGGATAATGTAGCGCCCCGTAAGTTTATAGGCCTTTTTAGAGCTTAAAAACGAACCCATATGACCCTTAGAGCGAGTATAAATTATTGGGGACGAGTTTGGTGGCATTTGGGAGAGTTTAGGGAGAGGAGAAGGACCGTGCGTAGCACGGGGTAGGGCTCCGCGTTGGCCCCGCATCTTCCTGAGGCTACTGCCTCGGCCACGCGTTGGCCTCACGCAACACGGGTCCTGGCTCGGGTGGGGAACGCGTGATGGGGCGTGCGTCGCACCCCCCCTGTTTTGCCTTACGGGACTTCGTTTTAAAACACTATTTTAAGGACAATTTGGTCCTCTCTATGGAAACCATTCCCCACTACTTTAATACGTTTTCCCCAAGTTCTTTTCATCCAAAATCAATATCAAAAGCTTTTCTCTTTTCCTCTCTAAGTCAAGAAGCTAGGGTTCAAATTTCAAGCAAGGGAATCAAGCTTTCCTCAAGTTCCTCCATTAAAAGGCATGTTTGAACACTCCCTATTTCAATTACTATTTCAATACATGATTAAGATTAATATTATGTATATTTTGTTGATGTTTGAAATTGAGGTTAATGTTTAACTTATAAAAAGCTTGATAATTGTTTTTCCCTCTCGTTATAAATTGTTTTCTAATTATTAAAAGAGGGTTTTGGGGACTTGAATATATTATTTGACAAGGTGAATTCCGTTAAATGGTTTTTCAAAGTTAAATGTTATAAATGATGAAAATTATGATTTTCAACCCTTTCCACAAGTTTGTTTTTAAAGGGGAAATTATGATGTCTATTCCGTCTTTTGAGCCATGTATGTTATGAAATAATGAACGGTTTAATTGGCTTTCATGAAAGATCATGTTGTGATTATGTTTATGAATTAAAGATGGAATTTAGAGTCTATAATGTTACATGACAATGGGTTGGCATAAAATGGATGACTTGCAAGTCTTGGTACGACGGTAC
Source organism: Capsicum rhomboideum (assembly GCA_031232105.1). Taxonomy (NCBI): domain Eukaryota; kingdom Viridiplantae; phylum Streptophyta; class Magnoliopsida; order Solanales; family Solanaceae; genus Capsicum; species Capsicum rhomboideum. The sequence continues at coordinate 58,387,529 of CP124710.1, read as the reverse complement.
CAAAAGGTGAAATGCCATAATGAAAGACTCTATGGATAATGGTTTATGAAAAATGGTTTAATGGGGCGTACTTGGGGATTTCGTGGTTCACCGAGAAGGTGTAGTCCTTGTGACCACGTCGGAAACGTATGTTCGCCGACATAGGGATGGTTCGCTCTTAAATGAGACGACCTTGATACGCACCTCTAAGAGTGCGGTATGTTTTGATGGCCTCATTATGTTCATCTCAATTCATGCGACAAACATGGATTGAGGCCTCGCCGGTTGGGCGAATACCGGACCCATATCAGCCCGTGGGTTACTTAAGGTCGGTGAAATTGCATAGTCCATAACGTAAAGTTTTCTGAAGATAATTATGTTTTATCACACACAGTCTTTCATGATTTTTACACTCGGAAGTTACATCGTGGGTCTTATGGTTTATAAATGTAACTCTGATTTTCCTTATTGACCTGATGATGCAAATGTTTTAGAATTTTATATTATTATTATTATATTGATTTGGTCCCTTTCCTTGGGTCGCATGCCAGTACCTCATCGTACTGACTGTCCTCGGATGCTACATCATTTCATGATGTAGGTTCCGAAGCCTTGCTCGCGATTCGGTTCAACATTAGGATATTCGTAGGACAACAGTTCGTAAGTGGTGAGCTCTCCATCTTTTGGAAGGCATTATTGTTTTTTTCCTTAGACCTCTATTTTGGTTTTTTTGGTATTATCGGGGCCATGTCCCGGCTAAGGATTTCTATTCATGATGTTAGAGGCTTCGTAGACCTAAGTTGCTCGGACTCGGGTGCGGGTGTCCGATACGGGTGCGGATCTAGAGGTCAGATTCTTCATGATCTAAATTTTAAGATTCGGGGATATGGATCCATGTATGGATACGGGTGCGGGGATTTGCCTTACAATAATTAAAATATCTAAAATTAGAGTTATAAAACCTAAATTATGAGATATTATGTGGAGAACTTGAGGAGAATCCTGGAAGGAGATTAAAGGAAAAGGAGTGACAAAGAAATTTCTATATAAAAGGTATTCCATTTTCTTCAATTTCACCTTAACTTTTGTATTGATTACAGAAATCATTAAAACTGTCCAGATTTTCTCCATCGATTTTGGTCAAAGTACCCGAAATCGGTCGACCAATTCGGACACGGATCCCACACCCACACCCACACCCACACCCACACCCATGTCGTGTCGACACGGGTGCAGCACCAAAAGGGAAGAGTCCGAGCAACTTAGTCGTAGACTAAGTTGGATGTGGTTTTGAAATTTTGGATTGATTTATCCTTTCAATTGAACTTTCTATTATGGGTCTATTTCCGCATTTTATTTGACTATGCTTTTGATGTAATGCTAAGGGGTCTTCTCGGGTCTTTATTGGTCTGGGATGGCCGTCACGGCTAGGGCCTCGGTTCGGGTTGTGACAATAATAAAATAATATGAAACCTTTATGTGGGGAAAGTTTCTTACCACCGACATACACCATATGAGCTCATGATGTCCAATGTATGATCCCAGTTGGAAGGGCTGCTCTAAACTTTGCCAGGTTATAGAGCCTGTCTAATGTGGATCCACTACTGGGCCTCTTTAGCAAAAGAGAGCTAACCGACTTGCGGTGCGCTCAAGTCCTAAGGTGGCACGTAGTTATGGGACTTGGGTATGTTGAACCTGCGTCCTCTCGGTGCTAAATAATCCTCCCAAAACATGTCTATATACTGATATGCTCATAAGTAAATTTAAATTTCTCTCTGTTTGAAATAGAGTAGAAGAATTTGCTAAAACAATCATCTCGTTAACAATCTGTGCAAAACTATAAACTACACCATACCAACTTCATGCTAAATTCATGCTTGAAATTATCAAGGTTAAAGGAATGTTGCAAGAATCATGCTTTTCTATGACAACTTAATAATAAGAACCCTTAAAATCAACTGAAACAACATTAGGAGAAATCTGTTCAATTTTGGCAAAAACCCTTAACTAGAATATCATGTTACTGGAAAACTTTTCTGAAATTCTTGGCATGAGGATGAAAGGATATATCATTGTAGCCTTACATAAAGCAAGAGTTATAAAGAGGAACTTGATTGGGATGGCTGGAACCCTAGACTTAGGTTTTATTGAGCATCTGTTCTGAATTTGGGGAGTTGAGAGCGTAGAATAGGAGAGAAACCGATTGACTAATCTGATATACTCTCCTAAATGATTCTAAAACGACATAGTATAGGCTTAGGAAATAAGGAATGGACGAAAATGCCCCTGATAAAACGTTTTAAAATTTCTGAAAACAGTGACCCACGAGTCACTCCACGACTCGTGGACTGATTCCATGTATCGTGGTTCTCTAGGTGGATTTTGCAACTCTTCTGAATCCACTGCACGGGTTGACAGTACGGATCGTGGATTGCCTTCCACGACTCGTGCTGTCAGTCGTGGTTCAGAGGGAACTTTGTCAACTCTCTGTCCAGGTTTCCACGTGTCACAGTACGGATCGTGATCCCAATCCACGAGTCGTACTGTGCCTCATGGGAACCTGGGAGTTGAGCTGAGTTGGAGGAGGTTTCCAGGAGTGGGTTCACGACTCGTGGTTTGGTTCCACGGGTCGTGGACCTGTTCGTGGTTCACTGGAACACCAAGGAAGGTTTCCACGTGAGGTTCCACGGGTCGTGGACCTGGTTCACGATTCGTGAACCCTTCTGTGAGAACTTGGAACTTTATGTTTGAGTCAAAATTTTCATGCTAAGTGCTGAATACTGAGGCTCGAAATGGTTACATAATGCTAGATAACTGGTGAATCCTTTTGGTAATTTTTACACGCGTCTGAATTTAGGAAAAATGTTTGGCCTTGTCTTTCTACTAAGGATCTGAATGCAGCGGGCTAGCTGCTCTTTATTTTCCTTAGTGTAGAAAAAGCAAAGACGAGAATCATTATGATTTTAAACTGATACCAAAGGATTGTATTTTTGGCTTGTTAATTCATATTTTTGTTGATGCACCGTTTACTAACTCTAAGAGAATAGATTCTGATTCTTGCAGATGAATCCGTCGAAGACTCCATTGTTCACTCTGATTCACGGTCTCTTGCCACCCTCCTCCTCATCCGAGATATCCAGGTCATTGTTGGTTAACTTCGATTGAGGCATATAAACTAATTTTCACTGGAGTACTTGTTTCTTGGAAGCATTTCTTGTTTGAATAAGACTGCAAGTTTTCATTTCCATCCTCTTCAATTATTTTTCGCTTCATTTTTCCTTTTCCTCCTCTCCGGTGCTAATGATCTCACTTCCTCTTCCTCTGGCTTCCCCTTATTTTATTTCCCATTTCACAATAGTAAAATGGATGTCACTAATCCTATTGCTGAATTGTTATTTAATGCAGTCGAAGCGTCTTCCTAATAAAGATTCTAGGTCGATTCCTCAACGGCATTCGGTGTTTTCTCAGAGCTCCTGGATTCGTGAAATGCAGCAGGCTTCAGACAGATCAATAATAATAAGTGAGATATTGGACTCTAGGACAAGAAATCTTGTGTCAGTCTCTAGAATAAGTGATTACGTGCTGTCAAATGAACTGGTGAGCATGGCACTTGCAATGGTAGCAGAAGACAAACAGATTAATCGTGTGCTAGAAGAATTGTTTGCTGAAGAGGTATTGGTTTTTTCTTATTTACTTATATTTATATTCTGAGTGCATGCTTTAGTACAGTGACACATTTCACATGTATTCCCACTATACCTTGAAGTGAGTGATAAGGTAAATTGTGGTGGGATGGCAAGGCATGTTCCAGTTGATGCTACAACTGTCAAGTTCTTTGTTTACCGAGTTTACATTTAGTTCACTTTGATCTTTTCACCGACTCTGGATAAGTTTAATCTTATAGCATTTATCAAATACAGGGAAATGAATTATGCATCAAGCCAGCAGAGTTCTATCTGTATGAGCAGGAAGAACTTTGTTTCTACGATATCATGAGAAGGGGTCGTCAAAGACAGGAGATAGTGATTGGATACCGCATTGCAGCTACAGAACGTGCTGTGATTAACCCAGCAGGCAAGTCAAAGCAAAGGAAGTGGTCCCTTGATGATGTTTTTTTGGTTATTTCCTCAGGTGACTGAAAATTTAATCAGGCAAATCTTACGGGCACCTTCTTTATGTCATCGGGCTGCCAAAAATCCGACCGATCAGACATCTCATATTTCTCTCTAGACAAGCACTCACTAGAAAAGAGGCAAATGAGGTAGCTCTAACTTCAACCAGCAGATTAGGTAGAAAATAATAGGAAGAGGTAAGAGCTGGTCGGCATAGTGGGAAAGGAGATAACTCTTAGAAATGTTAATTTTCTTTTTAGCTATTGCAATACAAATCAGAAATGAGAATGAAAGTTTTCTATCATTTCTCATGTAACTTTCCTAAAGCCTAACATTCCTAGAGGCTCGAGGCTAGAGCTTTTTAAAACACAGCACCATATACGGGTATCAATTTTTTTTTTCCTCTGGTATCGTCTGTTGGTGTAGTTGAGTTACTAATATGCATCTTTGGAGAGGAAAAAGTGAACTTGTTTATGATTGGACCTAAAATATGTTCATAAGTTTAGCGCAGAATTTAAGGATTGACCTAATAGAGAATGATCTAACATGAATTGTCCGTGCAATATAATTATGAAACCTTTGGTACTACGACATGTTGAAGGCAGTAGAACCAGATGAATTAAGATTTCTCAAATCAAATATACTGCCTAACTACATCTCACTTTCCACTCGAAATTTGTTAGTTCTGTGAGGAAGTTCACCCTCTTGGCAGTAGTTTTGGTCACATTCACTACATTTATATCAAATTAGTAGTTGGTAACGTGCGTTGCGCGTGTGAATCAGTGAATATGAACTATTCTGAAAGTCGCACACTATCAAAGAATGGTTTAATTTATAAAATAGAAGTAAAAGGAAAAAAAATCAGTTTCCTATAAATAATGAATGTGAATCTGATTTAGCGAATAAAGAAACCATATTCAATAAAATATCTCGGGACTGGAAAACAAAAGCAGCAAAGTTGATTTCCCCGCTGTTCACAGTCATAAGACAAAATTAGTAAATCACAACTTGAATTTTTCTTTCTTTGTTAAAGTTGGATGAGCAAGAAAAAGATAATTCTTTTTATATGCATGTAAGACAAAAATTAATTCTAGAGAAAAGACATTAAATACATCCTGGACTTGCCTCGAAAAGTCAATCTAAACTAATCTTGCGACCTATTACAGCTTTGTGTTGGGTTCGAAATCGAGAGGGCGTCATGCGGAAGCATATAGTTTGCAAACCATAGAAGCGATAAATCAGATGACAAATTAAACAATACTAGAAAGCATATTATTGATATGATTTGGTCAAACGACCTACATATTAAAATAATATTGAAAAATATAAAACCTATTGGGAGAAAATCTCCCCCTAAACAAGACTGTCTTAATGACTACATTGTGGATGCTATTGTGTTATGGTATGAGAAGAGGGGTCTTCTATTTATAGAATTTCAAAACCTTTCCTACAATAAAGAGGTTAGCCAAATATGGAAGAGTTTTATATTTTCCTTTTAGGAAAAGTAAAAGTAATTATGGTATTACTTTTATTTTTCTTTCAAGAAAAATAAAACTCAATTTTGGTAAGAAAATCAGGGTAAAAACCCTAACACTTTGTACATATTAAAAGTGAATTTAATACCATTCTACAAGCTGATGTGGCACAAAAATACATTTTTTTTAAAAAGAGGCGTGTTTGTTGAGTTTCTTTTTTTTTTTTTTTTTTTTTTTTTGCAAAATACAATTTTTTTGGAGATATCCCCCTCTATCCCCTACCCCTGCCCCCACCCCACTTCCCTCTTTCTCCTCTATCTTCACTGTTGCAAGCTGCTTCTCCCCCCTCCCCTCGTCTCTTCTCTATCTCCTCCATCTTCATTATTGCAAGCTTCTCCATTTTCTATTTGAAAGAAAAACATAAGCAGATTATCGCCAAAGGTGTTTTAGCCTTTTCTTTGTACTCAGTTTGAATTTAAGGAATACCCTGAATGGATTTTTTGAGTTTTCTAGTTGATGTTGAATTTTCTTGTTCGAGTTGTAAGAATTAATTTTTGTTTTGGTTTAATGTATTCTCCAATTAATGTTTTTCATTTTTCAGAGGTTGTTTTGTAAGAATTTCAACTTTGATTGATGACCCGAGACTACCCCCTAGTTCTAACACGGTGCTTAAAGTCACAAATGACCCCAAGCTAATCAATGGCCTAGCATGACATTTAGAATACTGAAATAACTGATATAATACTGTGCGGAAGCTAAACTGAAATGACACAATCATAATAAAATCGAAATCAATAGTGGATATCAAACTAAGACTGTCTGACATAAATAATATGCTGAAATATCTAACTGTCTATCTGAAAGCCTCTACATCATGTGAGTTGCTGGGACAAGCCCCTAACTAACTCCAACTGTCTGAAACTAAATAGTACTGAAAAGAAAGAATAATGATTGACCCTCGAATGATGAGGACTCACCAACGCTGCTACTGATATGATATAGAATCGTACTAAGCGGTCCGGATGCTGAACGTCTACACCTATATTATAAGACAATATAGCGCAAAGAAGGTATGCGATCAGTACTTTGAATGTACCGAGTATATGAGATGAGAAAATACTGATATAGTCTGAACATTATGCATGTGACATGGTAAACTGATGCAAGACCGAGTAATAAACATGTACTGTATGATAAGCTGAACAACTGAATATAAGGTCATGCAAGTATCTCAATCTAAACTATGACTTGTGGATTGTGGGAGCTACTGTTAACCGACATACCTAATCTGAGCTAACCGGGGTCTAACCTGTAACCCCAGCTGGAATGGTGTTCAGTACCTTGCCAAGGGTACGAACACTGACTGACGTGGATCCACTAACTGATGTCCAAAAGGACTAAGGTGTCAAGCCTGGTTTGACGGGTGACCCTTTTGAACCTACGGTGGGGCCGTAGTTCTGGGACTTAAGGACTTCTGCTAAAGGTCTCAGTCTAACTGACGGGTGAACCTTCATCTTTACGTCCTCTCAGTGCTAATTACTACTCCCAACTAAATGATACTGATAATGTGATGCTCAATAATGATAATAATCTGAAAACTGTAAATAAATGCAGTATCTGAAAGCATTCAAACATGTAAGCTGGAGGATTCAATTCTCATAAATATATGTATGAAATCCTAGGTCATCGGGTGTTCAAAAACCGCCATCTCTGAAGAATGCAACTATCATGACGATTTTTATAAACTGAATAAAGTAAGAAATTTCATGGCCCAAGTTCAAAATTCATGGATATAATTAGGGTTCATAATTTGGGACATGTACTAGTACTGAAATTCATGGTAAAACATGGATTACAACTCATTAATACCAAGGGAGTAAGATATCAAGGAATTTACAACCTTCATGAACCCTAAGCTCTGAAGAAGGAATTAAACTTGAGAAATTGAGTTAACTTTGGGACTCAATGGGTGAAAGGAAACCCATTGATGAAATCCCACATACATGGACATGAAAACCTTGGAGAAATCTTTGGAATTGGAAGCTTGAAGAAGATGAACCCTAGTTGCCTGAAGAGGAGAGAAATCACCTTTTTTCTCTTGTCTTTGCTAAGTGTCAATTGTTTTTCTGAGTAATGAGGGCTTAGGGTAATATTAACCTTAGTAATCAGCTTTGGAAAGGCTTAAACGATGTAGTTTTGATGTTAAAAGGGTGGGAAAAAACTTAGGTGCCCTTATAAAAACGTACTGAAATCGTGGGTCCTACCTACGATCGTGGATTGTGATTGTGGTATGGGCTTGAATTTTTGGGTTCTCTAAACATGATCAGACAAGCCATGGTACGATCGTGGGTCTCACTCAAGATCCTGCCTTGGTTCGTAGGTTAAGAGTTCAAGCCGGATCAAGTTTTGAAGCCACAATAGTGCCTTTAATCATGGTTTCAAAGCACTGTAGTGGTTCTCTCTCGTGGTTGGAAGGTATACATGGAAACTTTCAGGTTTTTGGGGCTGTTTACATTAGACGGGAGCATGGTACGATCGTACGTTGTAACCACGATCATACCTTCGCTCGTAGGTTCTCAATGCTATATAGTGCTTCATTAAAATGGCCATAACTCTTAGTTCCAATATCAAATTAAGGAGAATCTTGATGCGTTGGAAACATAATTCAAATATCTATCATTTGGTGGGTCTTGAACTCAAAAAATACCCCAAAACCTAGAAGGTATACTCATTTGAAGTTGACTATAGCAAGATTCTTCACATGGAAACCACTGATAAGGAAGGTTTCAACTTGGCGATGAGCTAGGAGTTACTTGTGGCCTTAATACATGTCTAAATCACTTATAATACATGTAGTTTAATTTTACATGTACTTGAAGCATGGTTCTAATCTTATCTTGGGATTTTTGGGGTATTACAATATCTCCCTCTCGGGGTCATTCATCCAGGAATGAAAATTAACTAAGCTGAAGAGTAAGGGTGTCACGGCCCGAATCCCATTGAGGCCGGACTGGCACCCGAAGCCGATATGGCCTGAGAGAACCAATCTTTCCTCATGTACATTCGTATGCTCATCCTGGTATGAACATCATTATGTCTCATGCAACTATACGGAAGTCATGAAAATCATGTACAATATATGAACTTGGCCGTTAGGGCCATTGCGTCAAACTGAACGTACATATCTTACATTCCATTTTCCACATAAGTCTACAAAGCCTCTACAAATACATAACTATGACAAACCTAGAGTCGGGACAACACCCCGCTCTATACTCATGTACAATACCAAACAAAAGTGCATAATGACTCGGAAAGCCCCGAAGCAACTGGAGCTCACCAACGATCTGCAACCTACTGTGGAGGTCTACTAGCACCTGCGCCTGCAGCAAATAAAGTAAGCCCCCCAAAGGGGGTCAGTACGAAGAATGTACAGAGTATATAAGGCCATAAGAATTTCATCATACGTAATAACAACAATGGAATCAATATAAGAGAAATAGTCAATGTGAATAAACCATCTTTCTGTATGTTAGGAACCATGTTCATTACATTCTTTACTTCTTTTGCCTTCATATTTATTCATCTTTATTGTTCTACCCATGCTAGGCTGTTCTGTCGCCCTTGAGATGAGATTAACCCATGCGAGGTACTTTGACCCCTGGGATGTTATTGACCCATGCTAGGCTTTCGTGTCGCCCCTGGGATGTTATTAACCCATGCTAGGTACTTTGACCCCTGGGATGCTGTATTAACCCATGCTAGGCTTTTGTGTCGCCCCTATGTTATTATGATAACCCATGCTAGGCTTATCGCCCCTGGGATGTTATTATTATATATTGGGATCGACCATGCTAGGTGTTTCTTCCACCCCTGAAATACCACCCAAGAATACTCCTCATTTAAACATTACTTCTTTTTTTCCTTACTCTTTCTTTCATTCTAAGAGTGATACCTTGGTGATTGAAACATTCTTGAAACTTGAAACACATACATACATTACTTCACGTCTTTACTCTTGTAAGATTGATACCTTTACTTGTGAGGGATAGATACATTAGTTTGCACATTACTGCCTTCATTACTTTTGTGAGATTGGTACTTTTACTTGTAAGAGATTGGTACAAAGATAATCATAATATTATTGGACTTTGGAACATGACATGATTGGAAAATGCTAATAAAAAATAAATAGATTCTCTTACATTATTAATCTCTTTGAGATAGTTCTTTTAGAAATTACAACGTTATGACATCTTTGGAACTTCAGTCAATGAATAAGAGATAAGTTAATCATAATTCATCTAAGAATAGGACACATGTGAATAACAATATATGTCAACCTGAATTGATATACTTCAAAACCCCTCGGAATTGAAACAAGCCCAATGTCAATGTGAACAATATGTTGCAGAAGGATACAGAAAGAGTAACCTTACATACCTTATCTTCTCAATACGAATACACAAGCCAATATGTGAATACAATAATTCATCTCCCTCCTTACGTTTCACTCTACAACACAAGTGGATAACGGAACCAACATTAACCACAAGTTACATTCCAAGTGTATAAGACGACCATGAGCTACATGATTACCCTGTAACATTATTTCACCCTTTACAATACCATTCATGGCATTATCATACTAACAATCCCAAAAATATTCCATACATTGGCCAATACATGATAACCCAATAGCATCTCGCACCAAATTCATACTTTCCACTTCTCCATCAACACAACATCACAATGAACCCATCAAGTTACCTCAATACGTCTCATAACAACATATCGGCCAAAATCCCATAATTTACACTTATAGAAAAATAACAAGTTTAGTAACATAATCACACTATACATGTTGTTATTTCACCCATACCATGCACTTTCATCAAAACCACAAGTCACCTTTCAAGTTTAATTCACAAAGATGACACATCTTTTACAAAAACACAAAAGTGCACCACTTGCACTTTTAGACATAACCATCATGATCTACATGCTCTCCCATGCGTATAATATATTAATCCATAAGAATAATTACTTACCCAAGCTTGCAAATGAGTGATCTTGTCCAAAGAAGTGCCTTAGGGTTTGAAGTTGAGAGATAAGGCTTGTGGAAATTTCTAGATTTGATATGAGAGTTTTGTGTGATAAAAAAATCTGATTTTTGGCCCTTTATATAAGCCCTCAATTCATCCTTAGCCATTCTTTATCATTAAATGCTATGTTTGGCTTGGTCAATGGAAGAATGGGTCATTTGACCCATTTAGCCCATGTCTTTTGCCTCATTTTGGGCCTTCATTGAGCCTAATTCACTTAATCCAATAAAATCAATAATTTATCATGTTTAAATCATTTCATACGTGTTGCAAAAATATTCCCACTCACGCGATTTATATTCGTAGCCTCAATTCCAAAAACAAGTGATTCTAGCCAATCATGGCTCATTTCGAACACAAAGGGTAAAAACATAATTTGGACGTCAACTTCGTCCATGAATAATTTTACCAAATTGGAATACCAATATAATACTTCAATCATTCCATGTATAGGCTCATGGTTGGAGAAGAAATATGGCAAAAAGCGGCCCAGTACGCCCCCGGGCACCCTTGGGACTTAGAAAAATTTCCAACATTTGAGAGGTGTGCACAAGCAGCCTGGAACGCCCCTGGGCGCGCCACCTTGCTGCCTGTGCCCAAAAATTTTGGACAAAAAGCGGCCTGGCACGCCCTCTGGCGCGCCTGACCTTTTTTTTTTTTGAAAATTTTCGTTCTTCGACTTTTCTTTGCGGATTTGGTTAGATACTTCAAGTTCTATTCTTTAACTTACTTCTTACCTTTAATATCCTTTGTTTGGAGCTCCTCCAAGCCTCATTTTCAACCCCAAAAATGCTCCATGAAGTCACAAAACACCTCCTACGAAGGTCTAATCACATGTACGAGACCCAATATCAATTATCTCATCAATAATGTTGACACCTAATTTTTGCCCTCCTTTATTTAATTTAATTCTTGAGCTTCTTCAATTCTGAATAAAGTTGAAATATTTATTTTATTCAAATTATGAATTTTCTACGTGATTTCTGGGTTTGTTTGTCATTTTTAAATAACAAATATGCATTCCAGTATTCGAGTATAGGGATCATATGATTTTGTTATTTAAATAAATGCATTTTACCAAAATCGACTTTTGATTGGAGTTCATCTTTTAAGAATTGATTCAATCAAGGATAATTTCTAAATCCATTTTGTCTTGAAATAAATCATTTTTACAAAGGCAATTATTTGGAATTTTAAACCGAGATGCTCGCAATTAAATTATGTGTCAATTCATCTCGATTCTATTTTAAATTTAGTCGAGTGTTAAAAGTGGCCTCATTTGTGATTTAAATTGGCTACAATTGCAATTCATTTGACTATATTTAAATTTAATTGGGTCAAAACCTAACTGAATTTGGCTAGTTTGTTAACCAATTGATCATTTCCTAAATCTACCCTTACCTAAATTAATCTACCCGAAAGCCCATTCCTTTAATCTAACCCATTTCAAAACCCATTCCCTATTTAATCTCCATTCAGCCCACTCCCTAGATATTCATCACTGACCCAAGCCCAATACCTGCACCGACCCGGCCCACCTATCTCATTCCTAATACACTACCCTTATCTCTTCTCCTTCACCTCACAAACCCACAACAGACAAGAACAACAACAATGACACAACCCAACCACACTCCTCTCTATGACGTCGTTCCTTCAATAGCCATACGATTTCCCTCCATCTCCGTATGTAGGGGGCGTGCTATGCACGAGATTGTGTCTCTGGAAGATTCGAGGTCGCTTCTCTCAAACTTTATCCATTTCCATTTTTCAATTTTTCATTTGAATTCGTACCAAAATGGTACAATTTCCAGCTCACCCCCTTGTCCTCTAGCAAAATCCCCAATGCCCCCTCAAAAATCTCAATCCCACATCGCTAATCCACCCCAAATCCCCTAAATTTTTCACCTATATAAACCCCACTATTCTTCTTATTGGGACGAGGTTTTCAGAATTGAGAGAACCCTTAAAGGCTCAAAAAGAGCTTGGGATTTCTCGACGGAAAACTCGACAGTTTTTCACACCAAAAAGGGCAAAACCTCGAATTGAAAGAAGGTTTTTGTTTAGTTTGAATTTTCTGGTGCTAAGACTCCTATAAGACTCCTTGAGCTTGGAATTTTGGCAAAGAAATTCGAAGAGTTCCTCTCCTGTGGTGGAGTGATTTCCGACGGCGGCTCGAGTCCCGGTCAGCTTCCCAAAAAAAGGTAAACGCTCATCTCTATATTATTTTTTAAGATATTATAGTTGTTTCTTTCATTAGTAGCATGATAATCTTCACCTATCTTGGTAGTTGTTAATTTGGAAACTCACCTTAAGTGAGAGTTGGGATTATGTGCTGTAGAAGCCTTGAAGGCATTAGGATTTTTGTGTGATGAAAATTATGTTCGTTATTTGTTATATGGAACTAATGTTCCTTTTTTCACTATTTAGTCCACTGTTTTAGCTTCATGATTTTTGTTTTAGTTTTTTTTTTTTCTTTCGATAAGTCACTATTTCATCTTGATGTTGCCTACTGTTTTTCTACAATACTACTTGTCGCAATTCTCCTTCACTGTTTAGCTTGTAATATCATCAGTAGGACTGCCTCTTGAGTTCCTTTGGCTTTTCAAATGCTAAAGCAATGATGAGGACATGTCCAGTAGTGAAATCAGAAGTCCTCCCATGATTCTTCTAGTATATTTTGGCACTTTAATCCTTGTGATTTGTTAAAGAGGGAAGTAGGATAGTTTTAAATGACCAAAACAATGTGGATAGTTTTAAACGACCAAAACAATGTGTTTCCTTATATTATTAAGTGAAGATTGCTTGGATATGTATTGATCTCTTCTTGTGCGATTTTCAAAACTGTTTTTGCCTTGAAAAATGTCTTTTTTTTTTCTTTCTTTTCTTTTTCTCTACAAACTGTTTCAGTCATCTTTATAGGTTCTTTGTGTGTCTTAAAATTAAAGGTTCACTCATAGTCCTCCTTGGTTCATGATACCAGGAAAGGACTAGTAAAGCCTTAAAGACCAAAGCTTAGGTAATGATCCCTTGGAGATTTTGATATATGTGTGAATACATTTTCTCAAAATAAGGGATAAGCCAGGCTAAGTATTCCCAGTGGCTCATTATATCACTTAGGAGTATTTGGAGTAAATTTGCGAAGTTTGAATTTTAAACATAAAACAAGTTGCTCCATGGCTGGTTTCTTTGTTCTCTAAAGAGATTTGTGTTTTATGCTACAGTTGATAATAAATGCTCTCTTTCTGTATTCTTCCTTAATAACTATCTGTTCATACATATTGAGAGACTTTGCTTTCTCTTTCAAAGTTCTATTACTGTTTTACTCTTTACCCCCCTGTTACTCCCCTTCATCTCCTTTCCATCTCTATTTTCCTCTCTTCTTTCTTTCCTCAAGGCCATTTTTGAATCCCAAATACTAAGGGAAGAGTTTGATTCCAGTACAAGGACAAGGCAATATGTATGTCCCTCTGAAACACTGAAAACCACCTCACCTCAAAGTGCAATTGAGCTTAAAAAAGAATGGGCCTTGTTTGGATCAAATCGTTGATTTATTTGACTGTTTACCTCTTCTTTTCTTCTTTACTTGATCAACTGTGAGACTAGTATCAGCTGTAGATCCTAGTAAAGGATCAGTCTTAGCTAAAATTGGGTTTCACAATCTCTCATAATTTAGTTTTTTCTTGTTGGTGTGTGAATCAGAACTTTTGTCTGCCTTCACATCCTTGTATGTTTAATGTCTGTTTCAAACTAGTCAGAAAAGATGTTGGTATTTCGATGATCACATTCTTTACTCCTTTCTTTTAAAATTTGTTTCCATGCTTTAGGATATGATACTTGTTTAGATGTAAAACTTCCGAAAATACTTGATGCTTCTTCTCCACTAATCGAATCATGATTTTTTGCTTGAAATTGCATATAAATCTCTTTTACCCTTTCCTGATTTGGCTATACTTTACTGTTCTGCCTTGATTATTGCTATTAAATATGGTTTGCGTTATTTTATTAAGTCATTAATTATTCCTCCTAGAGCTTATATTAATTTTTATCTTTTTTTGTGGCATGTGATTCCATCCGAGTCCATACGGCCTCCCTTTCGTTGCATCTTCTTAAATGGTCCAAGAAGGCCCATTCTCTTTCAATTCAAGCCAAGCTACATCCCAAAAGGATCGATACACAGCTGATATACAATCAGTATACAACCAGGCAAAATGGACCCAAAGCCCATGAAGTACAAGCCCAAAATCTGGGTAGATTTTGAAGAGGCCAACTAGGGGCCCAAATCTCAACTCTCTCATTTTTATTTGTAATTAATTTTGACTATTTGTTTGTATTAACATTAACTTTTTTTTATTATTTATTTTTACTTAGATGAATCCCCATTGAGTTGCTATATTTTGATGTTTTCTTCACAATGGTCTGTTGAGTTTAAATTCATTTAGGAGCTTCCAAGAATAACTTCAGAACTTGTCATGTTCCTTCATAGTTATTGGAAAGCTTTAAATCCACGTTCTGTAATTGATTAACCATTTAACTCAAAAGCTTAACTCGGATAAAGTTAAAGAAGTTGATGTCATTTTGGTACTTTGACATTTAAATTATTTCATCATTTGGAATGATGTGAATGTAAAAGTATCAAAGGAATTAGACTCTTTTAAATAAATTTTTTAAATAACTCAAGATTTTCTTTTCCAAACAACTAAAAAAAAAAGAGCTTTTCTTCTCAAATAACTCAAAAAGAGATTTTTCTTTGCAAAGTAAATGTCAAGATAGCTTTTCTTAAACTTTTAAAACTCAATAAGTATTTTTTCTAATCAATTAAGTTAGTAAACAAGAGTTAGGTTTTAAAACAAATCGGACAACCGCAAGTTAGAGGATACTCTTGGTGCCTTAACAACCTTCCAAGAGTATTAATTTGAACCCTTACCCGGATTTCTTAATTTTTTAAGGATTTTTTCTGTTTTAAGTCTTTAAATATTTTTTCAAAAGGTTTTCTTAGTTTTTCCTTAATAAATTAAGTGGAGACTCTGTTCAAAATTGAGTTTGAAGCTTTTCCTAAGTTTTTCGAATTCAAACAAGTCTTAGTCATTTTCCCGCAAAACAGAAATGGCGACTCTGCTGGGCATTCAACTAGGTTCTAACCACATGTTTTTGAAACTAACTTCTGTTTGACTAACTATTTGGGTTTGTAATAATTTACTTGCTTTATTTATTTACTTGTTTACTTTTCGCAAATTATAAACTGTTGCATTCATGGCATATTCTGCCACTTCTGGCAAAGCATTAGACATTAGGAAAAGGGTGGTTATGTGGGTATCTACACCCGCCCTTCCGTATAAAACCTTAACTTTATTTGAACCGCCAAGTGAAGTAGTTGACTCAAGTCGGTCAACAGTCACTTGGTGTGTTACCCCGATAAGTCCATTTCGGGTTCTCGGTCAATTTGAACAAACCACTCTACTCAACTAGGATAGAGCGAAACCAAATCCTGTTGAATAGGCATTCTGGCCTAAGTGATCCGATACCCAAGGTGTATCGGGTCTATTAGTGAGACCACCTTGTGTCGAAAAGGATCCCCGGTCCGAAAAGACAATCATCCCTTATTTGTTTAATTGAAGGATGTGATGCCAGTGTGTAAGGACCATTGTCCACAAATTCAAGATACGCCACTCATTCATGCTCCCCTTGTGAAAGCATTTGCTTCCCCATATGGTCAGAATGTATCAGTGACACACCATGTTCCACTTGTGCATACTTATGTTTCTGTGCGGATTCAACGGCTGAGCTGTCTAGATACGGATCCTTATGGTGAGACTGAAAGAGATGTTGAAATTAGTGATAATGAGGTAATGGACAGGAAGCTCAAAGAATTAGAAGATGTGGTGAAAGGTGATTCTGAGATTAATAACAATCAGAATGTTAAGTATGAAGAGCGGTGTGAGCTTCCCAAATCAGAGTTGCCACTAAGCTACAAGATTCCAGAGTTCAAAAAATTTGATGGATCAGGGAACCCTTACTCTAATTTGGAAGCTTATTGTGGGAAATTGATTAGCGTAGGGGAGAACGAAAGGATAAGAATCAAATTGTTCAGTCAAAGCTTGAGTGGCAAAGCATTAGAGTGGTATTCTAAGCAAGATGCGACCAAATGGCATACATGGGATGATTTGGCAAAAGTTTTTATGGACCAACACAGGTTTCATGCTAAGATCATACATGATAGAATCTCAATCAGGGAGCTCAAGCAAAATGCCTTTGAACTCTTTTGAGAATATGCTATACGGTGGAGGAAAGAAGCATATAAGGTGCACCCGCCCATGGATGAACAAGAGATGATCAACCATTTCATTCAAGCACAAGACTCAGACTACTATGAAAGATTGGTTGTAATGGACGCAAAAACCTTCAATGAAGTTATCAAGGTAGGGGAAAGAATCGAAGGTGGCCTCAAGAGTGGAAAAATAACAAGTTTGGCAACATTACAATCCCTTAAAAAGGCCTTTCAAGTTGGCTCTCTCGAGAATAAAAAGGGAAAAGGGAAATAGATCATGGGATCGATGACATGAGGAGGTATGTCATATCATCAACGATCGTCCCAGTACCAGCCCAATGTTCAGTATAGAAAATATTCTCCACACCTTACTTCGCCACTGTGTCAACTTCAATCTCCCCAAATGATGTGCCCTATCTATGACCCATATCCAGCATATCATTCTCTGAATTCACCACAAGATCTTCAAAATAGTGTACCTCGTCCCACCTTTGAACGAAAGCCTCCCAAAGTCTTCACTCCACTAGCAGAACCATTGGCTCAGCTTTATGAAAAGTTAAAAGTAGCAGGGATTCTGCATCCCGTAAAACCAAGGTCTGTGAATACTTCAGCTAAGTGGTATGATCTGAGCAAATGGTGTGCCTACCATTCAGGAGTAGTTGGGCATGATATCGAGAAATGTGTCACCCTCAGAAATAAAGTGCAAGACCTAATTGACAACAAGATGATACCTCTCGTGGAATCTCAACTAAGTTTGAACAACAACCTGTAGCCCGACTATGGAAGTAGGCCTTCAGTATAATCGGTTGCGAAGAAGAATGAAGCTTTCTGGAAGTTGCACTTTTGGTATCTTTAAATCTTATGATTATTGCTTTCTTTTCTTGTAATTACACTTTATTGCTTTCTTTCCATGTAATTTGTACTTTGTAGTTTTCATTTCCTTGTAATCGTACATTATGGTTTAATTTCCTCGTAATCTCAATCTTACTTCACCTGAACTATGTTTGACCTGAATTCTCAAGAATGAGATACGTAGGTGGCCTATGTCGGCTTCGGTCATATTCCCCGTAAAATTTTCATTTCTCTTCACAAATGAAAACTGGGGCAGAATTTTTGAGAAGATCTCAAAAATTTCACAACAAATAACATTTTCTACAAGGTTGAATACAAGAGCTTGTTGAAGATTGGACAGAAGAAGAAATTTTGAGAAAGTCTCAAAAGTTCCTACAAAGAAGCATTGTGAAATACAACAATGTTCAAGGGTTCCATTGTGTTCTAAAATGGGGCAGAATTTTTGAGAAAGATCCTCAAAAATTCCATCAAGGTTGCACTTCAAGATCAGAGAATTTTGCAAGCTAAGCACTGGAAGGAGCAACTGGACAACAAAGCTAAGCCAACACAATCAGTCTCTCAAACTAAGAATTTTTCTTTGAATGCAGGGTTCAATGAAAACCAATCTTTCTTCTTTTACAGGAGCATTATGCAAATGAAGAGAACTGAAATCTCAACCCCTTCCCTAGACTAAGGAGTTTTCTTTGGATGCAGAATAAACAACATCATCCTCAAAACTCGCGGGAGGATCACAAGGATCTCCTATTTGACGAATCTCTTGGCCAAAAGCCTAACTCTAATCCTTTTTTTTATGAATCTAAGAAGGATTTTAATATTTCTCCTTCTAATTTTGGCAGGATCTGATCCCTGGACGTCATGGAAGATGATATTTTCTTTTGAGTTTGGCAAGACAATAATATTTAGTTGGGAAAACTAATCAGGGCAGTCTTTGACCACACCCTTTTATTCTATTATTTTAAGAATTTCCTACTTTCACTCTGTTTTTATTTCTTTACAGGAGGGCTGTCCTTGACAATGGTCGAGGACGGTCACCACAATATACAGTTTCCTCATATGTTTGAGAAATATCGTATTCTCCTAAAATATTCTGGGAGAAAATACTAACAACAGGTGATTTTCGTAAGCAATCATGGAACCACACATATACAAACCAAAAACAAGTGTCCTTACGGATAACGAAGAGGCCACCGCAATGTCGTCACTCATAATAAGGGGTGACAATAACAAGAACAAATGGTCCCCACAAGACAACTGGGAGACTACAACAATCCTTGCAAATGATCGGTAGATGCCTTCCGGCGGAAAACATCAAGCTTAGGAGGCACCCCTCTGAGTTTGTCTATATCTTTGCATTTCTTTTGTGCATATATTTTATCTTATCTGAACGAACTACGCACACCTGATTCTCATCCTTTGTAGCGATATACGTAGGCCGCCCTCCTCGAGTTCGGTACCTTTTATTCATTAAAAAAAAAAAAACTTTTGGGGATCAGGTTTTTGACTTGGTTGGTGCCAACATGGTTAGGAACAAGCATGTGAAAAAAATAAATATATAATTGATTTGATAGAGAGGACTGACTTTATGGTGAACCATAGGTTCTTTTGGTACCTCTTATCATAGTTCTTGTGACACTCGAAAATGTTCCTTGCATACATCCAAGATAAGAATGAAACCTACCTTATTGCTTCATGTGCATTGTGTGGTGAGTTTTTTAGATTTAATTCAATTGCATTGCATTTTTGATCTAGAACTTGGCCTTAATGTTTGTTGAGGTGAAATCCTGGGTAATGCTTGGTTTGGGAAAGGATCGTAGGCCTTCTTTGACCCGATTGTTCCTTTCAATACCTACCAAATGACATTAATCCCTAGAATGTCCCACTTTGATCCTAAAACCTATTTTTTGGACAACCACATCTTAGCCTATACCATTCTGAGTGCTTACATGCACTAACCCTCTCTTGGCCCGACCTCCTTGAACATGTTGTAAATGTGTAAATTTTAGACGAAGATCAAATTTGAAGCTGCCAAAAGCAAAAGATGCAAAGTCCCTGAAGTCAAGAATGCAAAAACGACTTCAAAAGAAAAGGAAAAGAGTCAAAATCTCCCACAAAACATGGAGAAGTCTCAATGAAAAAAAAAAAGAAAAGAAAACACTCCAACAAAAAAGGGAGAAACTTCAAAAGAAGAAGGAAAAACTCCTCGAAATGAGAGGAAGAAAAGGCTCAAGTAAGAGAAATTCAAGAGAAGTCAGAACAACATACAAAAAGAAAAGGGAC
Organism: Capsicum rhomboideum; assembly: GCA_031232105.1. Classification (NCBI taxonomy): domain Eukaryota; kingdom Viridiplantae; phylum Streptophyta; class Magnoliopsida; order Solanales; family Solanaceae; genus Capsicum; species Capsicum rhomboideum. Next base: position 58,367,461 of record CP124710.1, on the reverse strand, counting down.
AACAAAGAAGAATGAGCACCAAAGGTGCACCAACATCAAAAGCACCAAAATCAGTACAATGTTCAAGGAGGGGTTAAGTCACTTTTACCCCAAATGAATATCCTACCCATCCCCAAGCCTACATTATAAGCCAATAACGAGCCCTACATGATCTTATTCTGAGCGTTCTCACATTAGTGGAGACTTACATGAAGGCCAAGCATATGGTATCTCAATCGCATGCTTTGAACATCTTTCTGAGTGTGAGAGCACTTTGCAAAAAAGTCCTCAAATACAAATACTTCAAATGAGTGTGGAATAGGATATTCTTTGTGGTGAGGGCACTTGAAGCATGAAGGTAGGTGTAGTTCAAAACCTTTGTTTCAAGCAAGACGAACAGATCTTGTCGATACTTAGGTGTATTTGAGGTACCACTCGAAGCTATTGGACTTACCTTGAAGCAGTCTCAGTTAAAAAGAAGAAAATGAGAAGAATTTCCATGCAATACTAACAGTTGGTACCAATTGCGGTCGAGATTTGATTCTCTTCCCTTAATTTTTTAGAATGGGCAGACGCCCACCTTTAATATCTTTCAAAATAACTTGGTATTCACCAACAAATTTGCATTTCTCTTAAAATGGGTTGTCCTCCCTAAAAGCGTGACCAATAGGTTAACCTTGCAAGGGTAAGATGCCTATTTTGCTTAATTGGGTTGTCCGCCCCAAAAATGTGACCAATAGATCTTGTTACTCTTCTTTTGGATTCATGTTTATACCACATTGGCTACTAATAGTTTCATTTCAGGTTCTTACACCAGAAGTTGGAACTACGTCTGACCTGATTCCTAGCTTAACAGGATATGTAGGCGCCGTAATGGCTCGGTCATGTTCCCCATAAGATTTCTGTTTCTCTTTGTAACAGAAACTGGGGCAGAATTTTTGAGGAGATCTCAAAAATTCACAAGAAAATATTTTCTCCAGCAAGCCAAGGTTTGAGATAACGATAAAATATTCTCAACTAGAGTGCCAATTTTAGAGAAAGCCTAGAAATGGCACAAAATGTCAATTTTTCCCCATCAACAATGTGGGACTTGCCTGGAAGCAGGTAACTGGAGCAGAATTTTTTAGGAAGACCTTCAAAATTCCACCAGACATTGTCCTTCCAATGGACTAACACATCCACAATGATTCTCCCAAAGGGATGGTATTCATTCTTTGACAAATTTTTCTAAAGTTGTCTTTAGTTTTGACTAAAGTCCCTAGCTAAAGCGACAATGTGTCTACTAACTGTGTGCTCCAAGTGCAGATACACACAGGTCATCGCATATGTGCAAATGCCAAGAGGGCCATGATATCTGTATTACGTCAAAACCGGAGGAGGCTGACGTTAAAAAAGGATATCTCTAAGTAGCATCAAAACCGTAGGAGGATGATGTGCAATAAAAGACCCATTATATCCAATATAGCACAAAGGCGGAGGAGTATGGCGTCGAGGGTATTAGGGAATCATATCCAATATAGCGTAGAGGCGGAGGAGCCTGGCGTCGAGGATATCTCTAAGTCGCATCAAAACTGCAGGAGGCTGATGTGCAATCAAAGACCCATTATATCCAATATAGCGTAGAGGCGGAGGAGTCTGGCATCGAGGGTATTAGGGCATTATATCCAATATAGCGCAGAGGCGGAGGAGCCTGGCGTCGAGGATATCTCTAAGTCGCATCAAAACCGCAGGAGGCTGATGTGCAATCAAAGACCCATTATATCCACTATAGCGCAGAGGCGGAGGAGTCTGGCGTCGAGGGTATTAGGGTATCATATCCAATATAGCGCAGAGGCGGAGGAGCCTGGCATCGAGGATATCTCTAAGTCGCATCAAAACCGCAGGAGGCTAATGTGCATTCAAAGGCCCATTATATCCAATATAGCGCAGAGGCGGAGGAGTCTAGCGTCGAGGGTATTAGGGCATTATATCCAATATAGCGTAGAGGCGGAGGAGTCTGGCGTCGAGGATATCTCTAAGTCGCATCAAAACCATAGGAGGCTGATGTGCAACTACCGAGAGGGCCATTGCATAGTCATGCATTTCATATCATCGCCGAGAGGGCCATTGCATATTCATGCATTTCATATCATCGCCGAGAGGGCCATTGCATATTCATGCATTTCATATCATCGCCGAGAGGGCCATGCCGCGAGGACCATTGTATATTCATATCATCGCTGAGAGGGCCATTGGATATCATATTCATACATTACATATCATCGCCGAGAGGGCCATTGCATATTCATATTGCATATTCATTTCACAATCATATTCATTTCGCCGAGAAGGCCATTGGATAATTATATTGCACATTTTTTACATTGCATATCATTGCCGAAAGGGCTATTATTATGGATTACCGAGATGGTTACCATATCAAACAAAAGATCATACGATTGTAGGGACCATCCTACTCAAAATGTCGTCGGTGTCCAAAAGGGCCACCCCATTTGAAAAATTGTTTAATCTTCAAAGAGATCATCATATGCAACAACCAAAAAGGTTGTTGTGTCTACCTTTGCGAGAGCTGTTATCTTCCAAAATAGGTACAAGAGAAGATGACATTACTTTTTCAGAAATCAACCCATGCGAAGGTATGATGAATGAACTATCTACTTTTCATGAATTGCTTTTTCTACTGACACTCTTGTTTTGTCGAGAAACATCCAAAAGGATGAAACTCTCAAACCAAGATCACAAGTTTATCCCACAAAAATCGCCTAAGAAGACGAAGGGGGTCAATAAATTTGTCAAAGAAAGTGTCATATGTATAGTATGATGAAAGCTGCTCCAAGAAGGACGTAGCATAATGTGGAGTTGAGGTGAAGACACTATCTCTCCACGTGAAATTAATTTTTACTACTAACAATCTTGTTTCAAAATAATTTTTGAGAGCATCCAAGAAGGATGAAAATCTCAAACCAAAACCACATGTTCGTACGACTCTAAAAAGGACGCAGCACAACGTGGAACTTTTTCTTGGCAACAAATCAGGACGTAGTTTGAAGAGGAATATCAAACTCTTTGAATACGAACTAAAAATAAGATTTACACCACCATCGGCCATCAAACCACACCCCTACCAGAAGGCATATGGGTATTTCAAGATATTTTGGTTTCAGTTTTACTTTCGGGGTATTTTTCAAACTCACGCCGAAGGTAACTTTTTCTTTCCTTCAAATCCGAGTGACAATACACCTCGATCTTTGTAGACTATGTCCAGCTAAAATATTACCTAAGGATGTGAAGGCCCCATAATTTGTAATTGAGATAATTACAAGTCTTTTCTCCTTAGCTCAACTGTTCGTCACTCATCTTGAGTCAAAGGTCGTCTTAGCATAAAAGACTGCCTTTCTACCGATCGAGTCAAACTACAAGCAGTCTAATTTCTTAAAAATTGGGACATGTAGGAGGGACTCCATGTTGTTGAAAACTCAACTGCATTCCAAACTCCCCCAATCCTCTCATTCCCCAGCTTTTCGGTCTCTCTAAAATTCAAAATCGAGATAACTTTTGGAATTCTTAATCTCAAGCATTGTGAACTACAAGTAGCCTGAATTTTCATGTAACCTGAGATATGTAGGAAACCTGAAACCAGGGTCCTGCCATAATTCCTTGACATTCGTACAAAAAACCAACCGCTTTCAAAAGATGAATTTGTGGTCGGACAAAATTAGGAGCGTCAAACTCCCTTTGCATAGGGTTACTTACATTCACCCAACCCAAAGGGAGGGGGCAGTTGTTTACACCTAATTTTTTCCCTCCTTTATTTAATTTAATTCTTGAGCTTCTTCAATTCTGAATAAAATTGAAATATTTATTTTATTCGAATTATGAATTTTCTACGTGATTTCTGGGTTTGTTTGTCATTTTTAAATAACAAATATGCATTCCAGTATTCGAGTATAGGGATCATATGATTTTGTTATTTAAATAAATGCATTTTACCAAAATCGACTTTTGATTGGAGTTCATCTTTTAAGAATTGATTCAATCAAGGATAATTTCTAAATCCATTTTTGTCTTGAAATAAATCCTTTTTACAAAGGCTATTATTTGGAATTTTAAACCGAGATGCTCGCAATTAAATTATGTGTCAATTCATCTCGATTCTATTTTAAATTTAGTCGAGTGTTAAAAGTGGCCTCATTTGTGATTTAAATTGGCTACAATTGCAATTCATTTGACTATATTTAAATTTAATTGGGTCAAAACCTAACTGAATTTGGCTAGTTTGTTAATTAATTGATCATTTCCTAAATCTACCCTTACTTAAATTAATCTACCCGAAAGCCCATTCCCTTAATCTAACCCATTTCAAAACCCATTCCCTATTTAATCTCCATTCAGCCCACTCCCTAGATATTCATCACTGACCCAAGCCCAATACCTGCACTGACCCGGCCCACCTCTCTCATTCCTAATACACTACCCTTATCTATTCTCCTTCACCTCACAAACCCACAACAGACAAGAACAACAACAATGACACAACCCAACCACACTCCTCTCTACGACGTCGTTCCTTCAATAACCATGCGATTTCCCTCCATCTCCGTATGTAGGGGGGCGTGCTATGCACGAGATTGTGTCTCTGGAAGATTCGAGGTCGCTTCTCTCAAACTTTATCCATTTCCATTTTTCAATTTTTCATTTGAATTCGTACCAAAAAGGTACAATTTCCAGCTCACACCCTTGTCCTCTAGCAAAATCCCCAATGCCCCCTCAGAAATCTCAATCCCACATCGCTAATCCACCCCAAATCCCCTAAATTTTGCACCTATATAAACCCCACTATTCTTCTTATTGGGACGAGGTTTTCAGAATTGAGAGAACCCTTAAAGGCTCAAAAAGAGCTTGGGATTTCTCGACGGAAAACTCGATAGGTTTTCACACCCAAAAAGAACAAAAACCTCGAATTGAAAGAAGGTTTTTGTTTAGTTTGAATTTTCTGGTGCTAAGACTCCTATAAGACTCCTATAAGACTCCTTGAGCTTGGAATTTTGGCTAAGAAATTCGAAGAGTTCCTCTCCGGTGGTGGAGTGATTTCCGACGGCGGCTCGAGTCCCTGTCAGCTTCCCAAAAAAAGGTAAACGCTCATCTCTATATTATTTTTTAAGATATTATAGTTGTTTCTTTCATTAGTAGCATGATAATCTTCGCCTATCTTGGTAGTTGTTAATTTGGAAACTCACCTTAAGTAAGAGTTGGGATTATGTGCTGTAGAAGCCTTGAAGGCATTAGGATTTTTGTGTGATGAAAATTATGTTCGTTATTTGTTATATGGAACTAATGTTCCTGTTTTCACTATTTAGTCCACTGTTTTAGCTTCATGATTTTTGTTTTAGTTTTTTTTTTCTTTCGATAAGTCACTATTTCATCTTGATGTTGCCTACTGTTTTTCTACAATACTACTTGTCGCAATTCTCCTTCACTGTTTAGCTTGTAATATCATCAGTAGGACTGCCTCTTGATTTCCTTTGGCTTTTCAAATGCTAAAGCAATGATGAGGACATGTCCAGTAGTGAAATCAGAAGTCCCATGATTCTTCTAGTATATTTTGGCACTTTAATCCTTGTGATTTGTTAAAGAGGGAAGTAGGATAGTTTTAAATGACCAAAACAATGTGGATAGTTTTAAACGACCAAAACAATGTGTTTCCTTATATTATTAAGTGAAGATTGCTTGGATATGTATTGATCTCTTCTTGTGCGATTTTCAAAACTGTTTTTGCCTTGAAAAATGTCTTTTTTTTTTCTTTCTTTTCTTTTTCTCTACAAACTGTTTCAGTCATCTTTATAGGTTCTTTGTGTGTCTTAAAATTAAAGGTTCACTCATAGTCCTCCTTGGTTCATGATACCAGGAAAGGACTAGTAAAGCCTTAAAGACCAAAGCTTAGGTAATGATCCCTTGGAGATTTTGATATATGTGTGAATACATTTTCTCAAAATAAGGGATAAGCCAGGCTAAGTATTCCCAGTGGCTCATTATATCACTTAGGAGTATTTGGAGTAAATTTGCGAAGTTTGAATTTTAAACATAAAACAAGTTGCTCCATGGCTGGTTTCTTTGTTCTCTAAAGAGATTTGTGTTTTATGCTACAGTTGATAATAAATGCTCTCTTTCTGTGTTCTTCCTTAATAACTATCTGTTCATACATATTGAGAGACTTTGCTTTCTCTTTCAAAGTTCTATTACTGTTTTACTCTTTACCCCCTCTGTTACTCCCCTTCATCTCCTTTCCATCTCTATTTTCCTCTCTTCTTTCTTTCCTCAAGGCCACTTTTGAAGCCCAAATACTAAGGGAAGAGTTTGATTCCAGTACAAGGACAAGGCAATATGTGTGTCCCTCTAAAACACTGAATACCACCTGACCTCAAAGTGCAATTGAGCTTAAAAAAGGATGGGCCTTGTTTGGATCAAATCGTTGATTTATTTGACTGTTTACCTCTTCTTTTCTTCTTTACTTGATCAACTGTGAGACTAGGATCAGCTGTAGATCCTAGTAAAGGATCAGTCTTAGCTAAAATTGGGTTTCTCAATCTCTCATAATTTAGTTTTTTCTTGTTGGTGTGTGAATCAGAACTTTTGTTTGCCTTCACATCCTTGTATATTTAATGTCTGTTTCAAACTAGTCAGAAAAGATGTTGGTATTTTGATGATCACATTCTTTACTCCTTTCTTTTAAAATTTGTTTCCATGCTTTAGGATATGATACTTGTTTAGATGTAAAACTTCCGAAAATACTTGATGCTTCTTCTCCACTAATCGAATCATGATTTTTTGCTTCAAATTGCATATAAATCTCTTTTACCCTTTCCTGATTTGGCTATACTTTACTGTTCTGCCTTGATTATTGCTATTAAATATGGTTTGCGTTAATTTATTAAGTCATTAATTATTCCTCCTAGAGCTTATATTAATTTTTATCTTTTTTTGTGGCATGTGATATCCATCCGAGTCCATACGGCCTCCCTTTCGTTGCGAATTCTTAAATGGTCCAAGAAGGCCCATTCTCTTTCAATTCAAGCCAAGCTACATCCCAAAAGGATCGATACACAGCTGATATACAATCAGTATACAACCAGGCAAAATGGACCCAAAGCCCATGAAGTACAAGCCCAAAATCTGGGTAGATTTTGAAGAGGCCAACTAGGGGCCCAAATCTCAACTCTCTCATTTTTATTTGTAATTAATTTTGACTATTTGTTTGTATTAACATTAACTTTTTTTTATTATTTATTTTTACTTAGATGAATCCCCATTGAGTTGCTATATTTTGATGTTTTCTTCACAATGGTCTGTTGAGTTTAAATTCATTTAGGAGCTTCCAAGATACGCCACTCATTCATGCTCCCCTTGTGAAAGCATTTGCTTCCCCATATGGTTAGAATGTATCAATGACACACCATGTTCCACTTGTGCATACTTATGTTGTTGCGCGGATTCAACGACTGAGCTGTCTAGATACAGATCCTTATGGTGAGACTGAAAGAGATGTTGAAATTAGTGATAATGAGGTAATGGACAGGAAGCTCAAAGAATTAGAAGATGTGGTGAAAGGTGATTCTGAGATTAATAACAATCAGAATGTTAAGTATGAAGAGCGGTGTGAGCTTCCCAAATCAGAGTTGCCACTAAGCTACAAGATTCCAGAGTTTGAAAAATTTGATGGATCAGGGAACCCTTACTCTAATTTGAAAGCTTATTGTGGGAAATTGATTAGCGTAGGGGGGAACGAAAGGATAAAAATCAAATTGTTCAGTCAAAGCTTGAGTGGCAAAGCATTAGAGTGGTATTCTAAGCAAGATGCAACCAAATGGCATACATGGGATGATTTGGCAAAAGCTTTTATGGACCAACACAGGTTTCATGCTGAGATCATACATGATAGAATCTCAATCAGGGAGCTCAAGCAAAATGCCTTTAAACTCTTTCGAGAATATGCTATACGGTGGAGGAAAGAAGCATATAAGGTGCACCCGCCCATGGATTAACAAGAGATGATCAACCATTTCATTCAAGCACAAGACTCAGACTACTATGAAAGATTGGTTGTAATGGACGCAAAAACCTTCAATGAAGTTATCAAGGTAGGGGAAAGAATCGAAGGTGGCCTCAAGACTGGAAAAATAACAAGTTTGGCAACATTACAATCCCCTAAAAAGGCCTTTCAAGTTGGCTCTCTCGAGAATAAAAAGGGAAAAGGGAAATAGATCATGGGATCGATGACATGAGGAGGTATGTCATATCATCAACGATCGTCCCAGTACCAGCCCAATGTTCAGTATAGAAAATATTCTCCACGCCTTACTTCGCCACTGTGTCAACTTCAATCTCCCCAAATGATGTGCCCTATCTATGATCCATATCCAGCATATCATTCTCTGAATTCACCACAAGATCTTCAAAATAGTGCACCTCGTCCCAGCTTTGAAAGAAAGCCTCCCAAAGTCTTCACTCCACTAGCAGAAACATTGGCTCATGTTTATGAAAAGTTAAAAGTAGCAGGGATTCTGCATCTCGTAAAAGCAAGGTCTGTGAATACTTCAGCTAAGTGGTATAATCCGAGCAAACGGTGTGCCTACCATTCAGGAGTAGTTGGGCATGATATCGAGAAATGTGTCACCCTCAGAAATAAAGTGCAAGACCTAATTGACAACAAGATGATACCTCTCGTGGCATCTCAGCTAAGTTTGAACAACAACCTGCAGCTCAACTATGGAAGTAGGCCTTCGGTATAATCGATTGCGAAGAAGAATGAAGCTTTCTGGAAGTCGCACTTTTGGTATCTTTAAATCTTATGATTATTGCTTTCTTTTCTTGTAATTCCACTTTATTGCTTTCTTTCCATGTAATTTGCACTTTGTAGTTTTCATTTCCTTGTAATCGCACATTATGGTTTAATTTCCTCGTAATCTCAATCTTACTTCACCTGAACTATGTTTGACCTGAATTCTCAAGAATGAGATACGTAGGCGGCCTATGTCGGCTTTGGTCATATTCCCCGTAAAATTTTCATTTCCCTTCACAAATGAAAACTGGGGCAGAATTTTTGAGAAGATCTCAAAAATTTCACAACAAATAACATTTTCTACAAGGTTGAATACAAGAGCTTGTTGAAGATTGGACAGAAGAAGAAATTTTGAGAAAGTCTCAAAAGTTCCTACAAAGCAGCATTGTGAAATACAATAATGTTCAAGGGTTCCATTGTGTTCTAAAATGGGGCAGAATTTTTGAGAAAGATCCTCAAAAATTCCATCAAGGTTGCACTTCAAGATTAGAGGATTTTGCAAGCTAAGCACTGGAAGGAGCAACTGGACAACAAAGCTAAGCCAACACAATCAGTCTCTCAAACTAAGAATTTGCACTTCAAGATTAGAGGATTTTGCAAGCTAAGCACTGGAAGGAGCAACTGGACAACAAAGCTAAGCCAACACAATTAGTCTCTCAAACTAAGAATTTTTCTTTGAATGCAGGGTTCAATGAAAATCGATCTTTCTTCTTTTACAGGAGCATTATGCAAATGAAGAGAACTGAAATCTCAACCCCTTCCCTAGACTAAGGAGTTTTCTTTGGATGCAGAATAAACAACATCATCCTTGAAATTCGCGGGAGGATCACAAGGATCTCCTATTTGACGAATCTCTTGGCCAAAAGCCTAACTCTAATCCTTTTTTTTTATGAATCTAAGAAGGATTTTAATATTTCTCCTTCTAATTTTGGCAGGATGTGATCCCTGGACGTCATGGAAGATGATATTTTCTTTTGAGTTTGGCAAGACAATAATATTTAGTTGGGAAAACTAATCAGGGCAGTCTTTGACTACACCCTTTCATTCTATTATTTTAAGAATTTCCTACTTTCACTCTATTTTTATTTCTTTACAGGAGGGCTGTCCTCGACAATGGTCGAGGACGGTCACCACAATATACAGTTTCCTCATATGTTTGAGAAATATCGTATTCTCCTAAAATATTCTGGGAGAAAATACTAACAACAGGTGGTTTTCGTAAGCAATCATGGAACCACACATATACAAACCAAAAACAAGTGTCCTTACGGATAACGAAGAGGCCACCGCAATGTCGTCACTCATAATAAGGGGTGACAATAACAAGAACAAATGGTCCCCATAAGACAACTGGGAGACTACAACAATCCTTGCAAATGATCGGTAGATGCCTTCCGACGGAAAACATCAAGCTTAGGAGGCACCCCTCTGAGTTTGTCTATATCTTTACATTTCTTTTGTGCATATATTTTATCATATCTAAACGAACTACGCACACCTGATTCCCATCCTTTGGAGCAAGATACGTAGGCAGCCCTCCTCGAGTTCGGTACCTTTTATTCATTAAAAAAAAAAAAATTTTTGGGGATCAGATTTTTGACTTGGTTGGTGCCAACATGGTTAGGAACAAGCATGTGAAAAAAAAAATATATAATTGATTTGATAGAGAGGACTGACTTTATGGTGAACCATAGGTTCTTTTGGTACCTCTTATCATAGTTCTTGTGACACTCGAAAATGTTCCTTGCATACATCCAAGATAAGAATGAAACCTACCTTATTGCTTCATGTGCATTGTGTGGTGAGTTTTTTAGATTTAATTCAATTGCATTGCATTTTTGATCTAGAACTTGGCCTTAATGTTTGTTGAGGCGAAATCTTGGGTAATGCTTGGTTTGGGAAAGGATCGTAGGCCTTCTTTGACCCGATTGTGCCTTTCAATACCTACCAAATGACATTAATCCCTAGAATGTCCCACTTTGATCCTAAAACCTATTTTTTGGACAACCACATCTTAGCCTATACCATTCTGAGTGCTTACATGCACTAACCCTTTCTTGGCCCGACCTTCTTGAACATGTTGTAAATGTGTAAATTTTAGACGAAGATCAAATTTGAAGCTGCCAAAAGCAAAAGATGCAAAGTCCCTGAAGTCAAGAATGCAAAAACGATTTCAAAAGAAAAGGAAAAGAGTCAAAAGCTCCCACAAAACATGGAGAAGTCTCAATGAAAAAAAAAAAAGAAAAGAAAACACTCCAACAAAAAAGGGAGAAACTTCAAAAGAAGAAGGAAAAACTCCTCGAAATGAGAGGAAGAAAAGGCTCAAGTAAGAGAAATTCAAGAGAAGTCAGAACAACATACAAAAAGAAAAGGGACAACAAAGAAGAATGAGCACCAAAGGTGCACCAACGTCAAAAGCACCAAAATCAGTACAATGTTCAAGAGGGGTTAAGTCACTTTTACCCCAAATGAATATCCTACCCATCCCCAAGCCTACATTATAAGCCAATAACGAGCCCTGCATGATCTTATTCTGAGAGTTCTCACATTAGTGGAGACTTACATGAAGGCCAAGCATATGGTATCTCAATCGCATGCTTTGAACATCCTTCTGAGTATGAGAGCACTTTGCAAAAAAGTTCTCAAATACAAATACTTCAAATGAGTGTGGAATAGGATATTCTTTGTGGTGAGGGCACTTGAAGCATGAAGGTAGGTGTAGTTCAAAACCTTTGTTTAAATCAAGACGAACAGATCTTGTCGATACTTAGGTGTATTTGAGGTACCACTCGAAGCTATTGGACTTACCTTGAAGTAGTCTCAGTTAAAAAGAAGAAAATGAGAAGAATTTCCATGCAATACTAACAGTTGGTACCAATTGCGGTCGAGATTTGATTCTCTTCCCTTAATTTTTTAGAATGGGCAGACGCCCACCTTTAATATCTTTCAAAGTAACTTGGTATTCACCAACAAATTTGCATTTCTCTTAAAATGGGTTGTCCTCCCTAAAAGCGTGACCAATAGGTTAACCTTGCAAGGGTAAGATGCCTATTTTGCTTAATTGGGTTGTCCTCCCCAAAAATGTGACCAAGGAGTTTTTCTTTCAAACTAAGACAACACAATTAGTCTCTCAAACTAAGAATTTTTCTTTGAATGCAGGGTTCAATGAAAACCGATCTTTCTTCTTTTACAGGAGCATTATGCAAATGAAGAGAATTGAAATCTCAACCCCTTCCCTAGACTAAGGAGTTTTCTTTGGATGCAGAATAAACAACATCATCCTCAAAACTCGCAGGAGGATCACAAGGATCTCCTATTTGACGAATCTCTTGGCCAAAAGCCTAACTCTAATCCTTTTTTTTATGAATCTAAGAAGGATTTTAATATTTCTCCTTCTAATTTTGGCAGGATGTAATCCCTGGACGTCATGGAAGATGATATTTTCTTTTGAGTTTGGCAAGACAATAATATTTAGTTGGGAAAACTAATCAGGGCAGTCTTTGACTACACCCTTTCATTCTATTATTTTAAGAATTTCCTACTTTCACTCTGTTTTTATTTCTTTACAGGAGGGCTGTCCTCGACAATGGTCGAGGACGGTCACCACAATATACAGTTTCCGCAAATGTTTGAGAAATATCGTATTCTCCTAAAATATTCTGGGAGAAAATACTAACAACAGGTGGTTTTCATAAGCAATCATGGAACCACACATATACAAACCAAAAACAAGTGTCCTTACGGATAACGAAGAGGCCGCCGCAATGTCGTCACTCATAATAAGGGGTGAAAATCACAAGAACAAATGGTCCCCACAAGACAACTGGGAGACTACAACAATCCTTGCAAATGATCGGTAGATGCCTTTCCTATGGTTTTTGCTAGGTTTGAATTTGAGGAAAAATCCTTTTCAAGAAAGGGAAAATGATGCATGTACGCCAAGCCAAGATAAAAAGTTCAAAAACTTTGAATTGAGTCAATACTTTGGAGGCTTGAAAGGAGTTTTTTGGAACAAGGGATTGAAGCTTAGGAACGTGCTAAAATGGAAGTACAAGGCTCCAAGAGGAAGACTACTCAAAGAAAGGAAACGAGGCTATGTACTCAAAGTGGCTATTATTTAAATGCAAGCCTCTTGACTAAGAAGACCCTTAATTCATTAAGGGTATTTTTGTAATTAGTAGTCTAGTCTATAAATAGTGGAGCATAGCTCATTTTAGAGGGATATTATCTTGATGAATGTTGAATATTAAATACTCTTTTGAGAGTTTGAGAGCTTGTTGAAGCTTTTGATTGTTTCAAGTTTAGAAAGGAGGGTTGCTTGGGAATCTAATTCCCTTGAGGTCTTTCTCATAGGTTTAGGTGCTTATTTGGATATTTGAAGGAGGTCTTTTCTTTCTATAGAATTGGTTGCCTTTGATTCCACTTTTGTGTCTACCTTTCTATCCCTTTTATCTTTGTTTATCTTGTTTCTTTGTTTCCTTTGTTCTTTTAGCTTCCGCGTCTTTCTTTCTTGTACCATTTGGTATCAGAGCAAGGTTTGATTTTGTTCCAACAAAATCAATCTTGGGATTGTTATCTTGAAAATAATAATAATAAAAAAAAACGTCAAAAAAAAAATCTGAATTTTTTTTGTTTTGATTTGTTGTTTTTGATACTAGATCTTGATTTCCTAGTGTCTTGTGTGTCTAGATCTCAAATTTCGTTCAATTCGGAGTTGTAGAATTGAAGATACCATTAAAGGGTTTTGAGCTTTTGAAACTTTGTGGATTTTGAAAAGTGGGTTTATTTTTGGCTTGATTTTGAAAGCTAAAAATTAGTGGGGTTTGTTCATGGCATTGAAAGGAACACGTGGGCGAAAATTTCATTGAATTTGGAGCAAAAATGAAGAAGTTATGAGCATTTGAAGATTGAAGTTTTTTCTTGTGTTCTTGAGCATCTTCATATTGTTCTTGAAGAAGAAGGTAGAAAAAGTATACTTTGATCCAAAAATTTTGAGGTCAAAGTTGGTCAAAGTGTTTGTAGGTCCATTTGTGAAAAAAAAATTTAAAAAATACCACGTCAGCAGCGCGTGTGGGACAGTTTCAGAGAGCTGAAAATGCAGGTTTTTGACACTTAGTTTTTTTTTTTTTGGGTCCTAAAGTTTTTTGGACCTAAAAATTTTTCTAAGTGTCCAAATTTTGTGATTCTTTTTTTGTTCTCTTTCTCTTTCGATCCCTCAACTATTTAATAAGTAATTAACATCTTTTGTAACACCCCGCATACTCCCAACCCAATGTGATGACGATAAACAATAGGTACTTCGGTGTCGAGAAGCCATAAGTATGTATTTGGTAATGTTAACAATGAGCAATTTGAAATTTGGCTTCGTACATGTGATTAGACTTTCATAAGAGGTGTTTTGTGATTTTTGTGGCACATTCGTGGGGTTCAAAATGAGTCTAAGAGGACCTCTAAACAAAGTATATTAAGGTTAAGAAGTGAGTTAAATAATAGGACTTGAAGTATCTAACCGAACCCGCGAAGAAAAGTCGAAAACAAAAATTTTGGAAAAAAATAAGGAGGGGCACGCCCAGGGGCGTGCCACGCCGCTCTGGGCTGAAATTTTCAGTCCAGAGGCAGTAAAGGGGCGCGCCAGGCAGCGTGCCACGCCGCCCCTGCGCACCTTTCAAAAGTTGGAAATTTTGTTTAAGTCCCAAGGGTGCCCGGGGACGTATCAAGCCGATTTTTGCCACGTTTCTTCTACAATCATGATAATATACATGAAATTAGTAAAGTATCACATTGGTATGATAAAATCACTCGAGAACGAATTTGGGGTCAAAATGACGATTTTGCCCTTTTGGTCAAAATGGGCCATACGTGGCTAGAATCGCTTGCTTTTGGAATTGAGGCTAAGAGTATGAATTGCATGAGTAGGAATATCATCGTAACGCATATGAAATGAGTTAAACATGATAAAATGTTGATTCCATTGGGTTGAGTGAATTGGGCTCAAAAAGGGGGCCCAAAATGAGAAAGAAAGCATGGGCCAAGAATGGGTCAAATGACCCATTCTTCAATTGACCAAGCATTAAATGCCAAGAGTGGATAAATATGGAATTGAGGGCCTATAAAAAGGGACCAAAACCTGATTTTTATTATGAAAAACACACATGCTTTTCTCTCATTTTCTAGAAAATTCCCAAGAACACTTCTTTGGCTCTCAAACCCTAAGGCACTTCTTGAAGCAAGATCATAATCTTCCAAGCTTGTGTAAGTGATTATTCTTGTACTTTAACATATTATAAGTATGATAAAATATGTATATCATGTTGGTGATGGTTGAAAATGTTGGACATGGCACTTTTGGCTTTTGTGAAAGATGTGAAATCCATGGGATTGTAACTTGAATTATGACTTATGACTTTGATGAAAGTGCATGATATGGATGAAATAACAACATGTATGGTGTTATTATGGTCTTAAACATGTTCTTTTTCTCTAAGTATAAATTATAGGATTTTGGCCGATTTGTTGTTATGAGGTGTATTGAAGCAATTTGATGGAAGAATTGTGATGTGGTGGTGATGAAAAAGGATAAAATATGAGCTTGGTGTAACATGCCATTGGTTATCATGTGTTGGTAAATGTATGGAATATTGTGGAATTCTTGGTATGATGATTTTATAAATGGTGTTGTCAAGGGGGGAAATGACATGTTCGAGTTGAACATGTGACTTATTGTTGTTGTATGCCATTATAAGGTTATTGGTGGTTAATGTTGGTTCCTTCATGTATTTATGTTGTAGAATAAAACATAAGGACGGAGTGGGACTATCGTATGCACGTCTAAGATTGTGTATTCGTAAGTACGAATACAAGGTATGTAAGGTTACTCTTTCCGTATCCTTCTACAACATATTGTTCCTATTGACATTGGACTTGTTTCAATTCTGAGTGCCTTGAATTATATCAATTCAGGTTGACATATATTGTTATCCATATGTGTCTTATTCTTAGATGACTTATGATTCACTTATCCCTTGTTCATTGATTGAAGTCCGAAGATGTCATAACGTTGTAAGCCTTAAAAGAACTATCTCAAGAGGGTATAATATAAATGAATCTATGTATTCTTGAAAAGCATTTTCCAATCATGTCATGCTCCAAATCCTATATTGTGAGGATCATCAGTCTCATAAGAGTAATAAGAGAGATGATGTGCAAGGTAGTGTGATTATTACTCATAAGTGAAGATGTCAATCTCATGAGTTAAATGCGTGAAGTGAAATATGCATATAAGTGTGTGCTTTACTGTCATTATCTCTAGGGTGTCACTTTCCTAGCTAGACAAAAGGGGTATAAGATTGTAAAGAAGTAAGGCACTTGGGTACTAGATGTTTCATTAGGTATGGATCACATTCTAAAGGTTATAAGTTCTAGATGGAATAATTCCAATACTATGCTATGTTAGTCACTATAGACCACCAAAGGTGGAGGGCCGGTACTATACGCTTACTTATATAAGATCTCATAAGAAGTAGCAAAATTTTCCAATAGCATTGTGATCCTCAATAGATCATACAAATTTGTATATTCTACCTTTAAGTTTCGGAACTGTGATGTTATGATTATGCTTGTACCAATCTGGTAAAAATTGAGGTATAATTATGAGTATTATCCATGGGGTGAAATGAACACCTGCATGATGGTCCTCTATATATTATCCATGGGGTGAAATGAACACCTGCATGATGGTTCTCTATACATTATCCATGGGGTGCAATGTACACCTGCATGATGGTTCTCTATACATTATCCATGGGGTGCAATGTACACCTGCATGACGGTTCTCCTTACATTATCCATGGGGTGCAATGTACACCTGCATGATGGTTCTATGAATTTCCCACTGATCAGTTGGGCCCGGGCGGTGTATGATTAAGAAGTGATTAAGTGAAGTAAGGTAAGGTAGAGAAGCATGTAGAGTGGATGTATGATACCCCACCCATAGAGTGGATGTAGGTTATATTATTAAATCCACCAAGAGAGTGTGTGTGTGTGGATGATTGTTATTCTTTCGTAATTTACTAACCAAGTAGTAGAACAATAGTGGTCCTGAATAGAGGAGAAGAGTCTCTTGAGTGTAGACATGGAAGATATTCTATGAATAGTAAGGATGTAAAATGAATGTCCTAAAATGTTCATAACGAAAGCAATAGATAAGTTTCCAATTAGACTGATGGTTTATCCATATTGAAAATCTCTCATATTTATTTCATTGACATTCTCATGTATGATGTAATTTCTATAGCCTTACATACTCGGTACATTCTTCGTACTGACCCCCTCGGGGGACTTACCTTACATGTTGCAGGTGCAGGCATTAGTAGACCTCCTCAGTAGACTGTGGATCAGTTGCAGAAGTTTTGGTGAGCTCCACTTGATTCGGAGCTTTCTGGGTCATAGTTGTATATTCATTTTGATGTTGTAAAGGTGGTATAAATAGATGTATCTGTTAGAGGCTTTGTAGACATATGTGGGTATATGAATGGAAGATGTATGTTCAATTCGACGTAATGGCTCCAATGGCCAAGTTTGATATTTCTATTTATGGCATATGTTTCCATAGTCATGTCTTCCGTATAGTTGCATGAGGTATAATAAGATTCATACGCAGATATACATACGAAGATTCATGAACAAAGATTGGTTCTCTCGGGCCATATCGGCTTCGGGTGCCAGTCCGGTCCGAATGGGATTTTGGGTCGTGACAAAAGTGGTATCAGAGCAGTTCGTTCTAAGGGTGTCTACAAAGCCGTGTCTGAGTAGAGTCTTTCTTATGGATGTATTGCGCGCCACATTTATAAGTAGGAGGCTACGGGACATTTAGGAGTTGTTTCATTTCTTCATTCTAGATCGTGCAATAGAGCCATTGTCATAGGTGGGATTACATCTGACCATTGTAACTGGCTTTATTTGATATAGCACAATGCCGATGACAAGACAAGATAAGGGCAAAGATAATCAGGTAGACATGCTCGCTAGAGAAGGAAGGAGTAACTCACCACCTAACCCCGCTAGACAAGATGAGGCTGAAACTGAATCCCCAGAATCACCTGTTACTGTTATGAAGCAAGAGGTACAGGAATTGAAAAATGCAGTGCATATGTTGACTCAAATAGTGGCTGCACAAGCTCAGGGACGAGCTGGTCCAATGACAAATGATGACGGTGCGACTAGGATAGCTAGTCGGCGGACACAGGATTTTCTGAAATTGGATCCTCCCACATTTACCGGGTCCGATCTTACTGAGGATCCGCAAGACTTTATAGATCAAATTCAAAGAGCTCTCGATGTTATGCATGTGACGGGTGTAGAAACAGTGGAGCTTGCAGCTTATAGACTGAAAGGAGAGGCTATATTATGGTACGAAGATTGGAAAAGATCCAGAGGTATCGGTGCAACTCCATCTAGTTGGGAGGAATTCAAGGCGGTATTCCTTGATCACTATCTTCCATATGAGGTCCGCGAGGCTCGTGCGGATCAGTTTTTAAATTTGCGTCAAGGAAATATGAGCGTCAGGGAGTACAGTCTTCGATTTAATTCGTTGGCTAGATATGCTCCTCATATGGTAACAACTATGGCCGATAGAGTTCATCGGTATGTAGACAGATTGGAGCCATATTTGGTAAGGGACTGTACCATTGCTGCGTTAAATAAAGATATGGATATAGCTAGAATACAGGCCTTTGCGCAGAAAATGGAAGATCAGAGGCAACAAAGAAGAGCACAAGGGTTTGAAGAAGGGCCGTCTAAGAGGGCTAGATCCACGGGACAGTCTATGGCGTCCCAAGAAGAGTCCAGGCCTCGGAGTTTTAATAGACCGCCTAGGCCTTCATTTTCTTATTCCCCGACAGGCACTTTCTCTCACTTTCGAGGGTCTAGAAGTTTAAATCAAGTCGGGCAAAGTAGCGGGGGTCGTGGTTCAGGTTCACAGACGATGGGATCTTTTCGCCCGCTGTGTCAGTATTGTAGACGATTTCATTCAGGTGAATGCCGGCGGGGGATAAATAGTTGTTATTGGTGCGGTATGACAGGGCATATGATGAGAGACTGCCCACGACGAGACTTGGATACTATGGCGCAACCTGCGGGATCAACTGTTGTATCACCACCATCGGTCCCTTCCCTAGGAAGAGGTGTTCAACCTATTGGTCGTGGTGGAGATATTAGAGGAGCGGCTAGCTCCAGTGGGACCCAAAATCGCACCTATGCTCTAGTAAACTGGCAGAATGCGGAGGCATTTTCTGATGACGTTACAGGTAAATTACAATATTTTCACATGATGTATATGTCTTGATTGATCTGGATTCTATCCTATCGTATGTTATTCCATCGACTACTACGAATCTAATGGGACATGGGAGGTTATTAGTTCAGTTACACGAACGAATCTCTACGAATCAAGGACTTGAAGAGTATACCAATGCATTGAGGGGATTCTCATCCCAAGGTAAAGAAGACCTTTCGTGTGGGCTTCAAGGTAAAATAGCTAAACTTGACACTTTTGAATTTTCAAATGAACAAAGTGTGAGTGATAGCTTGTCTTTATGTGAACTTAATAATTCTTTACCACATAGTGATAATGTCTATGTTGAGAGTGTTCATACACTAGTTGATCCTATTGATGACCGAATTGATTCTTCTTGTGAGATCGATTTGTGTCCACCTAGTGTTGACACTTGTGACTTGAATGATAGTACATTGTCATGTGATTCTTTGCCATGTTTTGATAATGTGTTTTTTGAGAATGTGGATACACTAGTTGATCCTATTGATTACCGAATTGATTCTTCTAGGAAGATAAATTTGTGTCCACCTAGTGTTGATACATGTGTTTTGAATGATAGTTCATTATCAAGTGATATTGGTATTGATCAACTAGCTTTTGCGTCTAGTCCACTACTTGAGGGTGTTTGTGATGTGATTAATGAACCTCAAGTTAGTGATGATGTTGATATCGTTGGTCAATCGAATAGGAGTGACCCTTTGAGCCTGCCTCTTAATGAAGATCCTATTGCTTGCTTGGCTCATAGGGATGATCATGCTTTTGAAACTTTTTTGAAACTTGATAATTGTCTTTTTGAGAGCGAACTTACATGTTCTAATCCTCCTTATTGGATTGACCCTTCTCTCTTTAAGTATAATGTCTTGTTTGAAGAGGATGAAATCACTCCTAGTTCGCTACCTAGTGGTGTAGATCATGTTAATGATGTAGCTCTTCTTGAGGGCTATATTCTATATAACAACCCACTATGGTGTGACAATATTCCTCCTAAAGATGGAAATCTCTTCTTGGAAGATGAGAGTACTCTTATGGGAATGGAATGAGAAGAAATGGAAGGTGCTCTTTGTGTCCCAACTATTTCTTCTTCTTTGAGTGTTCCAATTCTTGAGCATACTCTTGATAATGTTCTTGCACATAATAATGAACATTTTCTTGAGGACACCTTAGAGGAAATCACTTTGCGTGACACCTTTCTTTACTCTCTATTTGCTTATGATATTGCCAATGGTTGTGTAGAGAGTATGTCTTTTTGTGATCGAGGCATCTTTAGGGAGAATGAGCATTACTTTGACTCATGTTCATGGATACTTCTCCCATTTGACCCCGGTGACCATTTGAAATGTGGTGGGTTTTATACCCCAAACTTGGTGTTTGGTCAAAAGGGTACATCTTTGTGTGGTACACATAGTAGCAACACTTCTTTTCCTTCATGTGATAAATGCTTGGTGTTACTACTTAATTATATTATGAGCTTAAATGCAATATGTTTGTTAACTTTTGTGGGGGATACCTTTGTATTTGACCCCAGTGATGATTTGGGAGTAACCCCATTCTTGGAGATAGCTAGAGTATTGAGTGAACTCTTAATTTGGAATGATCTTGTTCAAGACCTTGCACTTAGCTTTGGAAATTATCATGTGACTTTTGACTTAAAAGGGTTTTTGTGCTTGTTGAAACATAGAACCAATGTGGGTTTTTATGTGTGGTTGACTAATTGCAATGGTTCTTATGGTTTTTCCCTTTGTCAAAGTCTTTTGAATGGCCAAGTAGCATTTATTTTATGGGGTTGCGAGCCCTTGATTGCTCATTTTGATGCTTGGCTATATGCTAAGTGTGTTCCTCCTTGGCTTGGTGATAAGTTTGATGTTGCTAAGCCTAACCCTTCTGCCATGAGGATCATGTTGTTGCTTGTTTTCCCTATGGTTTTTGATAGGTTTGGATTTGAGGACAAATCCTTTTCAAGAAAGGGAGAATGATGCATGTACGCCAAGCCAAGATAAAAAGTTCAAAAACTTTGAATTGAGTCAATACTTTGGAGGCTTGAAAGGAGTTTTTTGGAACAAGGGATTGAAGCTTAGGAACGTGCTAAAATGAAAGTACAAGGCTCCAAGAGGAAGACTACTCAAAGAAAGGAAAAGAGGCTATGTACTCAAAGTGGCTATTATTTA
The DNA here is from genome assembly GCA_031232105.1 of Capsicum rhomboideum. NCBI lineage: Eukaryota > Viridiplantae > Streptophyta > Magnoliopsida > Solanales > Solanaceae > Capsicum > Capsicum rhomboideum. The sequence continues at coordinate 58,346,148 of CP124710.1, read as the reverse complement.
AATGCAAGCCTCTTGACTAAGAAGACCCTTAATTCATTAAGGGTATTTTTGTAATTAGTAGTCTAGTCTATAAATAGTGGAGCATAGCTCATTTTAGAGGGATATTATCTTGATGAATGTTGAATATTAAATACTCTTTTGAGAGTTTGAGAGCTTGTTGAAGCTTTTGATTGTTTCAAGTTTAGAAAGGAGGGTTGCTTGGGAATCTAATTCCCTTGAGGTCTTTCTCATAGGTTTAGGTGCTTATTTGGATATTTGAAGGAGGTCTTTTCTTTCTATAGAATTGGTTGCCTTTGATTCCACTTTTGTGTCTACCTTTCTATCCCTTTTATCTTTATTTATCTTGTTTCTTTGTTTCCTTTGTTCTTTTAGCTTCCGCGTCTTTCTTTCTTGTATCACAGGTGGAGATATTTCAATGGACTTAACTAATAACCCCGGTGTCCCATTAAGTTCACATTAGTCTATGTATTAACATCCGATAGGGTAGAGCCCGAATCAATCAATACATATACATCATGTGAAAATATGGTAATATACCTAAATACCTGTACCTTCATCAGGAGATGCCTCCGCATCCTGCCGGTCCACTAAAGCATAGGTGCGATTTTGGGCTCCACTGGAACTTGATGCTCCTCTAACATCTCTATCACGACCAATAGGCCGAACACCTCTGCCTAGGGAGGGGACCGATGATGAGGATGAAACGGTTGATCCCATAGGTCGTGCTATACCACTCTCACCCCTTTGTGGGCATTCTCTTATTATATGCCCCGCTGTGCCACACCAAAAATAAGCATTTGTCCCCAACCGGCATTCACCTAAATGGTACCTTCCGCAATGCTGACACGGAGGACGAGAAAATTCTACTATCTGTGAACCTTGCACTCCACTACTCTGTCCAGATTGACTACCCCTAAACCCTCAGAATTGGGGTTGAGTGCCTACTGTGGAATAAGAAAATGAGGGTCTAGGCGGTAACATCCGAGGTCTAGATTCTCCTGGGGACACCATAGACTGCCCCATAGGTATGGCCCTTTTTGATGGCCCTTCCTCAGATTCTCGTGTCCTTCTTCTTTGCCTTTGGTCCTCCATTTTCTGTGCGAAAGCCTGAATTCTGGCGATGTCCATATCTCTGTTCAAAGCAGCAATAGTGCAGTCCCTTACCAAGTATGGCTCCAGTCTATCCACATATCGATGGACTCTTTCTTTCATTGTGGCCACCACATTCGGAGCATATCGAGCCAATGAATTAAACTGAAGGCTGTATTCTCTGACACTCATACTTCCTTGACGAAGATTTAGAAATTGATTGGCACGTGCCTCCCAGATCTCATATGGGAGGTAATGATCAAGGAAGGCCATTTTAAATTCCTCCCAACCTGCTGGAGTGCATCAATACCCCTTGATCTTTTCCAGTCTTCATACCATAATATTGCTTCACCTTTCAGTCTATAAGCCGCAAGTTCAACTGTTTCTACCCAGTCACGTGCATAACTTCTAGAGCCCTCTGGATTTGATCCACGAAGTCCTGTGGATCTGCTTTTAGGTCTGACCCAGTGAATATAGGAGGGTCTAATTTTGGGAAGTCCTGTGTTCTGCGACTCGCCATTCTAGCCGCATCATCCTCATGTGTCGTTGGACCAGCTCATCCTTGACTTTGTCCAGCCACTAGCTGAGTAAACATATGTACTGCATTTCTTAAATCCTGGTCAGTGGTATTCATAGGCGGTTCTGCAGGTACTTCTCTATCTCTTGGCTCGTTCAGAGCTGGAAAAGTAGAAGAAGAACGCGATGCAATTTCAGAGTCAGCTCCACCTTGACTAGCTTGGTCAGGTGGTGATTTACTCATTCCTTCACCGACAGGAATATCTACCTACTTACCTTTGCCTTTTCCCCTTCTCGTCATCGACATTTTTACTATAAACAAGAAAATCAATTCCAATGGTTAGATACGATTTCACTTACAACATTGGCTCTATTGCACGATCTAGAAATGAAGAAAAGAAACAACTCCTAAATTTCCCGTAGCCTCCTACTTATAAATGTGGTGCACAACACATCGATAAGTAAGACTCTACTCAGACACGACTTTGTAGACACCCTTAGGACGACCTGTTCTGATACCACTTTTGTCACGATCCGAATCCTATTCGGGCTGGACTGGAACCCGAAGACGATATGGCCTGAGAGATCCAATCTTAGCTCATGTACATTCGTATTCACATCCTGGTATGAACATCATTATGTCTCATGCAACTATACGGAAGTCATGGAAATCATGTACAATATATGAACTTGGCCGTTAGGGCCATTACGTCAAACTGAACGTACATATCTTACATTCCGTTTCCCACATAAGTCTACAAAGCCTCTACAGATACATAAATATGACAAACCTAGAGTTGGGACAACACTCCGCTCTATACTCATATACAATACCAAACAAAAGTGCATAATGACTCGAAAAGCCCTGAAGCAACTGGAGCTCCCCAACGATCCGCAAATGATCTGCAACCTACTGTGGAGGTCTACTAGCACCTGCGCCTGTAGCAAATAAAGTAAGCCCACCAAAGGGGGTCAGTACGAAGAATGTACTGAGTGTATAAGGCCATAAGAATTTCATCATACGTAATAACAACAATGGAATCAATATAAGAGAAATAGTCAATGTGAATAAACCATCTTTCTGTATATGAGGAACCATGTTCATTACATTCTTTACTTATTTTGCCTTCATATTTATTCATCTTTATTGTTCTACCCATGCTAGGCTATTCTGTCGCCCCTGGGATGAGATTAACCCATGCTACACTTTGACCCTTGGGATGTTATTGACCCATGCTAGGTACTTTGACCCCTGGGATGCTATATTAACCCATGCTAGGCTTTCGTGTCGCCCCTGCGATGTTACTAACCCATGCTAGGTACTTTGACCCCTGGGATGCTATATTAACCCATGCTAGGCTTTCGTGTCTCCCCTGGGATGTTATTATGATAACCCATGCTAGGCTTATCGCCCCTGGGATGTTATTATGATATATTGGGATCGACCCATGCTAGGTGTTTCTTCCACCCCTGGGATACCACCCAAGAATACTCCTCACTTAAACATTACTTCTTTTTTTCCTTACTCTTTCTTTCATTCTAAGAGTGATACCTTGGTGATTGAAACATTCTTGAAACTTGAAACACATACATACATTACTTCACATCTTTACTCTTGTAAGATTGATACCTTTACTTGTGAGGGATAGATACATTAATTTGCACATTACTGCCTTCATTACTTTTGTGAGATTGGTACTTTTACTTGTAAGAGATTGGTACAAAGATAATCATAATATTATTGGACTTTGGAACATGACATGATTGGAAAATGCTAATAAAAAATAAATAGATTCTCTTACATTATTACTCTCTTTGAGATAGTTCTTTTTGAAATTACAACGTTATGACATCTTTGGAAATTCAGTCAATGAATAAGAGATAAGTTAATCATAATTCATCTAAGAATAGGACACATGTGAATAACAATATATGTCAACCTGAATTGATATACTTCAAAACCCCTCGGAATTGAAACAAGCCCAATGTCAATGTGAACAATATGCTGCAGAAGGATACAGAAAGAGTAACCTTACATACCTTATCTTCTCAATACGAATACACAAGCCAATATGTGAATACAATAATTCATCTCCCTCCTTTCATTTCACTCTACAACACAAGTGCATAACGGAACCAACATTAACCACAAGTTACATTCCAAGTGTATAAGACGACCATGAGCTACATAATTACCCTATAACATTATTTCACCCTTTACAATACCATTCATGGCATTATCATACTAACAATAACACAATATTCCATACATTGACCAATACATGATAACCCAATAGCATCTCGCACCAAATTCATACTTTCCACTTCTCCATCAACACAACATCACAATGAACCCATCAAGTTACCTCAATACGTCTCATAACAACATATCGGCCAAAATCCCATAATTTACACTTATAGAAAAATAACAAGTTTAGTAACATAATCACACCATACATGTTGTTATTTCACCCATACCATGCACTTTCATCAAAACCACAAGTCACCTTTCAAGTTTAATTCACAAAGATGACACATCTTTTACAAAAACACAAAAGTGCACCACTTGCACTTTTAGACATAACCATCATGATCTACATGCTCTCCCATGCATATAATATATTAATCCATAAGAATAATTACTTACCCAAGCTTTCAAATGAGTGATCTTGTCCAAAGAAGTGCCTTAGGGTTTGGAGTTGAGAGATAAGGCTTGTGGAAATTTCTAGATTTGATATGAGAGTTTTGTGTGATAAAAAAATCTGATTTTTGGCCCTTTATATAAGCCCTCAATTCATCCTTAGCCATTCTTTATCATTAAATGCTATGTTTGGCTTGGTCAATGGAAGAATGGGTTATTTGACCCATTTGGCCCATGTCTTTTGCCTCATTTTGGGCCTTCATTGAGCCTAATTCACTTAATCCAATAAAATCAATAATTTATCATGTTTAAATCATTTCATATGTGTTACGACAATATTTGCACTCACGCAATTTATATTCATAGCCTCAATCCCAAAAACAAGTGATTCTATCTAATCGTGGGTCATTTTGAACATAAAGGGTAAAAACGTAATTTGGATGTCAACTTCGTCCACGAATAATTTTACCAAATTGGAATAACAATATAATACTTCAATCATTCCATGTATAGGCTCATGGTTGGAGAAGAAATGTGGCAAAAAGCTGCCCGGTACACCCCCGGGCACCCTTGGGACTTAGAAAAATTTCCAACATTTGAGAGGTGTGCACAAGCAGCCTGGCACGCCCCTGGGCGCGCCACCTTGCTGCCTGTGCCCAAAATTTTGGGCAAAAAGCGGCCTGGCACGCCCTCTGGCGCGCCTGGTCCTTTTTTTTTTGAAAATTTTCGTTCTTCGACTTTTCTTTGCGGATTTGGTTAGATACTTCAAGTTCTATTCTTTAAATTACTTCTTACCTTTAATATCCTTTGTTTGGAGCTCCTACAAGCCTCATTTTCAACCCCACAAATTCTCCATGAAGTCAAAAAACACCTCCTACAAAGTTCTAATCACATGTACGAGGCCCAATATCAATTATCTCATCAATAACATTACAAAATACATACTTATGGTTCTCGACACCTAAGTAAACATTGTTCAACGTCGTCAAGTAGGGTTGGGAAGGTACGGGGTGTTACAAAGGGAAAGAGATGCAATCCCAACACTAAATTTTAAGGTCTAAATACTGACGTGATAGCTGAAACGTGGACTAAATTTGAATTCATGAATGTATGACATGACATGAGAGTAACAGGGTGATATGGATTAGAAATAATTAATTAAGGGTAAACTATTACCTTGAGTTGGAGTAGAGTTCGAAGAGAAAAGATGGAGGTAATTGGTCATCATATCTGCCTTTGCTTCCCAAGTAGCTCCCTCAACTAGCTGATTTCGCCAGAGAACCTTTACTGAAGCAACCTCTTTATTCCTCAATTTTTGAACCTGATGATCAAGGATCTCAATTGGTACCTCCTCATAAGAAAGGTTATCTTTCACACCCACACTGTCTAAAGGTACAGCCGATGCGGGATCACCAATGCATTTCTTTAACAAGGAAATATGAAAACCCGAATGCACTGATGCTAAATATGCAGACAAATCCATCTCATAGGCTACATTACCAAAATGACCCACAATCTTAGAAGGACCAACATAGCGGGGACTGAGCTTTCCTTTCTTGCCGAATCTCTTTACCCCTTTCATGGGTGAAACTTTCACGTAAACCAAATCACCAATAGCAAACTTAAGTTCCCTTCTCCTCACATCTGCATAGGATTTCTGATGACTCTGAGCTGTTTTAGTCTTTATCTAATCAACTAAACTTTCTCCATTGCCTCATGGACTGAATCTGAAGTGTTAACTGGTAGAAAATGGGCTTAGTCATTCGATCTTCAATAACCCAGATAGAATCATATTGTCGGCGAGTACAAGGAAATCCTGTAATGAAGTTCATATTTACCACTCCCCACTTCTAAGTAGGAATACTGATATCCTAAAGCTTACCACCCGGTCTCTGGTGCTCAACCTTAACCTGCTGGCAAATTGGACACTTAGCCACAAATTCTACGATATCCATCTTGATTCCATTCCACTAATAGACTTCCCGTAGATCACGATACATCTTAGTTAGCTCCTGGGTGAATAGAGAGAACTGTGAGCTTCTGCTAGCATCCGCTGTCTCAAGTCATCTACATCTGGAACACATAATCTGCCTTGACAACGCAGAACACTATATCCCCCTTGGGAGAAAACCTTAACTTTCTAACTCTGGACTGCTTCTTTCAACTTATGTAGAATATGATCACTATCTTGCTTTTCTTTTACCTTAGCTATTAAGGAAGATTCTAAACCATTCTAAATCAAGGTATTACCTTCGGCTGGATATACCAATCAAACTCCTACTATAGCAAGCTGGTGAACCTCATGAACTAACTCTTTCTTCCCATCCTTAATATGAGAAACACTTCCCATAGATAATCTACTAAGAGCGTCAGCCACCACATTGGCTTTACCCGGATGGTACAAAACACTCATATCATAATCCTTCAACAACTCTAGCCACCTTCTCTGACGAAGATTTAGATCCTTCTGGTTGAGTACATATTGAAGGCTTTTGTGATCAGTGAACACATCAGCATGAACCCCATAAAGATAGTGCCTCCAAATTTTTAAGGCAAAAACAACTGCTGCCAACTCAAGATCATGAGTTGGGTAATTCTTCTCATGAGGCATGAGCTGTCTAGAGGCATATGCTATAACCTTGCCATGCTGCATCAACACACACCAAGGCCAACTCTGGATGCATCACAATAAACTACAAAATTACCTGAACCCTCTGGCAGAGTCAAAACTGGTGCGGAGGTGAGTCAAGTCTTCAACTCCTAAAAACTCTTCTTGCAAGAATCGGACCACTAAAATTTGACTTTCTTCTGAGTCAATCTGTACATGGGGGAAGAAATAGAGGAAAATCCCTTAATAAATTATCTGTAGTAACCGTCTAAACTCAAGAAACTCCTGATATCTGATTGAGAGATGGGTCTAGGCCAATTCCTCACTACTTTGGTCTTTTAAGAAGCAACCCTAATGCCTTCACCAGAAATGATATGACCAAGGAATGCTACTGATTTCAACTAGAATTCACACTTACTAAATTTCGTGAATAACTGGCGATCTTTGAGAGTCTGTAAGACAATCCTCAAATAGTATACATGTTCATCCTCACTCCGAGAATAAATGAGGATGTCATTAATAAAGATAATGACAAACATGTCCAAGTACTGCTTGAACACCCCATTCATCCATACGTTAGTCCGAAAGACATAACAATAAATTTGAAGTGACCATACCTAGTTCTGAAGGCTGTCTGCAGAATTTCATATTCTCGGACTCTGAGCTGATGATAACAAGATCTAAAGTCTATTTTAGAGAGACAATTGGCCCCCAAAAGTTGGTCGAACAAGTCATCAATCCTGGGGATGGGATACTTATTCTTGACTGTGACTTTGTTCAACTGATGATAGTCGATGCACATTCTGTGAGAATCATCCTTCTTTCGCATGAAAAGAACTTGAGCATCCCATGGAGACATGCTGGGCCTGATAAAACCTTTGTCTAGAATATTTTTTAACTGCTCTTTCAATTCTTTAAGCTTAGATGGAGCCATTATGTAGGTTGGAATTGAGATCGGCTGGGTATTTAGAAGGAGATCTATTCCGAAGTCAATTTCCCACTCGGGAGGAACTCTGGTAGATCTTATGGAAACACTTTTGGAAGCTCATTTACACTGGAACTAACTCAAGAGTTGGGGTACTGGACTTTTAATTCTTAACCCAAATAGGATGATAGATGCACCCTTTGAAAATCATTTTTCTAGCCTTAAGGTAAGAGACAAACTGACCTATAGGCACTGTAGTATTATCCTTCCACTCTATGACTGAGTCATTTAGAAATTGAAACTGGACTACTCTTTTTCTACAATCAATAGAGGCATAGAAAGAGTGGAGCCAATCCATGCCAAGAATGACATCGAAATCTATCATGCGTAGCTCTACAATATCAATTGAGGTGACTTTCTGAGAAATGGTGACTGGGAAATTTCTGTATACTCGTCTAACTATCACTGAATAACCAATTGGAGTAGAGACTGAGAAGGGTTCTAAAAGGATTTCAGGAGTAACATCGAAGTCTACATCTATGTAAGGATTCACAAAAGAAAGTATGGCTCCGGGATTTAATAATGCATCGACATGACTATAAAAGACCTGTAATTTACCAACGACTATATCATGAGTACCTTTCTGATACTGTCAGTTCTGAAGGGCATAAAACCTGTTCTGACGCTGCCCATTAGCTGCACTGGATGAGGCACCCTGCTGAGTCGAGTGACCTACTAGAGCTGTTACAGAGTTAGACTAATTCTGCTGACGAGTATCTCTACCTCTCTGCAAAGCCACTGGACACTCCCTCAATCTGTGGACTAGCTTACCACACCTAAAACAAGCATCACTACCAGCCATGCACTCACCCTTGTGGTTCTTACAACACTTCTTGCAAAAAGGATTAGTACGACCACTAGAAACACTGCCTTGGGACTTAGAGCCTGGTGCCCTATCCCAATTATCTTGCCTGAACTTAGGCATTGGAGCACTAGAAGAAGATGGGGCTGTACCCGAAGATTTCTGGCAAAACTGAGAACGGTTACCACCATCTGACCTCTACTGAGAGAAATTAAAGCTACCTGTTTTGGCCCTCTTACTATCTCTATCCTTCTCTTTAATCTTTTTTTCCTTAATTTTTTAAGCATGAATCATTAATCTGGAGATGTCCATCTTCTTAACCAACATAGTAGTCCTGTACTTTTTGACCACATCCTTAGAAACACTAGACACAAACTTACTCATACGAGCCCTGGAGTCAGCAACCATTGTTGGCACATACTTTGCCAACTGAGTAAACTTAAGAGAATACTCTTTCACACTCATGTTACCTTGTTTCAGATCTATGAACTTCTGCACCTTGGATTCCCTCAACTCAAGTAGGAAAAATCTATCCATGAAAGCAACAACAAACTCATCCCACTCTACCGGTTCTACATCTGTACCTCTATCCTCTTTCCAATGCTTACACCAAGTGTGAGTCACTCCTTGCAACTGATAAGCAGCCAAGTCAGCACTTTCAGTTGGAGTGACACCCATGATCTCAACAACTTTTTAAATACTATCCAAGAACTCTTGAGGATCCTCTTCAGATTTAGACCCAAAGAATACCAGAGGATTCATCCGAGTGAAGTCTCGAACTCTGATTGCTACCGTATTCACTGCCGAGTTGGCTGGTACTACAGCCTGCCAATTATTCTGGGTGGTCATGGACTGGGTTAATGCTGTGAAGGTAACCCTGAATTTAGCATAGGAGATATTTTCATTCAAAGGGTTTGCTAGAGCTAGTAGAGCTTGCTGATTTCCATTCCCGTTACCATTACTATTTGCTTTCCATTGAATACTGTGCAGAAGCTAAACCAAAATGACACAATTATAATAAAATTAAAATCAATAGTGGATATCAAACTAAGACTGTCTGGCATAAATAATATGTTGGCATATCTAACTATCTGTCTGAAAGCCTCTACATCATACGAGTTGCTAGGACAAGCCCCCAACTAACTCCAACTGTCTGAAACTAAATATTACTAAAAAGAAAGATTAATGAATGGACCTCGAATGATAAGGACTCACCAACACTGCTGCTGATATAGTATGGAATCATACTAAGCATGGTTTGGATGCTGAACGTCTGCACCTATATTATAAGACTATAGCACAATGAAGGTATGTGGTCAGTACTTTGAATGTACTGAGCATATGAGATCGAAAATATTGATATAAGATGAACATGATGCATGTGACATGGTAAACTGATGCAAGATCAAGTAATAAACATGTACTATATAATAAGCTGAACAACTAAATACAAGGTCATGCAAGTATCTGAATCTAAACTATGAACTATGGACTGTGGGAGCTATTGTTAATCAAAATACCCTAATCTGAGCTAATCGGGGTCCAACCTATAACCCTAGCTGGAAGGGTGTTCAGTAACTTGCCAGGGGTATGATCACTGATTGATGTGAATCCACTAACTGATGTCCAAAAGGACTAAGGTGTCAAGCCTGGTCTGACGGTTGACCCTTTAGAACCTACTGTGGTGCCGTATTTTTGTTCCTTAGGGACTTCTGCTATAGGTCTCAGCCTAACTGACGGGTAAGCCTTCATCCCTACGTCTGCTCGGTGCTAGGTACTACTCCCAACTAAATGACATAAATACTGAGATGCTAAATAATGCTAATAATCAAAAAAATATAAATAAATGTAGTATCTGAAATTATTCAAACATGTAAGCTGGAGGATTCAATACTCATAAATATATGCATAAAATCCTAGATCATCGGGTGTTCATAACCCACCATCTCTGAAAAATATAACTATCATGATGATTTCTATAAACTGAATAAAGTAAGAAATTTCATGGCTCAAGTTCAAAATTCATGGATATAATTAGGGTTAATAATTTGGGACATGTACTAGTACTGAAATTCATGGTAAAACATGGATTACAACTCATTAATACCAAGGGCGTAAGATATCAAGGAATTTACAACCTTCATGAACCCTAAGCTCTGAAGAATGAATTAAACTTGAGAAATTGAGTTAACTTTGGGACTCAATGGGTGAAAGGAAACCCATTGATGAAATCCCACATACCTGGAGATGAAAACCTTAGAGAAATCTTTGGAATTAGAAGTTTGAAGAAGATGAACCCTAGTTACCTGAAGAGGAGAGAAATCGCCTCTTTTTTCTTATCTTTGCTAAGTGTCGATTGTTTTTCTGAGTAATGAGGACTTAGGGTAATATTAAACTTAGTAATAAGCTAGTAATGAGGACTTAGGGTAATATTAAACTTAGTAATAAGCTAGTAATGAGGACTTAGGGTACTATTAAACTTAGTAATAAGCTTTGGAAATGCTTAAATGACATAATTTTGATGTTAAAAGGGTGGGAAAAGACTGAGGTGTCCTTATAAAAACGTACTGGAAAAATTGCTGGAAAAAGACTGAGACCTTACCACAATCGTGGGTCCTACCTACGATCGTTCCTACCTACGATCGTGGGTTGTGATCGTGATATGGGCTTGACCTTTTGGGTTCTCTTAACATGATTAGAAAAGCCATGGTACAATCATGGGTCCCACTCACGATCGTGCCTTGGTTCATAGCTTGGGAGGTCTAGTCGGATCAAGTTTTAATGCCACCATCGTGCCTTTAATCGTGGTTTTAATGCACGGTCATGGTTCCCTCTCGTGGTTGGAAGGTATACATGTAAAATTTTAGGTTTTTGGGGCTGTTTCCATCAGATGGGAGCATGGTACGATTGTACATTGTAACCCCTTCGCTCGTAGGTTCTCACTATTGTACAGTGCTTCACTAAAATGGCCATAACTCTTAGCTTTGATATCAGATTAAGGTGAATCTGGATGCGTTGGAAATATAATTAAAATACATATCATTTGGTGGGTCTTGAACTCAAAAATACCCCAGAACCTAGGATTTATACTTGTTTGAAGTTGACAATAGCAAGATTCTTCACATGGAAACCACCGATAAGGAAGGTTTTAACTTGGATATGAGCTAGGAGTTTCTTGTGGCCTTAATACATGTATAAATCACTTATAATATAGCTGAAACATGTAGTTTAATTTTACATATACTTGATGCATGGTTCTAATCTTAGCTTGGGATTTTTGGGACGTTACAGTCTGTAGGGTGATGAATGGCGAAGAAGAAAGAATTGAAGGTGGTGGTGAGTAAGATATAATAGTGATAATGGTGGTGGGTAGCGAAGAAATAATAAGAATAGAAGGTGATATGATGATAGGGAAGAGCAAATAAATGGTGGTGCTGGTGGCTAGACACAATTTTTCTGGTGAGATGTGAGATGAGTTGGTGGGATTTAGTGATGGAGAAGACATAATTATTGGAGTTTTTTAATGGTTAATTTGAAATTAATTAGTATAAAATATAACTAATAAAAGAAAAATTAATGAATAGATAAAAGAAAATAATTAAATAAAACAAAAGAAAAAAATATAACAATTATAATTTCTAACATGATGCTGATGTGGCGCTGATGTGGCGAGCGAGTATAAAATACCATATGTTGTGAAAGTGGTGTTATACATTTTAGGGTGATATTAAATTCACTTTAATATGTACAAGAGTTTAATAGGTCGTCTTATTAGTTTGAGTGTGAAATCGACTTTTTGAAAAAAGTTTAGGTTGTATTTGATAGCTTTTCTCTTAATTCTATAAATCAAGTATTTTGTCACATTGCTCTAACACTCTAGACTCTACAGAGAAAATTGAAGGAAAGGTGTTGTTCAAGTGTTAAATTAAATTTTGGTGACTATTTTGACAAAGGTAAGGTCAAAGCCACTTAAAATAAAGGTTAAGTTAATTGAGGAATGAATTAATATTTTTAAAACTACTTAATATATTTAAAAATACAAAACAACCCAACTCATTTAATTCCAAAATATAAACAAAACTAAATAAGTTTTCTAAAAAATTTCCCAAAACTGTCTGTAACACCCCGTACATCCCCGACCTTAATTTGATGGATTGGTGACCTAGGGTGTAGTTATAAACCTTAACTTCGAGAGCACTAAGTACGTGTGTTGCATTGGTTTTGGATGGAACATTTGATATCGTACTAGTCAATGTGATTAGACTCTTGTAGGAGGAGTTTGAAACTTTCTAAAAAATTATAGGAGTGATAAGTGATGCTTGAAGGACTTCCAAGCAAAGGATATTAAAGCTAAGAGGCAAGCCAAGCAGTTGAACTTGAAGTATCTAACCAAATCCGCAAAGAAACGTCGAAGAAAGGAAAATTTTCAAAAAAAATGGGCCAGGCGCGCCCAGGGGCGTGCCAGGCTGCTCTGGCCTGATTTTTTTTGTGGCACAGGCAGCAAGGGGGTGCGCCAGGCAGCGTGCCAGGCCGCCCCTGCACACCTTTCAAAAGTTGGAAATTTTAGTCTTACGGGCGCCCGGGGGCGTGCCGAGCCGCTTTTTGCCGAATTTCTTCTCCAACCATGAGCCTATAAATGTGATTCTTGGGTTATTATATAATTATTCCATCTTGGTAGGACTACGCTTGAACGATGTTGGCATCCAAATTATGTTTTTACCCTTTTATGTTCAATTAACCCATAAGTGGCTAGAATTTTTTATTTGGAGATTGAGGCTACGAATATGAGTCTCGTGAGTTGAATATTGTCGTGACACTTATGAAATTATTTAAACATGAGATATATGATGGATTAAACATTTAATTTGGTGGGCTAAGTTGATATGTGTTATTGGGCTCAATTTAAAGCCCAAATTGGAACAAAAGACATGGTTCAATGGGTCAAATGACCCATTCTTCCTTTGACTAATCAATAATTGATCAAAATGGCTAAGTATGACTTCAAGGTCCTATAAAAGGAACCAAAAAATATGATTTTATTCATAAAAAGGCACATGCCATTCTAGACTTTTCCAAAAAAGCAAAAAGAGATATTTTCTCTCAAACTCTCAAATCCTAAGTCATCTCCTTGGACAAGATCATCATTTTACAAGCCTTGGTAAGTGTTTATTCTCATGATTTACCATATTATATGCATGAGAGATTATGTAGTTCATGTTGTTTATGGTTGCAAGTATTGAGTAATGCACTTTTGCTTTTTGATAAAAGATGCATCATCCATGTGATTTGAACTTGAAAGAGGACTTGATGTTTTGATGAAAGTGAATGATGTGGATGAGATCTCAACATGTATGGTGTGTTTATGTCCTTAAATTGTTATTTTTCTATATGTGTAAATTGTAGAATTTTGGTTATGAAATGTATTGAGGTGACTTGATGGATTAATTATGACGTGGTGTTAATGAAGAAGCGTAAAGGGTGAACTTGATGTGAAATGCTATTGGTTTGTGATGTTATGGTCAATGTGTGGAATGTTGTGGTATTGGTGGTGTGAAAATGCCGTGAATTGTGTTTTAAAGGGTGAAATGACATTATAGGGCAATCATGTAACTCGTTGCTATCTTATGCACTTGTAAGGTAGCTAATTGTTAACGTGAGCTCCGTTATGTACTTGTGATGTAGAATGAAATGTAAGGAAGGAGCTGAATTGTTGTACTCAGATATTGGATTGTGTATTCATATTGGTAAGATAAGGTATGTAAGGTTACTCTTTCCGTATCCTTCTGCAACACATGTTGTTCACATTGTACTTGTTCCATTCCGAAATATCCAAAGGTATCTCATTTTCGAGTTGTCATATAGTATCACTCACAGGACCAATTGTGATTCACATGTTTCATATCCATTGACTAATGTTTAAAAATTCCAATAATGTACCATTACCAATGTATCAATCTCATACAAAAGTAAAAGAGTAAAGTAATGCTTAGTTGTTTACTGTTTGAGCACAGGGGGCAATCCAGAGGGGTGAAAACTCTGGTCGGAACGAACCTGTTTTACTGGTATGGATCGCACTCTAAGGGGCATAAGCCTGGCTGGAACGATCCCAATAGTATGTTATTTTTTTTCCCACTGATCAGTTGGGGCCTGGGTATGATATGATCAAATGATGGTAAATGAATGTAAAAGCAAAGAACGCAATGAATGAAATGTACATGGTTCCACGTACAGAATGGTGACTGATCCATACTATTTATTCACATGTATTTGATCCCATTTGAGATCCTATGTTTCATACAGTTTCTTATAGCCTTCCATACTCAGTACATTCTTCATACTGACCTCCCTTGGGGGGGCTTACCTTACTGGCTGCAGGCACAGGTACTAGTAGACCTCCATAGTAGGTTGTGGATCATTTGCGGATCATTGATGAGCTCCAGTTGATTAGGGGATTTTCGAGTCATTATGTACATTTTCTTTGGTATTGTATATGTGTATAGAGCGGGGTGTTGTCCCGACTCTAGGTTGGTTATGGTTATGTATCTGTAGAGGCTTTGTAGATTTTTGTGGGAGAATAATTGTAAGAGATGTATGTCCATTTTGACTTGATGGCCCTAACGGCTAAGTTTCATATATATATATAGCATATGTTTCCACGACTTTCGTATAGTTGCATGAGATATAATGATGTTCACACAGAGACATGCATATGATTGTACATAAGTAAAGATTGGTTCTCTCGGGCCTCAACGGCTTCGGGTGCCAGTCCGCCTCAATGGGATTTGGGGCGTGACAAAAATAGTATCAGAGCAGGTTGTCCTAAGGGTGTCTACATAGCCGTGTCTAAGTAGAGTCTTGCTTATCGATGTGTTGGGCGCCATATTTATAAGTAGGCGGCTACGGGATATTTAGGAGTTGTTTCTTTCCTTCATTTCTTAGATCGTACAGTAGAGCCGTTGTTGTAGGTGGAATTATATCTGACTATTGGAATTGGTTTTCTTTGATATATTAAAATGCCGATGACAAGACGGGATTGAGACAATGGTAAGCAGGTAGATATGCCTGCCGGAGAAGGAACTAGTAAATCACCACCTGACCAATCTAGTCAGGGTAGGGCTGAAACTGAATTTGCATCTCGGGCTTCTTCTACTTTTCCAGCTCCAGAAGAGCTGAGGGCGAGAGAAGAACATGCCAAAACACCTGTTAATGAAACTGTGCGGGATCTAAGAAATGCAGTGCAAATGTTGAATCATATAGTTGTTGCATTGATTCAAGGACAAATTGGTCCAACGGTAAGGAATGAGGATACAGATAAGGCAGCTAGTCGGAGGACACGGGATTTTCTAAAATTGGATCCTCCCACCTTTATCGGATCAGATCTGAATGAAGATCCACAGGAGTTTGTGGACCAAATTCAAAGGGCCCTAGAGGTTATGCACGTGACTGGTATAGAAACAGTGGAGCTTGCAGCATATAGACTAAAAGGCGAGGCTATATTATGGTACGAAGATTGGAGACGATCTAGGGGTATAGGTGCACTTCCAGCTAGTTGGGAAGAATTCAAAACGACATTCCTTGATCATTATCTCCCACATAAGATCCGAGAGGCTCTTGCGGATCAATTTTTAAATCTTCATCAAGGAAATATAAGCATCAGGGAGTACAGTCTCTGATTTAACTCGTTGGCTAGATATGCTCCAAATGTAGTAGCCACTATGGCTGACAGAGTTCATCGGTACGTGGATAGATTAGATCTATACCTGGTTTGGGATTGTACCATTGCTGCCTTGAATAGAGATATGGACATAGCCAAAATACAAGCCTTTGCGCAAAAAATGGAGGATCAGAGACAACAGAGAAAGACACAAGAATTTGAAGAAGGGCCATCCAAGAGGGCTAGACCTATGGGACAGTTCATGGCGTCCCAAGGAGGATTTAGGCCTCCGATTTTTCCTAGACCGCCTAGACCATTATTTTCTTACCCTACAGCAGGTACTCCATCTCAATTTTGAGGGTTTGAAGTTAGTCAAGCAAGGCAGAGTAGTGGAATACGGGGTTCCCGGACAGCGGGATCTTTTTATCATCTGTGCCAGCACTGTAGTAAGTTTCATTCAGGTGAATGCTGGTTTGGAATGAATATTTGTTTTTGGTGAGTGCCCACTGAGGGCCATGGGTAGTATGACACGACCTACGAGATCAGCCGTCGCGTTATCATCATCAGGTGTACAACCTGCTGGTCATGGCAGAGGTGTTAGAGGAGCAACCGGTTCTGGTGGAATCCAGGACCATACCTATGCCTTCACGGATCAACAGAATTTGGAGGCTTCTCCTGATGTAGATACAGGTACAGTATTTGTCATGCCTCAAATCCCATTGGGGCGGACATGACACCCAAAGCTGTTAAGGCCCTAGAGAACCATTCTATACGTTCACATAGTTGTCATCAATGGGCTAGCATTCAATCACTTATGGTTACAACATATCAATAATAGAAATCTAATAAGAACATTTATATAAACATGAGACATGGCCGTTGGAGCCATATGGTCAAAAAAGTACTATGTTTCTTTCTTTAACTGTACAACGTCTACAAAGCCTCTACCAGATACATAAACAAACCTACAGTCGGGACGAGTCCCCGCTTTATACATCTGTAATACAATACCAAAATCAACATGTACATACGACTCAAAAAGCCCCGAATGAACTGGAGCCCACCAATAATTCGCAGAAAACCCGCAGCTTACTGTGGAGGTCTACTAGTACCTGTGCCTGCAGCAAGTAAGGTAAGTCCCCCAAGGGACATCAGTACGAAAGAATGTACTGAGTATGTAAGGCTATAAGTAACTGTATGAGATATAAGAACTTTAATGGAATTAAGTACAAGTGAACGAACAATATAAATAAACTACCATACAGTATATGTGTGGAATCATGTACATTGCTTTCTTTACTTTATTGCACTTTACTTTACTATACTGTACATCATCAATCATCAATCATATCATGCCCGAGACCAACTGATCAGTGGGAAATAACATAATAATTGGGATCGTCATCCATGCGGATGTTCCTTTCATCCCATGGGATACCACCCGTAATAATGGGATCGACATTCGTGCGAGTGTTTCTTTCACTCCATGAGATACCACCCATGCTATAATAATCGGGATCGACATTCATGTGGATGTTCCTTTCATCCCATGAGA
This sequence comes from Capsicum rhomboideum, assembly GCA_031232105.1. Lineage (NCBI taxonomy): Eukaryota > Viridiplantae > Streptophyta > Magnoliopsida > Solanales > Solanaceae > Capsicum > Capsicum rhomboideum. Next base: position 58,328,298 of record CP124710.1, on the reverse strand, counting down.
TACCACACATTCTCAACATTAACCATTACACAATTACTCACATTACTTCATTCTTTAGCTATAAGAGTGATACATTGATAACTGTGCTTTATTGGAACTTTAGAAATTTAGAACGTAGCATTATTGGAACGTTAGAACCATGTTCAATGAATGAGAGATAAGTGAATAACAAGTACTAATAAATCTGAAATGAGATACTCTAAACCATTTAGAGGAAGGAGACACTGTACAACCCTTTGGGGATAGGACAAGTGTTATGATAATATGAACAATAGATGCTGCAGAAGAATGCGGAAAAGAACAACCTTACATACCTTATCTTCCCAACACGTAACTACAATGATTCAGCTCCTTCCTTATGTGTTACTCTACAATAAAAGTACATAATGGAGCGAACATTAACGGCTAGCTACATTATAAGTTCACAAGACGGTAAGTAGGTGCTGAATGGAAAGTAGAAACCGTCCAACCTCCAAAATACATTGTGCATCACTCCCCCCTTCATTATACAACCAAATAACATTATTCCACCACATTACACTATAACTTACTGCTTTTGCAAAACAACACCACCAAATCAGTCCACACACCACCAAAACAGTCCACAAACCAACATAAACGTTACAAACCGGTAGGATTCCTACCTAGTTTATCCTTTATATTTCCACTCCAAAGAAACTCCATATATTCACCCCATAAGGTCACCATACTTCCTTCCACAGTAGAATACCAAAATCATTCCACAACAGTTCCAAAATTCAGTTTAACATAACAAAAGAGTATTCTCTTTTCACTACAACAAACGTTCCATTTACCAACACATATAAACATTCCCATCAAGCCATACATAAAAGGAATGATTTATGGGTAGAACCACAATTTAATATACTGAAATTTAATCATCATAACTTAATTTTTTCAACACCTTAAGCCCCTATACAAGTCCAAGCCACAAGGAAGACAAATTCATCAAAACTAACACAAGTGGACTGCCAACTAATTAAGGGACTGCACTATACATTTTAAACATAAACAACCTGATTTACACACTTTATTATACATATATTACATTAATATACAAGGGTATACACTTACCAAGGCTTGCAAAGTGGAGGATTCACCCAAGAACCCTAGGGAATTTTGGGGCGGCTGATTGGGGTTTGAGAGAGGAGAGAGTGTTTTAATTTTCTGTTTTTGGAAAATGAAGTGAATGGATAAATGTGATGAATTTCATCTCTTTATACTCCCTATTATCCACCTCTTTTAGCTCATTCTTATCCCCTTTTTTGGTCAAAAATAGTCCAAGTAGGTGATGCACCTACTTGGCTATACAAGCTGTCCAAAACTGTCCACTTTCTCACTTTATTTCTACTTGGATCATGTCTTGTTGGGCCTGAATTAATAGTAGGTGTTGGGCTGGTCCTCTTTCAATTTTTATGTACTTACTTTGGGCCTCAATTGAGTCCATTAACTTATATCCAAATGCATCCCAATAGTTTAATTAGGTGATACACCTACTATCTTAATTAAGTCACGGAAGCACCTCGTTTATGTTCTCCCCTTTTTCCAACGTCTTAATCCTTCTACCTTAATCCACCACTTAACTTTAACTTTACACTCAATTATTTCCTTATTATATCAAGTTTATATACTTTTATCCATGCTAGGTTAATTGTATAAATTTTGAAAATGTACGGGGTGTTACATCCTCCCCCCCTTAGGAACATTCGTCCTCGAATGGTAGTATCATCACTATTCAGCTTAAACTAGTTCAAGCTTAAGTTTAATATTTATACTTCCATATAACACTTATATATTTATATACTTACTTGTTATTGCTCCAATTCAGCATCTAAGGCTTCCACTTCGGTTTCAAATAATTGAGGATACTTAGATTTCATCATTTCCTCAGCTTCCCATATGATTTCTTCTACCTGTTGATTCCTCCAAAGCACTTTTACGGAAGCTACCTCTTTATTTCTTAACTTCTTAACTTGTTGATCCAGAATAGCAATAGGTACTTCTTCATAGGTGAGATCTTCCGTAATTTGTACATCTTCAGTAGGAGTAATATGAGATGGATCTCCTATGCACCTTCGAAGCATTGAGACGTGAAACACTGGATGAACTGTGGAGAGTTCTTGGGGTAGTTCCAACTTATATGCGACTTGGCCAAATCTTCGGATAATCTTATATGGTCCTATATAACGTGGACTTAGCTTTCCCTTTTTTTCCAAATCTCATCACTCCTTTCATTGGCGATACTTTCAAAAATACCCAATCACCTATAGCAAACTCTAGCCCCCTTCTTCTAACATCGGCATATGATTTGTATCGACTTTGGGCTGTTCCTAGCCGTTGCTGTATCACCTTAACCTTTTCCATGGCTTGATGAACAAGGTATGGTCCAAATAAAATAGCCTCACCTACCTCAAACCACCCAATTGGTGACCTACATTTTCTCCCGTATAAGGCTTCATAAGGTGCCATTTTGATACTTGAATGATGGCTATTATTGTAGGCGAACTCAATAAGAGGTAAATGATCATCCCAACTACCTTTAAAGTCTAATACACAAGCTCGCAGCATATCTTCAAGTGTCTGTATGGTGCGTTCTGCCTGTCCATCTGTTTGTGGGTGAAAAGCTGTACTTAAATTCACTTGAGTACCCAAACTTCTCTGAAAATACTTCCAAAAGTTTGCAGTAAATTGATCTCCCCTATTAGATATAATAGAAATTGGAATTTCGTGCAGTCGAACTATCTCTTTAACATACAACTGTGCATAATCTTCAGCTGTATAAGTGGCCTTGACTGGTAGGAAATATGCTGACTTGGTAAGCCTGTCAACTATTACCCATATGGAATCAAATTTTCGCAGTGTACGAGGTAAACCTGTGATGAAATCCATGTCAATCATATCCCACTTCCAGACTGGGAGATTTATACATTGCATAGAACCTCCAGGCTTCTGATGCTCTACTTTTATTTGTTGACAAATTGGACATTGGGCTATAAATTCTGCAATATTCTTCTTCATATCACCCCACCAATATACTCCTTTCAGATCGTGGTACATTTTAGTTGATCTCGGATGAATAAAATACCTGGAATGATGTGCCTCTGTCATAATCCTTCGTCTTAACTCATCTACATTAGGTACACATAATCTGTTTTGACACTGAAGCACTCCTTCTTGTGTAAGCTCAAATGCCTTTGTCAAACCTTGTTGCACATTCTCCTTAAGCTGTGATAGAAAAGGGTCTGCATACTGCTTCTCTTTCACCTCAGCTACTAATGAAGATTCTGCCGCATTTTGCACAACAACTCCTTCCTCTGGAGTTTCAAGACGGCGAACCCCTAAGCTAGATAATTGATGTAGATCCTTGATTAACCCTTGTTTTCCCTTAAGCTGGCCATAAGTGTTCCCCATTACCTTATGACTTAATGCATCAGCTACCACATTTGCCTTCCCCGGATGATATAAAATATCAATGTCATAATCTTTTAATAGTTCAAGCCACCTCCGCTGCCTCAAATTTAGGTCCTTCTGCTTAAAGATATATTGTAAACTCTTATGGTCGGTATATATGTCAACATGAACCCCATATAAATAGTGGCGCCATATCTTTAAAGCAAATACCACTACTGCTAACTCAAGATCATGTGTTGGATAATTTTTTTCATGTGGCCGCAATTGTCTTGAGGCATAAGCTATCACTTTACCATGCTGCATCAATACACATCCCAAGCCAACTCCTGAAGCATCACAATACACTGCATACCCTTCTGGAAGTACCAATACGGGTGTAGAGGTCAGCTTATTCTTCAGATCTTGGAAACTCTTCTCACATGCATCATTCCATTGAAACTTAGTTGCCTTGTGTGTTAGCTTTGTTAATGGTGCAGCAATAGAAGAAAATCCTTCAACAAACCTTCTATAATAACCTGCCAACCCGAGGAAACTATGAATCTCTGTAGGCATTGTAGGTCTTGGCCAATTTTTCACAGCTTCTATCTTTTGAGTATCAACCCTTATTCCTTCATCAGATATAATATGACCCAAGAATGCTACAGATTTTAACCAAAATTCACATTTAGAGAACTTTGCATATAACTCACGATCACGAAGAATCTGTAACACCTGTCGTAAGTGACTAGCATGGTCCTCTTTTGATTTTGAATAGACAAGAATATCATCTATAAATACTATCACGAATACTTCTAAAAACGGCTTGAACACCCTATTCATCAGATCTATAAAAGCTGTTGGTGCATTTGTTAGCTCGAAGGACATAACTAAAAACTCATAATGACTGTACCGTGTTCGGAAAGCTGTCTTGGGTAAATCTTTCTCTCTGACCTTTACTTGATGGTAACCCGACCTCAAGTCAATCTTTGAGAAACATTTAACACCTTGTAATTGGTCACACAAATCGTCAATTCTAGGGAGGGGATATTTGTTCTTAATTGTTACCTTATTCAATTGCCGATAATCAATACACATTCTCAATGTGCCATCTTTCTTGCGTACAAATAACACTGGTGCACCCCAAGGGGACATACTAGGCCTTATGAATCCCTTGTCCAGCAAGTCTTTTAATTGTTCCTTCAATTCCCGTAACTCTGCATTCTATACGGAGGAATAGAGATAGGTTGAGTATCTGAAATCACATCAATACCAAACTCTACTTCTCGTTCTGGAGGTAACCCCGAGAGATCTTCAGGAAATACATCAAGGAACTCATTTACAACTGGAACAGACTGAAGGGTCGGTGGCTCCACATCAATATCTTTCACCCTTACGAGGTGACATATGTACACCTTAGATATCAGTTTCTTCGCCTTAAGATAAGAAATAAACTTACCTTTTGGCGCTCCAACATTACCCCTCCACTCAAGGACTATCTCTTTTGGGAAATTAAAATATACCTTCTTTGTTCGGCAATCTACTGTGGCATAACAAGAAGCCAACCAATCCATACCCATTATAACATCAAAATCTACCATTTTTAGTTCGACAAGATCAGCCAACGTATCATGATCACAAACAGTTACTATACAATTACGATAGACTCTTTTAGCTATGATAGATTCGCCAACTGGTGTAGATACTTCAAATGGCTTAGCTAATAATTCTGGTGTTCTTTTGAATTTTTCAGTAATTAATAGAGTGACATACGATAGGGTAATGCCCGGATCAATCAATGCATATACATTATGTGAAAAGATGGATAATGTACCTGTAACTACATCCGGAGAAGCCTTCGAATTTGACGATCCGCTAAGGCATAGGTACGGTTCTGGACTTCACTAGAACTGGCTGCTCCTCTAGCACCTCTACCATGACCAGTAGGCTGTATACCCCTACCTAAGAAAGGGACCGACAATGATAATGCCACAGTGGATCCCGCAGGTCGTACCAAGCTTCCCGAGCCTCTTCGTGGGCATTCCCTCATCATGTGCCCTGTCATGCCACACCAATAACAAATATTCATCCCCAGCCGACATTCACCTAAATGATATCTTCTGCAATGCTGACACGGCGGCCGAGAAAACCCTATTGTCTGTGAACCACGACTGCCACTACTTTGCCAGGCTTGATTACCTCTAAACCCTGGAAATTGAGATGAAGTGCCTGCCGTGGAATGAGAAAATGATGGCCTAGGCGGTCTATTAAAACTCTGAGGCCTGAACTCTCCTTGGGATGCCATAGACTGTCCCATAGATCTAGCTCTCTTCGACGACCCTTCTTCAAACCCTTGTGTTCTTCTCCGTTGCCTCTGATCTTCTATTTTCTGTGCAAAGGCCTGTATTCTAGCTATGTCCATGTCCCTATTCACCGCAACAATAGTGCAATCTCGAACCAAATATGGCTCCAGTCTGTCCACATATCGATGAACTCTATCGGTCATTGTAGCTATCATATTCGGAGCATATCGGGCCAAAGAGTTAAATCGAAGGCTATACTCTCGGACGCTCATGTTAACCTACCGTAAATTCAAGAATTGGTCTGCATGAGCCTCTCAGACCTCATATGGGAGATAGTGATCAAGGAATGCCATTTTAAATTCTTCCCAACCAGCTGGGAGTGCATCAATACCCCTTGACCATTTCCAATCTTCATACCATAAAATAGCCTCGCCCTTCAATCTATAGGCCGCAAGCTCAACCGTTTCCACACCGGACACATGCATAACCTCCAAAGCCCTTTGAATTTGATCTATAAAATCTTGAGGGTCCTTATTTGGGTCTGATCTAGTGAATGTGGGAGGATCTAACTTCACAAAATCCTGTGTCCATCGACTAGCTGCTCTAGCTGCACTATCGTCACTTGTCGTTGGACCACCTAGTCCCTGAACTTGTGCATCAACTATTCGGGTCAACATTTGCACTGCATTCTTTAAATCGTGGTCAGTAGTATTTATTGGTGGTTCTACAAGTACTTCTCTTCCTCTTGACTCTTCTGACAATGGAAGAGTGGAAGCAGCCTGTGACACAAACTCATTTTCAGCTTCGCCTTGATTAGCTTGTTTAGGTGGTGATTTACTGGTTCCTTCTCCGGCAGCCATGTCTACCTTCTTACTTTTACCCTTGTTTCTCCTTGTAAACGACATTTTACTATATTGAGGAACAAAAAAAAACATAAAACAAATTCAGTGATAAGATATGATTCCACCTACAACTTTAGCTCTATTACATGATCTAGGAAATGAAGAAAAGAAAAAACTCCTAAATGTCCCTTAGCCTCCTACGTATAGATGTGGTGTACAACACATCCATAAGCATGACTCTACTCAGACACGACTTTGTAGACACCCTAGGACGACCCGCTCTGATACCACTTTTTTCACGCCTCAAATCCCATGGGGCGGACATGACACCTGAAGCCGTTAAGGCCCGAGAGAACCATTCTATACCTTCACATATTTATCGTCAATGGGCTAGCATTCAATCACTTATGGTTGCAACATATCAAAAATAGAAATCTAATAAGAACATTTATATAAACATGAGACATGGCCGTTGGAGCCATATGGTCAAAAAAGTACAACCTTTCTTTCTTTAACTGTACAACGTCTACAAAGCCTCTACCAGATACATAACCAAACCTACAGTCGGGATGAGTCCCCGCTTTATACATCTGTAATAAAATACCAAAATCAACATGTACATACGAATCGAAAAGCCCCGAACGAACTGGAGCTCACCAATAATTCGCAGATAACCCGCAGCTTACTGTGGAGGTCTACTAGTACCTGTGCCTGCAACAAGTAAGGTAAGTCCCCAAAGGGACATCAGTACAAAATAATGTACTGAGTATGTAAGGCTATAAGTAACTATATGAGATATAAGAACTTTAATGGAATTAAGTACAAGTTAACGAACAATATAAATAAACTACCATACAGTATATGTGTGGAATCATGTACATTGCTTTCTTTACTTTATTGCACTTTACTTTACTATACTGTACATCATCAATCATCAATCATATCATGCCCGGGCCCAATTGATCAGTGGGAAATAACATAATAATCGGGATCGTCATCCATGCGGATGTTCCTTTCATTCCATGGGATACCACCCGTAATAATGGGATCAACATTCATGCGAGTGTTTCTTTCACTCCATGAGATACCACCCATGCTAAAATAATCGGGATCGACATTCATGCGGATATTAATTTCATCCCATGAGATACCACCCATTCTCAACATTAACCATTACACAATTACTCACATTACTTCATTCTTTAGCTATAAGAGTGATACATTGATAACTGTGCTTTATTGGAACTTTAGGACTTTAGAACGTAACATTATTGGAACGTTAGAACCATGTTCAATGAATGAGAGATAAGTGAATAACAAGTACTACTAAATCTGAAATGAGATACTCTAAACCATTTAGAGGAAGGAGACACTGTACAACCCTTTGGGGATAGGACAAGTGTTATGATAATATGAACAATAGATGCTGCAGAAGAATGCGGAAAAGAATAACCTTACATACCTTATCTTCCCAACACGTAACTACAATGATTCAGCTCTTCCTTATGTGTTACTCTACAATAAAAGTACATAATGGAGCGAACATTAATGGCTAGCTACATTATAAGTTCACAAGACGGTAAGTAGGTGCTTAACGGAAAGTAGAAACCGTCCAACCTCCAAAATACATTGTGCATCACTCCCCCCTTCATTATACTACCAAATAACATTATTACACCACATTACACTATAACTTACTGCTTTTACAAAACAACACCACCAAATCAGTCCACACACCACCAAAACAGTCCACAAACCAATATAAACGTTACAAACCGGTAGGATTACCTACCTAGTTTATCCTTTACATTTCCACTCCAACGAAACTCCATATATTCACCCCATAAGGTCACCATACTTCCTTCCACAGTAGAATACCAAAATCATTCCAAAACAGTTCCAAAATTCAGTTTAACATAACAAAAGAGTATTCTCTTTTCACTACAACAAACGTTCCATTTACCAACACATATAAACATTCCCATCAAGCCATACATAAAAGGAATGATTTAGGGGCAGAACCACACTTTAATATAGTGAAATTTAATCATCATAACTTAATTTTTTCAACACCTTAAGCCCCTATACAAGTCCAAGCCACAAGGAAGACAAATTCATCAAAACTAACACAAGTGGACTGCCAACTAATTAAGGGACTGCCCTATACATCTATATATATATAAAAGAGGGACATAGCCCCGCCACGTGGCGCTCTACAGTGATCCGAAATTGGCTTTAATTTTTTCCATATATTTTTTTTTTTTAGAATTTAAAATTAACTCCTGATTTTCACAATGTAAAAAAAAAATCTTTCTGACCAAAGTAACACCGCTTCACACTAGGCATACCTTCCTATCGCTGCCTCTTTTTAAAAAAACCTAAAACGGCACTTTGCTTCACTGCTGCTCACAACTCCAGCCATTACTCCTTCAACGTTAACTAAATCGCTCTTCTTCCCTATCCGGTACAACCATTCCACCAACCAAGGTATACTACTTATCCTCTCTCATCAAACTTTCCCACCAAATACCCCGGCAATTCAACACTCATCTAATCGTAATGTTTATACTTGCCTACTACACTACTTCACATACTCTGCTGAGTTTTTTTTTTTTTTTTCATGATCTGTCGTTAACTGATTTGCACACGTATTCCTTTGTTGTTCTGCTATCTTATTTTCAGGGCTTTCTTCACTTGGCCTTTCACATACCGAACAACCAAGGTACACCCTTTACCCTTTCACCACTTATTTTGTTCTTTAATCTGAAATCTTAATTGAAATCTGGAATAGAGAATAGAGAGATTGAAGATTTGAATGATATGTAAGACATGATAATCTTAATGTTGACTTCGCCTACTTTACATACTACAGTCGTCGGTCTTTAAAAAAACACAATTGTTCTCTACTCCCTAAACCGTTTCAATCTCCTCCTTCAGACAAACATAGTTTTCCTTATCGTTTTGGTGGCCGAAAAAGTAACCTTCAAACGACACTTCGGCCATTAGCAGCAAATTGGCCTCTCCGCGTAGCGGCTTAAGGGTAGAATTGGGCCATTAGCAGCATATTTTTTTTATATTTGCTTTACATATTAATATGGGTTTGAGTCCGATTCTGTTTGCATTTACGGAATGTTGTTTCGTTAACAAAGTTAATAAAATTTAAACCAAATTATAAGATATTTAGATTTAAACATCTACAAAAGTTTGTATATGTATTGTACATTTTGTAGTCAGTTCTTTTCGCTGCATTTTGCATAACACTTTTCTCAAATAAAGAATTCTGTTTTGGCTGTTGTTTTCCCTACTGCAGAATGCTATTAAAATGCAGGTGTGCAGACTGTTTTAAGTGCTGAAAAATTATTTTGCACTACTGAACAACTGGTGATGAAAGAATGAGTTTATGTGCACCAAATGTTTCGTTTAACTACATCCACTTCAAATAGCATATATATAGACTCAAATAGAACTCAAGGCTGCCTTGACTCATACCCCCATAGCAAAGTTTCAGATTTTACCTTTCTTTAACTGATGGCCATCTGTCTCCCTCTTAGAAAACTCCCAATCTTTGGTGAAAATGGGACTTGTATTAACCAATTGTCCACCTTTACAAGCTTCTATTTTCACCTTCAATGAATTAATAGTCTTTTAATATTGTTGTTGAGCCATTAGGATGCCTTGCACATAGACTTAAATAGTAGGATTCTAGACTAAACTTCTAACAAAATTCTTTCTCCCAACTTGAGGTAGGACTTTATGAAATAAGGCACTATTATAATCTGTATTGGATATTGAAAGACTTAGCCAATAAGATTATTGTAGACTAATCTCCGAATAAATTCTTTCTTACAACGTCTAGCACAGGTAGAAGGACTTTATGAAATTAGTCACTATTCCAATTTGTGTTGGATATTGAAAGCCTTAGACAACATTATAGAGTAATCTCCTAACAAAATTCTTTCTCACAAATTTAGATAGAAGGACTTTATGAACTTAAGAACTATTCCAATTTGTATTGGATATTGGAAGTCTTACACACCAGGATTGAAAATAGTTCTCTCTCACAACTTCAGGTAAAAGGACATTGTGAAACAAGTCACAAAACTACGATTCCAATTTGGACAGAGCATACCAAAAAAAATTCTGAGTGTTTAATGTTGGTGTAGTCTAAACAATGCGATTAGAGAGTGTTTAGTGTGAAAGTTACAATAAGTTTGAACGAGAAAGGGTAAGTAATATACCTTCGTTGGTCGGAGGGATTTACCACAAAGGGGAGAAGAACATGGAGAGCAAAGTTGGTCTAATGAGAGGTGATGTAGTACTCTCTGAAGTCAAGTCTTGCATTGCAAGCACCTGGACACAAATGTTGAAGTTATTCCTCTGATTTCCTAGCTTGGACTTTACTTTGTTTAATTGTGTATTAACAGGACTATGTCTATCTCTGATATATTCCATTAATGTGGTGTATTATTCTTCTATTCTCTTTGAATATGCAGACTTTAAGAACACTCAAATTCTAAGGCATAAACCACCTGATTACTTCTTGGTTTGTCAGTGGGGTTGCGTTTTTTGGTGGAGTTACTCTCCCTGGATTGATGTACGTATATTTTGCTTAATGAGTACTTCATTTTCTTATTAGGTGATTACTATAGTTGTGTAATGGTACTGTCTCTTTTCCTATTATGTTTCATTGTGCATATTCAGTGAAACTTAAGTTCACCTATTTTACATACTCTTCCTATTTCTTAATTCCGTAGGCTTTGTCGCTAACATATTTGCACCCTTATTCATTTGTTGTTGTCTAACGTTTGTCCTTGGCCTACTTTATATACTCTGCTTTATTTTTGGCGAATATGAAAGCTTATTTGTTTGATGTTTTATCCGGCCTTTACTTAACTACTATTTGATTTTGTATTCCAGGATTCATACGATGGACCAAATAACTAAGATTGCTGCACAACAATTCCCAATGAACACCTGTCCAGGTTAGCTTTAATTGCCACTTTACCAATTTAACTACTTAAACTTATTGTTTTAGCTCACATAATGTTGCCTTTATTTATAGGAACAGTTGCTGTTAAACTACCCAAGGTTCCCAGAGATGTAATGTATACGCATATCTCCGAATTACGAATTCAGTACATGCGAAAAAAAATCGAACAACTTAAGAGAGAAATATATACGGGATTTTTGCTAGAGCCATCAGGCAACGAATGACTATTCATAAATTGTAAATGTACTATATTTTATCATATATATTCCTTTTGAATTACATTGTTACTAATAGACATTTTTATTACCGTCTTTGCATACTGTTTCTCACATATGCACTATTTACAAATATATTACTGTATAAGCAATAATCAATAAGGACGATAGACGAAAACAAACATCTATGCTCTTTCCAGAAATTAAAAACTATTAGAGAAATCCGCAAAAGAGCTTCATTTACCCATTCCATATGAAAAATGTTCTACCAAACAAACAAGAATCAGAAGAGAATTGATAGAAAAAATAACTGCTATGTCCATCCTGCTTAAATCCATTTCGATTAGTCCTGTTCTCCTTGGTTTTTATGTTTTCATGATGTTCTGATCAATAGTTGAAGACAAGAACGCCAGTTAGATTAAAGTAGTCTACATTATTTCTTACTTATTGAGAGAACCCAAGTACATGTAATTCTTCTGAGAATTGTTCAAATTGTCAAAGATATAAACCTCTCAATTCATAAAGCTTTACATTTATATGATGGTCATTTGTTTATGGATCCCTACAAAAGGACGCCACAATAGCAGAATACAGAGAAATTGGACTGATTTTGGGTGTTGCGGATAAGAATTGTTTGAGCCAAATATACATGTAGCAATGTTGCAAAAATATCTTTCAACTTCCATACATACAACTCTGGATGCGTAGTCTTACCTTTGCCGAAGAGAAGATGATTTTTGGTAAGTCAACTCTGATTTGTAAATTGAATAGCGACATTCAAAGTAATCAACACACCCTACATCAATGGGTTAATACAGATCAATTGGCCTGATTTTATTTATCGTGATGAGAATTGCTGGAGTGGAGTAGACATGACTTGCTTTCAAGTTAGAGAAGGGGAGGAAGTACTCACAGGGATTGTGATAAGAGAGGGATAGAGAAGTAGTAGTTGGATTGCATGAAGATGAACGGATATGGTAGAGTATGATGGTGGCTTTCGTGGTGGTGAATTAACGAATAAAAATAGACCTTCTCAAGGATAAAAATGGTTATGCGGTAGTTTGTGCAGAAAATGACACGGGTGTTATGGGTGAGGGAAATAAAAAAAATCACGATCCTGGCCTCTTCACAAGAACTTATAATTGAAACTAAAGACAGCTGTATGATACTAATTTGGTATCGTCATGAAAAAGTCTTAAAACAACACACTATTTGTGAGATATGGACTCACAGTTGATGGAATTTGATATTAAAAAGAATTTGTTAAGCCGTGCCTGTACGCCATGTTTTCTAAGCGTAAGGAACAATGACTTGAAACAGAGATTCGTTTAATTCTAAGCTTTATATTTTCCAGCAATTTTTCCTTCGGAACTGTCAATTTCCTTTATGCCTTTGCCTATGGATACTTATTAATTGCTTACTATGTCCCTCTTTTATATATATATATATATATATAGATAGATTAGGAAATTTCTGTATGAACAATAAAAGGAGAATCCATAATTTAATTCATGTGGAGTATATATCAGTACACCCTTAGGCGGATCTACGGTGTGTGAATACGTTATCCGAACCTCCTTTATCAGAAAATTGACATTGTACATATAAACTCAAAATTTTGATATGTATATATAATAGATGTTGAATCGTGTGTTTACTTTTTGAATTTTTAGATTTTTTAAGTGAAAATCATGTCTCCGCCACTACATAATATAATAACTAATTTAAACAAGCCATTGGCCTAAAAAAGCCCAACGAAATCTCTATTTCTAAGCCCACAAATTGATCTTATTAGGTTGAATCTGTTATCTTACTTTATTATCTTTGGAATTGGAAAGATAGACGACACAGGGGCTCCCCTGTTTCACGCTATGGGAAAACTACTCTCACGTCTGTTGAAAAAAGAATCATACGGTCGCGTTTGCTTGAAAGGGTAGTACCTGTTCATCAAACAGTACATGTTTCAAAAATTTAACCACCACTCTATATATAGCACGCTTTCATTCCATCGGTGCAACAACATCTACTTCATCAATTTTCCTACAACCAATTATCGATCCTCCTTAAACTCATAGCATCTTCTCTTATCCATAACCTCTTCATCAATATGGCCTACTCCCTCCTTTCAGAGTTGGATACTACTAGGGATGATTGGATGGTCAGAGTCAGAGTTTGTAGGATGTGGGAATTTATAAACTATAAGAGAAGCCAAGACGTTGTTAACCTAAATCTGCTACTCATAGATGAAAAGGTAACAGTACAATTTACTTTTAAAATTGATATGTATAATTTTAACCTCTTCATTCTGAGTATTCACCAACTTTCTTTTACCAGGAAACTTTAATGCATGCTATAATCTGGAAAAACCAGATTAACAAGTTCCAACACAAGTTAACTGAAGGTTCTTTAATAATCATCAAGAACTTCAAAGTTTCTGACAATACTTCAGAATATAGACCAGTAACCGGTGATTTTAAAATTACTTTCTTGCGGATTACTGCGGTCCAAAATCTAACAGAAGAGGCTGTTCAGATTCCTTTACATGGATTTCAATTTATCTATCCCGACATAATTCCATCGAGGATAAATAACAACATAGTATTGTCAGGTATATTTAGCACTTGGAATATTTTCAGCTACCTTTATCCAAGTACAAAAGTAACATTCTCCGTGTTAATATTGCAGATGTGGTCGGGTGCTTGTGCGGCATCGGTGAGATAGAAAGTGCAGGAGAAAAGTGGAAAAAGCGAGATATTCGCATTCTCACTGATTAGTAAACCTCTTATCCCAGTTTAATTAACTTCTGTTTGCTCTCTTCAAATGAAATGTCGCACATTTTTTTACCTCAATGTGCGCTGGACGTTTGAATACACATTTATGTTTAATTAGCATCTAAGAGTATACAAATGTTTATCTTAGACTAATTGATTTGTTCCTCTTTCCCTTTGATAGTTGTGTGGAATCAACAATTACTTTATGGGAAGAACATGGAGAGAAGTTTGATCCATACTTATATAATTCAAATTCGGGCCCTTACATAATCATCGTCACTTCAACAACTATTAAGGAATTCCGTGGTAACTTTGTTACCTGTAATTATCCTTTCTCTTCATTTTTTCCTAATAATCTGTTGGCATTTTATACTTAATCTGGACTTTCTTTGTGAACAGGAGAAGTTTCTTTTGCCACAACTGCAGCAACCAAATTATTTGTTAATCTAAAAATTGATTACATCATCTTACTAATGGAAAAGTTTGCGGCAAAATCTATTGGGATACAAACTATTGGAAGCACTTCCGGCAATAACATTCCCATTGAACAAGAGATGTTTCAGAACAGAATGACCATCACTGAGTTGTTGGAAAATGACTGGCCTGCTGATATAAAAGTTTGTAACCTGTTTATGCTTTCTTTTGAATAATAATATTCATTTCATCCCCGTTCTCCTACTATATAGTTTTTTTTTTTAATGTTATAGGAATGCACTGTTACTCTTGGGGCCGAAATCACCAAAATAGACAACTATTTTAAATGGTATTACATTTCCTGCAACTTATGCAAAAAGAAAATAGATCCCACAGATGGTGTCTACAAATGCCTTAAATGTGCAAAAGTTTGCGAGTTTCCTTTGGTCAGGTAAGAAATCAATGATATCACGTAACTCGCATTTATCTCTCCCATAAACCAAACTGATCGTCTCTATGCAGGTACAAGATACACCTACAGGTCAGTGATACAAAAGGGGGGACTACTGTGGTCCTATTTAATGATCTTGCAGAAAAGCAGCTAGACACCTCGGCTTTTAAGTTGGTAAATAGGTTGTCATCGAATAATAATGATGTGCCACAGCAAATCCAAAACCTGTGCGGCAAGGAATTTGTGTTCAAACTTAAACTGAACAACTTTAATCTAAAAGATGGGCTTGAAAACTTTACAGCCATAAAACTTTTCATTCCAGATGAGGAATTGGAATTGCAGTACAGCTCAGAAAAAGATTCAAAGGTAAAGTAATATAGATTGTATCATTATATAACCATTTACATGTACACTTTGATTAATATTTACTTTTTTTTATTTACTAGGGAAAGTGCAAAGTTGAGGATAACTCTGTTCCTACGAATCAGAATGTCAAACGAATTATGAATTCACCTGTTACTCCAACAGTGGTCAATTTGGAAGACTCTCTAACAGATTCACATGACGATGAGGCTGTTACCACCTGGAAAAGAAGAACGTCAACAAGAAGGATTGCAAAGAGAAGAAATTTATTCATTGATGATGCCGATTTTACCGATGGAGACAAAAAGAAAGCAAAGAAATAGTCTTTAATCTTTACGCTGGACGTTTAAAAAATTGTGTACTACCATATGTTTTCCTTGTATAGTGACTGCAGTAATGTTTGTTGTCATAGGAGATTATCGATTACTATCCTTTCATTCTTCCTGAAATGTATAAATGTAAACATGTTTATGAGTACCATTGTTTGTATTTCATCTCATTATGACATCCGTTTTCTTTATTATGCCCAAGTTTAGCTCGACATCTACATTCAGAAATCTGGCCTTCACAGATCAGGATTCCATCTTTCTATTAGCTCGATTTTTTTGGCTTTTTGGCTTATTTTTTTCCAAAACAATGAAAAAACATGTCCTTAAATTTCTTAATTTCAGAAAAACTGAAAAGCTACTTCTCTTAAAGCCGTGGTATCGCTGCTTTGAACAATCTGTAAAATGCTTCAAATCGTGTATCCCGGATGGAAACAAATTTAGTCAATTCCGATGTGGCTTCATGGTTACTGTACCTTCTCAATGTACAACCCATAACGCCGCTAAATATGGTAGTTACATCTACTCTCATGCTCCGTTGGAAGTTATAAAAGTTTGGTCATTTTTTTTACTGTTGATTTCTTTGAAATTACCAATAACAACTTATCAATTCCACAACAATATAATGGTATTTTGATACTAAAGTTCAAAATGCTTATCGCTAGATGTTGATATCATAGCTTACTTCAGTCTTAATTAAATTTATGTAATCTTCATTTACTAATTTTTCAGACGTTTTATTATATGCACCTTCCTTCGTTTGTGCACAACCTAGAATTCTATCTTCTTCTTGGTATATACTGATGGTGATAAAAATGTTGGATTCCCTTAAACTTGGTTATAGAACTGTCGGGCCAATAATAATTATGTTTTGTATTCTTTTACACACCAGATTATAGAAGCAATTTATGTTGGGTTTTTAAGATGTGTAAATGAAACATGAATAGACACCAAGAGAAAAGGTGCATGTTAAAAGACACGTTTTCACTTTGAATGGTTGTGTCATTTCCGATGGGTTGTGACGCTTCCAACAAGTTGTTACTTAACCGATAAGTTGTGACTTTCTCTAGACAAGTTTTCACTTTGAATGGTTGTGTCATTTCCGATGGGTTGTGACGCTTCCAACAAGTTGTTACTTAACCGATAAGTTGTGACTTTCTCTATAAGACACAATAAGTACCTCTTCGTTTGCTATAAATTCATAAGACTAGCCTCAGTTTTCATACTTAAACACAAAAGATTACCTGAACTTCTTGTGCATATTTTTTTATTAGAAACAAATATAGAGCGTTTATGTGATTTGTTACTGAGTTTGAGTTCTACCAAATTATCGGCATCTAAGGTACCGCAATTCTATAGTAGTACACTCCACAATCATTGCCATCTGCCGCTCATAGACTTACTTGTAAGCTCAGATTTTTTACTCAAACTATAGTACAACAATTGTAATAGGTTTTAGATGCGATGCCATGTCCTTCACGATTCTCTGTTAACTTCACTGCATTATTGAACCAACATGTAGATGCACTACTATTCCTGAACATCTGTTAAATCGCCAACTTACTCAACAATTAGTGTTCTTTTAAATTTGTGCCTATCAGCAGACTAATTCTACTATGCATACACCAGTCATTGTAGTTTCAAATCAAGGCTTATCATCTGCCTCCGGCAAAAGCAATCTACACCTGTGAAGAGCAAATTAAAAGCTGAAATTGTTGCATAAAACTTCATTTTTTTCTCAAATTTCTTCTTACCAACTTCGCTTATTGTAAAAGATTGAAGATATCCCATTCGGAACAACCATCAACATCTGCATCAGCCATAAAAGTAACTGTACGTTGAAATTGTTCCAACAAACTATATTAGATTTTACTATCATGCTATATGAAAATGTTTCTGACCGTGATCTCGTATAGACTTTCCTGTTGAAATTAACATCTGCCAACTTCCACCTATTCATATTCTTGAGAAAACTTACATCACCACTGCATTTTAATAAATTTGAAGGTAACTTCCCCTTCATCAGCTTTTCTTCAATAGTTTGATTCAAACTTTGACTTGAAACTGTTCCCTATCCTATGTTATCGCTTACCCGTTGTCTTGATTTGAAACCTTCATAAATTGCTCTGCAAAAATCACACATCTTTCAGACATTTTAAAGATAATTTGCAACACACCCCTATTCTCTGTTATCATTTGTCTGTTGTGTTGATTTGAAACCTGCATAAATTGGCATCTTCACATTTTTTCAGTCTCTTCTATCATATATCGAACTCTACACTATAAATAATTAGGCCATTGTCACAACCAATTTCTATTACAGGTTCAATGGAATTGCTATCTGAAATTGTTAAAGAATTCAACACATCTGGCAAAGTACTCCCACAGATTAAAGAGCTACAAAAGATTCTCCCTGATTTAGGATGCCAAGTTAGGAATCTTACCAGAAATTTGAAGAGCTATGCATCATCAGTGCAACTTAACCAACAGACGGAGGAAATATTGCATATCAATAAATGTAGAGGTCATTACGCCAGATTGAAGCGAAAGCTCAAATTAATTCAAAAGAAATACAAGTTTCAACCACAAAAGCAAATAGATCTGATTCTTCATTTTGTGAAAACATTCACAAAAATGATGGACTTATCAAACTCCATAAGGCAGGACGCATCAAATCAGCTGAATGGTATGTTCATATTTGCCAAGCTAACTCCCTTCACAAGTGCGCACAAGCTATTGTTTATACTATTTACTTAATAAAAAAAATCAGAAAGAAAATCAATGAACCTCAAGGAATATAGCTGATAACACAGAAGAATTAAGATTGGGTCTTTAAAAGAAACATAGTTTTAACCAGGTTGAACTATGCAGCAAGGAATATAGGAACTCAAGCTCAAAACAAACAATAGAAGAATATCTTGCTGGTTTTCCTTCCACGGTTTCTATCAGTTTGAAAACTGAAAAATCAAATGTTGAAACTAAAGAACATGGAAAGCAAAATAATCTTATAAAAGACGAGAATGCAAAAATAGACTACCTTCATTAAGTCTTTGCGGGAAAAAGCCATAGTCAATTTTCTCTTCTAAGTTTTGACTTTCGAGTGATGGAGAATTGTGCGATATGGAAAACTATACATTCTATGACGACATGGCAACCACCTATGACCCTCAATAATATAGATACATATTTGGGATACCTAAAAATATGACAAATTAAAATAAGCAAAGGGTGTTGCAGGAAAAGAACTACAATAACAAAAAGAGAAGAACTCTGATTCTATTCATGGAAAGAGAAAAAGTTTAACTGGGGCGTGTAGGCCGATGAATAGGAAAAGGAAACGGCATAGGTAAGAGAGTTTTCTGTGAAGGAAGAAAAGGCCTAAATCGCGCAAGCCAAATGAAGAAACGCTCTGAAGCGACATTTTTTCCCTTTTTCTATTCGAAGTGTCGGTTCAATTTTTTCCTAAATTTATTTTACAAAAACATTTTTACAAATAAATTACAGGAGACAAATATATCCTTCCATATGATACAATTATGGAAGATTCTGAAGAAGGATCAGTTGGCATGTTCGCTCAGCGTAGCAACAGAAACCCAGAGGATGGACAACTTAGAGGTAAATTTCTTATTCCTTCAATCACATACATTTTAACATAAGTAATTAACAACAACAACAGTTTATTACAGAATAGAATACTTACATTTGTCACTCAAATTAAATTAACTGTCAGATGACTTCACAACAGCTTGGAATTTCGGCCCGCCAATGCACAAATGCCAATATTGTGATGCCATTTTATGGTATGAAGAACGGACCAAAAAAACTCGAAAGACAACATGCCCTGAATTTGCTATTTGTTGTATGGAAGGCCGTGTAAGACTACCTTTACTGAGACAATCGCCACCTTACCTCAAATATCTTTTAAGCACCAAGTCCGGACGACAGGGTATCAACTTTAGAAAAAACATCAGGGTTTATAACTCTATGTTTGCATTTACATCTATGGGAGGCCGAGTTGACAGATATATCAATCGTTCAAAAGGACCTTATGTTTTCAGGATAAGCGGTCAAAATTATCATCACATTGGTTCTCTGTTGCCAGAAATTGGGAAAAGCCCACAATTTGCCCAGCTCTATATATATGATACTGAAAATGAGATAGATAATAGAATGAAAAGTCTATCACATGAAGAAGTTGAATCTAAAATAGTTCAGGGAATAACTGAAATGCTTGACGAGCATAATGTTTTAGTCAAATCATTTCGAATGGCAAGGGATAGATATAGAGATCAACCAGAATCTGAGTTTCGTCTGCGACTCCTATCAGACAGGAGAAGAGATGGTCGTCAATACAATATCCCCACGGCTTCTGAGGTTGTGGGATTAATAATTGGTGATTTTACCGATGATAACTTTCAGCGAGATGTTATTGTAGAACATAGAAGAAATGGACTTCAAAGAATCACCGATTTGCATCCAAGTTTCATGTCTATGTCTTATCCATTAATACATCCATATGGTGAAGATGGATATAGACTTGGAATTCTTTTGGCAGATGTAATGAACAACACTGCACGAGGAAAAAATTGACAATGCGACAGTTTTACGCCTTTCGGTTACAACAAAGGCTTAATGAGGGACACACTCTACTGCAGGCTGGTAGACTATTGCAGCAATACATTATTGATGGTTACATGGCAATTGAAGAAGAAAGATTTTGTTATATCCGTAATAATCAAAAAAAACTTAGGGCTGATCTTTCATCAGGTCTGATGGATGCTATAATCCGAGGAGATTCTGATTGTTCAATGGTAGGGAAAACAATTTTACTTCCTTCCAGCCACACTGGGGGACCTAGATATAGGGCACAAAATTATCAGGATGCAATGGCCATTTGTAGGTGGGCTGGATATCCAGATTTATTCCTTACATTCACATGCAACCCAAAGTGGCCAGAAATAAATAAAATGTTGCACATAATTGGCCAAGACAACGATGGTAGCCGGGTTGACATTATATGCAGAGTATTCGAGATAAAATTGTTCCACCTGATGCAGCATTTGAAAAACCAAAAACCTTTTGGGAAAATAATCGCATGTAAGTTCTACGTTTTGAATATTATCGAAAGTATTATTACTTTTTCCTTATACATAATAATATTTACCTGCATCTTTTCCTTTTTCCCTCCACAAAATAAAATTTTATAGTGACAAGATCGTTCAATAATCATTTTTCCCCCAATACAGGCATATATACAATTGAGTTCCAGAAAAGAGGCTTACCACATGCACATATATTGCTCTTCCTGCATCAAACGTTGAAAAGTCCCTCTGCTGATAATATTGACAAAATAATATCAGCTGAAATACCAGACATAGAAGTTGATCCTGATGGTCATACTGCAGTGAAGAACTTTATGATGCACGGACCTTGCGGCACACTGAATCCCCAATGCCCTTGTATGAAACAAGGTAAGTGTTCAAAGCATTTTCCTAAGAAACTCAATGATAGAACAAGCTTTGATTCAGATGGATTCCCTCTTTATCGAAGAAGGGATACAAGTATTGAAGTCAAGAAAAATGGTGCCAGTTTAGACAACAGATATGTGGTCCCTTACAATAGGAACTTGATTGTCAAATTTGATGCGCATATAAATGTCGAACTGTGCAATTTTTCAAGATCGGTGAAGTACCTGTTCAAATATGTCAATAAAGGTTCTGATAGAGCAACCGCAACAATAGAATCTACCGGTACTACAACAGATAATGATGAGATTAAGAAATATCTAGATTGTAGATACATATCGGCTACAGAAGCTTGCTGGAGAATTTATAAATTTGACATACATTACAGAGAGCCATCAGTGGAGCGATTGCCATTCCATTTACAGGGACAGAACACCATTATATTTGAAGAAGCTAGACGAGCTGAAAGTGTACTAAGTAGACCAGATGTAGAAAAAACAAAATTCACAGAATGGTTTGCGACAAATAAAAAATATGACGATGCACGAGAACTGACATATTCTGAATTTCCAACGCGTTGGGTGTGGAATGCAAGAGACAAAGAGTGGAACAGAAGGCAAAAGGGGAGGGCAGTTGGAAGAATTTACTTTGCACACCCAGCAAGCAGAGAACGATTTTATCTCAGAATGTTGCTTAATTTTGTCAAAGGCTGCACTTCCTTCGAAAGCGTAAGAAAAATCAATGGAGTGGAACACAAAACTTATAGAGATGCATGCTACGCTTTAGGATTATTAGATGACGATAAAGAATGGAATGACTGTTTGGCTGAGGCGTCACTTTGGGCCACTGGAAATGAGTTGCGACATCTCTTTGTAACGATACTAATCCACTGTCAGGTATCAAATTCATGCATGGTTTGGAAGAACAACTATGGAATACTATCAGAAGATATGACTACATTGCAGAGAAAGAGGTTCGGATTGAAAGAAATGGTGTTAAATGAAAAACAAATTGAAGCATATACATTGTTTGAGATTGAAAACATCCTATTAAAGATGGGAAAAAGTTTGAAAGACATAGATGGAATGCCACTTCCAGATTCTTCCTTACTACGTGATGTAGGAAATCGTTTACTAAATGAGGAGCTAGACGATGACACAGAGGAGCTACAACAAAAACATGAAAAATTATTCTCTATGTTAAATGAATGCCAAAAGGCAGCTTACGATTCAATAATAACTTCAGTTGAGAAGGAAGAAGGAAGATTTTTTTTTATAAATGGACATGGCGGAACTGGCAAGACTTTTCTATGGAATACAATAATTTCAAAGCTCAGATCACAATCAAAAATTGTTCTCCCTGTTGCAA
Source organism: Capsicum rhomboideum (assembly GCA_031232105.1). Classification (NCBI taxonomy): domain Eukaryota; kingdom Viridiplantae; phylum Streptophyta; class Magnoliopsida; order Solanales; family Solanaceae; genus Capsicum; species Capsicum rhomboideum. Next base: position 58,305,382 of record CP124710.1, on the reverse strand, counting down.
CTTCTGGAATAGCAGCTTTGTTATTACCAAATGGTCGGACAGCTCATTCACGTTTCCATATTCCTTTGGATGTCACTGCAGAGTCAACTTGTGAAATAAAACAAGGAAGCCAGTTAGCCGAACTTCTTAAAAAAACATCTTTGATTATTTGGGATGAAGCACCAATGGCAAATAAGTTTTGTTTTGAAGCTTTAGACAAGACTTTGAGAGATATTCTCCGAGTGAGGTATGAAAATAGCACTGACAAGCCATTTGGAGGGCTTACAGTTCTATGCGGTGGAGATTTTCGGCAAATACTACCAGTTATTCCAAAGGGTACACGAGCAGATATTGTTGATGCATCTCTAAACTCCTCTTATTTGTGGTCATTTTCCACTATTTATGAATTGAAGCAAAATATGAGACTCGGTAGTGGAAAAGTTAGTGGTTCTGAAGCTGCAAAAATTACCAGATTCGACAAATGGTTGTTACAAGTTGGCGATGGATCGTTTTACGATGACAATAAGAATGAGCTCATTAAAATACCTCCTGATGTATGTATCGAATCATCAAGCGATCCTATCAAATCAATTGTTGAGGCAGTTTATCCAGCCCTCTTGCAGAAGTACAATGACCCAACATATTTAAAAGAGAGAGCAATACTGACGCCAAAAAATGAAATGGTGCATGAGTTAAACGAGACAATTATGAAAATGATACCAGGGGAAGGAAGAACATATTTTAGCTCTGATAATGTTTGCAAAGCAAGTGTAAACACAAATGATGATGAAATTTTGTACCCAGCGGAGTTTCTGAACAAGCTGCGATTCCCTGGAATTCCTAACCATGACATACACTTAAAAGTAGGAACTCCGGTTATGCTCCTTAGAAATTTAAACCAAACAGAAGGTTTGTGCAATGGAACGAGAATGATTATCACGCATCTTGGTGCTTGGTCTGTCAGTGCAAAAATAATTTCTGGAAAGAACATCGGTACAAGTACCACAATTCCAAGAATTATTATGTCTCCTAGCGACTCAAAGTGGCCATTCAAGCTTAATAGACGCCAACTTCCTTTAGCGCCCTGTTACGCGATGACAATCAATAAAAGTCAGGGACAATCGCTTAATCAAGTTGGATTGTATCTTCCAAAGCAAGTATTCACACATGGCCAATTATATGTAGCTATTTCACGAGTAACAACAAGAGAAGGATTGAGCATACTAAATGCGGACGATGACACAAAAGACACTGCATTCATTAAAAATATTGTCTACAAGGAAGTATTTCAGAATGTATATCCCAGAGTTGTTGAAAGATACGAGGTAATCCTCACTTATGAACAATTACTAGCATGCATTACTAGATACGATTACAATTTATTAATTCATTATATCATTTCCCCATGTCTCTCTGCTTTTACATAAATAGGCATACAGATGAAGATGCATAATGGGAATGAACAGCGTCAGGTTATATTCTTTGAAAGGTATTGTTCTATTTCGTGGTGACATATGCTTATGGAGTATCCAATAACAAAATTTATGCGTAGCTACTACTACCAGAAACAAAATGGATATGCTGGGTTATGTTAATATATGTTCACTCTTCGATACATTCTCATATGTTCAGCCACTGAAATAATTTCAGATTCAGTCTTCCAATCAAATCACTAATAGTTAAATGTTCACACTTATTTGTCTCTCTGCATTTTAGCAGGTCCTATTTAACATCAAATCACTTTTCACTCAATAAACACTGATTATTCTATTTGCTCATTGTCACTGCTAATTATCTCTGTTCTTCACTCAAAGGCATCTTTATTCACCGTGTTACTCTTACGTGCAGATTAAAATTTTATTCAAGGTTATCTTTGATTCACTTAGTCGTTGTTACCAGTGCATATAGACAACACTTGCTCATAATTAATAAACCGATTTTATTTACGTACGTACCATAGAAGATGGTGAAACTGATTACTGTTATCATTCATTGGTACTAAATAAAACCCTCTATCTTTATCCGAGGGCGAGGATCCTACAAATGCTCACATGACTATTTAAAATCTCATTCTACTTTAGTTCATCGTAAATGTATAAAATAACCCAAGATCATGAACTTTTTGGCCCATTTGATTAAATTCTTTATGTGCGAGTGTGAACTAATTAAATTAATTATCGTCTTTCTATACAGAAAATCCAGAATCATGCATTTGTTTAAACATGAAGGAGGTAGCACTAACCAAACCATGAGGAATAGCGACAGGAATCAAACCGATGTAAAAGGCCTTCCGCATACATGATAATGCAACTTTATCAAAGTAGATGTCATTTCATTGTGTGGTGTTATTTATTATTGTTATGGTGGAATTTGTGAAGAGTACATTTGGAAAGTCAACAAAGTTGCCTTATAATTTTTTAAAGAACTTCAACACTAAAGACACTTGCTTCACTCATAAAAAAAAATGATTCAAGAAGCAATTGCACTTCCATAATGGAAAGGTAGGTTGCAAAGGCATTAATAACAATTAATTCAAAACAAAGGCCGATACGAATACTTCGACGATAAGAATTATTATACTTTGGCCCGTCATTAAATACAACTTTTAATTCATTACCACGAACATAATTTTTAAAATACAATTCATCCCGCGCGAAGCGCGGGTAATTTACCTAGTTTTAAACATAAACAAACTGATTTAAACACTTTATTATACATATATTACATTAATATACAAGGTTATACCCTTACCAAGGCTTGCAAAGAGGAGGATTCACCCAAGAACCCTAGGAAATTTTGGGGCGGCTGATTGGGGTTTGAGAGAGGAGAGAGTGTTTTAATTTTTTATTTTTGGAAAATGAAGTGAATGGATAAATGATATGAATTTCAGCTCTTTATACTCCCTATTAGCCACCTCTTTTAGCTCATTCTTATCCCCTTTTTTGGTCAAAAATAGTCCAAGTAGGTGATGCACCTACTTGGCTATACAAGCTGTCCAAAACAGTCCACTTTCTCACTTTATTTCTACTTGGATCATGTCTTGTTGGGCCTGAATTAATAGTAGGTGTTGGGCTGGTCCTCTTTCAATTTTTATGTACTTACTTTGGGCCTCAATTGAGTCCATTAACTTATATCCAAATGCATCCCAATAGTTTAATTAGGTGATACACCTACTATCTTAATTAAGTCACGGAAGCACCTCATTTATGTTCTCCCCTTTTTCCAACGTCTTAATCCTTCTACCTTAATCAACCACTTAACTTTAACTTTACACTCAATTATGTCCTTATTATATCAAGTTTAAATACTTTTATCCATGCTAGGTTGATCGTATAAATTTTGAAAATGTACGGGGTGTTACAGTCTTCATATTTTTACATAAGGTATATGCATTGATTGAACCATATTCCACATTATCATATGTTACTCCATTGATTGCGGAAAAAAATAATTGAAAGGACACCAGAATTACTAGTTACGCCATTTGAATTCTATACACTAGTTAGTGAATCTAGTGAAGCTAAAAGAGTATATCGTAATGGTATAGTAACTATTTATGGTGGAATGAAGGGGTAATATTAGAGCAACAAGAGGTAAGTTTATTTCCTATCTTAAGGCAAGGAAAATGATATCCAAGAGGTACATATGTCACTTAGTAAGAGTGAAAGATATTAATGTGGAACCACCAATTCTTTGCTCGGTTTCGAGGGTAAATGAATTTTCTCGATGTACGAGTTGGTATTAATGTGATGCCAGGCACTCAGCATACTTCTAGTCAGTAACTGAGTAAGGTAAAATTTAAGAATAAATATTCCCTACCCAGAGTTTATGATTCACTTGACTGGTTATAGGGCGCCAATCATCAGGTAAGGATTAGAGAAAACAAATATATCCAAGATAGCCTTTCGAACACGACGTGGTCATTATAAATTTTTAGTTATGTCATGTGGGCTAACGAATGCATCAGCTGTGTTTATGGTTCAGGCCATTTTTGAACGAATTCGTGACAGTGCTTTTAGATGCTATTTTGGTTTGCTCAAGATCACAAAGGGACTATGCTAATCACTTGCGATAGGTGTTACGAATTTTTTGTGACCGTAAGATATGCAAAGTTCGTTAAATACAAGTTTGGTTACAATTCGTATCGTCCTTGGGTCACATTAGATAGAATGAAGGAATGAGGATTGATACACAAAATATTTGGCCAAGGCCTACGACGCCTATGGAAATTCGTACCTTCCTTGGGTTGGCTGTCTATTAAAGAAGATTTGTTAAGAAGGCTTTATTCCATTTCAGCACCCTTAACACAGCTAACACACCAAGTAACCAAGTTTCAGTGGAATGATGCATTTGAGAAAAGTTTCCAAGAGCTGGAAGATAAATTGACTCCTACACCTGTATTAGTACTTCCCGAAGTTACGTAAGAGCATGCGGTATATTGTGATGTTTTTAAAGATAGATTATGATGTGTATTAATGCAGCACGACAGTGTGATAGCGTATGCCTTAAGACAATTGTGATCACATGATAAAAATCATTCCACCTATGATTTTAGGTTAGCAGTTGTGATAATTGCTTGTCAAATTTGGCACAACTATTGGTATGGAGTTCATTATTTAAAACTCCTATAATGTGGCAGAGTCTCCACTTGTAGCTGAGGTGAAGGAAAAGCAATATGTAAATCCTATTTTTAGTTCAATTGAAAAAGAATGTGTAGCAAAGTTCGACAAAGGTATTTGAGCATACACAAGGGGGAGTTACTTGAACGCCAATGTAGATTGTGTGTACCGGATATAGACGAGTTAAGAAAATGAATTTTAATAGAAGCATGTCAATCATGGTATTCTATTCCTTCGGAAGCAATCAAAATGTACCATGGTTTAGAAGAGATATATTGGTAAGGTTACATGAAAAACACATTGCAGGAGTCGTAGCCCAATGTCCAAACTGTCAACAAGTCAAAGTAGAGCATTAGAAACTGAAGGTTATATGCCATGTATCAATCTTCCAGTTTGGAAGTGGGACATGATTAACATGGATTCTACTCTCTATTTGATCAGATAGGGGAGCTCAATTTACTGTCCATTTTTGAAAGTCTTTTCAGAAAAGCATGAGTACACCGGGGAAATTGAGTAAGACCTTTCATCCTAAGATAGATGAACAAGCAGAACGTGCTATCCAAACACTTGAAGATATGCTACGAGTTTGCACCTTATTGACTTACTTACACTAATAGCTATTATTAAAGTATCAAAAGGAGCCTTATGAAGCTTTATATGGAAGAAAGTGTAGATCACCAATGGGATGGTTTGAAGCAGATGAAACTGCTTTTATCTTGTTCATCAAGCTATGGATAATGTTAAGGTGATACGACAGTGGTTACAAATGGCCCAAAGTCGACACTAACTCATATACCGATGTTAGTAAAAGGAGTCTAGAAATTTACCATAGGTGATTTGGTATCCTTGAAAGTGACACCAATAAAAAGGGTAAGGAGATTTAGAAAGAAAGGAAAGTTGGACCTATATAACGTACCATATGAAATTATCAGAAGATTTGGGCAAGTTACATATGAATTGAAATTACTCTAAGAACTCTCCTCAGTCCATCCAATGTTCCATGTTTTGATGCTTCAAAAATGCATAGGAGATCCATCTTGTATTGCTCCCGTTGACGATATTCAAGTTACGGAGGATCTCACTTATGAAGAGATACCTATTGCTATTCTGGATACATAAGTGAAGAGGGTAAGGAATAAAGATGTAGTGTCTGTAAAAGTCCTTTGGAGAAATCAACAAGTAGAGGAGATCACATGGGAAGCTGAAGAAATGATAAAGTCCAAGTACCCTCATCTATTTCAAATGGAAGAAAAAGTTCAAAGTGCGGAAGTGGAGCAATAACAAGTAAGTATCTATGAGCATTACGTGTATATGCATATATATGCTAGTATAGAGATGCATTTGTTGTACATGAGACGATGGTATTAACATTCGAGGACAAATGTTTCAAAGGGGGGAGGAATGTAACACCCCGTAATTTGTTGGATTGGTGACCTAGGGTGTAGTTATAAACCTTAGGTTGGAGAGCACTGAGTACGTGTGTTGGATTAGTTTTGGATGGAACATTTGATATCGTACTAGTCAATGTGACTAGACTCTTGTAGGAGGAGTTTGAAACTTTCTGAAACATTTTAGGAGTGATAAGTGAGGCTTGAAGGACTTCCAAGAAAAGGATATTAAATCTAAGAGGCAAGCCAAGGAGTTGAACATGAAGTATCTAACCGAATCCGCAAAGAAAAGTCGAAGAAAGGAAAATTTTCAAAAAAAATGGGCCAAGAGCGCCCAGGGGCGTGCCAGGCCGCTCTAGCCTGATTTTTTTTTGTGGCACAGGCAGAAAGGGGGCGCGCCAGGCAGCGTGCCAGGCCACCCCAGCACACCTTTCAAAAGTTGGAAATTTTTCTAAGTCCTAGGGGCGCCCGGGGGCGTGCCGAGCCGCTTTTTGCCGAATTTCTTCTCCAACCACGAGCCTATAAATGTGATTCTTGGGTTATTATATAATTATTCCATCTTGGTAGGACTACGCTTGAACGATGTTGGCATCCAAATTATGTTTTTACCCTTTTATGTTCAATTAAGCCATAAGTGGCTAGGATTTCTTATTTGGAGATTGAGGCTACGAATATGAGTCTCGTGAGTTGAATATTGTCGTGACACTTATGTAATTATTTAAACATGAGATATATGATGGATTACACATTTAATTTGGTGGGCTAAGTTGATATGTGTTATTGGGCTTAATTTAAAGCCCAAATTGGAACAAAAGACATGGCCCAATGAGTCAAATGACCCATTCTTCCTTTGACTAATCAATCATTGATCAAAGTGGCTAAGTATGACTTCAAGGGCCTATAAAATTCACCAAAAAATCTGATTTTATTCATAAAAAGGCACATGCCATTCTAGACTTTTCCAAGAAAGCAAAAAAAGATATTTTCTCTCAAACTCTCAAACCCTAAGTCATCTCCTTGGATAAGATCATCATTTTACAAGACTTGCTAAATGTTTATTCTCATGATTTAACATATTATATGAATGAGATATTATGTAGATCATGTTGGTTATGCTTGCAAGTATTGAGTAATGCTCTTTTGCTTTTTGATAAAAGATGCATCATCCATGTGATTTGAACTTGAAAGAGGACTTGATGTTTTGATGAAAGTGAATGGTGTGGATGATATATCAACATGTATGGTGTGGTTATGTCCTTAAATTGTTATTTTTCTATATGTGTAAATTTTGGAATTTTGGTTCTGAAATGTATTGAGGTGACTTGATGGATTAATTGTGACGTTGTGTTAATGAAGAATCGTAAAGGATGAACTTGATGTGAAATGCTATTGGTTTGTGATGTTGTGGTCAATGTGTGGAATTTTGTGGTATTGGTGGTGTGACAATGTTGTGAATTGTGTTTTAAAGGGTGAAATGACATTATAGGGCAATCATGTAACTCGTTGCTGTCTTATGCACTTGTAAGGTAGCTAATTGTTAACGTGAGCTCCGTTATGTACTTGTGATGTAGAGTGAAATGTAAGGAAGGAGATGAATTATTGTACTCACATATTGGATTGTGTATTCATATTGGGAATATAAGGTATGTAAGGTTACTCTTTTCGTATCCTTCTGCAGCACATGTTGTTCACATTGTACTTGTTCCATTCCGAAATGTCCAAAGGTATCTCATTTTTGAGTTGTCATATAGTATCACTCATAGGACCAATTGTGATTCACATGTTTCATATCCATTGACTAATGTTTAAAAATTCCAATAATGTACCATTACCGATGTATCAAGCTCATACAAAAGTAAAAGAGTAAAGTAATGCTTAGTTGTTTACTGTTTGAGCACAGGGGGCAATCCAGAGGGGTGAAAACCCTAGTCGAAACGAACCTGTTTTACTGATATGGATCGCACTCTAAGGGGCATAAGCCTGGCTGGAACGATCCCAAAATTATGCTATTATGGATTGCACTCTAAGGGGCATAAGCCTGGCTGGAACGATCCCAATAGTATGTTATTTTTTTTCCCACTAATCAGTTGGGGCCCGGGTATGATATTAATCAAATGATGGTAAATGAATGTAAAAGCAAAGAACGCAATGAATGAAATTTACATGGTTCCACGTACAGAACGATGACTGATCCATAATGTTTATTCACATGTATTTGATCCCATTTGAGATCCTATGTTTCATACAATTTCTTATAGCCTTACATACTCATTACATTCTTCGTACTGACCTCCCTTGGGGGGGGGGGCCTTACCTTACTGGCTGCAGGCATAGGTACTAGTAGACCTCCATAGTAGGTTGTGGATCATTTGCGGATCGTTAGTGAGCTTCAGTTGATTCGGGGCTTTCCGAGTCATTATGTACATTTTCTTTGGTATTGTATATGTGTATAGAGCGGGGTATTGTCCCGAATCTAGGTTGGTTATGGTTATGTATCTGTAGAGGCTTTGTAGACTTATGTGGGAGAATGATTGTAAGAGATGTATGTCTATTTTGACTTGATGGCCCTAACGGCCAAGTTTCATATATATATATATATATATATATATATATATATATATATATATAGCATATGTTTCCATGAATTCTACATAGTTGCATGAGATATAATGATGTTCACATAGAGACATGCATATGAGTGTACATGAGTAAAGATTTGTTCTCTCGGGCCTCAACGGCTTCGGGTGCCAGTCCGCCTCAATGGGATTTGGGGCGTGACACTGTCAAACTTTTCTTCTCAAGTGCCTCCTCTCTCTCTCTCTCTCTCTCTCTCAACAGTTGTTGCCCTTGTTTCATAATAAATCGACGCGACCAGCCATCTCCGGCGACTTCAACCTTCGGCGACCTCAATTTCGACTTCTTCATCATTTCTTCTTCTATTCTAACAGTCAATTTCTCTCTTTTCTCAAGTAAAGGTTTTTTTAAATTTTAAAAAAATTAAGGCTTTTTAGTTAATGAAGAAAAAGAAGAACTGAGTTGTCTTCTGTTCAAGTATGGTTTAACAATTTTGGAATTTTATGCTTAAAAAGAAAGAGAAACTCGAGAAATCTTAATTTGTGGTATTTTGTTCTCTTGATATGGTTTTTGTTGTATTTGTGGTATCTTTTTCAGTGAAATATATTTTTTTTTTGTTGTTCTCAAACATTGTTGTAAAATAGTGAAACTTGTATTTTAAATTTTTTTGGGGGAATCTGTTATGACAAAATCCAACAACTGTTGAGATTATACCATAGATTTTAGTGAACACTTGTGATTATATTTTATATTCTTAAATGAGTTAAAAAAGTTAGGATTTTCAATAGAATATTATTTGTTTTGGTTAATAAAAGTGGTCGTCTTCTCTTCAAAGTTAAGTAGTCCCAAGTTAGTGATTGTTAATCAATTTGTGGCATCTGTTCTCTCTTAACACTTGATGTGGTTGTTGTATTGTAAAATTATAAATGTTGGTTATTGGTATTGTTGTATTGTAAAATTGTAAATGTTGGTGTTGTTGGTGTTATTGTATTATTAAATTATAAATATTGGTGTTGTTGTATTGTAAATGTTGGTGTTGTTTTTGAATATTGTGGTTCAAGTGGTGATATTTGTGGCTTCTATTTGGTGTTGTTGTTGGTGTTCTTGGTGATATATATGGTAAAAATATTGTTAATATCCCAACAGATGTGTAATATGTTATAACAGAATAAGAATCTGTTGAACATATTAAGCATCTGTTGGGAACAACTATGCCATCTGTCAATTTATTGTTATGATGTTTCCAACAGATGGGCAATTTGTTGCAACAGACCACTCATCTGTTGCAACAAATGGGTCATTTTTTGGAAGAAATAAAAACAGTTTTGCAACTATTTGATTTCTTCCAATAGATGGGTAATATGTTGCAACAGATCACTCATCTGTTGAAGGAAATAAAAATAGTTTCAAAACTGTTTTGATTTCTTTCAGTAGATGAGTGATCTGTTGCAACAGATAGATCATCTGTTGGAAGAAATAAAAATAGTTTCAATACTATTTTGATTTCTTCCCATAGATGAGTTATCTGTTGCAAAAGATGAGTCATCTATTGCAACAAATCACCCATCTGTTGCAACAGGTCACTCATCTATTGAAAATATTATTTTACTGTGTTGTATTTGTTAAATTCACTGCTACCCTTTTTTTAATGATGCACAAATCAATTATAATTTTTTTTATTTTCCTCTTGTTTTTAGATAAAATGACTCCCAAAAGAAAAGAAAGTGGAAGTGAAAAAACTTCAAGGAGATCAATTAAAAAAGTTAAACCACAAACAACATTACATGGACTTGCTAAATAAGCCCTTTCACAAACAGATGAAGTATTACCATATGTAGATGTACAGAAAGGGAATGAAGTTGTGGAAAGAGATTATGAAGAAGAAATTGAAAGAGAAAAAAAAATTAAAGGATCTAGAGATGATGTAGAAAAGGAGGATGAAAAGAAAAATGAGGAAGGAGATGAAAAGAAAAATGAGGAAGGAGATGAAATAAGTGATGAGGATGGAGATGATAAAGAAAGCAAGAAAGGAAATGATGAGGAAGGTGAGGAAAAAGATGAAAAGGAAAGTGAGAAAGGAGATGAGGAAGAAGATGAAAATAAAAGTGAGAAAGAAGATGATGCTGGAAGTAGGGAAGATGATGAAGAGGAAAATGAAAGAGATGATGATGAGAAAAGAGATAACAAAGAGGAAACAACTGATGATAATGAAGATGATAATGTTGAGATATGGACGACTGATTGTGAATGTAAATCGAAATCCCTATATAATATTGACAAAACTTTTAGTATTGACAAGTTCTAGGTAGAGATGGCTATGGATAATCCTACAGATTTGACTGGTGATTGTGTTGTAAAATCAGTTATGGAAAAAGTTTTTGATAGATTTAGAGAGATAATGAGGGAGGAAAAATTGGAGGATTTCTTTAAGGCTAGCTGTTTTGGACACTTTCTTGATCTGCCAGAGGATAACAATATACACTTTCAAATGACCATGGTCTATGGTCTTCTCAAGCGTAGGATAAAGTATCAGGTTGAGGATGTTGAAAATTCGAAGGTGAGGACAAGAAGATGGATGAGGGATAAACTACTGTGGCATGCCGATTTGTTTTGGCATGAAAGAATTTGCCATAGTGACTGGACTTAGATGTAATCCTCCTTCTGAAACTCTTCCCACTATTACACCTTTAAAAAAGCCAAAGGCAGGCAAGACATCTACATCCTCCAAGACAGGCAAGAAAGACAAGACACCCAAGGCAGGCAATAAGACAACAACCAAGACAACCATCAAAACCAACAAAGGCAAAGACAAAATAACTAATGAGGATGAGTTAGTGGCTATTGTTGAACAGAGCTACAAAGCCAAGAAATTGTTACTTGATCTGAAGAACAAAAAGCCGTTGAAGAAGCACAAGGAGGCATTGTGCTTAGTTTGGTTTGTGCATTCCATTCTATCGGCCAGAGACACCAACAAAGTCATAGACTCTAAATTGTTAAATCTTTCTCAAGATTAGAAGGCATTCAACAATTATCCATGGGGTTATGAAAGCTTTAAGTTGACTGTCAAATATTTATTGACAAAGTTATCACCAAAGACGGTCAAATTATATGGATTTTCTTGGTCTTTCATGGTAAACTTCTGATTTTTTTTCTTTAGTGTTTCATTTATTTTTGTTATTGAATAATTATTCTGATTTTTGGTTGGCATCATGTTTTTAGGCTTAGGCATTTGAAGTCATTCCTCACCTCCAACAGCAAATCAAGGACTACTCAAAAGAGGTTTCTCATCCAAGGATCCTTAAGTGGTTGAATGCCAAGAACAACTCAAGAGTGAATGTCCTTGATCTTTTTAACCCTCCTGATGATGCAGTAAGTCTTCTTTTAAATAGAATAATTTTACTTAAGTTAACAAGTTAACATTGAAACATATGCCTTATTTGTTCCAAAAGGTATCTCCTCTGTTGCAATAAATAACTTATCTATTGCAATAGATAAGTCATCTATTGCAACTTATCTCTGAACCTATTAACAGATTACCCAATCTACTATAAATTATAAAACAGATTAGTAATCTATTGCAATAGATGACTTATTTATTACAATAAATTAGTAATTTGTTGCAACATATAAGGCATCTACTGCAACCTATATTTGAACAACTGGCAACAGATTACCCAATCTACTATAAACTAATGCAACATATGGATTATATATTGCAACAGATGTCTCATCTGTTGCAACTTATAGGTTGATTTTAATATATCTACTTTTGTGACTAATTAATATTTGATATTGATATATCTACTTTTGGTTATAGGTTGTGCATTCCTGGATTGTCCCTACAGAGCAACAATTGCAAATGCCATTCTTTCTTGCTCTAGAGATTGTTGACATAAAACCAGACCCTAAGGTAGACATGATCAAAAGAGAATTGGCTGAAACAACAACCATCAAAAGAGAAGCGCCTAGGGTTAACACACTGATCCTGTTGTTGAGCTTATTGGTAATTCTGGTCATGTTGTTAGTGATATGGGTGTTGCTGTTAATAATGGTGTTGGTGTTACTGGTGTTAAAGTTGGTGATGAGCCTAGTAATGATGCTCATGAAAAAGTTTTTTAAAAAAGAGTTGACCATGATGATGATCATACTGGTGATTTTGGTGGTGGATATTATAGATTCACCCCTTTCAATAGGCATACCGCCTTTTTTGGTGTCTCTTCTAGCTCCTGTTCTGCATGTAAATGCCAAGAATGTAAAGACAAATATGATGGAGTGATTAATTCTCAACATTCATTGACTACTACTGTTAAAGAATTGACATCTAACAGGGATGTCATTCCATCAAAGAAGCTTAGAGAGCCCTACACTCCTTTAGAGGTTAAGAAGAGGAGAAAAAAAATTCCCAACATTCTTTCAAGTATTAAAATAAGAAAAGTTTCAACTCCTTTTTTCCTTGATGTTGGTGCAAAGAATGTTTTACTAAAGAAGGTCAACATTTACAAAATGTTAAATTCCAAAAAGAAGGCTGAGTCACAAAGCCCTCAAACCAGAAAAGGCAAAAATAAAATAAAATACTCCCTGCATGAATTTGATTCTGGTGATTTAAATACCATGATGAACATGCATAAATGGTGGGAGTACTGGGTATGTTTTCTATCCTTCAATAACTTTCATATGTTTAAAAATTTTATAATTCAAAAACTTATTACACTTATCTCTTCATCTGTTGCAACCTGTTGCAATAGATTATCCATCTGCTGTATAACTTGCAGTAGATAGGTTATCTGTTAACAAGTTCAGAGATAAGTGCAACAGATTACTCATATGCTGCATAAATTTCAGTAGCTAGGTAATCTGTTAACTAGTTCAGAGATAAGTGCAACATATGTCTCATCTGTTGCAACATATTACATATCAATTGCAACAGATGGGAAATCTATTGAACAGATTACCCTTCTACCGCTTAACTTGCAGTAGTTGGATAATCTGTTAATAAGTTCAGAAATAAATGAAACAGATGTCTCATCTGTTGCATCTGTAGAGGTTCTGTCAGGCCTCAAACCCTATTAGGGTGGACAGGCACCCGTAGCCTTAAAGGCCCGAGAGCACCAACCCATAACCTTGTACTTGTCATGTATATAACTATGATAATCAAAGATTCTGCCAAGTATGGATATGATGCATCAATGAAATTAAGCCACGTAAACAAGCCAAAAACTATATATACATGACCTAGCCATTGGGGCCATAATGACTGGAAGACAAGGCACAACCATACTTTACTTTACCGTCTACAAAGCCTCTAAAAGAGATATAAACTTAGTTAAGGTAGGGACAAGCCCCCGACTTACACTTAACTACTATACAACACCAAAACATATATAACAAACTCGAAAAGCCCCGAATCAACCTGGAGCTCACCAATAGCGGTTGGATGTCCTGTGCTCCTACTGGAGGGGTCTATTAGTTGAAGTACCTGTGCCTGCAGCATGAATGTACTGATAGTGCTAATACGTAACACAAGAGCTCAAATGAAATCAGGTACAAATGTATAGATAATGCTAATAGACCACCTTTACATATACTTGTGGAATCGTGTACATTACCTTCCTTTCTTTACTTTACCTTTCTTTACTTATAATCTTGTAATCCATGTGATATAAATGACCTACTGATCAATGGTAAATACCCAAGTTGGGATTGACCCATGCTAGGCTTACGCCCCTGAGCTGCCAGCCACATGTAAAGAGATTGGGATTGGCCCATGCTAGGCTTTCGCCCCTAAGCTGCCACCCGTACATAACCAGATTTCTGTTTCTTAGTTTAATACCTTTGAGATTGTTTGTTTGGTGGTCATGACATTATTGAGCTTTGGGATAATAGTCCACCAGTAAGAGATACATGAATAAACACTTGATGCAGTAACAATGAGGTAGGGAGCAGTTTATACACAAATTAAATGCCTAAGAGCTGAAATAACACATGGATCTTATTTGACTAAAAGGAGAACTCATGAAGCTTGCTATTGAATGTAGACACACAGATTTAATAATAAGCACATATTGGAGTATTTTAACACATTAGTGAGCGGGAACAAGGTCATTAGCTACATGGGAGATGGTACACTGCCACTATGTATCATTTACTATAGGGGAACTTTGGAAGCTCACTTTATAACACAAGTGTTAGATTTCATGCCAAAGAATATGGAATAGAGTGGTTATATACTTGCTGTACAACTCCAATATTAACTTGAATTAACCTCCTGCCTTTTGGATTACTTATCTACAATAAAATACCTGGTAAAACTAGTATTTGTAGCTAATCAACACGTTTGGGCTACTTAACCTCACCAAAATAGTAGCCAGGCAGTAAGCCTATAATTTAGTAACCCAAAGGTTTTCTTTCAACCCCTCATCCTCTAATTACATTTGTATAACACCCGAATTCATATAAGATCCTCGGAGACTCTTTTGGCTTTATAATATGTACAAAATAGTTCCAAAGTATGATAGGAAGCAACCTTATACAATATCTAATTAAGTGGTGTATCATTGCACCCTCCTTTTATATGTCAATACCAATAACTCACATCTTTTTTTAAGATCAACCAAGCTGTCCCTAACATATACATCTAAAATAGTCCCTAAAACAGTCCCAAAGTCCTTTATTATAGAAACACGATATTGAACTCATCATCCCTTGAGTTCTTGAAAATAATATATACACAATTCTCCACCAAAACATTTATATAGAAAGGGGAAAAAGTGGACAGTAGCCTTACCTTAGTTTCTATGATGGTTTATTCTCTTAACTTGTATCTCTTTAACATCTTGATTCCTTTAGTTTGGAAGGAAAATAAATTCCAAGAACACTAATGGAATTATAGGGTTGTTGTAGAAGCTACTAGAGAGAAAGAGAGAAAAACCTAGAAAGACGATTTTTTGCCTAAGTTAAAATGAATAAAATGAGCTATTTTTAATCCCTTTAAAGGGATCAGCTCTCGGATGACTTTCTTGCCCATTTTGGCCATAAATAGCTCTCGGATCAGCTATTTTTAATCCCTTTAAAATGAATAAAATGAGCTGTTTTGGCACCAAAGTACTCCCTCTTGCGTAAGATCAAATGCCTTCATCTTTCCCCAGATGACAAGATATAAATGTCATAGTCTTTTAATAGCTCAAGCCATCTTCGCTGCCTTAGATTAAAGTGATTCTGCTTAAAGATATATTGTAAACTCTTATGGTCAGTATATATATCAACTTGAACCCCATACAAGTAATGGCTCCATATCTTTAAAGAAAATATAACCGCTGCTAGTTCAAGATCATGTGTTGGGTAATTCTTCTCATGTGGACGCAATTATCTTGAGGCGTAGGCTATTGCCTTACCATGCTGCATCAATACACATCCTAGACCCACTCCCAAAGCATCACAATATACTGCATACCCCTTTGTACCTTCTGGAAGTACCAATACAGTTGTGGAAGTTAACTTATTCTTTAACTCTTGGAAGTTTCTTTCACAGGCATCATTCTATTGAGACTTGGCTGTTTTATGTGTTAATTTGGTTATTGGGGAAGAAATGGAAGAAAAACCCTCAACGAACCTTCTATAATAGCCTGCCAAGCCTAGGAAACTACAAACTTCCATAGGTATTATGGGTCTTGGCCAGTTCTTCACGGCTTCTATCTTTTGAGAATCAACCCTTATCCCTTCATCGAATTTACTATTCCCTAAGAATGCCACTGATTTTAACCAAAACTCACATTTAGAGAACTTTGCATATAACTTATGATCACAAAAAATCTAAAATACCTGTTGCAAATGATTAACATGGTCCTCTTTCGGTCTTGAATACACCAGAATATCGTCTATTAATACTGTCACAAACACATCCAAGAATGACTTGAACACTCTAATCATCAAATCCATGAAAGCTGCTGGTGTATTTGTTAGCCTGAATGACATAACTAAAAACTCAAAATGATCATACCATATTCGAAAAGCTATTTTGGGTATATCTTTCTCCTTTAGTCTCACTTGGTTATAACCTGACCTCAAGTCATCTTTGAGAAACACTTAACACCTTGTAACTGATCAAACAAATCATCAATTCTAGGGAGGGGATATTTGTTCTTAATTGTCACCTTATTTAGTTGTCGGTAGTCAATACACATCCTCAATGTGCTATCCTTCTTACGTACAAATAACATGGGTGGGCCCCAAGGGGACATACTAGGCCTTATGAATCCCTCTTCTAACAAGTCTTTTAATTATTCCTTCAATTCACGTAATTCTACCTGGTCCATTATAGACGGAGGAATAAAAATAGATTAAGTACCTAGGATCATATCAATACCAAACTTTACTTCCTATTCTGGTGGTAAACTAGGAAGTTCTTCAGGAAACACATCAGAAAATTCATTTACCACTGGAATGGATTGAAGAGTCAGTGGCTCCGCATCTATATCTTTCACCTTCACAGGATGACATATGTACCCTTTGAACATTATCTTTTTTGCTTTAACATTAGAAATAAACTTACCCCTTGGTTCTCCAATATTACCCCTCTATTCAAGGACTGTCTCTTTAGGAAAATGAAAATGCACCCTCTTAGCTCGGCAATCTACTGTGGCATAACAAGAAGCCAACTAATCCATACCTTTTATATCATCAAAATCTACCATTTCTAGCTCAAGAATATCAGCCAATGTTTCACGATCACAAATAGTTACTATGCAATTATAATAAACTCTTCTAGCTATAATAGACTCGCCAACTAGTGAAAACACTTCAAATGGCTTAACCAGTGATTCCAGTGTTGTTTTGAACTTTCCAGCAATCAATAGAGTGAAATATGATAGTGTAGAGCCCAAATCAATTAATGCATATACATTATGTGAAAAGATGGACAATGTACCTATAACCACATCAGGAGAAGCCTCCAAATTTTGTCGACCCGCTAGAGCATATGTACGATTCTGGACTTCTCTAGAACTAACTGCTCCTCTACCACCTCTACCATGACCAGAAAGCATCTATTGACCTCTACCTAAAAGAGGAATCGATGATAATGATGCAATAGATGATCCAGTAGTTTGTGCTATACCACCCATGCCCCTTAGAGGGCAATTTTTCATCATATGGCCCGGTGTACCATACCATTGACAAACATCTATGCCAAACTAGCATGCACCTAGATGATGTCTCCCACATTGTTTACATGGCTGTCTAGAAGGTCTTGATTGACTCATCCTTCCATACTCTTAGTTCCCTGCTACTGAACCTTGACTCTCACTTTTTTGCCCAAATTGATTGCCACTAAACCCTTGAAATCGGGGTGAAGCACTTGCTGTAGAGTAGGAAAATGGTGGCCTAGGTGGTCTATTAGAAAATCAAGGCCTAAACTTACTTTTGGATGGCATAAACTGCCCCATAGATCTAGCCCTCTTGGCGTGCCCTCTTTCTAGCTCTTGTGTCCTTCTTCTTTGTCTTTGATCCTCTATTTTTTGTGCAAAAGCTTGTATCCTTGCTATAGCCATGTCTTTATTCAAGGAAGCAATAGTACAATCTCTAACTAAATATGGATCCAATCTATTCATATATCGATGACCTCTATTTCTATAGTAGCTACTATATTAGGAGCATACCTAGCCAAAGAATTAAATTGAAGGTTCTACTCCCTCATGCTTATATTTCGTTGGTGAAGATTTAAAAACTGATCCGCACAGGCCTCTCGAATCTCAAATGGAAGGTAATGATCAAGAAATACTGCTTTGAACTCTTCTCAATTAGCTGAAGGTGCACCTGTACCCTTAGATCATTTCCAATCTTCATACCATAATATAGCCTCCCCTTTTAATCTATACGCTGCTAGCTCAACCGACTCTTTACCAGATACATGCATGACATCCAAAGCCCTTTGGATTTTATCAATAAAGTCTTGTGGGTCTTTATTAAGATCTGGCCCGATAAATGTGGGAGGGTCTAACTTAAGGAAATCCTGTGTTCGTAGACTAGCTGCCCTATCCATACTACTAGTACCCATAGTTGGACCAGCTTGTCCTTGACCTTGTCCGGCAACTATGCGAGTTAAACATTGCACCACATTTCTTAAATCTTGCTCAATAGCATTAATAGGTGATTCTGGGGGTTCTTCTCTCCTTCTTAGCTCTTCTGGAGATGGAGGAGTAGAAGAAGTTCGTGATGCAAACTCATCCTGAGCGTCACTTTGATTAGCTTGTCTAGGTGGTGACTTGTTGGTCCTTTCTCGGACAACTGCATCTTCTTGCTTACCTATAGTCTTACTCCTTTTTGTAACTGACATCTTTACTATATTGAGAAAAATAGATACAAAGGCTAAATACATTTCTACCTACATTATAGTGTCTCTATCATACGATCTAAGAAATAAAGAAAACAAAACAACTCCTAAATGTCTCATAGCCTCCTGTTTATAGATGTGATGCACAATACACCCATAAGCAAGTCTCTACATAGACAAGGCTTTGTAGACTCTCTAGTGACCTGCTCTGATACCACTTTTGTCATACCTCAAATCTTATTGAGATGGATAGGCACTCGACGCCCTAAAAATTTGAGAGAACCAACTTATAACCTTACTGTCCATGCAAATAACTATAATAGTAATGAGGCTTTGACAAAGATATATAAGCTATAGCAATGATAAAAGACTAACATAAAGATAGGCCCAAAACATATACATGTGATTGGGCCGTTTAGGCAACAACTATTAAGGAGCCAAACATAAATGCACTTTATACACTAGTCTACAAAGCCTCTATAAGATCAACAAACTTGGTCTAGGATGTGACAGGCCCCGCCTTACCCTTAACTACTATACAATACCAAAATATATACCAAAAACTTGGTAAATCCCTGAATTAACTTGGAGCTTACCAACTACATCTGAGTGTCTTGTGTTCCTACTAAGGAGGTCTACAAGCTGGAGTACCTATACCTATGGCATGAAACACAGTGTCCCCATTAGGGACATCAGTTCAAAATTATGTACTGAGTATGTAAGGCATAAAATGACCATAGGTAAAACAAGATCTTAATGAAATCAAATATCAATATATAACTATATAGATAAGAATAAAAGATCACCTTTGCTTGTATTTATGGGATCATGTACATTACATCTTTTACTTTACTTTATCCTACTTTGCATAATGAATTTGTAAGGCATATGATACAAATGGCCAGCTGATCAGTGGTAAAAGAGGATGACCCATGCTAGGTATCTTAACCACTGGGATACGATCCTCATAAATATACAAATTGGGATTGACCCATGCTAGGCTTTTATTTCACCCCTGGGATACCACTCGGGATATTGGGATCGACCCATGCTAGGTGTTCCTTCCACCCCTGGGATACCACCCAAGAATATACATATTCTCTTTACATCATTTTTTTAATCTTTGAGATAGTTGTTTTGGTTGTCATATCATTATTAATTTTTAAACTATGGAACAGTAGTGAGAGACATGTGAATACATATTTAAGACAATAATAATGTCATAGGGATCAAATGTAACATTAATGTATTAGATTTCATATCAAAAAACATAGTATTGAATAGCCTTACATACGTTGTTGTACAACTCCGATAGTACCCCAAATTAACCTCCTGCCCTTTGAACTACTTATCTACAATAAATTAAGTGGTAAAACTAGTATTAGTATCTAATCAACACATTTAAGCCACTAAACCTCACCCAAACAGTAGCCGGGCAATAAGTCCATAATTAATTTATTCAAAGGTGTTCTTTCAACCCTTACTCCTCCAATTACATTTACATACCATACAAATCCTTATAAGGTCCCCCAAAACAACTTTAGCCTCATTACACCCCCAAAACAGTATACAAAGTGGAGTGGGTAGTAAGCTTACATAATATTCAATTCGGTGGTGTATCACCACATCCTCCGTCTATAATTCAATACAAGTTAGTTACATCCTTTCCCAACATCAACCAAGCTATCCCTAATATATACATATAAAATAATTCCTAAAATAGCCCCAATATCTTTTATCATAGCAACCAAATATTGAACTTATCATCCCTTGAGTTCTTGACAATAATATATACACAATTCTCTACCAAAATATATATATAGGAAGGGGGTAAAAATAGGCAGTAGCCTTACCTTAATTTTGTGATAGTTTATTCTCATAACTTATATTTCTTTAATATCTTGGTTTCTTTACACACAAACCAAAGGAGAAGAGAAAATCCTCTTAATAACTAAGAAAAATAGGACTGCCAAACTTATAGAGGGTTGTCTTATAATTTAAACATGAAGAACATAATTTCCATAGTTTTTGAGATAAGCTCATGATTTGTACACTTACCTTTATCTTGGAAGGAAGGTAAATCCTAAGAACCCTAATAGAAACTTAGGGCTGCTGTAGAAGCTAAGAGAGAGCAAGAGAGAAAACTCTAGAAAGTTATGTTAAAATGGGTCAAATGAGCTAGTTTCAATCCCTTTAAAAGGGAGCTGGTATTGGCGTACTTTGTTGGCTAATTTAGGCCATATTTTATCAAGTATTTGGTGCACCTACTTTCCTATTATACTTGGGCCTTTGTGGATCTGAAACTATTGGGTGACCTTGGCTGCCCATTCTTCTCCTTTTCTCTATTTTAACTTGGGCCAGAATTAATTCAAGTAGGTGGTAGTGTACTTGGCCCAATAAGCTGGTCAAAAAAGTCTTAGTCGGTGATGCACCCACTTGGTTCTTATATGGGTCAATAAGTCAAAGTAGGTGATACACCTACATGTCACCTACTAGCTTAATTTAAGTCAAGCAAGAAACTCACTTATTTTATTCCATATTCTAAGTCTTAACCCCTTATGTTAACTTAATACTTATATACACTTGGACACTTTAATCCTTGAAGTGGAATACCATCTTACTATCTCGCGTTTAAACACTCTTGTTGGGGTTAACTTGGCATATACATGCTGAAATGTTTGGGACATTATAATATCCTTTAAATCCTCTTTAAACCACCACTAATCTCTTAAGAAACTTGGTCTTACCTATACAACAAGGTTACCTCAAGTACCATATTAATAAAATAAGTACACGCAAAATACGGGTGTTACAACTACAAAGAGGGTATGTCTTGAGATGTATAGTGGTGGCGGTAAGAGGCCATGTCAGTAGTATAGTGTTATTGTTATTTTGTCCAGAGGTAGGGATCTTCCTAGTAGAGGTCAGCAACACTTGTAGCCTATCAGGTCCGTACAGGTAGTACCTCAGATTATATGTGGCTTTTAGACAGGTCGTGGTGATCGCAGTGGATCGAGTTTAGGTTAGGCATTATGGGGTTCTCGATCCAGATCTCCAGGCCATGACGAACATTATGGGTCAGCAAGTTCAGAGCATTAAAGAGTTTTAGGGGCATGTTTTAATTATTGCAAGATTGGTCATTGGTCTAAGAAGTGTCCTAGGCGTGAGTTAGTTATCCAGTTGGGGTCAGCTCGTGTTTCTCATCAGGTTAGAGCTTCAGGGGTTTGTTATAACTGTAGAGTGACCAACAGTGTTCCAGAGAGTGTCCCCTACATGGGCTTATTGGGTAGTTAGTGCAGTTGAATTAGTCTTTTAGGAACTTGACACCTTCAGGTAGAGGCAGTGCACTCAGTCTTTCAGTTGGTCATTCAGATGCCCAGTCTAAGGTCAGATGCATTTAGAGTCGTACTTCTTTGGGCAGGCCAAGGGCTATGGTTTCAAATTTTGCTGTTATAGGTGCGCCTCTGATTTCTGTCTTTTAGCTTCTATTTGAATTATGTTGGCATTTTTATATCCATAGGTGGTTACATGCCTAGATATTACTATATTGATCGTGTATGACTTTGTGTAGATTTACACATGTTTGAATACCCTCAGTAGATCATTTCTTTAGTAGTGGATTGAGTGGATCAGTGTTGTGATTTCCTTGGGGTGTAGCACTAAGGATTAAGTCTCGTTCCTTTGGCATTTTGACCTTGTTGTGGTCTTAAAATGGTACTGGTTGTGTTTCTCATTTTTGTACCACCTATACCTCATGTTATTGTTATTATTGTCATTGTTTTGACTCTGACTGATTCTTACTTGATAGACAGCTAGACTGGCGTTATCTAGTTAGCATTTTCCCTTTTCTTACGATTCTTGTTCATTGGCTTAGACAACTACCTTTGTTGGTTGGATTTCCTTTTCTATTATAAGGTCGGTTGTTGAGCGGCTTGTGAAAGTGAAGAAAGGTTTTGCTTTCCATGTCTTTGTGGAGATTTTGGCTTTGGCAATCTTTTCTATAGCCTGCTTCTATTATTGATAAGTCCAAGGTTTGTTTTCCATGTTACGTGGTTCATCGCCCAATAGTGGTCTTGATCTTGATATTGATAGTGAGTTGGATACTTCGTTCTTTCCATAATGTGGTTCATGGTTCAGCCGAGTTTAAATTAATGTCAATGGGTAAATTCAAAAATTTCTCATCTCAATATTTGATCGGCCTAATATGACTTCGTGGAGTGCTTCTACTTGATGATATGTTCTTATGGGTATTCTTGGCTGTAGATCGAGTATTACAGTGACCAAATTCAGGCTAAGGTTGTGCTTCTATCACTAGTAATGTTTACAGCCTTGGTGAGTTCTTGGTTATGACTTAATGCGTTATTCCTTTCAACAAAGGTGGAGTTTATTGTTTGTGTCTTCAGTCGATGGTTTTTCTCTGTTGTGATTATGTTCTTCGAAAATATTTTGGTCTTAACTCTTGTAAAAATTATTGGGTAAATGCTGGAATTCTGATTGCGAGATTGGTTTGAGTGTTTGATAGCCGTGAAGACTTGTGGGCTTTAGTTTTGGGATTTTGACCCTCTTGAATAATGGCTTAAAAGTTATGATAAATTTTGGAATATGGATACTACACATCAGCGGGATTGATTTGTATAGTTGAGATCTAGTAGTTCAACTTTAGTTTGAAAGTTACATCTATGGATTGCGTAACTTGATCGCAACCTTATTTCCAGATTTATTGCAGTTGAGCATTCATTTATAAGCTGACTAAGCTTACTCTTTACATATCAATTCGGTTTTCTTTAGTCTAGATAGACTGTGCTTGATAGATACTCAGAAGATGGTCCGTTGGCGCATGGTATTGGTTTCTACTGGTTGTGACTTTGGTTTTCAGTGATTGTTAGAATTTTGAATGTCTTCTCAGTGGAAGAAGTGTACTCGAGTTGGGCTTAACATGGTTTCACCTACAGTTGGTGGGGCGTTCTGGAGTGGATCATTCAGTTTTAAGAGTTTGTGCTTTGGATTCCTGACTATCAGTCTCGAGGGTCATCCGGACCAGGTGTAGCTTTGGCAAGAGATCACAGGCTTTGATCATCACCATTTGTGTATCCAGGTAGCACCTTATGGACTTACTCTTATGCTCTCCAGTATGGATTTTTGGTGGATCAGCTTTAGTCCTTCAAGATTAGTAGGAGGTGATTGCGTGGACATGACTCAGATGATATTTTGTGCAAATCAGAGTAGATGGCAGGTTTGGAAAGGCAAGAGAATGTTAGATTTGGAATTTGGAGTTGGGTGTATGATTCATGCCTTGGGTGGTCTTCAGCTTGGATGAGTTTTTGCTTGGTTGTTCTGGTATTGGTGTGATGTCAGTGTGTGTGGTTTAGGTTTGCATGCTTCAGTCGTGTTCAGTTCAGTTGGAGGCCAATTGGTTGTTAAGATTGAGTTTGTTGCATTTTGGAAAGTGAAGTAAGAAAGTTGGTGAAAAAGCGATACCTTGAGCGAAATCCCTTGGAAGTATTATTTCTTCTTAGAGGGGAGCCTTTTTTGGAGCATGCGGGCCAAGTAACTCATCCTTTCAAGCATTCCGGCTCTTTCTATCCATTGACTTTTGAGGACGAAAGTCCTTTTAGTGGATATTGTAATGACCCTCCAGGTTATTTTCTCAATTTCCATGCATTTCTAACATTTTAATCCTTCCCATAGCGGCTACAGGTCATTTGTGACTTGCCTCAACAATCGATTTGGGTATCAGACAGGTCGTTTGGATTTTAGGCTCAATTCCTTATTTTAGAGCTTTCGCTGTTAAGGAATTGGTCTCGGACTAAAACTCCAAGTAAACGGCCTCAAATGAGAATTTTGATAGCACCGTTAGCTCCGAAATGTTGATTTTAGGATAAGGGACCCTTGGTCTGGGTTTTGAGGCTTTCGAACTCATTTTGAGCTATTGGGTAGATTTGATGAAAAATAAAACTATGGGTGTGGGACCCATATTTAATTAAAACAACCTCAAATGGAAATTTTGATGGTTCCGTTAAGTCTAAAATATTCAATTTGGTATGATAGCATAACTTATTTACACGCATGGGGTTCTGAACAAATCTCGAGCACGCTATCGGAGTCCGTTGGGACTTGGGTTTTTGCTGGTGCAACAGTACCTGGTGCAGGCCACCCTTCCCCTTTGTGTTTGCATGGAGTTGACCATGTTCGCGAAGGTTCAAGTCTTTGACCTTTGTAATTACGAGTCTCCTCTAGTATTCGTGATGAAGGGTCGATCAGACCCAATCCAGTCTCTTCTTCACATTCATAAAGGCTTCATTGTATTCATGATGGTCTACTCTGGTTGTTCATTGTAAGGTTAGTTCCTTGCATTCCCGATGAACGATTTCCCTATCCTTTGCAATTGCGTCCAGGGAGTCTCGCATTCGTGATGAATAACCCTTAGCCCTATATATTGCTGTCTTCCCCAAAAATCTATCATTTTTTCTAACCCTTTTCCACCATTATTGAACTTGTAAGCTCAAGAACTTTTGGGAAATTATTAATTGGAGCTGGGATTCAGTCGGGGACGCGTTAGTGTTCATTTTCCCATCGTTATGCCGTAAGTTTTGGCCCTAATTCTTCCTTTAGTTCTTGATTCTCTCTTGTGTTTTCGTTAGATCTTAGGGCTGTTTTGAGCCCCAACTGAGACTCCATTTGTGCTCAACTTTCGGGTATGGGTTCCTTGTCCTTCGAGGGACCTCGTGACAGATTCAATTTTAGAATTCCATTAGCGGGCCCCATGGACCTATTTTGACCTAATTTTGGGCTCAAAGTTTTATATAGCATTATGGGTATTGTTTTACTCATATTAACGTGTAGTTTATGAATTTGATAGCACGATGGCATTGTGAGATCGTGGAGTGGAGACGAGCAGTTTATGGATGATTCGAGACTGCAGTTCGGCATCGAGGTAGGCTTCGATCTACTCTTCTCTACAAAATTATGTATTGTATTGATTGCATTCTAGATGGGGGTTGTAAGATAGGGTTAGGGTTAGTTGTATTAGTATATGGCCTATGTAGGGGACTTAGTGTGGAATTGTGAATTTAGCCTTAGTTTATAATACCCACTATAGCTTTAGCACAGTGTTAAGCCTGATTAGTTATGCACTCGACCTTAGGATGACATTGGAAATACTTAGTGTATGAGTTAGGGAAGTACTTACCCTTTCTGATGATATTTCTCAGTTAGATTTAGCTGGTAGAATGATGTCTCCTGTTGGTCCCGCCTCTAACTTTCTACTTATATGTGTATACTCTTACTGTTCTTTTTATTACATTGTTGGGTCCGAGGCCTTGGTTAAGAGACCATGGATACAAGGTTAATTCTTTATGCCTTAAAGGAGTTGTGGTTTAGTTTATTAACGCTTTCGCTCCTTACATTTGCTTTGTTTGGATACTGGTGATGGCATACACTCTCTATCCATATTTTCACGCTTAGTTTAGCCGGTTAAGGCCTCTATGCCAGATTTTAGGCCCGTTCTCCCTTAGGCTAGTATATAGTCCGCCCTTAGGACTAAACTTAGATCCTTTAGTACGTAAGGATGGGGTTGAGAAACCTTAGCCTAGGTTCGAGTAGGTATTACCTTAGGTTAGGTTACTAAGGTCTAGTAGTGGGTTCCGTTGCCCTTCTTTGGTAGAATGCTTCGAATGACTTTCCGTTAGGCTTAAATGGACTTATGACCACTTTCTTAGGGTTTTACCTTGGGTTTGTGTTGACTTAGACTTGATAGCATGCCTATTTAGCTTCATTACCTTTGGGGAGGGAAGTCACTGATCTTTGACCGCTAGAGACTGAATTTTATGAAAAAATGGGTTGTGATGGGCTTAGGACCCTTGGATTACCGCTAGATATTCCATGATTTTGAGCTTTGATTCGAGTCCAACATCTATTCGGAGTTACTATTTGGAAGCCCTGGCGCTTGGTTATGGTTATTGCTGGGATTTTTGGCGTTGTCATATGGTCAACAGACCACTTGTTATTACCTTATAGTTTTGCTTCAAGCCCGGCTATTGTTATCATATAATTATGGATCATCAGGCCTCTTGTTATTACCCTATGGTTACGGTTTGAACCCGACTATTGTTATCACACAATTATCAATTATCAGGCCTTTTGTCATTACCCTATGGTTCTGGTTCAAACCCGGCTATTGTTATCGTACCGTTATTGATCATTATGACTCTTGTTATTACCCTATGGTTCTGGTTTGATTTTGGTTATTGTTATTACTACGATTGTATATTTGGTTTATAGAAGTCCTGGTTTGGGACCAGGCAGTGTATACGGATATCTCGGTCTCCTTTGGGCCCCTCTGTTCGAGATCCATAGTGCTGAAGGAGGATGGTCGCTGTAGGTCTTGCCTTTGCGAGCTGTTGACCTGGAGTAGCTGTATACACTCGTGTTGGATATGGTACTAGGTTTATCTTGCTCCATCTAGTTCTTTTCATGGCATTCTTTTATTTGCATGCAACGCCTATCACCAGTATAAATGTTTGGCATTTGTATCTATCAGTCTTATGGGGGGCTGCATAGGTATAGGTTATGTTGTTGTTTGCTGAGTGATTGATTGTACCTTTCAAGCTTATAGGGGCCCAGTTATGTTATTATTTTTCTGGGTTAGTCGGTTATACTATTGCTTAGTTATTACTGTATAGTTTATGGTAGGTTGGTTATGGACTGACACCGGAGGTGGTCGGTATGCTTCTAATTCCTATTCTCTTATTATGATGAGCTTTATGATTATTCACATTTCTATTAAAGACTCTGATTATGCTAGAGTTAGCTCCCTTCGTTATGATCCTCGAGGTGTTAGGCCAGTTCCCCTGGTTAACACTTTTCGATTTAGCTATTCTTATGATATATGCCTGATTTCCTTTGTAATAATATTATTATTATTATTATATATATACCCTTTCTTCATATTACAATTACGTATCTCTTATATATCTCTTTCTTCATACCTCTATTGTATAGTATGTCTTTTTCTTCACTATATTATTGTACGTTGATTAGCTACTTACTGGCATAGCTCTGTCCTAGATTACTTGTAAGGTATGATAGTTTATCCATACTTTTCCTTGAGTATTATTATGTCTCATTTCTTAGATTCGCCTCTAATGTTATTCCTACTTTACATGCTATCTATACTTACATTATCTTTGGAGCTTAGCCGGTCGATGCCTAGTGAGTACCTCATGTTGGTACTCATACTACACTTCTGTACCCTGCAGATCATAGTACGAGTTCTCCCCGCTAAAGTGTGCATCGTACAGAGCTACCATGGATCAGAGATTCGGGGTGAGGTCCTGGCATTCGGAGTTGTTCCTGCTCTTCCTCTTTTGCAAGACTGATCTTCACTTTGTATTTCAAAGAAGGTTCTGTATTCATATATTGTGTTCACTTTGTATTCTTGACTGATAGTGGCTCTTGTACTAACTTCACCAGGTTTTAGGGACATATTTACTTCCTTCTTGTAATCTTTCTCGTTTTCATGTAATATTGCTTCCGCTTTCCTTATTAGTCTGCTACTAGCTATTTCGGACTAAGGGTTGACTTACCTACTGGTGGGGTAAGGTAGGTGCCATCATGACTTGAGAAATTAGGTCGTGACACTGGATTTGCTGACTCAAGCATATAATGGTTCACATCAAGTACTACATACCCATGCTCATGTGTTCCCCTAACCAAAGACTTTTCAATCTCCATGTCCTTATAAATCTTCCAATAACTTACCTTACAACCTAATTCTGTGCGGAGTTGATTGGTATCTCTTGAAGAAGGGGCTTTTAACATTGGGGAGCTATTTTTGAAGTATTTACCAATGACCTTTATTGTGGCGTGTGGATTATGGATTGTAATATGCTCCGAACCACATATGTGATACTTTTCATAGGTTCTAATACAAAATCTGTCAGAACTTATGAATTTCACAACCCTCAACCACCACTTGCACTCCGGATGTGCACATTTAAAATTATACATACTATGTGAATTAATCACTTTCTTAAGTCTAAAATCTTTTTCAGGCAAGCAATATGCAATTAAGTGTCTAGTTCTACTTGTTCTTGAATGTCATTCTCTTATAAGAACTTATTTCATCATCTAGAACATTGCTCAACTGTGTTGATTGAGAACTACCCACTGTATTGCTCACAGCAACAGGTGTAAGTGTTTGGTCCTCCTCCACTTCATCTCCACTCTTATCATTTGGAATATTCAAGTCCACCCTATCTAATTCATCATTTAACATATCTTGTTGGACTTGTTCTACATTCTGATTCTCTGTTAGTTTTTCAGCCATGTATACCCTTAAAAGGGGCCTAGCTGCATCACTCAAATAAACACGCAAATGAACCTGATCACTTATCTTAAAAGGTAGGACCCTCTAATTTTAAAAAGAGCTGTGCATGTAATTGATGACAAGATCTTTCTATTGGAAATTTAGTCCACAATAGCTGATGATTAAGTTCACAAAATCATCATACAAAACATCTCTTTGGACTGTCATCGCTATCATCTCTAATATGTTACCATCCTTCCAACGCCAAGTAAATCAATTGTTCTTCTCGATCCATTCACCATGACAATCAACCCCTATTGTTATTGATTCCTCAATTAATGGTACCTAAAGAAATTTGTTATAAAAAAGTTAATAATGATAGTATAGTAAGTTTAGTGGCTACATACAACAACAAAATTATATGCATTATCATTGTCCCAACAAGTAACTCATCTGTTGCAACAGATGACTAATTAGTTGGATTTAGCTTCTGGTTCTATCCTAGTATTTCCACCTACTATAATATGAATCCAATAGGTAAGTCATCTGGTGCAACAGGTAGGTCATCTGTTGCAGAAGATGACTCATCTATTGTAACAGATGGCTTACCAGTTGGATACATGTTCAGAAATAAAATATGAAACCAACAGGTAAGTCATCTGTTGCAACAGATAAGTCATCTGTTGGAACATATGACTTATCTATTGGATTCATCTTCGAGTTTTGTCCCAGCTTTGCCAGCTACTATAACATGTATCCAACAGGTAAGTCATATGTTGAAACAAATGACTCATCTGTTGCAATAAAATGACTTACCTATTGGATTCATCTTCTGTTTCTAAATGTATCCAATAGGTTAGTCATTTATTGCAACAGATGAGTCATTTGCTACAATAGATAACCTACCTGTTGCAGCGGATGACTTATCTATTGGATTTAGATTTTGGTTTTGTCTCACATTTGATAGAATCTATCCAACAACTAAGTGATTTGTTCCAAGAGATTACTAATTTTTTGGATTCACTTAAGACATATGTTGCAACAGATGACTTACCTGTTGAACCACTTTTAACAGTAGTGGAAACTATCTAACAGTTGTTGTAAATGAATACAATAGTTGTTGGATACACTACTGTAAATTATTGGAAAAATAACAGATATGCCTAGATGAGAAATTGAACTAAAAATTCTTGTTTTACTTATCAAAATCACCTATTAAGTAATGCCCAGTGATATATAAATAAAATTTGATCCAGTAGTAGCAGTAGTGGCAGCAACAATAACAATAATGACGAGAAGTAGTAGTAGAAGAAAAAAAGAAGAAGATGATGAATAAAAAAGAAAAATAGAAGCAATAGCAAAAACAACAACAATGGGCACATGCCAAAAGCGAAAGCGAGAGAAGAGAGCCAAGAGCAACAACCGCGTTCCACCCCCTTCATTTTTAGTTATTAGGGTTTTATATAAGATGAGCCAAATTATAAAATAAAAATCTTGAGGATGTGAAATTCATATGAGTCAAACTCCTTTAATCCTTAACCTAAAACTTATCACCCCTACTCAATAATTAAAACTTGAGTCACCACAACTTAATTTTAAAATTTTTTGGTCATCCTTAATTCATTGTCCTGACTCTCCATGTCACCAAACAGAGAGAGGTACACAACTTACAATACTAGCAATATAAAGGGAAAAAAGACAATCATTCAACTATATTTGGCAACAGATGCTATTAGTAAAATAGAAAAGAGCCAAAAATATTTTTAAACTATGTGAAATTGGAAAAAAATATTCTTAGTTAATGTTTGATCCAAAACATGCTCATGCTATTAATAGTTTGGTTTAAATATGCCCTCATTGTTAACAACAAGTTCATTTTTGTACCTAATAAAAATTTTATTTTTAAAAAATGATTTTCCTTTTTCTTTAGTCTATTAGAAACAACCTCTCTTTGGAAATAACCTCTCTATCTCACATCTGAGATAGTGGTATGGACTGCGTACACTTACCCTTCCTAGACCCCACTTGGTGAGAATATACTAGGTATGTTGTCGTTGTTGTTGTTGATTTTCCTATTTCTTTTCTTTTAAAATTACCTTAGCTAATACAAATAGATAGTTTTTCTTCTTCTTAATTTCATTTTATCATAGTAACCCCTTCATTAATTTTCATGTAGATAATGATACAATTCTTTTTTCTAATAAACTAACAAATATTTTTAATTCTTACTATTTTCCAAATTAAAATAGGATAAACATTTTCTATATATTCATTGATTTAAATTTTAAAATGAAAAAGTCTCAACAATGAAATCACCAATGATATTAAAAGAAATTAGAGAAACCAATGATATTTTAAAGATATTTTGCGATTTGAATCAATATAATAAATTTTCATGTTTGTTGGCATTATGATTTCCATAACTTAACATTAAAATAAGGATTGTATTAGCAATTAATACTTATCCTTCTTCAATTCGAAAAAGATTAAGAAATAAAAATATTTTCTATATTATTAGAAAAAAAGTAATTTTATGATTATCTAACTGAAAATTAATTGTCACGATCCGAGTCTATACCCTAGCCGTTAGTCATATCTAGTTGCTCACTAGCAGTTCGATGGTATCCTTGGCATAACATATCTATAGAGTAATATAAAGAATAAAATTAATGTAGAAATATAAATAATCATAGTGGGATAAACCTGAAAAGAAATAATCTTTATTAAGACCTGACTATAATGAATGAACTAAGTCAACTACTAAATACTGTCTGTCTAGTGAAGCCTACTACCAACATAAGAGTCAATCGGTATAAGGCCCCGTGACCATTATTGAGTTAAAAGTCTAAACCGAACTAATAAAGAAACTAAAACATCTCTAAGCTTCCCAAAAGATAGAAGCGCTCACCAATCAGCTAGATGTCAGGTGCTACCAAATGCCTAGCAACAAACCTTAAGCTCGAGTACCTGAATCTACATCACATGAAAATATAGTCAATACACTGGAATTTATTGGTACGCAAGTGTGTGTGTGTGTGTATACATATATACGTATATATTATAAACTAATGATCCGATCATGAAAACATGCAGATAGTAGCTTAAAGCAATCATAAACCTAAGATGAAAAGTCATGAGAGATAAAGTGTGCATAAAAGTAGTTCATGCGTATATAACTAGAAATTTTTATAAATTTTAGTCATGTGGAGATTTTTTCATAACCGACAAATACCATGCCAGCTCATTATGCCCAGCGTCGCACCCATACTAGAAAAGGTTGCTCTAACCGGTCAAAGTTAGAATCATATGCATGCAAATCTGAAATCATTCCTCTTGGGTGAAAGCTATAGTAGAAACATAGTTATGGTACTTGAGTTATCTGAACACTGGTCCTCTAAATACTAAATAATCCTCTCAAAATATACTAGTGCTCTATAACTATAGTAGAATCATAGATTTGAGTCTGGGCTCAACATAGCTGTAAACTATACTGTAGTGAGTAGGTGCTCAATTTCATGTCGTGGAATCATATACATGAAATCATTTATCTAAAGGCATGTCTTTTCAATAGAGAGATCATAGTTTGTAAAAAAAACTTAAGGCATGTATTTTAATGCATAAATAAGAGTTTAGTTTAGAAATCATGAGATCATGGAAAACCTTGTTCGCAAAAA
Source organism: Capsicum rhomboideum (assembly GCA_031232105.1). Taxonomy (NCBI): domain Eukaryota; kingdom Viridiplantae; phylum Streptophyta; class Magnoliopsida; order Solanales; family Solanaceae; genus Capsicum; species Capsicum rhomboideum. The sequence goes on along the minus strand of CP124710.1, from coordinate 58,272,515 downwards.
TCAAGTAAAACTTGTAAGAAATTCAAATTTAGTGATATGAGCATAAACTATAGCTTTGAACATAATTTCATATAGCTTTGAACATAATTTCATAATGTAACACCCCATACATTTCAGCGCGTATACGACTAAGTTAACATTGATGAGAATATTTAAACTTAAGAAGTAAGGTGGTTTTTGATCTTCAAAATTTAGAGATGAGTATTAAGTTTAAGTAAAAGGATTAAGATTTAGAAAATGGGGATAATTTAGTTCATTTTTTCTACATTCTTATATAGAAAATTCAAAATTATCTCCAGCTCTCTCTATTTCTCTCAAAGCTCCAAACAGCCACCCCTATATTCCTCTTGGGTTCTTGAAGTTCTCCTTCTTTTCTCATTCCAAAGTAAGTGAGATAATTCATGTGCCCAACTTAATTCTACCATGGAAGGTTATGGAAATCACTTTTTTTTTATGTATAAAGTGTAGGATAGCCCTCCCTAAGTGTAGCAGTCCCACTTTCCCTTAACTTCTAAGAGATTTCTCCTCTTGTTTGGTTCAATTTGAAGGAAAGTGTAAGTTCTTGAAGAATTACAAGCTGAGTATAAGAATCTTCACCAACAAAAGTAAGGTTACTGCCCCAATTTTGTCCCTCTTTATATATAGGTCTGGATGAAAAATCTTATATATATTATTGTTAAGAACTCATGAGATGGTGATTAGAAGCCGTGGTTCAGTATTTTAATATAGTGTTGAAGGATTTTGGGACTGTTAAGGACTGCTTATATGTAATGTTGTTAGGAGGTAGTGGGTGACCTTATGAAATGATTGAGTAGAGTTATATTAAAGTATCGAAGGAGGGTGTGGTAATACACCGAGTATTTAGGGACTTGATGATCTTACTTTGAATACCCCGTATTCTACTTATACTAGTTCTATTTATACGGAATTTGAGGTAGCCTTGTTTTATAGGTAAGGGACCAAATTTCTTAAGTGATGGTTTAAATTGGATTTAAAGGATACTATAATACCCCAAATTTTTTAGCATGTATATAACCAAGTTAACCCCGACGGATGTATTTAAATGCGAGATAGTAAGGTGGTATTCTACCTTAAGATTTAAAGTAGCCAAATTTATGTAAGTGTTAAGTTAAAGTAAAGGGGTTAAGACTTAGAATATGAAATAAAAAAAGTGAGCTACTTGCTTGACTTAAATTAAGTTAGTAGGTGATAAGTAGGTGCATCACCCCTACTTTGACTTATTGACCAACGTAAGAACCAAGAAAGTACATCACCTACTAAGACTATTTTGACCAGCTTATAAAGCCAAGTAAATCCATTACCAACTTGAAAAATTTGGCCTAAATTAAGTGAATGAAAAGAAGAAGAACGACAGCTAAGGATCAATAAGTTTAAGTCCTCCAAGACCCAAGTTAAATGGCCAAGTAGGTGCATGACCTACTAGACATTTTATGGCCGAAAATCAGCTAAGAGAGGTGGACAAAGCAGGTCCCTTTTAAAGGGATAAATATCATCTCTTTTACCTCATTTTAACTCACATAAAAAATCAAATTCTCAAGTCTCTCTTAGCTACTACAACAACCCTAAAATTTCATTAGGGTTCTTATGATTTTCTTTCTTTCCAAGCTAAAGGTAAGTGAACAAATAATGAGGTTATCTTAAGAAGACTATCAGAATTATGTTCTTTATGTTTAAATCATAGGACAAATCTCTATAAGTTTGGCAGTCCCATTTTTCTTGGTTACTAAGAGATTTTTCTCTTCTCCTTTGGTTTGTGTGTGTAGGAATCAAGATCTTAAAGAGATACAAGTTATGAGAATAAACTATTACAAAAACTAAGGTAAGGCTACTGTTCATTTGTGCCCCATTTATATATATATGTTTTGGTGGAGAACTGTTTATGTATTGTTGTTGAGAACTCATGGAATGGTGATTGAAATATTCTCCTATTATGCTGAAGGATTTTGGGACTAATTAGGGACTATTTTATAAGTATTGTTGTTGGGAGGCAATGACTAATATTATAAAATGGTTGCATGTAGTTGTACTGAAGCGCAAAAGGAGGATATGGTGACACACCACTTAATTAGATGCTATATGAGTTTACTACCAGTCACATATTTGTATATTAAGTTATATATGTTATGCAACAGCACTTGATAAGAGGGTTGTATAGTATATAGACATGAGTAAAGGAAAAGGAGAGGAAAGAAGACCTTGATTGATAAATTATGGGCTTACTATCCAGAAACAGTTTTGGTGAAATCAAATAGCCTAAATTGGTCGATTAGCTATTAATACTAGCTTTACCACTTATTTTATTGTAGATTAATAATCCAAAGGGGCGAAGGATAAGCCATTGTAATATACGAGTTGGACAGCAAGGTATGTAAGGATTTTCTATTTCAAATTCCTTGGTATGAAGTCTCACACAAGTGTACCAATAAAGTTAGTTGTCCAAGTGATCTTAATCGTAAAAGACACATAGATGGACTTTCTCCTACTGCCCATGGTCTCTCAAATGTGTTAAAGTATTTCTATATGTGTTCTTTATCCAATACTAGTATATTTATACTTCCAATTACTAGTATAACCAAGGTATTATAAATAGTAAGTTCCGTGAATTATTCTCTAAGTCGAATGAGGTACATTATGTCACATAAGTTCCTACATATTACATCTATGTTACATTTGATTCCTATATCATTTTTACTTTTCCTTATGTATATACTACTAGTTTAGTCCCATAGCTAAAAATGTTATGGTCACCAAAAGAATAATCTCAAAGATTAAAGAAAAAGGTAAAGTGAATCTATGTACTTATGGGTGGTATCATAGGGGCTACGATCTAGCATAGATCGACCACAATTTATATATTTATGGATGGTATCACAGGGGTGAAAGACAAGCATAGGTCGATCCTAATTTGTGTATCTATAAGGACTGTATCTCAGGGGTTGAAAAGCCTTGTGTAGGTCATCTTCTTTTACCACTGATTAGCTGATCATTTGTATCATATGCCTTACAAAGTTCATAAAGCAAAGAAGAGAAAAGTAAATAAAAGAATGTAATGTATGTGATCCCACAAGTTCAAGCAAAGGTGGTCTTTCATCCTTATCTAGAGAGTTATACATTGATACCTGATTTCATTTAAGCTTTTCTTTTACATATGGTCACTTTATGCCTTATATATTCAGTACATTCTTTCATACGAACATCCCTCACAAGGGATGATGTGTTTCATGCCACAGGTACATGTACACTGGCTAGTATACCTCCTCAGTCAGAGCACAAAACACTCAACTTGGTAACGACCAAAAATATAAAAAAAGAATCTAACTACGAAAACAAAGAAAATGATAGTGCTGAAATGCAAGAAATTAAAGGATAGAAGATAGAGATATATAGATAGACACAAACAAGGAAAATCAATCGAAACTAAAGGGTATATTAAATCCTAAAATCCCGAATAGACAATCCAAGAAATCAACTAACTCTTACCTGCCTATGCAGATGGACTTCTTCCCAAGCAGGTCGGGGGAGTAGCTGCCACTGCCTTTCACCTTTGTACGCATATCCTTTACCTACTGGCACAGGTGATCTCACAGGTATCTCTAGGGACTCTTTTAGCTCATTTTTGCTTCCCTTTGACCTCTCTGAGTTACCTGTACCCTTCTTGGATGTAATCTATAACTCATGGCACCCTTTGGATAGCACTAAAGGGTTAAACACCTCTCACTTCATGGTTATTCCATCAAAAGTTCTGGAGGCATTTTGGATTGTATCATTCCTTGAAGGGAATATTAGAAGTGACTTCATACCAAATAGATGTTCTATGAGCTTTTATCCATTGGTATTTCTTCTCAAGACTTCTCCCTCGGTAAGACTTCACAAATAAGTCAACTATAAAATTAAGTTTATCAAGAAAGAAAGTTCTACCTTTAAGCTCATGGGACCTACACCAAGCTTTAAGAAGAATAGTTCCACCCATTAGGTGTAACACCCCGTATTTTGTGTGCACTTTTTCTATTAATATGGAACCTGAGGTAACCTTGTTTTATAGGTAAGGGTCCAAGTTTTTAAAGTGATTAGTGATGGTCCATGAAGGATTTAAAGGATATTATAACGGCCCAAGACATTTCAGCATCTATACACCAAGTTAACCTCGATGGAAGTATTTAAATGCGATATAGTAAGGTGGTATTCTATCCCAAAGATTAAAGTATCCAAGTGTATATAAGTATTAAGTTAACATAAAGGGATTAAGACTTAGAATATGGATTAAAATAAGTAATCTGCTTGCTTGGCTTAAATTAAGCTAGTAGGTGACAAGTAGGTGCATCACCTACTAAGACTCCTTTGACCAAACTATTGGGCCAAGTACACCACCACCTACTTGAATTAATTCTGGCCCAAAATAATTGGAAGAAAATATGGAGAATGGGAAGCCAAGGCCCAATAATTTTAAGTCAACAAAGGCCCAAGTGCAATAGCCAAGTAGGTGCACCTAATTGAAAATATATGGCCCAAAATTAACCATGAAAGTCAGCCAAAGCAGGTCCCCTTTAAAGGGGTTAAGATCAGATTATTTGGTCCATTTAACTTAGGCCAAAAAAATCAGCTTTCTAGGGTTTTCTCTCTTTCTCTCTAGTAGCTTCTACAGCAGCCCTATAATTCTATTAGGGTTCTTGGGATTTCTTTTCCTTCCAATCTAAAGGAATCAAGATGTTAAAGAAATACAAGTTAAGAGAATAAACCATCACAGAAATGAAGGTAAGACTAATGTCCATTTTTGCCCTTTTCTATATACATGTTTTGGTGGAGAATTGTGTATATATTGTTGTTAAGAACTCAAGGAATGATGAGTTCAATATTAGGTTGCTATAATAAAGGACTTTGGGACTATTTTAAGGGTTGTTTTATGTGTATATGTTGGGGAAAGCTTGTTGATCTTACAAAGGGATTTGAGTAGTTGGTATTGACACTTAAAAGGAAGGTGTAATGACACACCACTTAATTAAATATTGTGTATGCTTTTCTACCTATCACACTTTGGAAATGTTTTGTACATATTATAAATCCAAAAGAGTCTTCAGGGATCTTATATGAATTCATGTGTTTTACAAATGTTATTGGAGGAGAAAGGGTTAAACGAACACCCTTGATTTGATAAATTATAGGGTTACTACCCTTCTACTGTTTTGGTGAAGTTAAGTAGCCCAAATGTGTTGATTAGATACTAATACTATTTTTACCACTTACTTTATTGTAGATAAGTAATCTGAAGGACATAAGGTTAATTTGGGTTAATATCAGAGTTATACAACAAGGTGTGTAAGGCTATCCGATTCTAGGATCTTTGAGTATGAAATCTAATATGTGTTACAAGTGAACTTTTTAAGTGCTCTTCCTAGTAAGATAGATAGTAGCAGCGTACCATCTTCAATTTAGCCAATGTTATTGTTCCCATTCCTTAGTGTGTTAGAATACTCTGATATGTGTTTATTATTAGATCTGCTTGTTTATTCTTCCAAGAATTAGTACGGGAATGGTACTTTTAGCAACAATCATAGTAAACTCTCTGTTTAGTCAAGTAAAGTTCATTGTGTCATTTAAGCTCCTAAATGATACATGGATTTTACACTTACTCCCTATGTCATTGTTACTGCCTTAAATACGTATTCAACATGTCTCTTACTACTGGTCCATAGTCCAAAACGTAATAATGTTATGGCGACCAAAAGAATAATCTCAAAGATTAAAGAAATAATGTAAAGTGAGTGTGCCTATTTATAGGTGGTATCCCAGGGGTGGAAGGAACACTGGTAAGTTGACATTTTACCCATTTCTCAATGTATTTGAGCTTGAATTATCCCATATTTTACATTGATTCCATGTTATTCTCATGTTATATAGCTCCTTTATGTAGGTAGAGGATGAATACGAGCTCGAGCCAACCATGCAAGTCAATGGGAATGCAAAAAGTGAAGAAAGGAACCTCAAATTAACACGTGGGGGGACTAAAGGCCACCTGCGCACGCAGGTGTCTAACTAAGCAGCAAGGCAGTTTCACCTGCTCTAGTCTCCTACGCGCGCAGGTCAGGCATCTGCACCGGCAGGTGACTAGTACAATGGCATTCTCGTAATTTCTAGGAACGCGATTTTTGGGCTATAAAATGGATTTTTCCAGTTCTAAAAAGCTATCTTTGGCATCTTGAAAAGCTAGAGAAAAAAGAGAGTGAAACCCTAAGAGAAATTAATTACGTTCCTTTATTTTTGTATTGAATTAGGATCAAAATCTTGTGATAAACTTGAACTCAATGGAACAAATGGAAGAAAATTTTGGTGATTTTCCTCTTTCTCCTTCTATGAGTAGCTAATTTCTTTGCTTGGGGTTATGCTTGAGTAAAATGTGAAAATTTGTATGGGTGTTACTTATTTGTCTTCCTAATTAGATAATCGTTGTGGGTTTTACTCTTATTCTATGTGCTCGATCTTAAATTGGAGGTTACAAACTCTAATTAACCCAAGAACTCTCATAATCCTTGACAAAGGGGATGAGGGTGAAGAATCAAAAGTGAACAATGACTTGTTGTTTATCATTTAATAGTGTCTCTTAGGCATAAGGACGCTAATTGAGGTATTAGATTGATTAAATAGATACACTAGTGAGGTGTTCGAAAGAACCCACGTGTGATATCATGGTGTTTGATTGACAAATCAACACTAAGTACCTATAAACTAGCCTACCCATAATTCTTATCTAAATCTAGAGAAATAGTAAATCACCCATACAACCTCTCACTTTTACAACAACATAACCCCAAGTCCCATATTATACTTGATTTCAACTCTATTTCTCTAATCTTTGAATTGTACATTTCAAACTACGTTCACATTGATAACTACCAATTGTTAACCTAATATTTTCCCCCTATTTACCTTTATGTATTATTTTTATAGCATCACGTGTGAGCACTAGTTGCTTCTGACACTTAGAGGTGAATGTTATCGCATTCATTCCTCGTGGATTCGACCCTGACTCTAAGTTGGGTAATTATATTGCTAACGACCGCGTACACTCTATCCTTGGGCGTAGTTGAGCGTTATCAAAAATGGCGCCGTTGCCGGGGAATGAAATGTAGCGTTTATTTCTTTTAGTGTTTTAAGTTACTTGTGTTTGCCGTGGTGTAAGTTTACTTTATTTGTTGTTTTTGTTCTTCACCGGTGACAACCAAAGTCTTCACGATTCAATGAGTCAATATAGTAGTCATGCCGCTTCATTTGACGGATATTTGGAAGGTGAAGACTATTTGGGAGATGTCGGGAGAGCTAGTGCCATCCGCATCCCGCCCACGGATGAAAACAGAGTGTTTCATGTTACTAGTGTGATGCTCCACCTCCTTCAAATGAAGGGGTTATATGGGGGTCAAGCCCATGAAGACGCAAATCTTCATTTGAAAAATTTCATTGATGTGTGTATGTCGTTTGATCTCGCTACATATCACAAGAGTCCATCCGATTGAGACTCTTTCCCTTCTCATTGACGGACGAAGCCACATTATGATTGAGGTAATTGCCCGCAGGTTCAATCACTGCATGGGTGGAATTGATGGAAGCATTCTTGGATCGATTCTTCCTACTATCCCGGATGTTACAATTGAGGGATGGGATTATTAACTTCTTCCAATTGAATGGTGAACCATTACATGAGGCTTGGCAAAGGTTTAATACGAAATTGATGCAATGCCTGACTCACAAGGTTCTAGATAAGATGCTCCTCCAAATATTTTATCGAGCATTAGATCAATTGAACAAAACGTGGTGAAACAAACTTATGGTGTTGCATCGGCATTATTGGACCAAGTCACTAAATAAAGTTGAGGTTGGTATACAAGAGATTCCGAGGTGGCCGTGGGGGCTCCCTCCGCATATTTTGTGAGCCAAGAGAAAACAAAGAAAGACTAGGAGAGAGATGAGAGTATGGGCAACATGATAACACAACTAGATCTACTCACCAAGCATGTAATGGGGTCAACACTAAAGACGGTTAACGGCGTTGCTTCCAAGGGTGCTAAGCATTACAATGATGATGAAACGGAGGTTCTTGATAAAGAAATCCAATTTATGTCAAACCAAATGGGGGATTCCCTCCCCACCTATCAAAGGAAAGGCGGGAATCAAGGTTGGATAGATAAAGACTGTGATTGGAAAGACCGTGAGTGGAAGGATCGTGATAGAGATCGAGAGTGGAGATATAAAGATAGAGACCGTAATTGGCGAGATACAAATAGGGACTATGATAGGTATGTTCCTCCGCATAATAGATCCAAGGGTAAAGAAGCAACTTCTCTTGATCCAGAGAAGTATAAGAATGAAGATGTGCTTGCTCGTATCCTCTTGAGAGTTGAAGAAAGCGATAAGATGTTAAGGGAAATGAAAGGGGATTTGTCGCATCTCAATCAAACCTTCACCTCACACTGGGCTTCGATAAAACAACTTGAAACCCAAATGGGTTAAATTTCCTCCCAAATGAATGCAAGATAAAGAGGAGGACTCCCTAGCGATACGGTTGTGAATCCAAAAAATGACGCTCACGTCATGGCCATTGTCACTAGAAGTGGGAAAACCCTTGGAAATGATGTTGTAAATCTTGATGACAACCTTTGTAATAAGGGTATTGGAGGACAAATGAGCAAAAAGAGGAATCGACTTGATAATTCAAAAGATGAAACTCCAATGTCACAAGATCAAGGTGTTAACGGGTCGAAAAAAGTGGAAGAAAAGGGTGAAGATGGCGCAGACCCACAAGTGGTTGATTGTGGTAATCCAAAACCGAATGAAAACTCGGTTGTCTCTAAGCCACAGATCACAATCCCTCCTCTATTTCCACAAAGGCTTAAGAAGAAGGAATATGATTCAAAGTTCAAGAAATTTCTTTCTAAATTTAGCAACCTCTCGGTAAACATACCATTGTTGGAAGCCTTACAAGAGATGCCAGGTATGCTAAGTTTATGAAAGAGTTGGTAACAAAGAAGCGAATCATGGACTTCGAAACAATTGAAGTTACACATAATTATAGTGCTATCATGTCTAGTACAATGGTTGTGAAGAAGGATGATCCGAGGGCATTCACTATCCCATGTACTATTGGAGTGTACCAATTTAGGAAAGCTTTATGTGATCTTGGTGCAAATAATAATTTAATGCCATTAGCCGTGTTTCGAAAGCTAGGCTTAGGAACTCCAAAGCCAACAACAATGCAGCTATTGATGGCCGACCGCTCTATAAAAAGGCCCATGGGTGTGTTGTATAATGTACTTGTAAAGGTGGACCATTTCATCTTTCTAACCGACTTTGTCATTTTGGATTGTGAAATTGACCATGAGGTCCCCATTATTCTTGGTAGGCCATTCTTGGCTACCGATCGAGCTTTAGTTGATGTTGAATGCGGTGAAATGAAATTTTGAGTAAATAATGAAGAGGTGTCATTCAATATCTGCAAGTCCATGAAACAACCTATGGATTTGCAAGTTGTCTCCGTAATTGACGTGATTGATGATGTAGTGGCTAATACTATGGAGACTGAATTTGATAGTGAAGCTTTAGTGGGGGTCTTGTGGAATCTTGAAAGTGAAGGGAATGAAAGATATGACGAAGAAGTTTCATCCTTGAAAGGTTTTATGTGTCATGCTCCGAATCCCATCGAGACATGATTGGCACTCGTAGCCGATAAAGCCCGAGAGAACCAACCTGTACTTATGTGCATTCGTATACATGCCATCAGAAACACTCTTAACACGTGAGGACTTATTATGCTAACAACGAAAATTCATAGAACATATGACATATACAAATATACATATGTGAAACTTGGCCGTTGAGGCCATCAAAATAAGACTTCATGCGTCATCTTATATACATATACCCACATCCGTCTACAAAAACCTCTAACAAGTGCATTGACCAAAATGAGCTAAAAGTCGGGACAAGTCCCCGCTTTATACGACATGTACAACACCAAAACATATGTACAACTGTGACCTGGAGAAAGCCCCGAACAACTGGAGCTCACCAAAAGCTGTAAATATCCTGTAACCTACTATGGAGGTCTACTAGAACCTGCGCCTACAGCAAGTAAGGTAAATTCCCCAAAGGGGTCAGTACGAAGAATGTACTGAGTATGTAAGGCTCATATAAAACTATACAACACATGAATATTTCAATGAACTCAGATACATATGAATAATCCAATGAATAAGTAACCATTCTGTATTTTGGGAACCATGTGTATTATTTTGATTGCTTCTTTCCTTCAATGCTTACTTGTCATTACATGTGTCATACTGTACCCGGGCCCCGACTGATCAGTGGGTCTTTACATAACATATCGTCATGTTGGGATCGGGTCGAGCTAGGCTTACGCCCCTAGACCTGCCACCCATAAATCAATGTATCGGGATCGGGTCGAGCTAGGCTTATGCCCCTAGACCTGCCACCCATAAATCAATACATCGGGATCGAGTCGAGCTAGGCTTATGCCCCTAGACCTGCCACCCATAAATCAATACATCGAGATCGAGTCGAGCTAGGCTTATGCCCCTAGACTTGCCACCCATACTTGATCATTGACCACAAATGCATTACTTTGTTCTTTACTTTGAGATTGGTACAATGAGGTTGATACAATGATAATTATAATCTCACTTTGAACTTTGGAACATAACAGAGACATGAATATAATCACTATTGGAACATTGGAACACAACTTTGTTGGACCTTTGGAACCTTAGCACTGACTATGAAACAAGATTCTCCATTGTGCAATGAATAGGAAACATGTGACAATAACCATTGATAATCGGAAATAGGATACCTTGGTACATCTCGGAATAGGACAAGTGTAACGTCGATGTGAACATTATATGCTACAGAAAGGTACGGACAAAGTAACCTTACATACCTTATCTTCCCAATATGTAACTACACTGATTCAGCTCCTTCCTTATGTGTTACTCTACAACACAAGTACATAATGGAGCAAACATTAATGGCTAGCTACATTATAAGTCCACAAGACGGTAAGTAGGTGCTTAACGGAAAGTAGAAACTATCCAACCTCCAAAACACATTGTGCATCACTCCCACCTTCATTATACTACCAAATAACATTATTCCACAACATTACACTATAACTTACTGCTTTTCCAAAACAACAACACCAAATCAGTCCACACACCACCAAAACAGTCCACAAACCAACATAACCGTTACAAACCGGTAGGATTACCTACCTAGTTTATCCTTTACATTTACATTCCAACAAAACTCCATATATTCACCCCATAAGGTCACCATACTGCCTTACATAGTAGCATACCAAAATCATTCCACAACAGTTCCAACATTCAGTTTAACATAACAAAAGAGTATTCTCTTTTCACTACAACAAACGTTCCATTTACCAATACATATAAACATTTCCATCAAGCCATACATAAAAGGAACGATTCAGGGGAAGAACCACACTTTAATATACTGGAATTTCATCATCATAACTTAATTTCTTCAACACCTTAAGCCCCTATACAAGTCCAAGCCACAAGGAAGACAAATTCATCAAAATTAACACAAGTGGACTGCCAACTTAATTAAGGGACTGACCTATACATTTTAAAAACCACCAACGTGATTCCCACAACCTATTATACATATATTACATCAATATATAAGGTTAAATACTTACTAAAGCTTGCAAGTGGAAGATTTGTCCAAAGGGGTGGTTGGTTAGGGTTTGAGAGAGAAGAGAGTAATTTAATTTAAATGCTGGAATTTGGCAAGTGAATTGTGAAGAAAATAAGCTGCATTTCAGATTTATATACTCCCTCTTAGAACCGACTTTATAAGGATATACTTAGCCAATTCTTGGTCAAAAATAGTCCAAGTAGGTGATGCACCTACTTGGCTATATAAGCTGTCCAAAACAGTCCATTTTCTCACCTTTTTTCTATTTGGATCATGTCTTGTTGGGCCTGAATTAATAGTAAGTGTTGGGCTGGTCATCTTTCCATTTTTATGTACTTAGTTTGGGCCTCAATTGAGTCCATTAATAGATGTCCAAATACAGCCCAATAGCTTAAGTAGATGATACACCTACTATCCTAATTAAGTTACGAAAGCACCTCGTTTATGTTCTCCCCTTTTTCCAATGTCTTAATCCTCCTACCTTAATCCACCACTTAACTTTAACTTTACACTTAAGTATGTCCTTACTATCTCAAGTTTAAATACTTTTATCCATGTTAGGTTAGTCGCACAAGTTTCAAAAATGTACGAGGTGTTGTACTTGAATCCAAGAACTAGTTATTCCATCACCTATTGCCATAAGTCTGTACCATTTTCCATATAAGTAAGAGTAGTGTCTATAGAATACGGGGTGTTACATCCTCCCCCCCTTAGTAACATTCGTCCTCGAATGGTAGTATTATCACTACTTAGCTTAAACAAGTTCAAGCTTAAGTTTAGTCTTTATACTACCATATAATACTCATATATATGCATACTTACTTGTTATTGCTTCAATTCAGCATCAAAGGCTTCCACTTTGGTTTCAAATAATTGAGGATACTTAGATTTCATCATTTCCTCAGCTTCCCATGTGATCTTTTCTACCTGTTGATTCCTCCAAAACACTTTTACAGAAGTTACCTCTTTATTTCTTAACTTCTTCACTTGTCGATCCAGAATAGCAATAGGTACTTCTTCATAGGTGAGATCATCCGTAACTTGTACTTCTTCAGTAGGAGTAATAAAAGATGGATCTCCTATGCACTTTCGAAGCATTGAGACGTGAAACACTGGATGAACTGTGGAGAGTTCTTGGGGTAGTTCCAATTCATACGCAACCTGGCCAAATCTTCGGATAATCTTATATGGCCCTATATAACGTGGACTTAGTTTTCCCTTCTTCCCAAATCTCATTACCCCTTTCATTGGTGACACTTTCAAAAATACCCAATCACCTATAGCAAACTCTAGCCCCCTTCTTCTAACATCGGCATATGATTTGTGTCGACTTTGGGCTGTTCCTAGCCATTGTTGTATCACCTTAACCTTTTCCATGGCTTGATGAACAAGATCTGGTCCAAATAAAATAGTCTCACCTACTTCAAACCACCCAATCGGTGACCTACATTTTCTCCCGTATAAGGCTTCATAAGGCGCTATTTTGATACTTGAATGATAGCTATTATTGTAGGCGAACTCAATAAGAGGTAAATTATCATCCCAGTTACCTTTAAAGTCTAATACACAAGCTCGTAGCATATCTTCAAGTGTTTGGATAGTATGTTCTGCTTGTCCATCTGTCTGAGGATGAAAAGCCGTACTTAAATTCACTTGGGTTCCCAAACTCTTCTGAAAAGATTTCCAAAAGTGTGCAGTAAATTGGGCTCCCCTGTCTGATATAATAGAGATTGGAATTCCGTGCAGTCGAACTATCTCTTTAACATACAACCGTGCATAATCTTCAGCTGTATAAGTGGTCTTGACTGGTAGGAAGTGTGCTGACTTGGTAAGCCTGTCAACTATTACCCATATGGAATCAAATTTCCGCAGTGTACGAGGCAAACCTGTGATGAAATCCATATTAATCATATCCCACTTCCATACTGGGAGATTTATACATTGCATATAACCTCCAGGCTTCTGATGCTCTACTTTTACTTGTTGATAATTTGGACATTGGGCTACAAATTCTGCAATATTCTTCTTCATATCACCCCACCAATACACTCCTTTAAGATCGTGGTACATTTTAGTTGATCCCGGATGTATAGAATACCTGGAATGATGTGCCTCTGTCATAATACTTCGTCTTAACTCATCTACATCAGGTACACATAGTCTGTTTTGGCACTGAAGTACTCCTTCTTAAGTAAGCTCAAATGCCTTTGTCATACCTTGCTGTACATTCTCCTTAAGCTGTGATAGAATAGGATCTGCATACTTCTTTTCTTTCACTTCAACTACTAATGATGATTTGGCCGCATTTTGCACCACAACTCCTTCCTCTGGAGTTTCAAGAAGGTGAACACCTAAGCTAGCTAATTGATGTAGATGATTGATTAACCCTTGTTTTCCTCTAAGCTGGCCATTAGTGTTCCCCATTGCCTTACGACTTAATGCATCAGCTTCCACATTTGCCTTCCCCGGATGATATAAAATATCAATGTCATAATCTTTCAATAGTTCAAGCCACCTCCGTTTCCTCAAATTTAGGTCCTTCTGCTTAAAGATATATTGCAAACTCTTATGGTCGGTATATATGTCAACATGAACCCCATACAAATAGTGGCGCCATATCTTTAAAGAAAATACCACTGCTGCTAATTCAAGATCATGTGTTGGATAATTTTTCTCATGTGGCCTCAATTGTCTAAAGGCATAAGCTATTACTTTACCATGCTGCATCAATACACATCCCAAGCCAACTCCTGAAGCATCACAATACACCACATAACCTTCTGTCCCTTCTGGAAGTACCAATACGGGTGTAGAGGTCAGCTTATTTTTCAGATCTTGGAAACCCTTCTCACATGCATCATTCCATTGAAACTTAGTTGCCTTGTGTGTTAGCTTTGTTAAAGGTGCAGCGATAGAAGAAAATCCTTCAACAAACCTTCTATAATAACCTGCCAACCTGAGGAAACTACGAATCTCTGTAGGCGTTGTAGGTCTTGGCCAATTCTTCACAGCTTCTATCTTTTGAGTATCAACCCTTATTCCTTCATCCGACACAATATGACCCAAGAATGCTACAGATTTTAACCAAAATTCACATTTAGAGAACTTTGCATATAACTTACGATCACGAAGAATCTGTAACACCTGTCGTAAGTGACTAGCATGGTCCTCTTTTGATCTTGAATAGACAAGAATATCATCTATAAATACTATCACGAACACGTCTAAAAACGGCTTAAACACCCTATTCATTAGATCCATAAAAGCTGCTGGTGCATTTGTTAGTCCAAAGGACATAACTAAAAACTCATAATGACTATACCGTGTTCGAAAAGCTATCTTGGGTACATCTCTCTCTCTGACCTTTACTTGATGGTAACCCGACCTCAAGTCAATCTTTGAGAAATATTTAGCACCTTGTAATTGATCAAACAAATCGTCAATTCTAGGGAGGGGGTATTTATTCTTAATTGTCACCTTATTCAGTTGCCGATAGTCGATACACATTCTCAATGTGCCATCTTTTTTTCAGTACAAACAATACCGGTGCACCCCACGGTGACATACTCGGCCTAATGAAGCCTTTGTCCAGCAAATCTTTCAATTGCTCTTTCAATTCACGCAATTCTGCTGGAGCCATTCTATATGGAGGAATAGAAATAGGCTGAGTGCCTGGAATCACATCAATGCCAAATTCTATTTCCCGCTCTGGGGGCAAGCCTGGAAGATCCTCTGGAAATACATCTAGAAATTCATTGACTACCGGAACCGACTGCGGAGTTAGTGGTTCCACTTTAGTATCTTTTACCCGTACTAAATGACATATGTATCCCTTAGCAATCATTTTCCTGGCTTTCAGATAGGAAATAAATTTTCCTCGTGGTGCCCCTACATCACCCTTCCATTTAAGAACATTCATTTGTGGGAAATGAAAATGTACCTTCTTGGCCCGGCAATCTACCGTGGCATAACAAGAAGCCAACCAATCCATCCCCATTATCACATCAAAATCCACCATGTCCAATTCAATAAGGTCGGCCAATATATCATGGCCACACACAGTTACCATACAATTTCAATATACTCTTTTTGCAACAATACATTCATCCACCGGTGTAGATACTTCAATTGATTTAATTAATAATTCTGGTGCCTTTGCAAATTTTGCCGCAATCAATGGAGTAACATAGGACAATGTAGAACCAGGGTCAATCAATGCATATACATTATATGAGAATATGGATAATGTACCTGTGACAACATCAGGGGAAGCCTCTGAATTCTGTCGGTCCACTAAAGTATAAGTGCGATTCTGGACACCACTAGTACTGGATGCTCCTCTGGCACCCCTACCACGGCCAACCGGCTGTACACCTCGGTCCAAAGAAGGAACCGATGCTGATGACGCAACGGCCGATCCTGTCGGTCGTGCCATACCACCCATGCTCCTCTGTGGACAATCTCTCGCTATATACCCTGGCATACCACACCAAAAGCAGACATTCGTCCCTGACCGACATGTGCCTAAGTGAATACGCCCGCAGTGCTGACACTGCTGACGAAGAAAACCTGCTGCCTATGATCCGTGAACCCCACTACTCTGCCCAGCTGAACCACCTCTAAACCCTCGAGACTGAGAATAAGAACCTTCCACGGAATGAGAAAATGACGGTCTAGGTGGTCTAGGGAACATACGAGGCCTAGACCCTCCTTGGGACATCATAGGTGGTCCCATAGGTCTAGCCCTTTTGGACTGTCCCCTATCAAATTCATGCACTCTTCTCCTCTGTCATTGGTCTTCCATTTTCTGCGCGAAGGCCTGAATTCTCGCTATGTCCATGTCCTTATTCAAGGCAGCAATGGTGCAATCTCGTACCAAATATGGCTCTAGTCTGTCCACGTATCGATGGACTCTATCTGTCATCGTAAACACCACATTTGGCGCATATCGAGCCAAGGAATTAAATTGCAAACTGTATTCCTTGACACTTAGGTTTCCCTGACGGAGATTTAGAAACTGATCCGCACGTGCCTCACGGATCTCATAGGGCAAGTAATGATCAAGGAAAGCCTCTTTAAACTTTTCCCACGTAGGTGTATTAGTACCAATATCACGGGATTTCTTCCAATCCTCGTACCACAATATCACTTCTCCATTCAACCTGTACGCTGCAAGTTCAACTGTCTCTACCCCCGATACATGCATCACTTCCAAGGCCCTCTGAATTTGATCCACGAATTCCTGTGGATCTGCCTTTGGATCGGACCCAGTGAATATAGGAGGGTCCAATTTCAAGAAGTCCTGTGTCCTGCGACTTGCCACTCTAGCCGCATCATCCTTATTTGTCATTGTACCAGCTTGTCCCTGGCTTTGTGCCGCCACTAACTGTGTCAACATATGTACAACATTTCTAAGATCTTGATCTGTGGCATTCATCGGTGGTTCTGCGGGTACTTCTCTACCAATTGTCTCTTCTGGAGCTGGAAAGGTAGACGAAGACCGCGATGAAATTTCAGCATTTGCTCCACCTTGACTAGCTTGGTCAGGTGGTAGTCTACTCATTCCTTCGTCAGCAGGCACATCTACCTGCTTCCCTTTACCTCTACCTCTTCTCGTGATCGGCATTGTTACTATATCAAAGAGAAATAATTACTATTGTCAGACACATTTCAACTTACAACATTGGCTCTATTGCACGATCTAGAATGAAGAAAAGAAACAACATCCTAAATGTCCCGTAGCCTCCTACTTATAAATGTGGTGCACAACACACTGATAAGTAAGACTCTACTCAGACACGGCTTTGTAGACACCCTTAGAACGACCTGCTCTGATACCACTTTTGTCATGCCCCGAATCCCATCGAGACATGATTGGCACCCGTAGCCGATAAGGCCCGAGAGAACCAACCTGTACTTATGTGCATTCGTATACATGCCATCAGAAACACTCTTAACACGTGAGGACTTATTATGCTAACAACGAAAATTCATAGAACATATGACATATACAAATATACATATGTGAAACTTGGCCGTTGAGGCCATCAAAATAAGACTTCATGCTTCATCTTATATACATATACCCACATCCGTCTACAAAAGCCTCTAACAAGTGCATTGACCAAAATGAGCTAAAAGTCGGGACAAGTCCCCGCTTTATACGACATGTACAACACCAAAACATATGTACAACTGTGACCTAGAGAAAGCCCCGAACAACTGGAGCTCACCAAAAGCTGTAAATATCCTGTAACCTACTATGGAGGTCTAATAGAATCTGCGCCTGCAGCAAGTAAGGTAAATTCCCCAAAGGGGTCAGTACGAAGAATGTACTAAGTATGTAAGGCTCATATAAAACTATACAACACATGAATATTTCAATGAACTCAGATACATATGAATAATCCAATGAATAAGTAACCATTCTGTATTTTGGGAACCATGTGTATTATTTTGATTGCTTCTTTCCTTCAATGCTTACTTGTCATTACATGTGTCATACTGTACCCGGGCCCCGACTGATCAGTGGGTCTTTACATAACATATCGTCATGTTGGGATCGGGTCGAGCTAGGCTTACGCCCCTAGACCTGCCACCCATAAATCAATGTATCGGGATCGGGTCGAGCTAGGCTTATGCCCCTAGACCTGCCACCCATAAATCAATACATCGGGATCGAGTCGAGCTAGGCTTATGCCCCTAGACCTGCCACCCATAAATCAATACATCGGGATCGAGTCGAGCTAGGCTTATGCCCCTAGACTTGCCACCCATACTTGATCATTGACCACAAATGCATTACTTTGTTCTTTACTTTGAGATTGGTACAATGAGGTTGATACAATGATAATTATAATCTCACTTTGAACTTTGGAACATAACAGAGACATGAATATAATCACTATTGGAACATTGGAACACAACTTTGTTGGACCTTTGGAACCTTAGCACTGACTATGAAACAAGATTCGCCATTGTGCAATGAATAGGAAACATGTGACAATAACCATTGATAATCGGAAATAGGATACCTTGGTACATCTCGGAATAGGACAAGTGTAACGTCGATGTGAACATTATATGCTACAGAAAGGTACGGACAAAGTAACCTTACATACCTTATCTTCCCAATATGTAACTACACTGATTCAGCTCCTTCCTTATGTGTTACTCTACAACACAAGTACATAATGGAGCAAACATTAATGGCTAGCTACATTATAAGTTCATAAGACGGTAAGTAGGTGCTTAACGGAAAGTAGAAACTATCCAACCTCCAAAACACATTGTGCATCACTCCCACCTTCATTATACTACCAAATAACATTATTCCACAACATTACACTATAACTTACTGCTTTTGCAAAACAACACCACCAAATCAGTCCACACACCACCAAAACAGTCCACAAACCAACATAACCGTTACAAACCGGTAGGATTACCTACCTAGTTTATCCTTTACATTTCCATTCCAACAAAACTCCATATATTCACCCCATAAGGTCACCATACTGCCTTACATAGTAGGATACCAAAATCATTCCACAGCAGTTCCAACATTCAGTTTAATATAACAAAAGAGTATTCTCTTTTCACTACAACAAACGTTCCATTTACCAATACATATAAACATTTCCATCAAGCCATACATAAAAGGAACGATTCAGGGGAAGAACCACACTTTAATATACTGGAATTTCATCATCATAACTTAATTTCTTCAACACCTTAAGCCCCTATACAAGTCCAAGCCACAAGGAAGACAAATTCATCAAAACTAACACAAGTGGACTGCCAACTTAATTAAGGGACTGCCCTATACATTTTAAACACCACCAATGTGATTCCCACAACCTATTATACATATATTACATCAATATATAAGGTTAAATACTTACCAAAGCTTGCAAGTGGAAGATTTGTCCAAAGGGGTGGTTGGTTAGGGTTTGAGAGAGAAGAGAGTAATTTAATTTAAATGCTGGAATTTGGCAAGTGAATTGTGAAGAAAATAAGCTGCATTTCAGCTTTATATACTCCCTCTTAGAACCGACTTTATAAGGATATACTTAGCCAATTCTTGGTCAAAAATAGTCCAAGTAGGTGATGCACCTACTTGGCTATATAAGCTGTCCAAAACAGTCCATTTTCTCACCTTTTTTCTACTTGGATCATGTCTTGTTGGGCCTGAATTAATAGTAAGTGTTGGGCTGGTCATCTTTCCATTTTTATGTACTTAGTTTGGGCCTCAATTGAGTCCATTAATATATGTCCAAATACATCCCAATAGCTTAAGTAGATGATACACCTACTATCCTAATTAATTTACGGAAGCACCTCACTTATGTTCTCCCCTTTTTCCAACGTCTTAATCCTCCTACCTTAATCCACCACTTAACTTTAACTTTACACTTAAGTATGTCCTTACTATCTCAAGTTTAAATACTTTTATCCATGTTAGGTTAGTCGCACAAGTTTCAAAAATGTACGAGGTGTTGTACTTGAATCCAAGAACTAGTTATTCCATCACCTATTGCCATAAGTCTGTACCATTTTCCATATAAGTAAGAGTAGTGTCTATAGAATACGGGGTGTTACATTGTGTCTTACCCAAAAAATCCTTGTAAGTTGGACCTTGACTTGAAAAATTGGGAAACTCCTCCCGCAAAGCCTTCAATTGAATATCCACCACAAATTGAGTTCAAGCCGTTGCCACCCCATCTCCGTTATGTGTTCTTGGGAGAAGGTGAAACTCTACCTATTATTATTACAAGAGACTTGTCATCTTTGCAAATTGAGGTGTTGAAATCGGTGGTGATTCGGTATATTTGGGCTCTTGGATGGACCATAGCCAATATTATTAGAATTCCACCCGGCATATGCACCCAAAAAATCAAGCTTGAGCCCGAGTTTGTAGCAAGTGTAGAACATCAAAGAAGATTAAATCCTCCAATGCAAGAAGTTGTGAACAAAGAAATAATCAAGTGGCTTGATGCGGGTGTAGTTGATCCTATCTCGAATAGTAATTGGGTAAGTACAGTTCAATGTGTTCCAAAGAAAGGTGGTATTACTGTGGTCCCAAACAAAAATAATGATCTTATACCCATCCGTCCTGTCACGGGTTGGAGAGTGTGTATTGATTATAGAAAATTAAATTCATGGACCGAGAAGGATCACTTCCCCTTGCCCTTCATGGATCAAATGCTTGATATGTTGGCGGCCAGGGGTTGGTATTGCTTCCTCGATGGATATTTGGGCTATAATCAAATCTCAATAGCTCCCAAAGATCAAGAAAAAACTACCTTCACGTGCCCTTATGGAACTTTTGCCTTTAGGCGCATGCCCTTTGGACTATGCAATGCACCAACCACCTTTAAACGAGGTATGCTTTCTATCTTTTCTGACATGGTGGAGAATTCTATGGAGGTATTTATGGATGTTTTCTCAGTTGTTGGTGATACATTTGAAGATTTCCTTGAACACTTGGAGAAGGTGCTTAAAAGATGTGTGGCGAATAATCTTGTGTTGAACTGGGAGAAGTGCCACTTTATGGTTAAGGAGGGGATTGTTCTTGGACACAACATATCAGGCCAAGGAATCCAAGTCGATCAAGCTAAGGTGGAAGTCATTGCCAAGCTACCACCTCCAATATCTGTCAAGAGGCTTCGGAGTTTCCTTGGCTATGTGGGTTTTTATAGGAGGTTCATTAAAGATTTCTCTAAAATTGCCCATCCGATGTGCAAAATCCTTGAGAAGGAGGTCAAGTTTGAATTCAATGGAGAGTGTTTGAAGGCATTTAATTGCCTTAAAGAGAAGCTTGTTTCATCCCCGATTATAGTGACCCCAAATTGGTCACAACCATTTGAACTCATGTGTGATACTAGTGGGCTGGCATTGGGAGTTATGCTTGGACAACAAAAGGAGAAAATTTTTCATCCCATCTATTATTCTAGCAAGTCATTGAATGATGCCAAAGGAACTACACTGTTACGGAACAAGAATTGCTAGCCATGGTTTATGGGTTTGAGAAATTTCGAGCTTACTTGTCATGAGCTTGAAAGAGAGCATTCCATCATGGTGTGCTGATTTTGCAGACTATATAGTGAGCGGACTTCTTATTGATGAGTTGAGTTACTATCAAAGGCAAAGATTTATCCATGATGTGAAGCGGTACTTTTGGTACGAACCCTATCTTTTTAGGGAATGTGCGGATGCAATTATACGTCGATGTGTCATGGAAGAGGAGATAAAAGCCATTCTTGAAGCTTTCCATTCTTCTCCTTTTGGTGGCCATCATGGTAGTGTGAGAACCGCATCGAAAGTCCTTCAGTGTGGGTATTATTGGCCTACCATCCACCGTGATGCTCATGAATTAGCAAAGACTTGAATTCAATGTGAAAAGCATGGTGGTGTCTCGAGGAGTCATGAAATGCCTTTAAGACCCAATCTTGAGGTGAAGCTATTCAATGTATGGGGCCTTGATTTTATGGGTCTGTTTGTGAGCTCATATGGTAATAAGTATATATTGGTGGCCATTGATTACATGTCCAAATGGGTGGAGGCCATTGCCTTGCTGACCAATGAAGGTAAAAGTGTCACATTCTTCTTAAAAATATGCATTTTCACCAGGTTTGGAACTCCTCGAGTTATCATTAGTGACGGTGGCTCTCATTTATGCAATTGACTATTTGAAGCTTTGCTTGAAAAATATGGGGTGAGGCATAAGGTGGCTACCCCGTGTCATCCTCAAACGAGTGGTCAAGTGGAGGTTTCCAATCAGGAGGTCAAATCAATCTTAGAGAAAACTATAAATGTCGGGCGTACAAATTAGGAAACACAACTTGATGATGTTCTGTGGGCATATAGGACCGTATTCAAGACTCCTATTGGAATGTAGCCCTATCAGTTAGTGTTTGGAAAGGCTTGTCATCTCCACGTTGAATTAGAGCACAAAACATTATGGGCCTTGCGTAAATTGAATATGGATTGGGTGGATGCCTCCAAATTAAGAATAAACCAAATTCATGAGTTAGAGGAGTTCCGACTTAAGGCATATGAGAGATCAGCGTTATACAAGGAGAAAATGAAGAAATGGCATGATGCTAATATCTTAAAAAGAGAGTTTTATGTGGGTGATAAAGTGCTACTCTTCAACTTGAGGTTAAAACTCTTTGCGGGTAAGCTAAAATTCAAGTGGTCGGGCCCTTTTGTTGTGGTTAATACCTTTCCTATTGGTGCTATTGAGCTCGAGGACCATGAGCAAAGGAGGTTCATGGTGAATGGCCAAAGGCTAAAACATTTTTATGAGGGTGGATCCGGAGCGGCTAAGGTCGAGTTGCTCCATTTCAAGGATGCATGATGATGAGGACCAACGTCAAGCCACAACGATAATCAAGGAGCTTCTTGGGAGGCAACCCAAGGTTCCTTATTTTTATTTTTAAATTATTAGATTGCTAATTCTTAGTTATTTTGGTGAACGCAAAAATGCTAAGTGTGGGAGATGGGATACACTGTTTTGAGCTAAAACAGCCACCTGCTGGCGCACACGCCCACATGCCCACGCATGTTAGGATGCATGAGGCCATCAGGTGGAATGCAACATTCTGTTTGGGGTTCAGTAGCCACCTGCGTGCATAGTCTAGGCACCTGCGTGCGCAGGTCTCCAACGCATGTGGCTCAAATTTGTTACTGCATTGTTGCCATTTCATTCACCTGCATGCGGAGGTCTCCAACATGCGTGCGCATGCGACCCTTCGCAGCTTCTCCAGTGAAAGCATGCAGTCTGCCCAGGTATAACATCCCACCTGCGTACGCATTCCCCCTTCATGCGTACGCATGGTGGGGCACATTTAAGGGTTGAAGCAATTTTTTTTTAAATTATTGGGTCAACCCGACCCGGGTTGACCCATTCTTTTATTTTAAAACACTACCAATTACCCATAACTCATAACCCATGTCCTTATAATTTCACACTCACCCCATATATATCAAAACCGATCACCTCTCTCTCTATTCTTCAATTTTCTCTCTCTTCACTTTTCATCTATTTCACATTCAACTTTAACGAAGAGTGCACATTTCTCTAATTAAAATTCAAGAGTCCTTAATATTCCACATTCTCTTGTTATTACTTCACATCTTCTCGTAAGATTGGTAAGTTTACTTGGTCTAATCTTTACTAAGATCTTTTAGGCATAAATGGTGAATCATGTTTTATGTTAGATTTTTGTGAAGACTTGATTCATATGGATTTCCTATGGTGTAGTATTGATGTTTTTGTTGATTGTTTGAGTTGGGGGTGATGCTTCATCTACAAATTGGGGAATTCTTGAGTACCCAAAATTTATGCCCGCCATGTGTTTGCTTAAATTCCTACATGAGCATTTCTTTGTATTTTCTTTTGTGGGTGATCTAAGAGAAATAACCAAAGTTTCTTGAGCTTATTTTGAGCACTATTCCACAAACAAATGATTAGTTAAAATGATTAGGGATAAGACGTGTGAAATGAATGCTTGTTCAAGTGCCATGTTCTTTATTACATTCTTCCACTT
Organism: Capsicum rhomboideum; assembly: GCA_031232105.1. Taxonomy (NCBI): domain Eukaryota; kingdom Viridiplantae; phylum Streptophyta; class Magnoliopsida; order Solanales; family Solanaceae; genus Capsicum; species Capsicum rhomboideum. Next base: position 58,248,216 of record CP124710.1, on the reverse strand, counting down.
CCTGTTGCATCCCATGTGGTTGTTCGCATTTGCATGAGGAGTTTGTAACTTAATTGCTTCAAATGGTTGATAGATGGAATTGTGGAACATCTTTTGACTCCTTATTCAAGTCATTAATAATGGAGCATAACCGGTAATTCTTGGTGGTGATATGAGTTATTAAGGATAGTTGTTCATACCAAATGCATAGTTTTCCCTATGATAAATTAGGTGACACTAATCTTAAGGGTAAATCATCATTTTTGTTCATATAAGGGTTGTGAATTGATTGTACACGTCAAGATGAAGTAGGGTGTGTTTGATGGTCTAGTTGTATTCCTTTCCTCCCATGTGGTTTCATCTTACATTTTGCCTTGCATTCACTTTATTTAGCGTAGTTTAGTTTTCTTTTATATAACAAAAAAATTCCAAAAACATGTTTTATCTTTTTCTTTTTGTGTTGTTTGGTTCTTTTGTTTTTTTAGGAATGGTTCCATGAAAATCAATGCCGCGAGACGCAAAGAAAGATAACATCAAAGACAAAGGCAAGGCCATAGCTACTACTTCAAAGAAAAAGATTCCGATGCCACAAGGCAATCCTAGCATCCCTGATGTTCAAAGTACGCTTGATGTTTCAAGGGGACTAGCTAAAGATGTTGACAAAATATTATTTGTAGTCAAATAAATGAGGGAACTTTATGATGAATGGGTTTATACTTGGGGTTTCAATCCCGAAAAAGTGTTCAGCTTGAAAGAGGTTCACGATCACTTACCGGACATAATAAGGCAAGTCAAAAAGTATGGATGGGAAGTCTTCATAGATATTGACTTCGAGTCTCCTCCAGAGGTTTATTATCCGGATCTTATCCGACATAACCAACATATGTATAAACCACCGGTGTAGGACCAACCTTGTTTACCTAGCATACTTGTTAGGGGAGTAGAGGTGCCTTGCTTCGCTTCCACGATAAACAAGCTATATTTTAGTTGTGAGGGCATACCTGGAAATGAAAGAAAGAAGCGGGTGCTAGGGGGTCATGCTCATTTTCAATGGCTTTCCCAAATAATTACAAAAGGTCTTCCACTTTGGGCAAATGGAGTAGGACAAATCAAAAGAAGAGACCTTTCTATTCAAGCAAAACATTGGCTTGGTTTTGTGGGCAGACGATTGTTTCCCTCCACCAATGATCAAAATGTCACCATCGAAAGGTCTATAATGGTGGGATGCATTATGGATGGATTGGATGTCAATCCGGAAGAGATTATTTCTGAAGTGATAAAACTCCGATCAAAACAAGTGGGCACTTTACTACCTTTTCCTGCTCTTATATCGACATTATGTGTAGTCCACAAGTTTCCTCTCTTCCTAAAGATTGACAAGAAAATTAAATGTATGGGAGTCATTGATATTCAGACTAGTCAGGATGATGACAATCCGGTGGACCTAAAGAGAAAGTTTGGTGAGGTTTCTGGTTCATCCATGAGAGGGGTAACCATTGCTAGCACCTCTCCTATGACTTCACATGCATCTGATGCTCCACCTAGTCACAGTGATACGACTCCAGTTATTGATCTCCCTCTGACACCTCTTTCATCACACACTACTCAATCTACCGAGCCTCCACGATCTTCTACATTGACGTTTGCTAAGGTTGCAGTTATGACCTTAGCAAATGACAGTTCCATATCTCGCTTGGTAGATGATATTCCCCACTTTATTCCGGTGGCTATTAAGAGGAGTCTTGGGCCTCTACGTGCTCAAATGCTAGACTATGAGTGGAGATTATCCGCGGTTGAGGCCAGAGGGGATAGTGAAGCGGTTACTATATTGAGGACTGACCTTGATAGTCTGCGTTTGGAGGTTTAGTCGATCCAGCCATCCTTCACTTTTGATGATGCAGAGATCACCACTCCATAGGTTGAGTCTGGCCCTATCCTACCATTTGCTGACTTGTTCGGGTACTCTCCTGTGGGGGAAGAGACAATGATTGATTTTGGTGCAGGGCTTTTTGAGGTTCAACAGGTGGAGTTGGCCAATAAGAAATCCATTAAGGAGCAACACGCGTTGATAGTTGGTGGTGGTCCTAGTTCACAGCCTCCTGAGGAGGTACATACAAGAGCCCAGTCTGAAGAGGCTCCTAATATTACAGCCATAGCACAGTCACAGTCTTCACATGAGATAGATCCGCGCGCTTAGTGCGCCTCAGGGAGTTTTGTTTTAGCCCTCCTCTTTTCTTATTTTATATTGTTGCATTTAGGACAATGCAATATTTTTTAGTTGGGGGGTGGGGCATTTTATGGTTTGTAATATTATTTTCGTTCATGACATTATTCGGATAGTGCCCTTGCCGGGCCTTCTTTGTGATGTTGATTCAGATACGGATATTGCCCTTGTCGGTCCATTTTTATGATTATGATTCGGATATTGCCCTTGCCAGGCCGTCTTTATGATGTGATTTGGATACTACCCTTGTCGGGCCCATTTTGTGTGCTTGTTATGAAATGAGACCCAAATGCCATTATTTTGATGCTAAATATTGTTTGGGTGATGTTTATTTTAAACATGCGTACTTCCTTTATCGCCTCATGTCTATACGTGTCAAATAAAATCCAAGGGTTTTCTTCGAAACTCAGTTCTTTCCCAAGGATCATTTTCCTTTTTCTGTTTATTTTTATTTTATTTTTGTTTTTCTTGTCGAACCGAGTGGTATTCCCCCATGATAGATGGATCGACCGTCATTCTTGGGGGAAATACCCGTCAAGTAGTAGTTGAAAAAGTTCAAAAAGTCCCTCCAAATTTGTCGTGGCAAACAAAAATGATTTGTAAAGGATAAAATAGTATTTGAAAATGATTTTTGAAAGTAAAAGAGCAAAGTGATTTCAAGATTTCTCTTGTGTGTGACCTTCTAATTCAGTCCTTGGCTCATTCTTCATAAAAGAAAAGCCTTCAACTCAAAGTAGGTTGTCAAGTTCATTTACTCAAATTGGGGGGAAGACTAGCTTTCTATTTTAAAGAAAAAGTGCCTAGTGTGGTGAGGTTTTTGATTGATTCTTGTGCATACATGATAGTCTAGAACTTGCCCCGCGTGTATTCAAGGTGAAATCTGGGACCTAGATTGGTTGGGAGAATGACCCGAGGCCATCTTAACCAACCATTTGACCTAAATCCCACCTTAACATTTGTCCCTAGTTAACCCACTTGAACCCTTCACCACTTTCATTCCCCTCTTGGAAATAACCTTACTATGACACCCTACTTTTCTCTTTGCCAAATCCCTTTTTATCACCCAACCTCCATAAACACATCGCGTGGTTCTAATGTGGGCCAATGTAGGCAAATGCCTAAGCTTGGAGAAACATGTTTGTGAGAATGATTGAGATGGAATCAAATCCTAAGTTGGGGGTAAAAGGATATTTGTAAGATTGTAAAGAGAGGTGTTAGCTAAGGAGTTGTAACACCCCGTACCTTCCCAACCCTACTTGACGACATTAAATAATAGTTACTTAGGTGTCGAGAGCTATAAGTATGTATTGGGTAATGCTATTGATGAGATAATGAATTCTGCCCTCGTATATGTGATTAACCTTCGTAGGAGGTGTTTTGTAATTTTCGTGGAGCATTTGTGGGGTTCAAAACGAGGCTAAGAGGACCACTAATCAAAGGATATTAAGGTTAAGAAGTAAGTTAAAGAATAGGACTTGAAGTATCTAACCAAACCCACGAAGAAAAGTCAAAAAATGGAATTTTTTGAAAAACTAAGTGTGGGGAATGACAGAGGGCGTGCCACGCCGCTTTGGGCCAAATTTTTTTGCCCAGAGGCAGTAAGAAGGCGCGCCCAAGGGCGTGCCAGGCTGGTTTTGCAACTTTTTCAAAAGTTGGAAAATTCTTAAGTCCCAAGGGTGTCCGGGGACGTACTGAGCCGATTTTTGCCACGTTTCTTATACAAACACAAGTATATACATGGAATGAATGAAATATTATATTGGTATGGTAAAATTACTCGAGAACGAATTAGGCATCAAAATGACGATTTTGCCCTTGTGGTCAAAATAAGCCATACATGGCTAGAATAACTTATTTTTGGGATTGAGGCTATGGATATGAATAGCGTGAGTGGGAATATTGTTGTAACATGTATGAGATGATTTAAACACGAAAAATTATTGATTTTATTGGATTAAGTGAGTTGGGCTATAAATAAAAGGCCCAAAATGGAAAGAAGACATGGGCCAAAATGGGTCAAATGACCCATTCTTGCCTTGACCTTCTAGAACACCACAATTAATGCTAAAGAGTGGATAAGGATGGACTTGAGGGCCTATATAAAGGGCAATAAATATGATTTTTATTGATTGCAAAGTCTCATGCCTTTTAGACAAATATACAAGATATTTTCTTCAAACCCTAAAGAATCCTAAGCCAACTTTTGGAGCAAGATCATCATTTTTCAAGCTTGGGTAAGTGATTATTGTTATGGATTAATATATTATATGCACGGGAGAGTATATAAATCATGTTGGTTATGCTTGGAAGTGTTGAACATGGTTCTTTGTGTTTTTATATAAGATTTGTGATCCATGAGATTCAAGCTTGAATTATGACTTGTGACTTTGATGAAAGAGCATGATATGGATAAAATATGAACATGTATGGTGTAATTTTGTTATTAAACTTGTTATTTTTCTATAAGTATAAATTGTGGGATTTTGGCCGATATGTGCTATGAGGTGTATTAAGGTACTTTGATGGATTAATTGTGATGTTGTGTGGATAAGAAAGTGTAAAGGAGAAGTGTTGTGGTGAAATGTATTGATTATCATGTATTGGTCAATTTTGGGAATATTGTGGGATTTTTGGAAAGATAATATCATCAATGGTTTTGTCAAGGGGAAATGGCATGTTTAAAGGAAAACATGTAACTCATTGACGTTATATGCATTCGTAAAGTAGTTGTTGGTTAATGTAAATCCCATTATGTATTTGTGTTGTAGAGTGACACATAAAGAAGGAGCGGGACTATTGTGTGAACATCTAAGATTGTATATTCGTAGTGAGAATACAAGGTATGTAAGTTTACTCTGTCCGTATCTTTCTGCGGCTAATAGTATTCACATTGACATTACACTTGTCCCATCCCGAAATGTGCTAAGGTATCCTATATGCGATTATCAATGGTCATTATCATTTATTTCCTACTCATTGAGGAATTGTGAATCTCATGTCTCATATTCATGAATAATGTTCCAAAAGCCCAATAAGGTTATGTTCCAAAGTTCCAATAGTGGTTATACTCATACATCTTGTTCATTGATTATTGTTCAATGGTTCCAATAATGTTATGTTTCCAACAATGTTGTCCATAGATCTCTAACTCATTGGTTAATGATCCAAAGCTTCAAGTAATGTTGTGACTATCATTGTATCAATCTCAAAGTAATGAATAAAGTAATGTAAATATGTGGTCAATGATCAAGTATGGGTGGCAGCTTTGGGGGCAAATGCCTAGCTCAAGACGATCTCAAGATTTATTGGATCAGGGGGCAGTCCTAGAGGCATATACCTAGCTCGGACCGATACTGACACGGGGCAGCTCTAGAGGTAATAACCTAGCTCGAGCCGAACCTGAAACGTTGTATAGGTGGCAGCTCTAGAGGTACTAACCTAGCTCGAGCCGATCCCGATATATATATTGATTCATAGGGTGGAAGCTCTAGGGGCATAAGCCTAGCTCGAGCCGATCCCAACATAACGCTATGTTATATTTAAAACCCACTGTTCAGTCAGGTCCCGGGTATCACAGGTCACAAGCAAAGATGAATAATCATTGAATTAAAGATACAAAGAAAGTAACGAAAGCAAAATACATGGTTCCCAAAGTACAATATAGTGACTTATCCGTATTGACATATCATATAAGTTTCATACGGCCTTACATACTCAGTACATTCTTCGTACTGACTCCTCTTGGGGAATTTACCTTACTTGCTGCAGGCGCAGATACTAGTAGGCCTCCACAGTAGGTTGCCAGTTGTTGCAGATCTTTGTTGAGCTCCAGTTAGTTCGGGGCTTCTCCGATTCACAGTTATACATAATTTTTGGTGTTGTACATGTTGTATAAAGCGGGGACTTATCCCGACTTTTAGTTCATTTTGGTCAATGCATTTGTTAGAGGCTTTTCTAGACGGTTGTGGGTGTATAAATGAAAAAGGCATATGTCGTTTTTGACTTGGTGGCCTCAATGGCCAAGTTTCGCATATGTACATATATATCACATGTTCCATGAATTTCGTTGCTAGTATTTAAAGGTCTTACGTGATCAGGGGTTTCTTATGGCATGCATATGATTAAATAGAAGTAAAGCTTAGTTCTCTCGGGCCTGGTCGGCTAAGAGTGCCAATCTGTCCCGGTGGGATTCGGGGCGTGACAAAAGTGGTATCAGAGCAGGTCGGTCTAAGGGTGTCTACAAAGCCGTGTCTGAGTAGAGTCTTACTTATCGATGTGTTGTGCACCACATTTATAAGTAGGAGGCTACGGGACATTTAGGATGTTGTTTCTTTTCTTCACTTCTAGATCGTGCAATATAGCTAGTGTTATAAGTTGAATTGTATCTGATCATGGTAATTGTTTTTCTTTGGTATAGTTAAAATGCCAATCACGAGAAGAGTTAAAGGTAAAGGGAAGCAGGTAGATGTGCCTGCTGAAGAAAGAATGAGTAGACTACCACCTGACTAAGCTAGTCAAGGTGGAGCAAATGCTGAAATTTCATCGCGGTCTTCGTCTACTTTTCCAGCTCTGGAGGAGCCAGTTGGTAGAGAAGTAACCGCATAACCACCAATGAATGCCACAGATCAGGATCTTAGAAATGCAGTTCATATGTTTACACACTTAGTGGCATCCCAGAGTCAAGGACGAGCTGGTCCAATGACACATGATGATGATGCGGCTAGATTGGTGAGTTGCAGAACATAGGATTTCCTAAAATTGGACCCTCCTATATTCACTGGGTCAGATTCGAAGGCAGATCCACAGGACTTCGTGGATCAAATTCAGAGGGCTTTGGAAGTTATGCACGTGATAGGGGTAGAAACAGTTAAACTTGCTGCGTACAGATTGAAAGGAGAGGCGATATTGTGGTACGAGGATTGGAAGAAATCTCGTGATGTTGGTGCAAATCCACCTACATGGGAAGAGTTTAAGGTGGCCTTCCTTGATCATTAGCTGCCTTATGAGATCCGTGAGGCATGTGCGGATCAGTTTCTAAATCTCCGTCTAAGAAATCTGAGCGTCAGGGAATACAGTTTGCAATTTAATTCCTTGGCTCAATATGCGCCAAATGTTGTGGCTACGATGACAGACAGAGTCCATAGATATGTGGACAGATTAGAGCCATATTTGGTAAGAGATTGCACCATTGCTGCCCTGAACAAGGACATGGACATAGCTAGAATACAAGCCTTCGCCCAGAAAATGGAAGATCAAAGGCAGAGACGAAGGGTACATGAATTTGACAGGGGACAGTCCAAAAGGGCTAGACCTATGGGACCACCTATGATGCCCCAAGGAGGATCTAGGCCCCGTATGTTTCCTAAACTACCTACACCATTGTTCTTTTATTCCATAGGGGGTGCTCACTCTCAGTTCCGAGGGTCTAGGGGTGGTCCATCTGGGCAAACTAGCGAAGTTCACGGAGCACAGGCAGCAGGTTTTCCTCGTCAGCAGTGTCAGCATTGCGAGCGTATTCATGCAGGTACATGCCGAGTGGGGACAAATGCTTATTTTTGGTGCGGCATGACGGGACACATGATGAAAGAGTGTCCCCAGAGGAGTATGAGGGGTGTAGCATGATCGGCAGGATCGTCCATTGCGTTATTAACATCGGTACCTTCATTGGGACGAGGTGTGTAGTCTGTTGGCTGTGGTAGGGGTGACAGAGGAGCATTCAGTACTAGTGGGGTCCAGAATCGCACTTATGCTTTAGTGGACAGACAGAATTCAGAGGCTTCCCTTGATGTCGTCACAGGTACATTATCTATATTCTCATATAATGTATATGCATTGATTGACCCCGGTTATACATTTTTCTATGTTACTCCATTGGTTGCTGCGAAATTTGTAAAGGCACCAGAATTATTAATTAAGTCAATTGAAGTGTCTACACCGGTTGGTGAATATATTATTGCAAAAAGAGTATATCGTAACTGTGTGTGGTCATAATACGTTGGCCGATCTCATTGAATTAGACATGGTGGATTTTGATGTGATCATGGGAATGGATTGCTTGGCCTCTTGTTATGCGACGGTAGATTGCCAGTCCAAGAAGGTGCAATTTTGCTTTCCGCAAGAAAATGTTCTTGAATGGCAGGGTAATGTAGGGGTACCACGAGGAAGATTTATTTCCTATTTGAAAGCCAGAAAAATGATTGCCAAGGGTTATATATGTCATTTAGTACGGGTGAAAGATACTGAAGTGGAACCATGAATTTCTGGATGTATTTCTAGAAGATCTTCCAGGCTTGCCCCCAGAACGGGAAGTAGAATTTGGCATTGATGTGATTCCAGGCACTCAGCCTATCTCTATTCCCCCATATAGAATGGCTCCAGCAGAACTGCGTGAATTGAAGGAGCAATTGAAAGATTTGCTAGACAAAGGCTTCATTAGGCCTAGTATGTCCCCGTGGGGTGCGCCGGTATTATTTGTACGAAAGAAAGATGCCACATTGAGAATGTGCATTGACTATCGGCAATTGAATAAGATAATGATCAAGAACAAATATCCCCTCCCTTGAATTAATGATTTGTTTGATCAGTTACAGGGAACCAAGTGTTTTTCAAAGATCGACTTGAGGTTGGGTTACCATCAAGTCAGAGTTAGAGAAGAATATGTACCCAAGACAGCTTTCCGAACACGGTATGGCCATCATGAATTTTTAGTTATGTCATTTGGACTAACAAATGCTCAAGCTGTGTTCATGGATTTGATGAATAGGGTGTTTAAGCCATTTCTGGACGTGTTTGTCATGGTATTTAGATGACATCCTAGTTTATTCAAGATCACCAGAGGACCATGCTAATCACTTACGGAAAGTGTTACAGATTCTCCTCGAGCGTAAGTTGTATGCCAAGTTCTCTAAGTGTGAGTTTTGGTTAAAATCAGTTGCATTCTTTGGTCACATTGTGTCAGATGAAGGGATACAGGTTGATACACAAAAGATTAAGGCAGTGAAAAATTGGCCAAGACCTACGACACCCACAAAAATTCGTAGTTTTCTTGTACTGGCAGGTTATTACCGAATATTTGTGAACTGTTTTTCTTCCATTGCTGCGCCGTTAACAAAGTTTACACATAAGGCAGTAAAATTTCAGTGGAATGATCTGTGTGAGAAAAGTTTCCAAAAGTTGAAAGATAAATTAACCTCCACACCAGTTTTAGTGCTTCCCGGAGGTACCAAAGGTTATGCAGTGTATTGTGATGCTTTCGGGGTTTGCCTCGGATGTGTATTGATGCAACACGGTAATGTCATAGCATATGCCTCACGACAGTTGCAGCCACATGAGAAAAATTATCTCACACATGATCTTGAATTGGCAGAGGTAGTTTTTGCTTTAAAGATATGGCGTCATTATTTGTATGGAGCTCATGTTGATATCTATACGGATCACAAAAGTTTGCAATATCTCTTTAAGCAGAAGGAACTCAATTTGAGGCAGCGAAGGTGGTTAGAGATCTTAAAAGACTATGATATTGATATTCTTTATCATCCAGGCAAAGCAAATGTAGTAGCTGATGCATTGAGACGCAAGGCAGTAGAAAGCACTAGTGACCAGTTGACTGAAAAGCAAGAGATAATCAAAGATCTACATCAATTAGCCATCTTGGGAGTTCACCTTATTGAATCCTCAGATGATGGAGTTATTGTACAGAATGCAGCGGAATCCTCCTTAATAGCTAAAGTGAAAGAGAAGCAGTTTGTAGATTCTATGTTGTTGCAGCTAAAGGAAAATATACAGCAGAATTTGACAAAGGCATTTGATCTTACACAAGAAGGGGTACTTCAATGTCAAGGGAGATTATGTGTACCAGATGTAGATGAGCTGAGGAAACGAATTATGACAGAGGCACATCATTCGCGCTATTCTATTCATCCGGGTGCTACTAAAATGTACCATGATTTAAAAAAAGTGTATTGGTGGGGAAATATGAAGAAGAACATTGCAGAATTTGTCGCTCAGTGCCTGATTTGTCAGCAAGTGAAAGTAGAGCATCAGAAACCAGGAGGTTACATGCAATGTATCAATCTTCCAGTTTGGAAATGAGATATGATTAATATGGACTTCATTATAGGTTTACCCCGTACATTGCGGAAATTCAATTCTATATGGGTTATAATGGATAGGCTTACCAAGTCAGCGCATTTTCTACCAATTAAGACCACCTATACAGCTGAGGATTATGCAAGACTGTATGTTAAAGAAATAGTGTGGTTGCATGGTATTCCACTTTCTATTATATCAGACAGAGGAGCATAGTTTACAACACACTTTCAGAGATCTTTTCAGCAGAGTCTGGGCACACAGGTGAATTTGAGTACGGCTTTCCATCCTCAGACTGATGGACAAGCAGAACGTACTATTCAGACACTTGAAGATATGCTACAATCTTGTACGTTAGATTTTCAAGGCAGTTGGGATGACCATTTGCCTCTTATTGAATTTGATTACAACAATAGCTATCATTCAAGTATTAAAATGGCACCATATGAAGCTTTGTACGGAAGGAAATGTAGATCACCAATTGGATTGTTTGAAGCAGGTGAAACTTGTTTACTTAGGCCAGATATCGTTCATCAGGCTATGGAGAAGGTTAAAGTGATCCAACAACGGTTACAAATGGCTCAAAGTCGCCACAAGTCCTATGCCGATGTTAGAAGAAGAGGGCTTGAATTCGCCATGGGTGATTGGGTATTTTTAAAGGTGTCACCAATGAAAGGGTTAATGCGGTTCGGAAAGAAAGGGAAATTGAGTCCACGTTACATAGGCCCATATGAAGTTATTAGAAGATTGGGCAAGTTTCTTATGAATTAGAACTACCCCAGGAACTTTCCTCAGTCCATACAGTATTTCATGTTTCGATGCTTCGAAAACGCATAGGAGTTCCATCTCGTATTGTTCCCATTGAAGATGTTCAATTTACAGAGGATCTTACTTATGAAGAGGTACCTATTTCTATCCTAGATCTACAAGTAAAGAGATTGAGGAATAAATACATAGCTTTCGTAAAAGTCCTTTGGAGAAATCAACAAGTAGAGGATATCACGTAGGAAGTGGAAGAGATGATGAAATCCAACTATCCCCATCTATTTCAAATAGATGAATAGGTTAAAAGTGCGGAAGTGGAGCAATAAAAAGTAAGTATCCATGAGCCTTAAGTGTTTATGTATATGTATGCTAATGTAGAGAATCATTTGTTGTAATTGAAACAATATTGTTAACATTCAAGGATGAATGTTCCTTAGGGGGGGGAAGAATGTAAAACCCCGTACCTTCCCAACCCTACTTGACGACATTAAATAATGGTTACTTAGGTGTCGAGAGCTATAAGTATGTATTGGGTAATGCTATTGATGAGATAATTGAATTTGGCCCTCGTATATGTGATTAAACCTTCGTAGGAGGTGTTTTGTGATTTTTGTGGATCATTTGTGGGGTTCAAAACGAGGCTAAGAGGACCTCTAAACAAAGGATATTAAGGTTAAGAAGTAAGTTAAATAATAGGACTTGAAGTATCTAACCAAACCCGCGAAGAAAAGTCAAAAAATGGAATTTTTTGAAAAACTAAGTGTGGGGCGTGCCAGAGGGAATGCCACGCCACTTTGGGTAAAATTTTTGTGCCTAGAGGCAGTAAGCTGGCGCGCCCAAGGGCGTGCCAGGCTGGTTTTGCCACTTTTTCAAAAGTTGGAAAATTCTTAAGTCCCAAGGGTGTCCGGGGACGTACCGAGCCAATTTTTGCCACGTTTATTCTACAACCACGAGTATATACATGGAATGAATGAAATATTATATTGGTATGGTAAAATTACTCGAGAACGAATTAGGCATCAAAATGACGGTTTTGCCCTTGTGGTCAAAATAAGCCATACGTGGCTAGAATAACTTATTTTTGGGATTGAGGCTATGGATATGAATAGAGTGAGTGGGAATATTGTTGTAACACGTATTAGATGATTTAAACATGAGAAATTATTGATTTTATTGGATTAAGTGAGTTGGGCTCTCAATAAAAGGCCCAAAATGGAAAGAAGACATAGGCCAAAATGGGTCAAATGACCCCATTCTTGCCTTGACCTTCTAGAACACCACAATTAATGCTAAAGAGTGGCTAAGGATGGAATTGAGGGCCTATATAAAGGGCAATAAATATGATTTTTATTTATTGCAAAGTCTCATGCCTTTTAGACAAATATACAAGATATTTTCTTCAAACCCTAAAGAATCCTAAGCCAACTTTTGGAACAAGATCATCATTTTTCAAGCTTGGGTAAGTGATTATTGTTATAGATTAATATATTATATGCATGGGAGAGTATGTAAATCATGTTGGTTATGCTTGGAAGTGTTGAACATGGTACTTTGTGTTTTTATATAAGATTTATGATCCATGAGATTCTAGCTTGAATTATGACTTGTGACTTTGATGGAAGAGCATGGTATGGATAAAATATGAACATGTATGATTTAATTTTGTTATTAAACTTGTTATTTTTCTATAAGTATAAATTGCGGGATTTTGGTCGATATGTGCTATGAGGTGTATTAAGGTACTTTGATGGATTAATTGTGATGTGGTATGGATAAGAAAGTGTAAAGGAGAAGTGTTGTGGTGAAATGTATTGATTATCATGTATTGGTCAATGTTGGGAATATTGTGGGATTTTTGGAATAATAATTTCATCAATGGTTTTGTCAAGGGGAAATGGCATGTTTAAAGGAAAACATGTAACTCATTGACGTTATATGCATTTGCAAAGTAGTTGGTGGTTAATATAAATCCCGTTATGTATTTGTGTTGTAGAGTGACACATAAAGAAGGAGAGGGACTATTGTGTGCACATCTAAGATCGTATATTCGTATTGAGAATACAAGGTATGTAAGGTTACTCTGTCCGTATCTTTCTGCGGCTAATAGTATTCACATTGACATTATGCTTGTCCCATCCCGAAATGTGCTAAGGTATACTATATGCGATTATATCAATATTCATTATCATATATTTCCTACTCATTGAGAAATTGTGAATCTCATGTCTCATATTCATGAATAATGTTAATGTTCCAAAAGCCCAATAAGGTTATGTTCCAAAGTTCCAATAGTGGTTATACTCATACATCTTGTTCATTGATTATTGTTCAATGGTTCCAATAGTGTTATGTTTCCAACAATGTTGTCCATTTGTCTCTAACTCATTGGTTAATGATCCAAAGCTTCAAGTAATGTTGTGACTATCATTGTATCAATCTCAAAGTAATGAATAAAGTAATGTAAATATGTGGTCAATGATCAAGTATGGGTGGCAGCTTTGGGGGCAAATCCCTAGCTCAAGCCGATCCCGAGATTTGTTGGATCAGGGGGCAGTCCTAGAGGCATACGCCTAGCTCAGACCGATCCTGACAGAGGGAAGCTCTAGAGGTAATAAACTAGCTCGAGCCAAACCTGAAACGTTGTATGGGTGGCAGCTCTAGAGGTACTAACCTAGCTCGAGCCGATCCCGATATATATATTGATTCATAGGGTGGAAGCTCTAGGGGCATAAGCCTAGCTCGAGCCGATCCCAACATAACGCTATGTTATGTTTAAAACCCACTGTTCAGTCGGGGGGCCCGGGTATCACAGGTCACAAGCAAAGATGAATAATCATTGAATTAAAGATACATAGAAAGTAACGAAAGCAAAATACATGGTTTCCAAAGTACAATATAGTGACTTATCCGTATTGATCATTTATTGTATTTGAGTTCATTGATATGTTGACATATCATATAAGTTTCATATGGCCTTACATACTCAGTACATTCTTCGTACTGACCCCTCTTGGAGAATTTACCTTACTTGCTGCAGGCGCAGGTACTAGTAGGCCTCCACAGTAGGTTGCCCGTTGTTGCAGATCTTTGGTGAGCTCCAGTTAGTTTGGGGCTTCTCCGAGTCATAGTTATACATAATTTTTGGTGTTGCACATGTTGTATAAAGCGGGGACTTGTCCCGACTTTTAGTTCATTTTGGCCAATGCATTTGTTAGAGGCTTTTGTAGACGGTTGTGGGTGCATAAATGAAAAAGGTATATGTCGTTAATCTTTAGCCAAATGTCCTAGTTTTCCACAATTGTAACATTCACATTCAGATAATTTTTTCTTAGGTTTGTATGGTCTTTTCTTTTTATAATTTTTTACATAATATCTTTTCCTTGGTTGTTTATATTTATATTTGGATTTAAAACTCTTATATTTCTTAGATCGTTTTTTATATTTATGTTTGGGTTGTTTACATCCAAACTGGGGTGCTGTTTTTTGTGTGCAACATGCCTTCATGTTTTTATCTAATACTTTATCTAATTTCTTTCTATCTTTGTAGGTATCACATAATCCTATGAACCATGTTTGTAGATATTTTATTCTTGCTCCCAAAGTATCTGTTAAGCTTGCTGCTTCCCAATTAGCTATTATTTTGGTACTAAATGGTTCAGGTAATTTTGTAAAATATGTTTTTCTAACTTCTATTGCTTCCTCATGAGTATATATTCCTTTGTAGTAATATTCTTTAAAAGCACATGTATATTGGTCTGTGTAACACATATTACATATTGTTAATTTATTCATTAATTGCCTATTTAAATTTTTATCCTTTTCTTGTTCTGCTATTTCAGTAGTCATACTTCCAAATTCAGTTCTTATTCCAAATTCATATTTATCTAAGATTGCTATATTTGATGTTATAATTGTGCCATTTTTGTCTTTATTATTTCTTAGGGTTGTTCTACTTTCTTCTGTTATATTATGTAACCATAATTTTACTGTTCCTACTAATGTTCTTTCTATATATCCTGGTGTATCTGCTACAGATATTTTATTATCAACTAATTGTTTTGCAATGTGTCCTATCCATAATTGTATTATTTTATTTGTATCTATTACACAATCTAAATCTAAAAATTGTGATTGTTCTGGTATTTTATTTGGCATCCATTTTGTATTAAGTCTACTATTCCATATTGCTTCATATCTATTATCGTCTGTTAATGTATAATATGTTGGTCCTGTTGTTCTAGGGTTATTAAATCTTCTTTTGTCAGATGATTTACTAGTACTGGCTTCTCCTTTTATGGTATTTATATTTGGTTTAGTATTTGTTGTATTTATTTCTAAATCAGTGTTTGTAATTTGATTCATAATTTCTGTATATGTTTCACTTATTTCTTGGTCTTCAGATTGTTCTTCATCTGTATTGTCTATGTTATTTATGTTATCTATGCTTAAGGTTGTAAATTCTTCTGTGACATCCGGATTGGTTTCTTTAATGTGTATTTTTTCTTTTAATTTTTCTAATTCTTCGGCTAACTGTTTTTCTTTTTCTAATTGTTTTATTTTAAATATTTTTTGACGTTCTTCTCGTTCTTTAATTTTCTTTGCATATATTTGTTTTAAAACTTCTAATTCTTTTTCTAATTCTTTTATTTTTGTAGATGGCTCATATTCTATTTGGGAAATATTTGGACTTATATCTTGGTGTACTTCTTGTTGTTGTGGCTCTTCTTTAATCTGTTTAAGTTTTAATGTTTCGATTTCTTTTTTAGCATCATTTCGTATTTTTTCAATTTCCAATTTTTGATCTATTTCATTATTTTCTCTTTGTAGTCTTACCATTTCTGTTAGGCTATCTTCTAACTTAGCCGAATTTTTATCTGGCATTAAATGTAATTTTGTTCCTATTTTTCTATATCTTCGTCCTAAGTTTGAATGTACTATAATTATTTGTATACCTTCTGTTCCTGTAAATGTTCTTTCTTCTACTGGATACTCTTCTTTATTCATAAGCATATTTATGTTCTAATATGTCTTTTTGTAATTCTAATTCACTTATAGTTTGTTTTTGTGCAGCTGTTGATTTTTTAGTTACTCCTGCAAATATATTATAATTCAATCTTTCTTTTCTATGATTAATTTCATCTCGTATATCTATAATTTGTCTAAGTAATTCTGCCTTTCTTATTATTCTTGGTGTGTCCGGATATTTGTACACTGGGTTACTTGGTTCAGGCTTATCCATTTATGGTTTGTTTTATTGATATAGTTATTTTGTCTAGTGCTATAACCAATTTAGTCATGGCTTTATATAAGTTATCTATTTCTTTTATTATTTGTGTAATTTCTTTAAGTTTTTGTTTTCTTTGGATATTTCTTTTATATTTTTTCTGAATCTTATTTGTTAACTGGTTTATTTTTATTGATTTTACTATTCTTATAGGTGCCTGTTTATGTGTCATATTTTTCTTTTGATTGTTTTCGCAAGTTTTTAATATATTTATATTCTATGTATGAGATTATATCTATTTTGGTAGGTTCATACTCATAATATAATTTCTTTAATTCTTTTCTGAGTTTCTGTATTTTATCATTTCTATGTATTTGTTTCATAATTCTTGGATATCGTGGGTCATCGCAAGTTAAATCTTCGCCATATTCAAGTGGTGTATTCAGTAGTTTAGCAGCTTTCTTATGAAAATTTTCTATGGTTTGTCTATCTCTATGTTCTATAATCTTAATCCTATGTTCTGTTTTATTTATATCTTTGTTATTACTGTGTTCTGATTTTTTGATTTTATCTTTTTTATTACTCTGCTCTGATATCCAAGAATTATGAAACAAATACATAGAAATGATAAAATACAGAAACTCAGAAAAGAATTAAAGAAATTATATTATGAGTATGAACCTACCAAAATAGATATAATCTCATACATAGAATATAAATATATTAAAAACTTGCGAAAACAATCAAAAGAAAAATATGACACATAAACAGGCACCTATAAGAATAGTAAAATCAATAAAAATAAACCAGTTAACAAATAAGATTCAGAAAAAATATAAAAGAAATATCCAAAGAAAACAAAAACTTAAAGAAATTACACAAATAATAAAAGAAATAGATAACTTATATAAAGCCATGACTAAATTGGTTATAGCACTAGACAAAATAACTATATCAATAAAACAAACCATAAATGGATAAGCCTGAACCAAGTAACCCAGTGTACAAATATCCGGACACACCAAGAATAATAAGAAAGGCAGAATTACTTAGACAAATTATAGATATACGAGATGAAATTAATCATAGAAAAGAAAGATTGAATTATAATATATTTGCAGGAGTAACTAAAAAATCAACAGCTGCACAAAAACAAACTATAAGTGAATTAGAATTACAAAAAGACATATTAGAACATAAATATGCTTATGAATAAAGAAGAGTATCCAGTAGAAGAAAGAACATTTACAGGAACAGAAGGTATACAAATAATTATAGTACATTCAAACTTAGGACGAAGATATAGAAAAATAGGAACAAAATTACATTTAATGCCAGATAAAAATTCGGCTAGAAACCACTAAAATATAACCATGATGATTTAAAAGAATTCACTCTTCATGTTACTGAATTACTTAACAACAACTATATACAAGAAAGTAATAGTAAACATACTAGTCCCGCTTTTATTGTTAATAAACATAGTGAACAAAAAAGAGGAAAAAGTAGAATGGTTATTGATTATCGCAATTTAAATGCAAAAACTAAAACCTATAACTACCCAATACCAAACAAGATATTAAAAATAAGACAAATTCAAGGATATAATTTAACTTTTGTTCTATCCAACCTATATTTGACTAATTTAGTGATTTAGTAGTCAAAGAGATACCGATAGTCCATCCCAGTATGGAATGCCTAGATGTTAGCAGGCAATACACGTGTAGTAAGGTAGAAAACTATGTTCTATTATTGGTCTATCCAACCTATGTATGTCTCATTTAGTGATTTAGTAGTCAAAGAAACACCGATAATACATCCGAGTATGAAGACATTGATGTTAGTAGGTAATACACGTGTATTAATGAAAGAAACGAAGTTCTATTATTGGTTCATCCACCCTACGTTTTCCTACTTTAATGATTTAGTAGTCAATGAAAAACCGATAATCCATCTGAGTATAGAATGCATAAATGTTACGAGGTAATAAACGTGTAGTTAAATAAGAAACCAAGTTCTATTATTGGTCAATCTAACCTATGTATGTCTAATTTAATGATTTTGTAGTCCAAAAAACACTGATTACCCATCCAAGTATGGAATACACAGTTGTTAGGAGGGAATACATCCAAGTAAGGAATATATATAATTTAGTAGGGAATACACGTGTTGTAATATTTGAAACCAAGTTAAATTTTTTTCAGTCCAACCTATATATGACTAATTTAGCGGTTTAGTAGTCAAAGAGACACCGATAGTCCATCGCAGTATGGAATGCCTAGATGTTTACAGGCAATACACGTGTAGTAAAGTAGAAAACTATGTTCTATTATTGGTCTATCCAACCTATATATATCTTGTTTAGTGATTTAGTAGTCCAAAAACCACCGATAATCCA
The DNA here is from genome assembly GCA_031232105.1 of Capsicum rhomboideum. Classification (NCBI taxonomy): domain Eukaryota; kingdom Viridiplantae; phylum Streptophyta; class Magnoliopsida; order Solanales; family Solanaceae; genus Capsicum; species Capsicum rhomboideum. Next base: position 58,229,538 of record CP124710.1, on the reverse strand, counting down.
TCTGAGAAGGGAATACATTAATGCTAGGAGGTAATGCACGTGTAGTAATGTAAGACACCAAGTTCGATTATTGGTTCATCCAATATACGTATGTCTAGTTTAATGATTTTGTCATGCCTCAAATCCCATTGGGGAGGACATGGCACCCGAAGCCATTAAGGCCCGAGAGAACCATTCTATACGTTCACATACTTGTCGTCAATGGGCTAGCATTCAATCACTTATGGTCACAACATATCAATAATAGAAATCTAATAAGAACATTTATATAAACATGAGACATGGCCGTTGGAGCCATATGGTCAAAAAAGTACAACGTTCCTTCCTTTAACTATATAACGTCTACAAAGCCTCTAACAGATACAAAACAAAAAATATAGTAGGGATAATTTCCCACTTTATATACAATGCTTATGCAGTACCAAAACCACATATACATATGACTCGGAAAGCCCCAAACCGAATTGGAGCTCACCAATGTTCTGTAGATGACCCTCAACCTACTAAGGAGGTCTACTAGTACCTATGCCTGCAACAAGTAAGGTAAGTCCCCCAGGGGACGTTAGTATGAAAGAATATACTGAGTATGTAAGGCTATAAGTAACTGTATGAGATATAATAACTTTAATGAAATTAAGTACAAGTGAACGAACAATATAAATAAACTACCATATGGTATATGTGTGGAATCAGGTACATTGCTCTCTTTACTTTATTGTACTTTAATTTACTTTACTGTACATCAACAACCATCAATCATATCATGCCCGGGCCCAACTAATCAGTAGGAAATAACATAATAATCGGGATCGTCATCCATGCGGATGTTCCTTTCATCCCATGGGATATCACCCGTAATAATGGGATCAACATTCATGCGAGTGTTTCTTTCACTCCATGAGATACCACCCATCCTCAATATTAACCATTACACAATTACTTCATTCTTTAGATATAAGAGTGATAAGTGAATAACAAGTGCTACTGAATAACAAGTGCTACTAACTCTGAAATGAGATACTCTAAACCATTTAGAGGAAGGATACACTGTATAACCCTTTGGGGATAGGACAAGTGTTATGATAATATGAACAATAGATGTTGTAGAAGAATGCGGAAAAGAATAACCTTACATACCTTATCTTCCCATCATGCAACTAAAATGTTTCAGCTCCTTCCTTATGGTGTTACTCTACAAAACAAGTACATAATGGAGAGAACGTTAACGGCTAGCTACATTACAAGTTCACAAGACGGTAAGTAGGTGCTTAACGGAAAGTAGAAACCGTCCAACATCCAAAACACATGGTGCATCACTCCCTCCTTCATTATACTACCAAATAACATTATTACACAAATTACACTATAACTTACTGATTTTGCAAAAAAACACCACCAAATCAGTCCACACACCACCAAAACAGTCCACACATCAACGTAGACATCACAAACCGATAGAATTTTACACCCAGTTTCTACTTTACATTTCCGCCTAAATACAACTCCACATATTTATTCCATAAATTCACATAAATACCTTCCATAACAATATACAAAAAAGCAGTCCACAATAGTTCCAAAATACAGTTTAACATACCAAGAGAGTATTCTCTTTTCACTACACCAAACGTTCCATTTATAAACACGTATAAACATTCCCATCAAGCCATACATAAAAGGAATGATTTAGGGTAAGAACCACACTTTAATATACTGAAATTTCATCCTCATAAATTAATTTCTTCAACACCTTAAGTCCCTATACAAGTCCAAACCACAAGGAAGACAAATTCATCAAAACAAACACAAGTGGACTGCCAACTAATTAAGGGACTGCCCTATACATTTTAAACATAACCAACCTGATTTACACAACCTATTATACATATATTACATCAATATATAAGTTTAAATACTTACCAAAGCTTGCAAGTGGAAGATTTGTCCAAAGGGGTGGTTGGTTAGGGTTTGAGAGAGACAAGAGTAATTTAATTTAAAAGCTGGAATTTGGCAAGTGAATTGTGAAGAAAATAAGCTGCATTTCAGCTTTATATACTCCCTCTTGGAACCGACTTTCTAAGGATATACTTAGACAATTCTTGGTCAAAAATAGTACAAGTAGGTGATGCACCTACTTGGCTATACAAGCTGTCCAAAACAGTCCACTTTCTCACTTTATTTCTACTTGGATCATTTCTTGTTGGGCCTGAATTAATAGTATGTGTTGGTCTGGTCATCTTACCATTTTGATGTACTTACTTTGGGAATTAATTGATTCCATTAACTTATATCCAAATGCAGCCCAATAGCTTAATTAGGTGATACACCTACTATCTTAATTAAGTCATGGAAGCACCTCGTTTATGTTCTCACCTTTTTCCAATGTCTTAATCCTTCTACCTTAATCCGCCACTTAACTTTAACTTTACACTCAAGTATGTCCTTATTATCTCAAGTTTAAATACTTATATCCATGCTAGGTTGATCATATAAGTTTTGAAAATGTACGGGGGGTTACAGATTTAGTAATCAATGGATCACCGATAATCCATCTGAGTATGAAATGCACAGATGTTACGAGGTAATATACGTGTAGTTAAATAAGAAACCAAGTTCTATTATTTGTACAGCCAACCTATGTATGTCTCATTTAGTGATTTTGTAGTCCAAGAAACACTGATTATCCATCTGAGTATGGAATACATATATGTTATGAAGGACTACATCCGAGTATGGAATACATATAATTTAGTAGGGAATATACGTGTTGTAATGTTTGAAATTAAGTTAAATTTTTTTCTATCCAACCTATATATGAATAATTTAGTGATTTAGTATGTCAAAAAGACTCCGATAGTCCATCCCAATATGGAATGCCTAGATGTTAGCAGGCAATACACCTGTAGTAAGGTAGAAAACTATGTTCTATTATTGGTCTATCCAACCTATGTATATCTTGTTTAGTGATTTAGTAGCCCAAAAAACACCGATAATCCATATGAGAATGGAATACCTTAATGCTAAGAGGTCATGCACGTGTAGTAATGTAAGACACCAAGTTTTATTATTGGTTCATCCAACCTACGTATTTCTAGTTTAATGATTTAGTAGTCAATGGATCATCGATAATCCATCTGAGTATGAAATGCACAGATGTTACGAGGTAATATACGTGTAGTTAAATAAGAAACCAAGTTCTATTATTGGTCCTTCCAACCTAGGTATGTCTCATTTAGTGGTTTTGTATTCCAAGAAACACCGATTACCCATCCGAGTATGGAATACACAAATGTTAGGAGGAAATACATCCGAGTATGGAATATATATAATTTAGTATGGAATACACGTGTTGTAATATTTGAAACCAAGTTAAATTTTTTTCTATCCAACCTATATATGACTAATTTAGTGATTTAGTATGTCAAAAAGACACTGATAGTCCATCCCAGTATGGAATGCCTACATGTTAGCAGGCAATACACGTGTAGTAAGGTAGAAAACTATGTTCTATTATTGGTCTATCCAACCTATGTATATCTTGTTTAGTGATTTAATAGTCCAAAAAACACCGATAATCCATCTGAGAATGGAATACATTAATGCTAGGAGGTAATGCACGTGTAGTAATGTAAGACACCAAGTTCTATTATTGGTTCATCCAACCTACGTAGGTCGGGTTTAATTATTTAGTAGTCAATGGATCACCGATAATCCATCTGAGTATAGAATGCATAAATGTTACGAGGTAATAAACGTGTAGTTAAATAAGAAACCAAGTTCTATTATTGGTCAATCCAACCTTTGTATGTATAATTTAATGATTTTGTAGTCCAAAAAACACTGATTACCCATCCAATTATGGAATACACAGATGTTAGGAGGGAATATATTCAAGTATGGAATATATATAATATATAAGGGAATACACGTGTTGTAATATTTGAAACCAAGTTAAATTTTTTTCTATCCAACCTATATATGACTAATTTAGTGATTTAGTAGTCAAAGAGACACTGATAGTCCATCCCAGTATGGAATGCCTACATGTTAGCAGGCAATACACGTGTAGTAAGGTAGAAAACTATGTTCTATTATTGGTCTATCCAACCTATGTATATCTTGTTTAGTGATTTAATAGTCCAAAAAACACCGATAATCTATCTGAGAATGGAATACATTAATGCTAGGAGGTAATGCACGTGTAGTAATGTAAGACACCAAGTTCTATTATTGGTTCATCCAACCTACGTAGGTCGGGTTTAATTATTTAGTAGTCAATGGATCACCGATAATCCATCTGAGTATAGAATGCATAAATGTTACGAGGTAAGAAACGTGTAGTTAAATAAGAAACCAAGTTCAATTATTGGTCCATCCAACCTATGTCTGTCAAATTTAATGATTTTGTAGTCCAAACAACACCGATTACCCATCCAATTACGGAATACAAAGATGTTAGGAGGGAATAGATTCAAGTATGGAATATATATAATATATAAGGGAATACACGTGTTGTAATATTTGAAACCAAGTTAAATTTTTTTCTATCCAACCTATATATGACTAATTTAGTGATTTAGTAGTCAAAGAGACACTGATAGTCCATCCCAGTATGGAATGCCTAGATGTTAGGAGGCAATACACCTGTAGTAAGGTAGAAAACTATGTTCTATTATTGGTCTATCGAACCTATGTATATCTTGTTTATTGATTTAGTTGTCCAAAAAACACTGATAATCCACCTGAGAATGGAATACATTAGTGCTAGGAGGTAATGCACGTGTAGTAATGTAATACACCATATTCTATTATCGGTTCATCCAACCTACGTATGTCTAGTTTAATGATTTAGTATTCAATGGATCACCGATAATCAATTTGAGTATGAAATGCACAGTTGTTACAAGGTAATATACGTGTAGTTAAATAAGAAACCAAGTTCTATTATTGGCCCATCCAACCTATGTATGTCTCATTTAGTGGTTTTGTAGTCCAAGAAACACCGATTATCCATCTGAGTATAGAATACATCGATGTCCGGAAGGAATACATTCGAGTATGGAATACATATAATTTAGTAGGGAATATACGTGTTGTAATATTTGAAACCAAGTTAAATTTTTTTCTATCCAACCTATATATGACTTATTTAATGATTTAGCAGTCAAAGAGACACCGATAGTCCATCCCAGTATGGAATGCCTAGATTTTAGCAGGCAAGACACGTGTAGTAGGGTAGAAAACTATGTTCTATTATTGGTCTATCCAACCTATGTATATCTTGTTTAGTGGTTTAGTTGTCCAAAAAACACCGATAATCCATATGAGAATGGAATACATTAATGCTAGAAGGTAATGCACGTGTAGTAATGTAAGAGACCAAGTTCTATTATTGGTTTATCCAACCTACGTATGTCTTGTTTAATGATTTTGAAGTCAATGGATCACCGATAATCCATCTGAGTATGAAATCCACAGATGTTACGAGGTAATATACGTGTAGTTAAATAAGAAACCAAGTTCTATTATTGGTCCATCCAACCTATGTATGTCTCCTTTAGTGATTTTGTTGTCTAAGAAACACAGATTACCCATCCAAGTATGGAATAGATAGATGTTAGGTGGGAATACATCCGAGTATGGAATATATATTATTTAGTAGGGAATATACGTGTTGTAATATTTGAAACCAACTTAAATTTTTTTCTATCCAACCTATATATGACTTATTTAGTGATTTAGTAGTCAAAGAGACACCGATAGTCCATCCCAGTATGGAATGCATAGTTGTTACCAGGCAATACACGTGTACTAAGGTAGAAAACTATGTTCTATTATTGGTCTATCCAACCTATGTATATCTTGTTTAGCGATTTAGTTGTCCAAAAAACATCGATAATCCATATGAGAATGGAATACATTAATGGTAGGAGGTAATGCACGTGTACAAATGTAAGACACCAAGTTCTATTATTGGCTCATCCAAGCTACGTGTGTCTAGTCTAATGATTTAGTAGTCAATGGATCACCGATGATCCATCTGAGTATGAAATGTACAGATGTTACGAGGTAATATACGTGTAGTTAAATAAGAAACCAAGTTCTCATATTTGTCCATCCAACCTATGTATGTCTAATTTAATGGTTTTGTAGTCCAAAAAACACCGATTACCCATCCAAGCATGGAATACACATATGTTAGGAAGGAATAAATCCAAGTATGGAATATATATTATTTAGTAGGGAATACATGTGTTGTAATTTTTGAAACCAAGTTAAATTTTTTTCTATCCAACCTATATATGACTAATTTAGTGATTTAGTAGTCTAAAAGACACTGATAGCCCATCCGAGTATGGAATGCCTAGATTTTAACAGGCAAGACACGTGTAGTAAGGTAGAAAACTATGTTCTATTATTGGTCTATCCAACCTATGTATATCTTGTTTAGTGATTTAGTAGTCCAAAAAACACCGATAATCTATCTGAGAATGGAATACATTAATGCTAGGAGGTAATGCACGTGTAGTAATGTAAGACACCAAGTTCTATTATTGGTTCATCCAACTTACGTATGTCTAGTTTAGTGATTTAGTTGTCGATGGATCACCGATAATCCATCTGAGTATGAAATCCACAGATGTTAAGAGGTAATATACGTGTATTTAAATAAGAAACCAAGTTCTATTATTGGTCCATCCAACCTATGTATGTCTCATTTAGTGATTTTGTTGTCTAAGAAACACAGATTACCCATCCAAGTATGGAATAGATAGATGTTAGGTGGGAATACATCCGAGTATGGAATATATATTATTTAGTAGGGATTATACGTGTTGTAATATTTGAAACCAAGTTAAATTTTTTTCTATCCAACCTATATATGACTTATTTAGTGATTTAGTAGTCAAAGAGACACCGATAGTCCATCCCAGTATGGAATGCATAGTTGTTACCAGGCAATACACGTGTACTAAGGTAGAAAACTATGTTCTATTATTGGTCTATCCAACCTATGTATATCTTGTTTAGCGATTTAGTTGTCCAAAAAACATCGATAATTCATATGAGAATGGAATATATTAATGGTAGGAGGTAATGCACGTGTAAAAATGCAAGACACCAAGTTCTATTATTGGCTCATCCAACCTACGTGTGTCTAGTTTAATGATTTAGTAGTCAATGGATCACCGATGATCCATCTGAGTATGAAATGTACAGATGTTACGAGGTAATATACGTGTAGTTAAATAAGAAACCAAGTTCTCATATTTGTCCATCCAACCTATGTATGTCTAATTTCATGATTTTGTAGTCCAAAAAACACCGATTACCCATCCAAGCATGGAATACACATTTGTTAGGAAGGAATAAATCCAAGTATGGAATATATATTATTTAGTAGGGAATACATGTGTTGTAATTTTTGAAACCAAGTTAAATTTTTTTCTATCCAACCTATATATGACTAATTTAGTGATTTAGTAGTCTAAAAGACACTGATAGCCCATCCGAGTATGGAATGCCTAGATTTTAGCAGGCAAGACACGTGTAGTAAGGTAGAAAACTATGTTCTATCATTGGTCTATCCAACCTATGTATATCTTGTTTAGTGAATTAGTAGTCCAAAAAACACCGATAATCTATCTAAGAATGGAATACATTAAAGCTAGGAGGTAATGCACGTGTAGTAATGTAAGACACCAAGTTCTATTATTGGTTCATCCAACTGACGTAGGTCTAGTTTAGTGATTTAGTTGTCAATGGATCACCGATAATCCATCTGAGTATGAAATCCACAGATGTTACGAGGTAATATACGTGTAGTTAAATAATAAACCAAGTTCTATTATTGGTCCATCCAACCTATGTATGTCTCATTTAGTATTTTGTCGTCTAAGAAACACAGATTACCCATCCAAGTATGGAATACATTGATGTTAGGCGGGAATGCATCCGAGTATGGAATATATATTATTTAGTAGGGAATATACGTGTTGTAATATTTGAAACCAAGTTAAATTTTTTCTATCCAACCTATATATGACTTATTTAGTGATTTAGTAGTCAAAGAGACACCGATAGTCCATCCCAGTATGGAATGCATAGTTGTTACCAGGCAATACACGTGTACTAAGGTAGAAAACTGTGTTCTATTATTGGTCTATCCAACCTATGTATATCTTGTTTAGCGATTTAGTTGTCCAAAAAACATCGATAATCCATATGAGAATGGAATACATTAATGGTAGGAGGTAATGCACGTGTACAAATGTAAGACACCAAGTTCTATTATTGGCTCATCCAAGCTACGTGTGTCTAGTTTAATGATTTAGTAGTCAATGGATCACCGATGATCCATCTGAGTATGAAATGTACAGATGTTACGAGGTAATATACGTGTAGTTAAATAAGAAACCAAGTTCTCATATTTGTCCATCCAACCTATGTATGTCTAATTTAATGATTTTGTAGTCAAAAAAACACCGATTACCCATCCAAGCATGGAATACACATATGTTAGGAGGGAATAAATCCAAGTATGGAATATATATTATTTAGTAGGGAATACATGTGTTGTAATTTTTGAAACCAAGTTAAATTTTCTTCTATCCAACCTATATATGACTAATTTAGTTATTTAGTAGTCTATTTAGTGATTTAGTTGTCAATGGATCACCGATAATCCATCTGAGTATGAAATCCACAGATGTTACGAGGTAATATTCGTGTAGTTAAATAAGAAACCAAGTTCTATTATTGGTCCATCCAACCTATGTATGTCTCATTTAGTGATTTTGTTGTCTAAGAAACACAGATTACCCATCCAAGTATGGAATAGATAGATGTTAGGTGGGAATACATCCGAGTATGGAATATATATTATTTAGTAGGGAATATACGTGTTGTAATATTTGAAACCAAGTTAAATTTTTTTCTATCCAACCTATATATGACTTATTTAGTGATTTAGTAGTCAAAAAGACACCGATAGTCCATCCCAGTATGGAATGCATAGTTGTTACCAGGCAATACACGTGTACTAAGGTAGAATACTATGTTCTATTATTGGTCTATCCAACCTATGTATATCTTGTTTAGCGATTTAGTTGTCCAAAAAACATCGATAATTCATATGAGAATGGAGTACATTAATGGTAGGAGGTAATGCAAGTGTAAAAATGTAAGACACCAAGTTCTATTATTGGCTCATCCAAGCTACGTGTGTCTAGTTTAATGATTTAGTAGTCAATGGATCACCGATGATCCATCTGAGTATGAAATGTACAGATGTTACGAGGTAATATACGTGTAGTTAAATACGAAACCAAGTTCTCATATTTGTCCATCCAACCTATGTATGTCTAATTTAATGATTTTGTAGTCAAAAAAACACCGATTACCCATCCAAGCATGGAATACACATATGTTAGGAGGGAATAAATCCAAGTATGGAATATATATTATTTAGTAGGGAATACATGTGTTGTAATTTTTGAAACCAAGTTAAATTTTCTTCTATCCAACCTATATATGACTAATTTAGTTATTTAGTAGTCTAAAAGACACTGATAGTCCATCCGAGTATGGAATGCCTAGATTTTAGTAGTCAATGGATCATCGATAATCCATCTGAGTATGAAATGCACAGATGTTACAAGTAATATACGTGTAGTTAAATAAGAAACCAAGTTCTATTATTGGTCCATCCAACCTATGTATGTCTCATTTAGTGATTTTGTAGTCCAAGAAACACCGATTACCCATCCGAGAATGGAATACACAGATATTAGGAGGGAATACATCCGATTATGGAATATATATAATTTAATAGGGAATACACGAGTTGTAATATTTTAAACCAAGTTAAATGTTTTCCTATCCAACCTATATCTGACTAATTTAGTGATTAAGTAGTCAAAGAGACACCGATAGTCCATCCCAATATGGAATGCCTAGATGTTAGCAGGCAATACACGTGTAGTAAGGTAGAAAACTATGTTCTATTATTCGTCTATCAAACCTATGTATATCTTGTTTAGTGATTGAGTGGTCCAAAAAACACCGATAATCCATCTGAGTATGGAATGCACAGATGTTACGAGGTAATATGTGTGTAGTTAAATAAGAAACCAAGTTCTATTATTCGTCCATTCAACCTATGTATGTCTAATTTAATGATTTTGTAGTCCAAAAAACACCGATTACCCATCCAAGTATGGAATACACAGATGTTAGGAGGGAATTCTGTAACACCCCGTATTCTATAAACACTACTTTCACTTATCTGGAAAATGGTACGGACTTGTGGCAATAGGTAATGGATCAACTAGTTCTTTGATTCAAGTACAATACCCTGTACATTTTTGAAACTTCTACGACCAACCTAACATGGGTAAAAGTATTTAAACTTGGGAGAACAAGGATGTACTTAGGCGTAAAGTTAGAGTTAAGTGGTGTATTAAGGTAGAGGGATTGAGACGTTGGAAAAAGGGGAAAATGTAAGTGAGGTGCTTCCGTGACTTAATTGAGATAGTAGGTGTGTCATCTACTTAAGCTATTGGGCTGCATTTGGACCTATGTTAATGGACTCAATTGAGGCCCAAGTTAAGTAATTAAAAGGGAAAGGATGATCAGCCCAACTCCAAGTTTAATTAAGGCCCAAAACAAAGGTGATCCATGTAGAAACAAACCAAGTAGGTGCATCACCTACTTGGACTGATTTGGACAGATTTAATAACCAAGTGCATCACCTACTTGGACTATTTTGGACCAAAAACTTGGCTAAGGATGGAATGTGTAGGCGGTTCAATGAGGGAGTATATAAAGGTCATCTCATCTCATTTTTCCATTTAATTCATTGCTGAAAAACAGTCCAGAAAAATTAACACTTTTCTCTCTCTCTTAACCCTACTAGCCGCCCCAAATTTCCCTAGGGTTCTTGGGTGAATCCTCCACTTTTCAATCCTTGGTAAGTGTTTAACCTTCTATATTAATGTGATATATGTATAATAAAGTGTGTAAATCAGGTTGGTTATGTTTATAATGTGAAGGACAGTCCCTTAATTAGTTGGCAGTCCACTTGTGTTAGTTTTAATGAATTTGTCTTCCTTGTGGTTTGGACTAGTAAAGGAGCTTAAGGTCTTGAAGAAATGAAGTTGGAAGATGAAATTTCAGTATGTTGAAATGTGGTTCTGCCCCTGGTTCATTTATTTTTATCTATGGCTTGATGGAAATGTTTATACGTGTTTGTAAATGGAACGTTTGGTGTGATGAAAAGAGAATATTCTCTTGTAATGTTAAACTGAATTTTGGAACTGTTGTGGACTGTTTTTTTTGGTATGTTATTGTGGGAGGCAGTAGGGTGACCTTATGGTATAAATATATGGAGTTTCGTTGGAGTGGAAATGTAAAGGATAAACTAGATAGGTAATCCTATCGGTTCGTAATGTCTATGTCAACATATGGGCTGTTTTGGTCGCATTGTTGTTGTGAGGCAGTGGGCTGCCATGTAGGAGCTGAAATAGAGTTATGTGAAAGTATAAAGGAGGTTGGAATAATAGACTATGTGTTGGGGTGGTCGTACAGATTTTTACTTTCCGTTAAGTAATTAGTTACCGCCTTGTAAACCTATAATGTGATTAGCTTTTAATGTAGCTCCATTACGTACTTGTATTGTAGAGTAACATGTAAGGAAGGAGCTGAATCTTTGTAATCACGTGGTGTGAAGTTAAGCTATGTAAGGTTACTCTTTCCCGTATCCTTTGGCATCATATATTGTCTACCTAGCTAATGACCTAGTTTCCACTCCGAAATGTTCTAAAAGTACCTCAATACACATTTACTATCAATTTCAGATGTTCTCTTTTGTTGTTCCAAGAAGGATCCATAATGTTATAACCACCACTATAACAACTTCAAAGATTAAATAAAGTAAGTAACTCAATATGGTTATGTTCGGGTGGCAGCTCGAGTGGGCTTAAAGCCTAGCATAGAGACAATCCCGACTTACCATTTATGGGTGGTAGCTCGAGGGGGCTTAAAGCCTAGCATAGATACGATCCCGACTTATTATTTATGGGTGGCAGCTCGAGGGGGCTTATAGCCCAGTATAGAGACGATCCCAGATTATGTTACCACTGATCAGTTGGGTATATGTATGGCATGCCTTATAAAGACAAGAAAAGTAAAGAAAGAGAAAGGGAAGTAATTAATGTAATGTATACGGTTCCACGATTACAGTAAAGGTGGTTTATCAGTATTATCTATTCACTTGTATTTGATTCCATTTGAGTTCCTATATCTCATGAAGTTGCTTATAGCCTTGCATACTCAGTACATTCTTTCGTACTGACGTCCCTTGGGGGACTTACCTTACTTGCTGCAGGCACAGGTAATAGTAGACCTCCACAGTAAGCTGCGGGTTATCTGCGAATTATTGGTGAGCTCCAGTTCGTTTAGGGCTTTTCGAGTTTTATGTACATGTTGATTTTGGTATTGTATTACATATGTATAAAGCGGGGACTCATCCCGACTATAGGTTTGGTTATGTATCTAGTAGAGGCTTTGTAGATGTTGTATAGTTAAAGGAAGGAACGTTGTTCCTTTTTTTGACCATATGGCTCCAACGGCCATGTCTCATGTTTATATAAATGTTCTTATTAGATTTCTACTATTGATATGTTGTAATCATAAGTGATTGAATGCTAGCCCATTGATGACAAGTATGTGAACGTATAGAATGGTTCTCTCGGGCCTTAACGGCTTCGGGTGCCATGTCCGCCCCAAGGGGATTTGAGGCGTGACAAAAGTGGTATCAGAGCGGGTCGTCCTAGGGTGTCTAAAAAGCCATGTCTGAGTAGAGTCTTGCTTATGGATGTGTTGTGCACCACATTTATAAGTAGGAGGCTACGGGACATTTAGGAGTTCTCTCTTTTTCTTCATTTCATAGATCGTGCAATAGAGCCAAAGTTGTAGGTGGAGTTATGTTTAACCACTGAATTTGTTTCTTTTCTTTATTATAATGAACATGCCGATTACAAAAAAAGGTAGAGGTAAAGGAAAGAAGGTGGACAGGATTGCTGGAGAAGGAACCAGTAGAGCACCGCGTGAACAAGTTAATCAGGGTGGGGCTGAACAGGAGTTTGCATCGCAGGCTTCTTCTACTCTTCCAGAAGAACCAAGAGGAAGAGGAGTACCTGCAAAACCACCAGTAAATGCTACTGACCAAGATTTAAAGAATGCAGTGCAAATGTTGACCCGAATAGTTACTGCACAAGTTCAGGGACAAGGTGGTCCAACGACAAGTGAAGATAGTGCAGCTAGAGCAGCTAGTCGACGGACACAGGATTTCCTGAAATTAGACCCTCCTACCTTTACTGGATTGGATCCGAATGAAGACTCGCAAGATTATATAGATCAAATCCAAAGAGCATTGGAGGTCATGCATGTGTCCGGTGTAGAAACGGTCGAGCTTGCGGCCTATAGATTGAAGGGCGAAGCTATATTATGGTATGAAGATTGGAAGCGGTCGAGGGGTATTGATGCACTCCCAGCTGGTTGGGAAGAATTTAAAATGGCATTCCTTGATCATTATCTCCCATATGAGGTCCGAGAGGCTCGTGCGGACCAGTTCTTGAATCTGCGGTAGGGTACCATGAGCGTTCGAGAATATAGCCTTCGATTTAATTCCTTGGCCCGGTATGCTCCGAATGTGGTCGCGACTATGACTAACAGAGTTCATCGGTACGTGGATAGATTGGAGCCATATTTGGTCCGAGATTGTACTATTGCTGCGCTAAATAGGGACATAGATATAGCTAGAATATAGGCCTTTGCACAGAAAATGGAAGATCAAAGGCAACGGAGAAGAACACAAGGATTTGAAGAAGGGCCGTCGAAGAGGGCTAGATCTACGGGACAGTCTATGGCGTCCCAAGGAGAATTTAGGCCTCGGGTTTTCAATAGGCCACCTAGACCTTCATTTTCTTATCCTGCTATAGGCATTTCATCCCAAAGCCGAGGGTTTAGAGGCAATCAAATAGGGCAAAGTAGTGGGATTCGAGGTTCGCAAATAGCAGGGTCTTTTCGCCAGCCGTGTCAGCACTGCGGGAGGTTTCATTTAGGTTCATGTCGGGTTGGGACAAATACTTGTTATTGGTGCGGTATGTCAGGGCATATGATTAGAGATTGCCCACGAAGGGGTGCAGACAGTATGGTACGACCTACCGGATCGGCCGTTGCATCATCATCATCGGTTCCTTTCTTAGGTAGGGGTGTACAGCCTACTGGTCGTGGATGAAGTAGTAAGGGAGCAGCTAGTTCTAGTGGAGCTCAGAACCGTACCTATGCTCTGGCGGACCGGCAGAATTTGGAGGCCTCTCCTGATGTCATTACAGGTACATTATCCATATTTTCACATAATGTATATGCATTAATCGATCCGGTTTCTACATTATCATATGTTACTCCATTGATTGCTGAAAAATTTGAAAGAACACCGGAATTACTAGTCAAGCCATTTGAAGTGTCTACATCTGTTGGTGAATCTATTATAGCGCAGAGAGTGTATCGTAATTGCATAGTTACTGTTTGTGGTTATGATACGTTGGCTGATCTTGTTGAGTTAGAAATGATAGATTTTGATGTTATAATGGGAATGGATTGGCTGGCTTCTTGTTATGCGACGGTAGATTGTCGAGCAAAAAGGGTACAACTCCATTTTCCACAAAAGGATGTCCTTGAATGGAGGGGTGATGTTGGAGCACCGAGAGCCAAATTTATTTCCTATCTTAAGGCAAGGAAAATGATATCCAAGGGGTACATATGTCATCTGGTAAGGGTACAAGACACCAATATGACGTCACCCACTCCCCAATCAGTTCCGGTGGTAAATGAATTTCTTGATGTATTTCCTGAAGATCTTCCAGGTTTACCTCAGGAACGGGAAGTAGAATTTGGTATTGATGTGATTTCAGGCACTCAGCCTATCTCTATTCTTCCATACAGAATGGCTCCGGCAGAATTGCGAGAATTGAAGGAGCAATTAAAAGACTTACTGGGCAAAGGATTCATAAGGCCTAGTATGTCTCCGTGGGGTGCACCAGTGTTATTTGTACGGAAGAAAGATGGCACCCTAAGAATGTGTATTGACTATCGGCAACTGAATAAGGTAACAATTAAGAACAAATATCCACTCCCTAGAATTGATGATTTGTTTGACCAATTACAAGGTGCTAAATGTTTCTCAAAGATTGACTTGAGGTCAGGTTACCATCAAGTAAAGGTCAGAGAAAAAGATATACCCAAGACAGCTTTCCGAACACGGTATGGTCATTATGAATTTTTATTTATGTCCTTCGGGCTAACAAATGCACCAGCAGCTTTTATGGATCTGATGAATAGGGTGTTCAAGCCATTTTTAGACGTGTTCGTGATAGTGTTTATAGATGATATTCTTGTTTATTCAAGATCAAAAGAGGACCATGCTAATCACTTACGACAGGTGTTGCAGATTCTTCGTGATCGTAAGTTATTTGCAAAGTTCTCTAAATGTGAGTTTTGGTTAAAATCTGTGGCATTCTTGGGTCATATTGTATCTGATAAAGGAATAAGTGTTGATACTCAAAAGATAGAAGCTGTGAAAAATTGGCCAAGACCTACGACGCCTACAGAGACTCGTAGTTTTCTTGGGCTAGCCGGTTATTATAGGAGATTTGTTGAAGGGTTTTCTTCTATTTCGACACCTTTAACAAAGCTGACACACAAGGCAACTAAATTCCAGTGGAATGATCCGTATGAAAAGAGTTTCCAAGATTTGAAGAATAAGTTGACTTCTACACCTGTGTTGGTCCTCCCAGAAGGCACAGAAGGGTACGCAGTGTATTGTGATGCTTCAGGAATTGGCTTGGGATGTGTGTTGATGCAGCATGGCAAGGTAATAGCTTATGCTTCAAGACAATTGCGGCCACATGAGAAAAATTATCCGACACATGATCTTGAGCTAGCAGCAGTAGTATTTGCTTTAAAGATATGGCGCCACTACCTGTATGGGGTTCATGTTGACATATATACCGACCATAAGAGTTTGCAATATATCTTTAAGAAGAAAGACCTAAATCTGAGGCAGCGGAGGTGGCTTGAATTATTAAAAGATTATGACATTGATATTTTATATCATCTGGGGAAAGCAAATGTGGTAGCTGATGCACTAAGTCGTAAGGCAATGGGAGTACTTATGGCCAGCTCACAGAAAGACAAGGGATAATCAAGGATCTACATCAACTAGCTAGCTTAGGGATTCGCCTACTTGAAACTCCAAATGAAGAAGTTATTGTACAAAATGCGGCAGAATCCTCGTTAGTAACTGAAGTGAAGGAAAAGCAGTCTACAGATCCTATTCTATCACAGCTTAAGGAGAATGTACAGCAAGGTATGACAAAGGAATTTGAGCTTATGCAAGAAGGAGTGCTTCGGTGCCAAAACAGATTATGTGTACCGAATATAGATGAATTAAGAAGAAGAATTATGACAGAGGCACATCATTCCAGGTATTCTATCCATCCGGGATCAACTAAAATGTACCATGATCTAAAATGTATATATTGGTGGGGTGACATGAAGAAGAACATTGCAGAATTTGTAGCCCAATGTCCAAATTGTCAACAAGTAAAAGTAGAACATCAGAAGCCTGGAGGCTACATGCAATGTATGGATCTTCCAGTATGGAAGTGGGACATGATTAATATGGATTTTATCACTGGTTTGCCTCGTACATTTCGGAAATTTGATTCCATATGGGTGATAGTTGACAGACTTACTAAGTCAGCACACTTCTTACCTGTTAAGACTACTTATACAGCTGAAGAGTATGCAAAATTGTATATTAAAGAGATAGTTCGACTACACGGAGTTCCAATCTCCATTATACCTGATAGGGGAGCTCAATTTACTACACATTTTTGGAAGTCTTTCCAGCAGAGTTTGGGAACCCAAGTGAATTTAAGTACAGCTTTTCATCCCCAGACAGATGGGCAGGCAGAACGTACTATCCAAACACTTGAAGATATGCTACGAGCGTGCACATTAGACTTTAAAGGAAATTGGGATGATCATTTACCTTTTGTTGAATTTGCCTACAATAATAGATATCATTCAAGTATTAAGATGGCTCCTTACGAAGCGTTATATGGGAGAAAGTGTAGGTCACCTATCGGATGGTTTGAAGCAGGCGAGACTGCTTTATTTGGACCGGATCTCGTTTATCAAGCTATGGAGAAGGTTAAAGTGATACAGCAGCGATTACAGACAGCTCAAAGCCGCCATAAGTCATATGCTAATGTTAGAAGAAGAGGGCTTGAATTTGCTATAGGTGATTGGGTATTTTTAAAGGTATCACCAATGAAAGGGGTGATGAGATTTGGAAAGAAAGGGAAGCTGAGTCCACGCTATATAGGGCCATATAAAATTATTCGAAGATTTGTTCAAATGGCGTATGAATTAGCATTACCCCAAGAGCTCTCCGCAGTTCATCCAGTGTTTCATGTTTCGATGCTTCGAAAATGCATAGGAGATCCGTCTCAAATTACCCCCATTGAAGATGTGCAAGTTACAGAAGATCTTACCTATGAAGAAGTGCCTATTGCTATTCTGGATCGACAAGTTAAGAAGTTGAGAAATAAAGAAGTAGCTTCCGTAAAGGTACTTTGGAGAAACCAGCAAATAGAAGAAATCACATGGGAAGCCGAGGAAATGATGAAGTCTAAGTACCCACATTTGTTTCAAACTGAAGAGAAAGTTCAAGATGTTGAATTGGAGCAATAACAAGTAAGTATATATAAGCATTATGTGATAGCATAAAGATTAAATTTAGGCTTGAACTTCTTTAAGCTGTGTAGTGATAGTACTAACATTCGAGGACGAATGTTCTTAAGGGGGGAAGGATGTAACACCCCGTATTCTATAAACACTACTTTCACTTATCTGGGAAATGGTACGGACTTGTGGCAATAGGTAATGGATCAACTAGTTCTTTGATTCAAGTACAATACCCCGTACATTTTTGAAACTTCTACGACCAACCTAACATGGGTAAAAGTATTTAAACTTGGGAGAACAAGGATGTACTTAGGCGTAAAGTTAGAGTTAAGTGGTGTATTAAGGTAGAGGGATTGAGACGTTGGAAAAAGGGGAAAACGTAAGTGAGGTGCTTCCGTGACTTAATTGAGATAGTAGGTGTGTAATCTACTTAAGCTATTGGGCTGCATTTGGACCTATGTTAATGGACTCAATTGAGGCCCAAGTTAAGTAATTAAAAGGGAAAGGATGATCAGCCCAACTCCAAGTTTAATTAAGGCCCAAAACAAAGGTGATCCATGTAGAAACAAACCAAGTAGGTGCATCACCTACTTGGACTGATTTGGACAGATTTAATAACCAAGTAGGTGCATCACCTACTTGGACTATTTTGGACCAAAAACTTGGCTAAGGATGGAATGTGTAGACGGTTCAATGAGGGAGTATATAAAGGTCATCTCAGCTCATTTTTCCATTTAATTCATTGCTGAAAAACAGTCCAGAAAAATTAACACTTTTCTCTCTCTCTTAACCCTACTAGCCGCCCCAAATTTCCCTAGGGTTCTTGGGTGAATCCTCCACTTTTAAATCCTTTGTAAGTGTTTACCATTGTATATTAATGTGATATATGTATAATAAAGTGGGTGGAAATCAGGTTGGTTATGTTTAAAATGTGAAGGACAGTCCCTTAATTAGTTGGCAGTCCACTTGTGTTAGTTTTAATGAATTTGTCTTCCTTGTGGTTTGGACTTGTAAAGGAGCTTAAGGTCTTGAAGAAATGAAGTTGGAGGATGAAATTTCAGTATGTTGAAGTGTGGTTCTGCCCCTGGTTCATTTATTTTTATGTATGGCTTGATGGAAATGTTTATACGTGTTTGTAAATGGAACGTTTGGTGTGATGAAAAGAGAATATTCTCTTGTAATGTTAAACTGAATTTTGGAACTGTTGTGGACTGTTTTTTTTGGTATGTTATTGTGGGAGGCAGTAGGGTGACCTTATGGTATAAATATATGGAGTTTCGTTGGAGTGTAAATGTAAAGGATAAACTAGATAGGTAATCCTATCGGTTCGTAATGTCTATGTCAACATATGGGCTGTTTTGGTCGCATAGTTGTTGTGAGGCAGTGGGCTGCCATGTAGGAGATGAAATAGAGTTATGTGAAAGTATAAAGGAGGTTGGAATAATATACTATGTGTTGGGGTGGTCGGACAGATTTTTACTTTCCGTTAAGTAATTAGTTACCGCCTTGTAAACCTATAATGTGATTAGCTTTTGATGTAGCTCCATTACGTACTTGTATTGTAGAGTAACATGTAAGGAAGGAGTTGAATCTTTGAAATCACGTGGTGTGAAGTTAATGTATGTAAGGTTACTCTTTCCCGTATCCTTTGGCATCATATATTGTCTACCTAGCTAATGACCTAGTTTCCACTCCGAAATGTTCTAAAAGTACCTCAATACACATTTACTATCAATTTCAGATGTTCTCTTTTGTTGTTCCAAGAAGGATCCATAATGTTATAACCACCACTATAACAACTTCAAAGATTAAATAAAGTAAGTAACTCAATATGGTTATGTTCGGGTGGCAGCTCGAGTGGGCTTAAAGCCTAGCATAGAGACGATCCTGACTTACCATTTATGGGTGGTAGCTCGAGGGGGCTTAAAGCCTAGCATAGATACGATCCCGACTTATTATTTATGGGTGGCAGCTCGAGGGGGCTTATAGCCCAGCATAGAGACGATCCCAGATTATGTTACCACTGATCAGTTGGGTATATGTATGGCATGCCTTATAAAGACAAGAAAAGTAAAGAAAGAGAAAGGGAAGTAATTAATGTAATGTATACGGTTCCACGATTACAGTAAAGGTGGTTTATCAGTATTATCTATTCACTTGTATTAGATTCCATTTGAGTTCCTATATCTCATGCAGTTGCTTATAGCCTTACATACTCAGTACATTCTTTCGTACTGACATCCCTTGGGGGACTTACCTTACTTGCTACAGGCACAGGTAATAGTAGACCTCCACAGTAAGCTGCGGGTTATCTGCGAATTATTAGTGAGCTCCAGTTCGTTCGGGGCTTTCCGAGTCATATGTACATGTTGATTTTGGTATTGTATTACATATGTATAAAGCGGGGACTCATCCCGACTGTAGGTTTTGTTATGTATCTGGTAGAGGCTTTGTAGATGTTGTATAGTTAAAGGAAGGAACGTTGTACCTTTTTTTGACCATATGGCTCCAACGGCCATGTCTCATGTTTATATAAATGTTCTTATTAGATTTCTACTATTGATATGTTGTAACCATAAGTGATTGAATGCTATCCCATTGATGACAAGTATGTGAACGTATAGAATGGTTCTCTCGGGCCTTAACGGCTTCGGGTGCCATGTCCGCCCCAAGGGGATTTGAGGCGTGACAAATTCATCCAACTATGGAATACATATTTTTTAGTAGGGAATACACGTGTTGTAATATTTGACACCAAGTTAAATTTTTTTATATCCAACCTATATATGACTAATTTAGTGATTTAGTAGTCAAAGAGACACCGATATTCCATCCTAGTATGGAATACCTAGATGTTAGCAGACAATACACGCGTAGTAAGGTAGAAAACTATGTTCTATTATTGGTCTATCCAACCTATGTATATCTTGTTTAGTGATTTAGTTGTCCAAAAAACACCGATAATCCATCTAAGAATGGAATACATTAATGCTAGCATGTAATGCACGTGTAGTAATGTAAGACACCAATTTCTGTTATTGGTTCATCCAACCTACGTATGTCTAGGTTAATGATTTAGTATTCAATGGATCACCGATAATCCATCCGAGTATGAAATGCACAGATATTACGAGGTAATATACGTGTAGTTAAATAAGAAACCAAGTTCTATTATTGGTCCATCCAACCTATGTTTGTCTCATTTAGTGATTTTGTAGTCCAAGAAACACCGATTACCCATCCTAGTATGGAATACACAGATGTTAGGAGGGAATATATATGTGTATGGAATATATATAATTTAGTAGGGAATACACGTGTTGTAATATTTGAAACCAAGTTAAATTTTTTTCTATCCAACCTATATATGACTAATTTAGTGATTTAGTAGTCAAAGAGACACTGTTAGTCCATCCCAATATGGAATTCCTAGATGTTAGCAGGCAATACACGTGCAGTAAGGTAGAAAACTATGTTCTATCATTGTTCTATCCAACCTATGTATATCTTGTTTAGTGCTTTAGTTGTCCAAAAAACATCGATAATACATCTGAGAATGGAATACATTAATGCTAGGAGGTAATGCACGTGTAGTAATGTAAGAAACCAAGTTCTATTATTGGTTCATCAAACCTACGTTTTTCTAGTTTAATGATTTAGTAGTCAATGGATCACCGATGATCCATCTGAGTATGAAATGCACAGATGTTACGAGGTAATATACGTGTAGTTAAATAAAAAACCAAGTTCTATTATTGATCCATCCAACTTATGTATGTCTCATTTAGTTATTTTGTAGTCCAAGAAACACCAATTACCCATCCGAGTATGGAATACACAGATATTAGGATGGAATACTTCCGATTATGGAATATATATAATTTAGTAGGGAATACACGTGTTGTAATATAAGTTAAATTTTTATCTATCCAACCTATATATGACTAATTTATTGATTAGTAGTCAAAGAGACACCGTTAGTCCATCCCAATAAGGAATGCCTAGATGTTAGCAGGCAATACACGTGTAGTAAAGTAGAAAACTATGTTCTATTATTGGTCTATCCAACCTATGTATAACTTGTTTAGTGATTTAGTAGTCCAATAAACCCCGATAATCCATCTGAGAATGGAATACATTAATTCTAGGAGGTAATGCACGTGTAGTAATGAAAGACACCAAGTTCTATTATTGGTTCATCCAACTTACGTATTTCTAGTTTAATGATTTAGTTGTCAATGGATCATCAATAATCCATCTGAGTATGAAATGCACAGATGTTACGAGGTAATATACGTGTAGTTAAATAAGAAACCAAGTTCTATTATTGGTCCATCCAACCTATGTATGTCTCATTTAGTGATTTTGTCATCCAACAAACACCGATTACCCATCCGAGTATGGAATACACAGATGTTAGGAGGGAATACATCCGAGTATGGAATATATATAATTTAGTAAGGAATACACGTGTTGTAATATTTGAAACCAAGTTAAAAAAATTTCTATCCAACCTATATACAACTAATTTAGTGATTTAGTAGTCAAAGAGACACCGATAGTCCATCCCAATATGGAATGCGTAGATGTTAGCAGGCAATACACGTGTAGTAACGTAGAGTTCTATTATTGGTCTATCTAACCTATGTATATATTGTTTAGTGATTTAGTAGTCCAAAAAACACCGATAATCATATGAGAATGGAATACATTAATGTTTTGTAGGTAATACAAGTGGATTAATGAAAGAAACCAAGTTCTATTATTGGTTCATCCAACATACGTATGTCTAGTTTAATGATTTAGTAGTCAATGGATCACCGATAATCCATCTGAGTATGAAATGCACAGATGTTACGAGGTAATATACGTGTAGTTAAATAAGAAACCAAGTTCTATTATTGGTCCATCAAACCTATGTATGTCTCATTTAGTGATTTTGTAGTCCAAGAAACACCGATTACCCATCCGAGTATGGAATACACAGATGTTAGGAGGGAAGACATCCGAGTATGGAATATATTTAATTTAGTAGGCAATACACGTGTTGTAATATTTGAAACCAAGTTAAATTTTTTCCTATACAACCTATGTCTGACTAATTTAGTGATTAAGTAGTCAAAGAGACACCGATAGTCCATCCCAATATGGAGTGGCTAGAGGTTAGAAGGCAATACAAGTGTAGTAAGGTAGAAAACCATGTTCTATTATTGGTATATCCAACCTATTTATATCTTGTTTAGTGATTTAGTTGTCCAAAAAACACCGAAAATCCATCTGATAATGGAATACATTAATGCTAGGAGGTAATGC
Organism: Capsicum rhomboideum; assembly: GCA_031232105.1. Lineage (NCBI taxonomy): Eukaryota > Viridiplantae > Streptophyta > Magnoliopsida > Solanales > Solanaceae > Capsicum > Capsicum rhomboideum. The sequence continues at coordinate 58,206,408 of CP124710.1, read as the reverse complement.
ATGTGTAGTAATGTAAGAAACCAAGTTCTATTATTGGTTCATCCAACCTACCTATGTCTATTTTAATGATTTAGTAGTCAACGGATCACCGATAATCCATCTAAGTATGAAATGCACACATGTTACGAGGTAATATACGTGTAGTTAAATAAAAAACCAAGTTTTATTATTGGTCCATCAAACCTATGTATGTCTCATTTAGTGATTTTGTATTCCAAAAAACACTGATTATCCATCTGAGTATGGAATACATAGATGTTAGGAAGGAATACATCCGAGTATGGAATACATATAATTTAGTAGGGAATATACGTGTTGTAATGTTCGAAATTAAGTTAAATTTTTTTCTATCCAACCTATATATGACCAATTCGGTGATTTAATAGTCAAAAAGACACCGATAGTCCATCCTAGTATGGAATGCCAAGTTGTTAGCACGCAAGACACGTGTAGTAAGGTAGAAAACTATGTTCTATTATTGGTCTATCCAACCTATCTATATCTTGTTTATTGATTTAGTAGTCCAAAAAACACCGATAATCCATCTAAGAATGGAATACCTTAATGCTAGGAGGTAATACACGTGTACTAATCTAAGACACTAAGTTCTATTATTAGTTCATCCAACCTACGTATGTCTTGTTTAATGATTTAGTAGTCAATGGATCATCGATAATGCATCTGAGTATGAAATGCACAGAAGTTACGAGGTAATATACGTGTAGTTAAATAATAAACCAAGCTCTATTATTGGTCCATCCTACCCATGTATGTCTCGTTTAGTGATTTTTTCGTCCAAGAAACACCGATTACCCATCCGAGTATGGAATACACAAATGTTAGGAGGGAATACATCCGAGTATGGAATATATATAATTTAGTAGGGAATACACGTGTTGTAATATTTGAAAACAAGTCAAAAAATTTTCTATCCAACCTATATATGACTAATTTAGTGATTTAGTATTCAAAGAGACACCGATAGTCCATCCCAGTATGTAATGCCTAGATGTTAGCAGGCAATACACGTGTACTAAGGTAGAAAACTATGTTCTATTATTGGTCTATCCAACCTATGTATATCTTGTTTAGTGATTTAGTAGTCCAAAAAACACCGATAATCCATCTTAGAATGGAACACCTTAATGCTAGGACGTAATGCACATGTAGTAATGTAAGACACCAAGTTCTATTATTGGTTTATCCAACCTACGTATGTCTAGTTTAATGATTTAGTAGTCAATGGATAATCGATAATCCATCTGAGAATGAAATGCACAGATGTTACGTGGTAATATATGTGTAGTTAAATAAGAAACTGAATTCTATTATTGGTCCATCCTACTTATGTATGTCTAATTTAGTGATTTTGTCGTCCAAGAAACACCGATTACCCATCCTATTATGGAATACACAGATGTTAGGAGGGAATATATATGTGTATGGAATATATATAATTTAGTAGGGAATACACGTGTTGTAATATTTGAAACCAAATTAAATTTTTTTCTATCCAACCTATATATGACTAATTTAGTGATTTAGTAGACAAAGAGACACCAATAGTCCATCCCAGTATGGAATGCCTAGATGTTAACAGGCAATACACGTGTAGTAAGGTAGAAAACTATATTCTATTATTGGTATATCCAACCTATGTATATCTTTTTTAGTGATTTAGTTGTCCAAAAAACACCGATAATCCATCTGAGAATGGAATACATTAATGCGAGAAGGTAATGCACTTGTAGTAATGTAAGACACCTAGTTCTATTATTGGTTCATCCAACCTACGTATGTCTAGTTTAAGGATTTAGTGGTCAATGGATCATCAATAATCCATCTGAGTATGAAATGCACAGATGTTACGTGGTAATATACGTGTAATTAAATAAGAAATCAAGTTCTATTATTGGTCCATCCAACCTATGTAAGTCTCATTTAGTGATTTTGTCATCCAAGAAACACCGATTACCCATCTGAGTATGGAATACACAGATGTTAGGAGGGAATACATCCGAGTAAGGAATATATGTAATTTAGTAGGGAATACACGTGTTGTAATATTTCAAACCAAATTAATTTTTTTTCTATCCAACCTATATATGACTAATTTAGTGATTTAGTAGTCAAAGAGACACCAATAGTCCATCCCAGTATGGAATGCCTAGATGTTAGCAGGCAATACACGTGTAGTAAGGTAGAAAACTACATTCTATTAGTGGTCTATCCAACCTATGCATATCTTGTTTAGTGATTTAGTAGTCCAAAAAACACCGATAATCCATATGAGAATGGAATACATTAATCCTAGGAGGTAATGCACGTGTACTAATGTAATACACCAAGTTGTATTATTGGTTCATCAAACCTACGTATGTCTAGTTTAATTATTTAGTAGTCAATGGATCATCGATAATCCATCTGAGTATGAAATGCACAGATGTTACAAGTAATATACGTGTAGTTAAATAAGAAACCAAGTTCTATTATTGGTCCATCCAACCTATGTATGTCTCATTTAGTTATTTTGTAGTCCAAGAAACACCGATTACCCATCCGAGTATGGAATACACAGATATTAGGAGGAAATACATCCGATTATGGAATATATATAATTTAGTAGAGAATACACGTGTTGTAATATTTGAAACCAAGTTAAATTTTTTCCTATGCAACCTATGTCTGACTAATTTAGTGATTAAGTAGTCAAAGAGACACCGTTAGTCCATACCAATATGGAATTCCTAGACGTTAGCAGGCAATACAAGTGTAGTAAGGTAGAAAACCATGTTCTATTATTGGTCTATCCAACCTATTTATATCTTGTTTAGTGATTTAGTTGTCCAAAAAACACCGATAATCCATCTGAGAATGGAATATATTAATTCTAGGAGGTAATGCACGTATAGTAATGTATGTAACACCCCATATTCTATAGACACTACTCTTACTTATATGGAAAATGGTACAGACTTATGGCAATAGGTGATGGAATAACTAGTTCTTTGATTCAAGTACAACACTTCGTACATTTTCAAAACTTGTGCGACTAACCTAACATGGATAAAAGTATTTAAACTTGAGATAATAAGGACATACTTAAGTGTAAAATTAAAGTTAAGTGGTGAATTAAGGTAGAAGGATTAAGACGTTGGAAAACGGGGAGAACATAAGTGAGGTGCTTCCGTGACTTAATTAAGATAGTAGGTGTATCACCTATTTAACCTATTGGGCTGCATTTGGACCTATGTTAATGGACTTAATTGAGGTCCAAACTAAGTACATAAAATAGGGAAGATGACCAGCCCAACACCTAAATATCACTAAGGCCCAACATGCTATGATCCAACTAGAATTAGCCCAAGTAAGTGGACTGTTTTGGACAGCTTATATAGCCAAGTAGGTGCATCACCTACTTGGACTATTTTGGACCAAAAATTGGATAAGAATGAGATAAAAGAGGTGGATAAGAGGGTTTATAAAGAGCTGGAATTCAGCTCATTTATCAATTCATTTCATTTTCCAAAAACAGAAAATTAAAACACTCTCTCCTCTCTCAAACCCCAAACAGCCGCCCTAGTTTTCCTTTAGGGTTCTTGGACTAATCTCCCATTTTGCAAGCCTTGGTAAGTGTTTAACCTTATATATTAATGTAATATATGTATAATAGGTTGTGTAAAACATGTTGGTGGTGTTTAAAATGTATAGGGCAGTCCCTTAATTAAGTTGGCAGTCCACTTGTGTTGGCTTTGATGAATTTGTCTTCCTTGTGGCTTGGACTTGTATAGGGGATTAAGGTGATGAAGAAATTAAGTTATGATGATGAAATTCCAGTATATTAAAGTGTGGTTCTGCCCATGAATCGTTCCTTTTATGTATGGCTTGATGGAAAGGTTTATATGTGTTGGTAAATGGAACGTTTGTTGTAGTGAAAAGAGAACACTCTTTTGTTATGTTAAACTGAATTTTGGAACTGTTGTGGACTGATTTTGGTATGTTACTGTGTAAGGAAGTATGGTGACCTTATGGGGTGAATATATGGAGTTTCATTGGAGTGGAAATGTAAAGGATAAACTAGGTAGGTAATCCTACCGATTTGTAACGTTTATGTTGGTTTGTGGACTGTTTTGGTGGTGTTGTCTTGGTAAGGCAGTAAGTTATAATGTAAGGGGTTGTAATAAGGTTGTATGGAAGTATAAAGAAGGTGGGAGTGATACACCATGTGGTTAGGAGGTTGGGCAGTTTTTCCTTCCCGTTAAGTAACTAATTGCCATTTTATAAACTTGAAATATAATTAGCTTTTAATGTTAGCTCCATTACATACTTGTGTTGTAGAGTAACACATAAGGAAGGAGCTGAATCATTGTATCCACGTAGTGAGAAGATAAGGTATGTGAGGTTACTCTTTTTCGTATCCTTTGGCATCATATATAGTCCACCTAACTAATGACTTTGTTTCCGCTCCGAAATGTTCTAAAGTACCTCAATACATATTTACTATCACATTTCAGATATTCTCTTTTGTTGTTCCAAAAAGGATCCATAATGTTATAACCACCACCATAACAACTTCAAAGATTAAATAAAGTAACCAACTCAATATGGTTATGTTCGGGTGGCAGCTCGAGGGGGCTTATAGCCCAGCATAGAGACGATCCCGATTTAATATGTATGGGTGGCAGCTCGAGGGGGCTTATAGCCCAGCATAGAGACGATCCCAGATTATGTTACCATTGATCAGTTGGGTATATGTATGGCATGCCTTCTAAAGACAAGAAAAGTAAAGAAAGAAAAAGGGAATTAATGAATGTAATGTATACGGTTCCACGATTACAGTAAAGGTGGTTTATCAGTATTATCTATTCACTTGTATTTGATTCTATTTGAGTGACTATATCTCATGCAGTTACTTATAGCCTTACATACTCAGTACATTCTTTTGTACTGACGTCCCTTGGGGGACTTACCTTATTTTCTGCAGGCACAGGTGCTAGGAGGCCTCCACAATAGGAAACGAGTCATCCACAGACTATCGGTGAGCTCCAGGTTACTTCGGGGCTTTCCGAGTCATTGTAAATTTATTTTGGTACTGTGCAATAGTGGTATAACGCGGGGACTTGTCCCGACCTTAGTTTTGGTTATGTACATCTTTTAGAGGCTTTGTAGACCATGGTAAAGTCAAACGCTCAAGTGTCTTGCCTTCTTACATTATGGCCCCAACGGCCAAGTCTCGTATCTATTTAGAACGTGTTTACATAATTTCTATCACCAATATATTCTATTTACATGTGGCAGAATTTTTATTCACTTGATGACATGCATACGAATGTACTTAAACGTAGGTTGGTTCTCTCGGGCCTTAACGGTTTCGGGTGCCAGTCCGCCTCAATAGGATTTGAGGCGTGACAAAAGTGGTATCAGAGCGGGTCGTCCTAGGATGTCTACAAAGCTGTGTCTAAGTAGATTCTTGCTTATGGATGTGTTGTGCACCATATCTATACGTAGGAGGCTACAGGACATTTAGGAGTTGTTTCTTTTCTTCATTTCCTAGATCGTGCAATAAAGCTAAAGTTGTAGGTGGAATCATATTTGACAATTGAAATGGTTTTCTTGTGTTATAGTTAAAATGCCGGTTACAAGAAAAGGTAGAGGTAGAGGTAAGAATATAGACATGGCTGCCGGAGAAGGAACCAGTAAACCACCACCTAAACAAGCTAATCAAGGTGAAGCTGAAAATGAGTTTGCATCACAGGCTTCTTCTACTCTTCCATTTCCAAAAGAACAGAGAGGTAGAGAAGTACCTACAGAACATTCTGTAAATGCTATTGACCAGGATTTAAGGAATGCAGTACAAATGTTGACCCAGATAGTTGCTGCACAAAGTCAAGGACGAGTTGGTCCAATGACAGGTGATGATGCTGCTGCTAGGGCAGCTAGTCGGCGGACACAGGATTTCCTGAAATTAGATCCTCCTACATTCACTGGATCGGATCTTAATGAAGACCCACAAGACTTTATTGATCAAATCCAAAGGACTTTGGATGTTATGTATGTGTCTGGTAAAGAGATGGTCGAGCTAGCAGCATATAGATTAAAAGGGGAGGCTATATTATGGTATGAGGATTGGAAATGATCGAGGGGGATTCGTGCACTTCCAGCTGATTGGGAAGAATTTAAAATGGCATTCCTTGACCATTATCTCCCATATGAGGTACGAGAGGCTCGTGCAGACCAGTTCTTAAATCTACGGCAAGGTAATATGAACGTCAGGGAGTACAGCCTTCGATTTAACTCTTTGGCTAGGTATGCTCCTAATATGGTGGCTACTATGGATGATAGAGTTCATCGTTATGTGGATAGACTGGATCCCTATTTGGTTAGAGATTGTACTATTGCTGCTGTAAATAGAGATATGGATATAGCAAGGATACAGGCATTTGCAAAAAAAAAGGAAGATCAGAGACAAAGAAGAAGGACACAAGAGCCAGAGAGAGGGTACTCCAAGAGGGCTAGCTCTGTGGGGCAGTTTATTCCATCCCAAAGTGAGTTCAGGCCTCGATTTTCTAATAGACCACCTAGGCCACCATCTTCCTACTTTACAGCAAGTGCTTCACCCCGATTCCAAGGGTTTAGGGGCAACCAATTTGGGCCAAGGAGCGAGATTCAAAGTTCACGAATAGCAGGGTATCAAGGACAAGGGACTATGAATCAATCAAGACCTCCTCTTCAGGCATGTAGTCAATGTGGAAAACTTCACTTAGGTGCATGTCGGTTTGGGACAAATGCTTGCTATTGGTGTGGTATGTCGGGGCACATGATAAGAGAGTACCTACAAACGGCTATGGGTAGTGTGACATGACCTACGGGATCAGCCGTTGCATCATCATCGTCGGTCCCTTTCTTAGGTAGGGGTGTCCAGCCTACTGGTCGTGGTAGAGGTGCTAGAGGAGCAGTTAGTTCTAGTGGAGTCCAGAACCGTACCTATGCCTTAGCGAATCATCAAAATTCGGAGGCTTCTCCAGATGTAGTTACAGGTACATTATCCATCTTTTCACATAATGTATATGCATTGATTGATCCGGGCTCTACTCTATCATATGTCACTCCATTGATTGCTGGAAAATTTGAAAGAACGCCAGAATTATTAGTTAAACCATTTGAAGTATCTACCCCAGTTGGCGAGTCTATTATAGCTGAAAGAGTCTATCGTAATTGTATAGTAAATGTTTGTGATCATGATACATTGGCTGATCTTGTCGAAGTAGAAATGGTAGATTTTGATGTTATAATGGGTATTGATTGGTTGGCTTCTTATTGTGCCACAGTAGATTGCCGAACAAAGAAAGTACATTTTTATTTCCCAAAAGAGATAGTTCTTGAATGGAGGGGTAATGTTGGAGCGCCAAAAGGTAAGTTTATTTCTTATCTTAAGGCGAAGAAAATGATATCTAAGGGGTACATATGTCACCTAGTAAGGGTGAAAGATACAGATGTAGAGCCACCGACTTTTCAATCTGTTCTAGTGGTAAATGAATTCCTTGATGTATTTACTGAAGATCTCTCGGGGTTACCTCTAGAATGAGAAGTAGAGTTTTGTATTGATGTGGTTCCAGATACTGAACCTATCTCTATTCCTCCGTATAGAATGGCCCCAACAGAGTTACGGGAATTAAAGGAACAATTAAAAGACTTGCTGGACAAGGGCTTCATCAGGCCTAGTATGTCCCCGTGGGGTGCACCAGTATTATTTGTACGCAAGAAAGATGGCACACTGAGGATGTGTATTGATTATCGGCAATTGAAAAAGGTGACAATTAAGAATAAATATCCCCTCCCTAGAATTGATGATTTGTTTGATCAATTACAAGGTGCTAAATGTTTCTCAAAGATTGACTTGAGGTCGGGTTACCATCAAGTAAAGGTCAGAGAGAGAGATGTACCCAAGACAGCTTTTTGAACACAGTACGGTCATTATGAGTTTTTAGTTATGTCGTTTGGACTAACAAATGCACCAGCAGCTTTTATGGATCTAATGAATAGGGTGTTTAAGCGGTTTTTAGACGTGTTCGTGATAGTATTTATAGATGATATTCTTGTCTATTCAAGATCAAAAGAGGACCATGCTAGTCACTTACGACAGGTGTTACAGATTCTTCGTGATCGTAAGTTATATGCAAAGTTCTCTAAATGTGAATTTTGGTTAAAATCTGTAGCATTCTTGGGTCATATTGTGTCGGATGAAGGAATAAGGGTTGATACTCAAAAGATAGAAGCTGTGAAGAATTGGCCAAGACCTACAACGCCTACAGAGATTCGTAGTTTCCTCCGGTTGGCAGGTTATTATAGAAGGTTTTTTGAAGGATTTTCTTCTATTGCTGCACCTTTAACAAAGCTAACACACAAGGCAACCAAGTTTCAATAGAATGATGCATGTGATAAGAGTTTCCAAGATCTGAAAAAATAAGCTGACCTCTACACCCGTATTGGTACTTCCAGAAGGGACATAAGGGTATGCGGTGTATTGTGATGCTTCAGGAGTTGGCTTGGGATGTGTATTGATGCAGCATGGTAAAGTAATAGCTTATGCCTCCAGACAATTGCAGCCACATGAGAAAAATTATCCAACACATGATCTTGAGTTAGCAGCAGTGATATTTTCTTTAAAGATATGGCGCAACTATTTGTATGGGGTTCATGTTGACATATATACCGACCATAAGAGTTTTCAATATATCTTTAAGCAGAAGGACCTAATATTGAGGCAACGGAGGTGGCTTGAACTATTGAAAGATTATGACATTGATATTTTATATCATCCGGGGAAGGCAAATATGGTAGCTGATGCATTAAGTAGTAAGGCAATGGGGAACACTAATGGCCAGCTTACAGGAAAACAAGGGTTAATCAAGGATCTACATCAATTAGCTAGCTTAGGCGTTCGCCTTCTTGAAACTCCAGAGGAAGGAGTTATGGTGCAAAATGCGTCCGAATCATCATTAACAGTTGAAGTGAAAGAAAAGCAGTATGCATATCCTATTCTATCACAACTTAAGGAGAATGTACAACAAGGTATGACAAAGGCATTTGAGCTTACTCAAGAAGGAGTACTTCAGTGCCAAAATAGACTATGTGTACCTAATATAGATGAGTTAAGACGAAGGATTATGATAGAGGCACATCATTCCAGGTATTCTATTCTTCCGGGATCAACTAAAATGTACCACGATCTGAAAGGAGTGTATTGGTGGGGTGATATGAAGAAGAATATTGCAGAATTTGTAGCCCAATGTCCAAATTGTTAACAAGTAAAAGTAGAACATCAGAAGCCTGGAGGTTATATACAATGTATAAATCTCCCAGTCTGGAAGTGGGATATGATTAATATGGATTTCATCACAGGTTTGCCTCGTACACTGCGGAAATTTGATTCCATATGGGTAATAGTTGATAGGCTTACCAAGTCAGCACACTTCCTACCAGTCAAGACCACTTATACAACTGAAGATTATGCACGGTTGTATGTTAAAGAGATAGTTCGACTGCACAAAATTCCAATCTCTATTATATCAGACAGGGGAGCCCAATTTACTGCACACTTTTGGAAATCTTTTCAGAAGAGTTTGGGAACCCAAGTGAATTTAAGTATTGCTTTTCATCCTCAGACAGATGGACAAGCAGAACGTACTATCCAAACGCTTGAAGATATGCTACGAGCTTGTGTATTAGACTTTAAAGGTAATTGGGATGATCATTTACCTCTTATTGAGTTCGCCTACAATAATAGCTATCATTCAAGTATCAAAATGGCGCCTTATGAAGCCTTATACGGGAGAAAATATAGATCACTAATTGGGTGGTTTGAAGTAGGTGAGACTATTTTATTTGGAACAGATCTTGTTCATCAAGCCATGGAAAAGGTTAAGGTGATACAGCAACGGCTAGAAACAGCCCAAAGTCGACACAAATCATATGCCGATATTAGAAGAAGGGGGCTAGAGTTTGCTATAGGTGATTGGGTATTTTTGAAGGTATCGCCAATGAAAGGAGTGATGAGATTTGGGAAAAAGGGAAAGCTAAGTCCACGTTATATAGGACCATATAAGATTATCCGAAGATTTGGCCAAGTCGCATATGAGTTGGAACTACCCCAAGAACTCTCCACAGTTCATCCAGTATTTCACGTCTCAATGCTTCGAAAGTGCATAGGAGATCCATCTCATATTACTCCTATTGAAGATGTACAAGTTACGGAAGATCTCACCTATGAAGAAGTGCCTATTGTTATTTTGGATCGACAAGTTAAGAAGTTAAGAAATAAAGAGGTAGCTTCCGTAAAAGTGCTTTGGAGGAATCAACAGGTAGAAGAGATCACATGGGAAGCTGAGGAAATGATGAAATCTAAGTATCCTCAATTATTTGAAACCGAAGTGGAAGCCTTAGATGCTGAATTGGAACAATAACAAGTAAGTATGTATATATAAGAATTATATGGTAGTATAAAAATTAAACTTAAGCTTGAACTTGTTTAAGCTAAGTAGTGATAATACTACCATTCGAGGACAAATGTTCCTAAGGAGGGGAGGATGTAACACCCCGTATTCTATAGACACTACTCTTACTTATATGGAAAATGGTACAGACTTATGGCAATAGGTGATGGAATAACTAGTTCTTTGATTCAAGTACAACACTTCGTACATTTTCAAAACTTGTGCGACTAACCTAACATGGATAAAAGTATTTAAACTTGAGATAATAAGGACATACTTAAGTGTAAAATTAAAGTTAAGTGGTGAATTAAGGTAGAAGGATTAAGACGTTGGAAAACGGGGAGAACATAAGTGAGGTGCTTCCGTGACTTAATTAAGATAGTAGGTGTATCACCTATTTAACCTATTGGGCTGCATTTGGACCTATGTTAATGGACTTAATTGAGGTCCAAACTAAGTACATAAAATAGGGAAGATGACCAGCCCAACACCTAAATATCACTAAGGCCCAACATGCTATGATCCAACTAGAATTAGCCCAAGTAAGTGGATTGTTTTGGACAGCTTATATAGCCAAGTAGGTGCATCACCTACTTGGACTATTTTGGACCAAAAATTGGATAAGAATGAGATAAAAGAGGTGGATAAGAGGGTTTATAAAGAGCTGGAATTCATCTCATTTATCCATTCATTTCATTTTCCAAAAACAGAAAATTAAAACACTCTCTCCTCTCTCAAACCCCAAACAGCCGCCCTAGTTTTCCTTTAGGGTTCTTGGACTAATCTCCCATTTTGCAAGCCTTGGTAAGTGTTTAACCTTATATATTAATGTAATATATGTATAATAGGTTGTGTAAAACATGTTGGTGGTGTTTAAAATGTATAGGGCAGTCCCTTAATTAAGTTGGCAGTCCACTTGTGTTGGCTTTGATGAATTTGTCTTCCTTGTGGCTTGGACTTGTATAGGGGATTAAGGTGATGAAGAAATTGAGTTATGATGATGAAATTCCAGTATATTAAAGTGTGGTTCTGCCCATGAATCGTTCCTTTTATGTATGGCTTGATGGAAAGGTTTATATGTGTTGGTAAATGGAACGTTTGTTGTAGTGAAAAGGGAACACTCTTTTGTTATGTTAAACTGAATTTTGGAACTGTTGTGGACTGATTTTGGTATGTTACTGTGGAAGGAAGTATGGTGATCTTATGGGGTGAATATATGGAGTTTCGTTGGAGTGGAAATGTAAAGGATAAACTAGGTAGGTAATCCTACCGATTTGTAACGTTTAGGTTGGTTTGTGGACTGTTTTGGTGGTATTGTCTTGGTAAGGCAGTAAGTTATAATGTAAGGGGTTGTAATAAGGTTGTATGGAAGTATAAATAAGGTGGGAGTGATACACCATGTGGTTAGGAGGTTGGGCAGTTTTTCCTTCCCGTTAAGTAACTAATTGCCATTTTATAAACTTGAAATATAATTAGCTTTTAATGTTAGCTCCATTACGTACTTGTGTTGTAGAGTAACACATAAGGAAGGAGCTGAATCATTGTATCCACGTAGTGAGAAGATAAGGTATGTGAGGTTACTCTTTTTCGTATCCTTTGGCATCATATATTGTCCACCTAACTAATGACTTTGTTTCCGCTCCGAAATGTTCTAAAGTACCTCAATACATATTTACTATCACATTTCAGATATTCTCTTTTGTTGTTCCAAAAAGGATCCATAATGTTATAACCACCACCATAACAACTTCAAAGATTAAATAAAGTAACCAACTCAATATGGTTATGTTCGGGTGGCAGCTCGAGGGGGCTTATAGCCAAGCATAGAGACGATCCCGATTTAATATGTATGGGTGGCAGCTCGAGGGGGCTTATAGCCCAGCATAGAGACGATCCCAGATTATGTTACCACTGATCAGTTGGGTATATATATGTCATGCCTTATAAAGACAAGAAAAGTAAAGAAAGAAAAAGGGAATTAATGAATGTAATGTATACGGTTCCACGATTACAGTAAAAGTGGTTTATCAGTATTATCTATTCACTTGTATTTGATTCCATTTGAGTGACTATATCTCATGCAGTTACTTATAGCCTTACATACTCAGTACATTCTTTTGTACTGACGTCCTTTGGGGGACTTACCTTACTTGTTGCAGGCACAGGTGCTAGTAGGCCTCCACAGTAGGATACGAGTCATCCACAGACTATCGGTGAGCTCCAGGTTACTTCGGGGCTTTCCGAGTCATTGTAAATTTATTTTGGTACTGTGCAATAGTGGTATAAGGCGGGGACTTGTCCCGACCTTAGTTTTGTTATGTACATCTTTTAGATGCTTTGTAGACCATGGTAAAGTCAAACGCTCAAGTGTCTTGCCTTCTTACATTATGGCCCCAACGGCCAAGTCTCGTATCTATTTAGAACGTGTTTACATAATTTCTATCACCAATATATTCTATTTACATGTGGCAGAATTTTTATTCACTTGATGACATGCATACGAATGTACTTAAACGTAGGTTGGTTCTCTCGGGCCTTAACGGTTTCGGGTGCCAGTCTGCCTCAATGGGATTTGAGGAGTGACAATGTAAGACACCAAGTTCATCCAACTTACGTATGTCTAGTTTAATGATTTAGTAGTCAATGGATTACCGATAATCCATCTGAGTATGAAATGCACAAATGTTATGGGGTAATATACGTGTAGTTAAATAAGAAACCAAGTTCTATTATTTGTCCATCCAACCTATTTATATGTCATTTAGTAATTTAGTTGTCCCAGAAACACTGATTATCCATCTAAGTATGGAATACATAGATGTTAGGAAGGAATACATCCGAGTATGGAATACATATAATTTAGAAGGGAATATACGTGTTGTAATGTTCCCAATTAAGTTAAATTTTTTTCTATCCAACCTATATATGACTAATTTAGTGATTTAGTAGTCAAAAAGACATCGATAGTCCATCTCAGTATGGAATGCCTAGATGTTAGCAGGCAAGACATGTGTAGTAAGGTAGAAAACTATGTTCTATTATTGGTCTATCCAACCTATGTATATCTTGTTTAGTGATTTAGTAGTCCAAAAAACACCGATAATCCATCTGAGAATGGAATACCTTAATGCTAGGAGGTAATGCACGTGTAGTAAAGTAATACACCAATTTCTATAATTAGTTTATCCAACCTATGTATGTCGAGTTTAATGATTTAGTAGTCAATGGATCATCGACAATCCATCTGAGTATGAAATGCAAAGATGTTACGAGGTAATATACGTGTAGTTAAATAAGAAACCAAGTTCTATTATTGGTCCATCCGACCTATGTATGTCTCATTTAGTGATTTTGTAGTCCAAGAAACACTTATTACCCATCCGAGTATGGAATACATAGATGTTTGGAGGGAATACATCCGAGTATGGAATACATATAATTTAGTAGGGATTATATGTGTTGTAATGTTCGAAATTAAGTTAATTTTTTTTCTATCCAACCTATATATGACTAATTTAGTGATTTACTAGATAAAGAGACACCGATAGTCCATCCAAGTATGGAATGCTTAGATGTTAGCAGGCAATACACGTGTACTAAGCTAAAAAGCTTTGTTCTATTATTGGTCTATCCACCCTACGGATATCTTGTTTAGTTATTTAGTTGTCAAAAAAAAAACCCGATAATCCATCTGAGAATGGAATACATTAATGTTAGGAGGTAATGCACGTGTATTAAAGTAAGACACTAAGTTCTAAAATTGGTTCATCCAACCTACGTATGTCTAGTTTAATGATTTAGTAGTCAATGGAGCATTGATAATCAATATGAGTATGAAATTCATAGATGCTACGAGGTAATATACGTGTAGTTAAATAAGAAATCAAGTTCTATTATTGGTCCATCCAACCTATGTATGTCTCATTTAGTGATTTTGTAGTCAAAGAAACACCGATTATCCATCTAAGTATGGAATAAATAGATGATGTTAGGAAGGAATACATCCGAGTATGGAATACCTATAATTTAGAAGGGAATATACTTGTTGTAATGTTCGAACATAAGTTAAATTTTTTTCTGTCCAACCAATATATGACTAATTTAGTGATTTAGTAGTCAAAGAGACACCGATAGTCCATACCAGTATGGAATACCTAGATGTTAGCAGGCAATACACGTGTAGTATGGTAGAAAACTACATTCTATTATTGGTATATCCAACCTATGTATATCTAGTTTAGTGATTTAGTAGTCCAAAAAACACCGATAATCCATCTGAGAATGGAATACATTAATGTTAGTCGGTAATACACGTGTATTAACGAAAGAAACCAAGTTCTATTATTAGTTCATCCAACCTACGTATGTCTAGTTTAATGATTTAGTAGTCGATGGATCACCGATAATCCATCTGAGTATGAAGTGCACAGATGTAACGAGGTAATATACGTGTTGTTAAATAAGAAACCAAGTTCTATTATTGGTCCATCCTACCTATGTAAGTCTAATTTAGTGATTTTGTCGACCAAGAAACACCGATTACCCATCCGAGTATGGAATACACAGGTGTTAGAAGGGAATATATCCGAGTATGGAATATAAATAATTTAGTAGGGAATACACATGTTGTAATTTGAAACCAAGTTAAATTTTTTTTTATCCAACCTATATATGACTAATTTAGTTATTTAGTAGTCAAAGAGACACCGATAGTCCATCCCAGTATGGAATGCCTAGATGTTAGCAAGCAATACACGTGTAGTAAGGTAGAAAACTATGTTCTATTAGTGGTCTATCCAACCTATGTATATCTTGTTTAGTGATTTAGTTGTCCAAAAAACACCGATAATCCATCTGAGAATGGAATACATTAATGCTAGGAGTTAATGCACGTATAGTAATGTAAGACACCAAGTTCTATTATTGGTTCATCCAACCTACGTATGTCTAGTTTTATGATTTAGTAGTCAATGGATTACCAATAATCTATCTGAGAATGAAATGCAAAGATGTTACGAGGTAATATACGTGTATTTAAATAAGAAACCAAGTTCTATTATTGGTCCATCCAACCTATGTATGTGTTATTTAGTGATTTAGTTGTCCAAGAAACACTGATTATCCATCTGAGTATGGAATACCTAGATGTTAGGATGGAATACATCCGAGTATGGAATACATATAATTTAGTAGGGAATATACGTGTTGTACTGTTCCAAATTAAGTTAAATTTTTTTCTATCCAACCTATATATGACTAATATAGTGATTTAGTATTCAAAGAGACACCGATAGTCCATCCCAGTATTTAAAGCCTAGATGTTAGCAGCCAATACACATGTAGTAAGTTAGAAAACTATGTTCTATGGTTGGTCTATCAATCCTTAGTATATCTGGTTTAGTGATTTAGTTGTCCAAAAAACACTGGTAATCCATCTGAGAATGGAATACATTAATGCTAGGAGGTAATGCACGTGTAGTAATGTAAGACACCAAGTTCTATTATTAGTTCATCCAACCTACATATGTCTAGTTTAATGATTTAGTAGTCAATGGATCACCTATAATCCATCTGAGTATGAAATGCACAGATGTTACGAGGTAATATACGTGTGTTTAAATAAGAAACCAAGTTCTATTATTGGTCCATCCAACCTATGTATGTGTTATTTAGTGATTTAGTTGTCCAAGAAACACTGATTATCCATCTGAGTATGGAATACCTAGATGTTAGGATGGAATACATCCGAGTATGGAATACATATAATTTAGTAGGGAATATACGTGTTGTAATGTTCCCAATTAAGTTAAATTTTTTTCTATCCAACCTATATATGACTAATTTAGTGATTTAGTAGTCAAAAAGACATCGATAGTCCATCTCTGTATGGAATGCCTAGATGTTCGAAATTAAGTTAATTTTTTTTCTATCCAACCTATATATGACTAATTTAGTGATTTACTAGATAAAGAGACACCGATAGTCCATCCCAGTATGGAATGCTTAGATGTTAACCGGCAATACAAATGTACTAAGGTAAAAAGCTATGTTCTATTATTGGTCTATCCAACATACGAATATCTTGTTTAGTTATTTAGTTATCAAAAAAAAAAACCGATAATCTATCTGATAATGGAATACATTAATGTTAGGAGGTAATGCACGTGTAGTAAAGTAAGACACCAAGTTCTAAAATTGGTTCATCCAACCGACGTATGTCTAGTTTAATGATTTAGTAGTCAATGGAGCATCGATAATCCATTTGAGTATGAAATGCACAGATGTTACGAGGTAATAAACGTGTAGTTAAATAAGAAACCAAGTTCTATTATTGGTCCATCCAACCTATGTATGTGTTATTTAGTGATTTAGTTCTCCAAGAAACACTGATTATCCATCTGAGTATGGAATACGTAGATGTTAGGATGGAATAAATCCGAGTATGGAATACAGATAATTTAGTAGGGAATATACGTGTTGTAATGTTCCAAATTAAGTTAAATTTTTTTCTATCCAACCTATATATGACTAATTTAGTGATTTATTAGTCAAAAAGACACTGATAGTCCATCCCAGTATGGAATGCCTAGATGTTAGCAGGCAAGACATGTGTAGTAAGGTAGAAAACTATGTTTTATAATTGGTCTATCCAACCTACGTATATCTTTTTTAGTGATTTAGTGTTCCAAAAAACACCGATAATCCATCTGAGAATGGAATACCTTAATGCTAGGAGGTAATGCACGTGTAGTAATGTAAGACACCAAGTTCTATTATTGGTTCATCCAACCTACGTATGTCTAGTTTAATGATTTAGTAGTCAATGGATCATCGATAATCCATCTGAGTATGAAATGCACAGATGTTACGAGGTAAAGTACGTGTAGTTAAATAAGAAACCAAGTTCTATTATTCGTCCATCAATCCTATATATGTCTCATATCTTGATGTTGTCGTCTAAGAAACACCGATTACCCATCCGAGTATGGAATACACAAATGTAAGGAGGGAATACATCCGAGTATGGAATATATATAATTTAGTAGGGAATACACGTGTTGTAATATTTGAAACCAAGTTAATTTTTTTTCTATCCAACCTATATATGACTAATTTTGTGATTTAGTAGTCAAAGAGACCCCGATAGTCCATCCCAGTATGTAATGCCTAGATGTTAGCAGGCAATACACGTGTAGTAAGGCAGAAAACTATGTTCTATTATTGGTCTATCCAACCTATGTATATCTTGTTTATTGATTTAGTTGTCCAAAAAACACCGATAATCCATCTGAGAATGGAATACATTAATGCTAGGAGGTAATGCAAGTGTAGTAATGTAAGACACCAACTTCTATTATTGGTTCATCCAACCTACGTATGTCTAGTTTAATGATTTAGTAGTCAATGGATCACCTATAATCCATCTGAGTATGAAATGCACAGATGTTATTAGGTAATATACGTGTATTTAAATAAGAAACCAAGTTCTATTATTGGTCCATCCAACCTATGTATGTGTTATTTAGTGATTTAGTTGTCCAAGAAACACTAATTATCCATCTGAGTATGGAATACCTAGATGTTAGGATGGAATACATCCGAGTATGGAATACATATAATTTAGTAGGGAATATACGTGTTGTAATGTTCCCAATTAAGTTAAATTTTTTTCTATCCAACCTATATATGACTAATTTAGTGATTTTGTAGTCAAAAAGACATCGATAGTCCATCTCAGTATGGAATGCCTAGATGTTCGAAATTAAGTTAATTTTTTTTCTATCCAACCTATATATGACTAATTTAGTGATTTACTAGATAAAGAGACACCGATAGTCCATCCCAGTATAGAATGCTTAGATGTTAGCCGGCAATACAAATGTACTAAGGTAAAAAGCTATGTTCTATTATTGGTCTATCCAACATACGGATATCTTGTTTAGTTATTTAGTTATCAAAAAAAAAAACCGATAATCCATCTGATAATGGAATACATTAATGTTAGGAGGTAATGCACGTGTAGTAAAGTAAGACACCATGTTCTAAAATTGGTTCATCCAACCTACGTATGTCTAGTTTAATGATTTAGTAGTCAATGGAGCATCGATAATCCATCTGAGTATGAAATGCACAGATGTTACGAGGTAATAAACGTGTAGTTAAATAAGAAACCAAGTTCTATTATTGGCCCATCCAACCTATGTATGTGTTATTTAGTGATTTAGTTCTTCAAGAAACACTGATTATCCATCTGAGTATGGAATACATAGATGTTAGGATGGAATAAATTCGAGTATGGAATACATATAATTTAGTAGGGAATATACGTGTTGTAATGTTCTAAATTAAGTTAAATTTTTTTCTATCCAACCTATATATGACTAATTTAGTGATTTATTAGTCAAAAAGACACTGATAGTCCATCCCAGTATGGAATGCGTAGATGTTAGCAGGCAAGACATGTGTAGTAAGGTAGAAAACTATGTTTTATTATTGGTCTATCCAACCTTCGTATATCTTTTTTAGTGATTTAGTATTCCAAAAAACACCGATAATCCATCTGAGAATGGAATACCTTAATGCTAGGAGGTAATGCACGTGTAGTAATGTAAGACACCAAGTTCTATTATTGGTTCATCCAACCTACGTATGTCTAGTTTAATGATTTAGTAGTCAATGGATCATCGATAATCCATCTGAGTATGAAATGCACAGATGTTACGAGGTAAAGTACGTGTAGTTAAATAAGAAACCAAGTTCTATTATTCGTCCATCAATCCTATATATGTCTCATATCTTGATGTTGTCGTCCAAAAAACACCGATTACCCATCCAAGTATGGAATACACAAATGTAAGGAGGGAATACATCCAAGTATGGAATATATATAATTTAGTAGGGAATACACGTGTTGTAATATTTGAAACCAAGTTAATTTTTTTTCTATCCAACCTATATATGACTAATTTAGTGATTTAGTATTCAAAAAGACCCCGATAGTCCATCCCAGTATGTAATGCCTAGATGTTAGCAGGCAATACACGTTTAGTAAGTTAGAAAACTATGTTCTATTATTGGTCTATCCAACCTATGTATATCTTGTTTATTGATTTAGTTGTCCAAAAAACACCGATAATCCATCTGAGAATGGAATACATTAATGCTAGGAGGTAATGCAAGTGTAGTAATGTAAGACACCAACTTCTATTATTGGTTCATCCAACCTACGTATGTCTAGTTTAATGATTTAGTAGTCAATGGATCACCTATAATCCATCTGAGTATGAAATGCACAGATGTTATTAGGTAATATACGTGTATTTAAATAAGAAACCAAGTTCTATTATTGGTCCATCCAACCTATGTATGTGTTATTTAGTGATTTAGTTGTCCAAGAAACACTGATTATCCATCTGAGTATGGAATACCTAGATGTTAGGATGGAATACATCCGAGTATGGAATACATATAATTTAGTAGGGAATATACGTGTTGTAATGTTCCAAATTAAGTTAAATTTTTTTCTATCCAACCTATATATGACTAATTTAGTGATTTAGTAGTCAAAAACACACTGATAGTCCATCCCAGCATGGAATGCGTAGATGTTAGCAGGCAAGACATATGTAGTAAGGTAGAAAACTATGTTCTATTATTGGTCTATCCAACCTATGTATATCTTGTTTAATGATTTAGTAGTCCAAAAAATACCGATAATCCATATGAGAATGGAATACATTAATGTTAGTAGGTAATACACGTGTATTAATTAAAGAAACTAAGTTCTATTATTGGTTCATCCAACCTACGTATGTCTAGTTTAATGATTTAGTAGTCAATGGATCACCTATATTCCATCTGAGTATGAAATGCACAGATGTTACGAGATAATATACGTATAGTTAAATAAGAAACCAAGTTCTATTATTGGTCCATCCAACCTATGTATGTCTCATTTAGTGATTTTGTAATTCAAGAAACACCGATTACCCATCCTAGGATGGAATACACAAATATTAGTAGGGAATACATCCGAGTATGGAATACAAATAATTAAGTAGGGAATACAAGTGTGGTAATATTTGAAACCAAGTTAAATTTTTTTCTATCCAACCTATATATGACTAATTTTGTGATTTAGTAGTCAAAGAGACACCGATAGTCCATCCCAGTATGGAATGCCTAGATGTTAGCAGCCAATACACATGTAGTAAGTTAGAAAACTATGTTCTATGGTTGGTCTATCAATCCTTAGTTTATGTTGTTTAGTGATTTAGTTGTCGAAAAAACACTGGTAATCCATCTGAGAATGGAATACATTAATGCTAGGAGGTAATGCACGTGTAGTAATGTAAGACACCAAGTTCTATTATTAGTTCATCCAACCTACATATGTCTAGTTTAATGATTTAGTAGTCAATGGATCACCTATAATCCATCTGAGTATGAAATGCACAGATGTTACGAGGTAATATACGTGTAGTTAAATAAGAAACCAAGTTCTATTATTGGTCCATCCAACCTATGTATGTCTCATTTAGTTATTTGGTAGTCCAAGAAACACCGATTACCCATCCGAGTATGGAATACGCAGATGTTAGTAGGGAATACATCCGAGTATGGAATACAAATAATTAAGTAGGGAATACAAGTGTGGTAATATTTGAAACCAAGTTAAATTTTTTTCTATCCAACCTATATATGACTAATTTTGTGATTTAGTAGTCAAAGAGACACCGATAGTCCATCCCAGTATGGAATGCCTAGATGTTAGCAGCCAATACACATGTAGTAAGTTAGAAAACTATGTTCTATGGTTGGTCTATCAATCCTTAGTTTATGTTGTTTAGTGATTTAGTTGTCGAAAAAACACTGGTAATCCATCTGAGAATGGAATACATTAATGCTAGGAGGTAATGCACGTGTAGTAATGTAAGGCACCAAGGTCCATTATTAGTTTATCCAACCTACGTATGTCTAGTTTAATGATTAGTAGTCAATGCATCACCTATAATCCATCTGAGTATGAAATGCATAGATGTTACGAGGTAATATACGTGTAGTTAAATAAGAAACCAAGTTCTATTATTGGTCCATCCAACCTATGTATGTGTTATTTAGTGACTTAGTTGTCCAAGAAACACTGATTATCCATCTGACTATGGAATACATAGATGTTAGGATGGAATTCATCCAAGTATGGAATACATATAATTTAGTAGGGAATATACGTGTTGTAATGTTCCCAATTAAGTTAAATTTTTTTCTATCCAACCTATATATGACTAATTTAGTGATTTAGTAGTCAAAAAGACATCGATAGTCCATCTCTGTATGGAATGCCTAGATGTTCCAAATTAAGTTAAATTTTTTTCTATCCAACCTATATATGACTAATTTAGTGATTTATTAGTCAAAAAGACACTGATAGTCCATCCCAGTATGGAATGCCTAGATGTTAGCAGGCAAGACATGTGTAGTAAGGTAGAAAACTATGTTCTATTATTGGTCTATCCAACCTATGTATATCTTTTTTAGTGATTTAGTAGTCCAAAAAACACCGATAATCCATCTGAGAATGGAATACCTTAATGCTAGGAGGTAATGCACGTGTAGTAATGTAAGACACCAAGTTCTATTATTGGTTCATCCAACCTACGTATGTCTAGTTTAATGATTTAGTAGTCAATGGATCATCGATAATCCATCTGAGTATGAAATGCACAGATGTTACGAGGTAATATACGTGTAGTTAAATAAGAAACAAAGTTCTATTATTGGTCCATCCAACCTATATATGTCTCATATCTTGATGTTGTCGTCCAAGAAACACCGATTACCCATCCGAGTATGGAATACACAGATGTAAGGAGGGAATACATCCGAGTATGGAATATATATAATTTAGTAGGGAATACACGTGTTGTAATATTTGAAACCAAGTTAATTTTTTTTTCTATAATAATTATATTTGACTAATTTTGTGATTTAGTAGTCAAAGAGACACCGATAGTCCATCCCAGTATTGAATGCCTAGATGTTAGTAGGCAATAGCCGTGTAGTAAGGTAGAAAACTATGTTCTATTATTGGTCTATCCAACCTATGTATATCTTGTTTAATGATTTAGTAGTCCAAAAAATACCGATAATCCATCTGAGAATGGAATACATTAATGTTAGTAGGTAATACACGTGTATTAATGAAAGAAACCAAGTTCTATTATTGGTTCATCCAACCTACGTATGTCTAGTTTATGGAATATATATAATTTAGTAGGGAATACACGTGTTGTAATATTTGAAACCAAGTTAATTTTTTTCTATCCAACCTATATATGACTAATTTAGTGATTTAGTAGTGAAAGAAACACAGATAGTCCATCCCAGTATGGAATTCCTACATGTTAGCAGGCAATACACGTGTAGTAAGGTAGAAAACTATGTTCTATTATTGGTCTATCCAACCTGTGTATATCTTGTTTAGTGATTTAGTAGTCCAAAAAACACCGATAATCCATCTGAGAATGGAATACATTAATGCTAGGAGGTAATGCACGTGTAGTAATGTAAGACACCAAGTTCTATTATTGGTTCATCCAACCTACGTATGTCCAGTTTAATAATTTAGTAGTCAATGGATCACCGATAATCCATCTAAGTATGAAATGCACAGATGTTACTAGGTACTATACGTATAGTTAAATAAGAAACAAAGTTCTATTATTGGTCAATCCAACCTATGTATGTCTCATTTAATGATTTTATAGTCCAAGAAACACCGATTATCAATCTGAGTATGGAATACATAGATGTTAGGAAGGAATATATCCGAGTATGGAATACATATAATTTAGTAGGGAATATACATGTTGTAATGTTCGAAATTAAGTTAATTTTTTTTCTATCCAACCTATATATGACTAATTTTGTGATTTAGTAGTCCAAGAAACACCGATAGTCCATCCCAGTATGGAATGCCTAGATGTTAGTAGGAATTACACGTGTAGTAAGGTATAAAACTATATTCTATTATTGGTCTATCCAACCTATGTATATCTTGTTTAATGATTTAGTAGTCCAAAAAATACCAATAATCCATATGAGAATGGAATACATTAATGTTAGTAGGTAATACACGTGTATTAATGAAAGAAACCAAGTTCTATTATTGGTTCATCCAACCTACGTATGTCTAGTTTAATAATTTAGTAGTCAATGGATCACCTATAATCCATCTGAGTATGAAATGCACAGATGTTACGAGGTAATATACGTATAGTTAAATAAGAAACCAAGTTCTATTATTGGTCCATCCAACCTATGTATGTCTCATTTAGTGATTTTGTATTCCAAGAAACACCGATTACCCATACGAGTATGGAATACACAAATATTAGGAGGGAATACATCCGAGTATGGAATACAAATAATTATGTAGGGAATACACGTGTGGTAATATTTCAAACCAAGTTAAAAAATTTTCTATCCAACCTATATATGACTAATTTTGTGATTTAGTAGTCAAAGAGACACCGATAGTCCATCCCAGTATGGAATCCCTAGATGTTAGCAGGCAATACACGTGTAGTAAGGTAGAAAAATATGTTCTATGGTTGGTCTATCAAACCTCTGTATATCTTATTTAGTAATTTAGTTGTCCAAAAAACACTGATAAATCATCTGAGAATGGAATATATTAATGCTAGGAGGTAATGCACGTGTAGTAATGTAATACACAAAGTTCTATTATTAGTTCATCCAACCTACGTATGCCTAGTTTAATGATTTAGTAGTCATTGGATGACCGATAATCCATCTGAGTATGAAATGCACAGATGTTACGAGGTAATATACGTGTAGTTAAATAAGAAACCAAGTTCTATTATTGGTCCATCCAACCTATTTATGTGTTATTTAGTGATTTAGATGTCCAAGAAACACTGATTATCCATCTGAGTATGGAATACAAAGATGTTTGGATGGAATACATCCGAGTATGGAATACATATAATTTAGTAGGGAATATACGTGTTTTAATGTTCCAAATTAAGTTAAATTTTTTTCTATCCAACCTATATATGACTAATTTAGTGATTTAGTAGTCAAAAAGACACTGATAGTCCATCCCAGTATGGAATGCCTAGATGTTAGCAGGCAAGACATGTGTAGTAAGGTAGAAAACTTTGTTCTATTATTGGTCTATCCAACCTACGTATATCTTTTTTAGTGATTTAGTAGTCCAAAAAACACCGATAATCCATCTGAGAATGGAATACCTTAATGCTAGGAGGTAATGCACGTGTAGTAATGTAATACACCAAGTTCGATTGTTGGTTCATCCAACCTACGTTTATATAGTTTAATGATTTAGTAGTCAATGGATCATCGACAATCCATCTGAGTATGAAATGCATATATGTTACGAGGTAATATACGTGTCGTTAAATAAGAAACCAAGTTCTATTATTGGTCCATCCAACCTATATATGTCTCATTTCGTGATTTTGTCATCCAAGAAACACCGATTACCCATCCGAGTATGGAATACACAGATGCAAGGAGGGAATACATCCGAGTATGGAATATATATAATTTAGTAGGGAATACACGTGTTGTAATTGTCACGCCCCGAATCCCATCGGGACGTGATTGGCACCCAAAGCCGATAAGGCCCGAGAGAACCAATCTTTGCCCTTGCTCATGTACTCTCATATGTATGTTCGCGTATGAATATCATCTTCTTTCATGTAATTAAATATCAATAGCGGAAGGCATGACCACATATGTAATATATATGCAATTTAGCCGTTAGGGCCATTTCGTCAAAATGCACGTACATCTTTTACCTAATGATACCCCACATATGTCTATAAAGCCTCTAATAGATACATGAACATGTCTATACAATGTTTACAAATGCCAACATCTACTATACACATGTGACTTGGGAAGCCCCAAAGCAACTGGAGCTCACCAACTTACTGAGGAGATCTACTAACTCCTGTGCCTGCAGCATGTAAGGTAAGTTCCCCAAAAGGGGTCAGTACGAAGAATGTACTGAGTATGTAAGGCTCAAATGAAACTATACAACACATGAATAGTTCAATGAACTCAATGAAACTCAAATGCATATGCATAATCAGATGAATAAGTAACCATTTTGCATTTTGGAACCCATGTGTATTACTTTCATTGATTTCATCGCTTTCATGCTTCTTTACTTCAATGTCATTACATATGTCACAATGTACCCGGGACCCTACTGATCAGTGGGTCTTTACATGACTTATCGTCATGTTGGGATCGGGTCGAGCTAGGCTTATGCCCCTAGACCTTCCACCCATAAATCATACATCGGGATCGAGTCAAGCTAGGCTTATGCCCCTAGACTTGCCACCCATAAATCAACACATCGGGATCGAGTCGAGCTAGGCTTATGCCCCTAGACTTGCCACCCATACTTGATCATTGACCACATTTGCATTACTTTGTTCTTTACTTTGAGATTGGTATTTTGATAGTCATAACATCATTTGAAACTTTGGATCATTAGCCAATGAGTGAGAGACATATGAGATTGGTACATTCACTTGTGAGAGATTGACATATTTATGTGACATAGCATGTTTGGAAACTTGGAACCATAATCAAAATAGAAAACATGTGAATAAACATTATTGGAAACATGACTCCATTGGAACCATTGGACAATCATTCATAACAAGATACTTGAGCATAACCACTATTGGAACATTGGACCATATCCTTGTTTGAGCTTTCGGAATATTAACCATGATAATGAGTCATGAGACTCACAAATGATCCATGAGTAGGAAAGATATCACAATGACTATTGATAAACGGATATAGGATACCTAGCACATTTTGGGATAGGACTAGTGAAATAGCAATGTGGATACTATTTGCCGCAAAAAGAAACGGATGGAGTAACCTTACATACCTTGTACTCCCAATACAGATATCCAATCCTAGATGTGCATACAATAGTCCCTCTCCTTCTTTATGTGTCACTCTACAACACAAATACATAACGGGATTCACATTAACCAACAACTACTTTACAATTGCATATAACATCAATGGGGTACATGTTTGCCTTGAACATGTCATTTCCCCTTGACAAAACCATTGATAGCATCATTATTTCAAAAATCCTCCAATATTCCCAACATTGACCAATACATAATAATCATTGTATTTCACCATAACAATTCTCTTTTACACCTCCTTATCCATGCCACATCACAATTAATCCATCAATTCACCTTAATACACTTCATAGCACATATCGGCCAAAATCCCACAATTTACCTTATAGACAAGAACAAGGTTAACAACAAAAATAACACCATAGACGTTCATATTTTATCCATACCATGATCTTTCATCAAAGGCACAAGTTCTAATTCAAGTTCAAATCTCATGGATGACACATCTTGTACAAAAACCCAAAGTACTATGTTCAACTCTTTCAAGCATAACCAACAAGATTCACATACTCTCCCATGCATATAATATATTAATCCATGACAATAATCACTTACCTAGGCTTGGAAGATGTTGATCTTTCTCCAAAGGTTAGCTTTGACCTCTTAGGGTTTGAGAGAAAAAGAAAGGGTTGAAAAAAATATCTACAAAGGCATGTGTTTTCCAAATGAATAAAATCAGCATTTTTGCCCTTTAAATAGGCTCTCAAGTCCATTCTTAGCCACTCTATAGCATGCGATGTGGTGTTCTAGAAGTTTTTGCAAGAATGGGTCAAATTTCCCCATATGGGCCATGTCTTCTTTCCATTTTTGGGTCCTTTTTGGGCCCAATTTACTTAACCCAATAAAATCAATAATTTCTTGTGGTTTCATCATCTCATACGTGTTACGACAATATTCCTACTCATGTCATTCATATCTGTAGCCTCAATCCAAAAACCAAGTGATTCTAGCCACGTATGACCCATTTTGACCAAAAGGGTAAAATCGTCATTTTGACCCCAATTTCGTTCTCGAGGTAATTTATCATACCAATATAATATGTCATTTATTTCATGTATATACTCATGGTTGTAGAAGAAACGTGGCAAAAATCGGCTCAATACGTCCCCGGGAACCCTTGGGACTTAAACAAAATTTTCAACTTTTGAAAAGTGCGCAGGGGCGGCGTGGCACGCTTCCTGGCACGCCCCTTTGCTGCCTCTGGACTGAAAATTTCATCCCATAGTGGCGTGGCATGCCCCTGGGTGCGCCCCTCCTTATTTTTTTCCAAAATTTTTGTTTTCGGCTTTTCTTCGCGGGTTCGGTTAGATACTTCAAGTCCTATTCTTTAACTCACTTCTTACCCTTAACATACTTTGTTTAGAGGTCCTCTACTCCATGAAAATCACAAAACACCTACGACGCAAGGTTAATCACATTTCCAAGGCCAAATTTCAATTTTTTTGTTTCGTGTGGCTCTCGACACTCAAGTATACATTGTTCAACTTCGTCAAGTAGGGTTGGAAAGGTATGGGGTGTTACATTCTTCCCCCCTTAGGGACATTCATCCTCGAATGTTAGTAACACTGTCTCATTGCAACACTTAAGTCAAAGTGAATTCTCCCTATCATAATATTCACACTTAACACTTGTAAAGACTTATAACTCCAAATCTGTATCTTGAACTTTTCCTTCCATGTACCACAATTACAAGTACTTTAGATTTCATTAATGCTTCGATTTCCCTTGTGATTTCTTCTATGTACTAAATTCTCCAATAGTGCCCCTACGGAAGCTACTTCTGCATTTCTTAATTCTTTCACTTCTCGATATACTTTTTTTTTACGTGTGAGATCCTCGGTAATATGTACATTTCCACTGGCAACAATACTGGATACCCTCCGATACACTTTCGGAGCATCAAATATAGAATACCAAATGGACTGTGAAGAATTCCTGGACTAATGCTAATAGATACGCAAGTTGCCCAAATCTTTGGACAACTCCTCTTTCTTTTCGAATCTCATTATCTTTTTCCATTGGTGACACTATCAACTTCTAATATCGGCATATGATTTATACCGACTTTGGGCTATTTGTAGCTACTGTCATATCACCTTCACTTTCTCTATAGCTTGATGAACAAAATTTGACCTGGGCAACGCAAAATTTCATCAGCCGTAACCCATCCAATGGATGATCTATATGTCCTTTTATATAAACCTTTGTAAGGTGCAATTTCATTAGACGATCGATATTCATCCCCACTACCTTTAAAGTCCAATGTACAAACTCGTGACATATCTTCACATGTTCTTATAATACATTCTGTTTGTCCATCCATTTAAGGATGACCAGCCATACTTACATTTATCTGTGTACTCATGCTCTACTGGAAAGACTTACCCACACTGTGCAATAAAGTGAGCCCCCCCCCCTTATGTGATATAATAGTGAGTGGAGTCTCATGTAATCTTTCTATCTTTGTAACATATAATTTTTGCGTACCGTTCATCTGTATCGGTGGTCCTAACTTGTAGGAAATATGTTGACTCGGTAAACCAGTTCATGATTAATTATATGGAATCAACCTTCGCAATGTACGAGACAACCCTTTAATTAATTCCATGTTATTCATGTTCCACTTCCCAACTGGGAGGGTAATATATTGCATAAAACATACAGACTTCTGATGCCATAATGGTCGTCAGTGACCGCTTGGACATTGAACTACAAGTTCTACCATGTGCTTCTCATATATTCTTACCAACACATCTCTGCCACACCATGGTGTCTTTTGGTTGTTTTCGAACAAACAAACTACCGTGAACGATGTTCTTCTGTCACATTCCCGTGTCTTAACTCATCTATACCCAGTACACACAATCTACATTGGTGCTAAAGTACTTCCCCCTTGTGATAGCTCAAGTACCTTTGTCGATTTTTTTTTATTTTTTTTTTTACTGTACATTCTTTTCCAGTTGGAATAAGATAGTCTTTACATACTGTTTCTCCTCTCGGCTACCCAGAAAGATTTTGCCGCCTTTTACACTATCATTTTTTCACCTGGGGTTTCAAGAGAACAAAACCCCACATTGCTTCATTGATATAGATTTCTTGACTATATCTTTCTTTTCTGTGAGCTGGCCATTCATACTTACAATCTATTACATTGTCTCACATCCAGAATATATATATCAACATGAATCCCTTACAAATAGTGACACCATAACGTTAAAGCAAATATCACTGCTGCTACCTCAGGGTCATGTGTTTAGTAATAATTTATATTCTCATGTGGCCACAACTGTCGTGACGCATATGCTATTACCTTATCATGCTACATCAATCTACATTCGAGGCCAACCCCGAAAGCATTACCGTACATTGCATAACATTCTTATGCCTTCAGAAGGCACTTACAACGGATGTGGAAATTACTTTATATTTCAACTCTTGACAACTTTTCTCCAAGGCATCATTCTACTGATACTTGATTGCCTTGTGTATAGGCTTTGTTAAGGGTGTAGGGATAGAAGGAGATCCTTACACAATTCTCGTATAATGATCAATCAACCCAAGAAATCAATGGATCTCTGTAAGCATTGCAGGCCTTAGCCAATTGTTCACCATTTCTATCTTTTGTGTGACAACTTTCATCTCTTCATCCTATACAATGCATAGTCCTCTTGTGATGTTTTTTTTTTGAATACCACCACCGAATATGGTCACACACACATTTACAAGTGTCCTGAATGCCCTGTTCATTAATCTATAAAACTACAGGTGCATTCTCTAGCCCAATTGACATACTAAGACTTATAAGCATACCATGTTTGTAATGCTGCCTTGGGTATATCATCATCGTTCATATATATTTTCCTTTTTATTTCATCAACATTTATTATCATTCATCCCGTAACTGACCAAACAAATCGTCAACTCTGGGGGGAAACTATTCTTATCCAGTTGCCAATAGTAAACACACATTCTCAATAGGCCATTTATCTTTTTTTCTACTAGTGACACTGATGCACCCCAAGGGGTAGTACTAGGCCTTATGAATCCCTTATTCAACACGTCTTTTACTTTCTCCTGTCATTCTCATAACTTGACCAGGCCTTGCTATATGAAGAGGCCATGCTATATGATGAAAATAAAAATAGGCCGAGTACCTGACGTCACATTCATACCAACTCATACATCTGACCTCGTTTGGGAGGTACAGTCACAGAATGCCATTTTACATTCCTCCCAACTATCTGAAAATACATCAGTAGATCAGTCATATGCATAACATCTAGAACCCTTTTTTAACTTAGTTCATAATGTCCTATGGGTCTTCATTCAAATCCGACCCGGTGAACGTGGGAGGGTATGATTTCTAAAAATCCTGTGTTTGATGACTAGCTACCCTAGCCGCACCATCATTACTCGTCATCAGGCCATCTCGCCCGTGACATTGTACAACAACTATCTGAGGAAACATATGCACTACATTTCGTAAATCCTGTTCCGTGATATTTATAGATGGCTCTGCAGGTACTCCTCTATCTTTTGGCTACGAGAGACCCGTATAACGATTTCCATATCAGCTTCACCTTGACTAACTTGGTTAAGTGGTGATTTACTCATTTCTACTTCGGCAGGCATATCATCCTGCTCACCTTTGCCCTTATCTTGTCTGATACTCAACATTTGACTATATAAAAGAAAACCAATGTCAATACGTACATATGTGTCCACCTACAACTTTGACTCTATTGCACGATCTAGAAGTGAAGAAAAGAAACAACTCCTAAATGTCTCGTAGCCTCCTGCTTATCAATGTGGCGCGCAACACATCCATAAGCAAGACTCTACTCAGACACGGCTTTGTAGACACCCTTAGAACGAACTGCTCTGATACCACTTTTGTCACGCCCCGAATCCCATCGGGACGTGATTGGCACCCGAAGCCGATAAGGCCCGAGAGAACCAATCTTTGCCCTTGCTCATGTACTCTCATATGTATGTTCGCGTATGAATATCATCTTCTTTCATGTAATTAAATATCAATAGCGGAAGGCATGACCACATATGTAATATATATGCAATTTAGCCGTTAGGGCCATTTCGTCAAAATGCACGTACATCTTTTACCTTATGATACCCCACATATGTCTATAAAGCCTCTAATAGATACATGACCATGTCTATACAATGTTTACAAATGCCAACATCTATTATACACATGTGACTTGGGAAGCCCCAAAACAACTGGAGCTCACCAACAATCTGCGGAAATCTCGCCACTTACTGAGGAGATCTACTAACTCCTGTGCCTGCAACATGTAAGGTAAGTTCCCCAAAAGGGGTCAGTACGAAGAATGTACTGAGTATGTAAGGCTCAAATGAAACTATACAACACATGAATAGTTCAATGAACTCAATGAAACTCAAATGCATATGCATAATCAGATGAATAAGTAACCATTTTGCACTTTGGAACCCATGTGTATTACTTTCATTGATTTCATCGCTTTCATGCTTCTTTACTTCAATGTCATTACATATGTCACAATGTACCCGGGACCCTACTGATCAGTGGGTCTTTACATGACTTATCGTCATGTTGGGATCGGGTCGAGCTAGGCTTATGCCCCTAGACCTGCCACCCAGGGATCGGGTCGAGCTAGGCTTATGCCCCTAGACCTTCCACCCATAAATCATACATCGGGATCGAGTCGAGCTAGGCTTATGCCCCTAGACTTGCCACCCATAAATCAACACATCGGGATCGAGTCGAGCTAGGCTTATGCCCCTAGACTTGCCACCCATACTTGATCATTGACCACATTTGCATTACTTTGTTCTTTACTTTGAGATTGGTATTTTGATAGTCATAACATCATTTGAAACTTTGGATCATTAGCCAATGAGTGAGAGACATATGAGATTGGTACATTCACTTGTGAGAGATTGACATATTTATGTGACATAGCATGTTTGGAAACTTGGAACCATAATCAAAATAGAAAACATGTGAATAAACATTATTGGAAACATGACTCCATTGGAACCATTGGACAATCATTCATAACAAGATACTTGAGCATAACCACTATTGGAACATTGGACCATATCCTTGTTTGAGCTTTCGGAATATTAACCATGATAATGAGTCATGAGACTCACAAATGATCCATGAGTAGGAAAGATATCACAATGACTATTGATAAACGGATATAGGATACCTAGCACATTTTGGGATAGGACTAGTGAAATAGCAATGTGGATACTATTTGCCGCAAAAAGAAACGGATGGAGTAACCTTACATACCTTGTACTCCCAATACAGATATCCAATCCTAGATGTGCATACAATAGTCCCGCTCCTTCTTTATGTGTCACTCTACAACACAAATACATAACGGGATTCACATTAACCAACAACTACTTTACAATTGCATATAACATCAATGGGGTACATGTTTGCCTTGAACATGTCATTTCCCCTTGACAAAACCATTGATAGCATCATTATTTCAAAAATCCTCCAATATTCCCAACATTGACCAATACATAATAATCATTGCACTTCACCATAACAATTCTCTTTTACACCTCCTTATCCATACCACATCACAATTAATCCATCAATTCACCTTAATACACTTCATAGCACATATCGGCCAAAATCCCACAATTTACACTTATAGACAAGAACAAGGTGAACAACAAAAATAACACCATAGACGTTCATATTTTATCCATACCATGATCTTTCATCAAAGGCACAAGTTCTAATTCAAGTTCAAATCTCATGGATGGCACATCTTGTACAAAAACCCAAAGTACTATGTTCAACTCTTTCAAGCATAACCAACAAGATTCACATACTCTACCATGCATATAATATATTAATCCATGACAATAATCACTTACCTAGGCTTGGAAGATGTTGATCTTGCTCCAAAGGTTAGCTTTGACCTCTTAGGGTTTGAGAGAAAAAGAAAGGGTTGAAAAAAATATCTACAAAGGCATGTGTTTTCCAAATGAATAAAATCAGCATTTTTGCCCTTTAAATAGGCTCTCAAGTCCATGCTTAGCCACTCTATAGCATGCCATGTGGTGTTCTAGAAGTTTTTGCAAGAATGGGTCAAATTTCCCCATATGGGCCATGTCTTCTTTCCATTTTTGGGTCCTTTTTGGGCCCAATTTACTTAACCCAATAAAATCAATAATTTCTCGTGGTTTCATAATCTCATACGTGTTACGACAATATTCCTACTCATGTCATTCATATCCGTAGCCTCAATCCAAAAACCAAGTGATTCTAGCCACGTATGACCCATTTTGACCAAAAGGGTAAAATCGTCATTTTGACCCCAATTTCGTTCTCGAGGTAATTTATCATACCAATATAATATGTCATTTATTTCATGTATATACTCATGGTTGTAGAAGAATCGAGGCAAAAATCGGCTCAATACGTCCCCGGGAACCCTTGGGACTTAAACAAAATTTTCAACTTTTGAAAGGTGCGCAGGGGCGGCGTGGCACGCTGCCTGGCGCGCCCCTTTGCTGCCTTTGGACTGAAAATTTCAGCCCAGATCGGCGTGGCACGCCCCTGGGCGCGCCTCTCCTTATTTTTTTCCAAAATTTTTGTTTTCGGCTTTTCTTCGCGGGTTCGGTTAGATACTTCAAGTCCTATTCTTTAACTCACTTCTTACCCTTAACATACTTTGTTTAGAGGTCCTCTTAGCCTCGTTTTGAACCCCACAAATGCTCCATGAAAATCACAAAACACCTACGACGCAAGGTTAATCACATTTCCAAGGCCAAATTTCAATTTTTTTGTTTCGTGTGGCTCTCGACACTCAAGTATACATTGTTCAACTTCGTCAAGTAGGGTTGGAAAGGTATGGGGTGTTACAGTAATATTTGAAACCAAGTTAAATTTTTTTCTATCCAACCTATATATTACGAATTTTGTGATTTAGTAGTCAAAGAGACACCGATAGTCCATCCCAGTATAGAATGCCTAGATGTTAGTAGGCAATACACATGTAGTAAGTTAGAAAACTATGTTCTATGGTTGGTCTATCAATCCTTAGTATATCTTGTTTAGTGATTTAGTTGTCGAAAAAACACTGGTAATCCATCTGAGAATGGAATACATTAATGCTAGGAGGTAATGCACGTGTAGTAATGTAAGACACCAAGTTCTATTATTAGTTCATCCAACCTACATATGTCTAGTTTAATGATTTAGTAGTCAATGGATCACCTATAATCCATCTGAGTATGAAATACACAGACGTTACGAGGTAATATACGTGTAGTTAAATAAGAAACCAAGTTCTATTATTGGTCCATCCAACCTATGTATGTCTCATTTAGTGATTTGGTAGTCCAAGAAACACCGATTACCCATCCGAGTATGGAATACGCAGATGTTAGGAGGGAATACATCCGAGTATGGAATACAAATAATTTAGTAGGGAATACATGTGTTGTAATATTTGAAACCAAGTTAAATTTTTTTCTATCTAACCTATATATGACTAATTTAGTGATTTAGTATTCAAAGAGACACCGATAGTCCATCCCAGTATGGAATGCGTAGATATTAGCAGGCAAGACATTTGTAGTAAGGTAGAAAACTATGTTCTATTATTGGTCTATCCAACCTATGTATATCTTTTTTAGTGATTTAGTAGTCCAAAAAACACCGATAATCCATCTGAGAATGGAATACCTTAATGCTAGGAGGTAATTCACGTGTAGTAATGTAAGACACCAAGTTCTATTATTGGTTCATCCAACCTACGTATGTCTAGTTTAATGATTTAGCAGTCAATGCATCACCTATAATCCATCTGAGTATGAAATGCATAGATGTTACGAGGTAATATACGTGTAGTTAAATAATAAACCAAGTTCTATTATTATTCCATCCAACCTATGTATGTGTTATTTAGTGACTTAGTTGTTCAAGAAACACTCATTATCCATCTGAGTATGGAATACATAGATGTTAGGATGGAATTCATCCGAGTATGGAATACATTTAATTTAGTAGGGAATATACGTGTTGTAATGTTCCAAATTAAGTTAAATTTTTTTCTATCCAACCTATATATGACTAATTTAGTGATTTATTAGTCAAAAAGACACTGATAGTCCATCCCAGTATGGAATGCCCAGATGTTAGCAGGCAAGACATGTGTAGTAAGGTAGAAAACTATGTTCTATTATTGGACTATCCAACCTATATATGTCTCATTTCATGATTTTGTCATCCAAGAAACACCGATTACCCATCCGAGTATGGAATACACAGATGCAAGGAGGGAATACGTCCGAGTATGGAATATATATAATTTAGTAGGGAATACACGTGTTGTAATATTTGAAACCAAGTTAAATTTTTTTCCTATCCAACCTATATATGACTAATTTTGTGATTTAGTAGTCAAAGAGACACCGATAATCCATCCCAGTATGGAATGCCTAGATGTTAGCAGTCATTACACGTGTAGTAAGGTAGAAAACTATGTTCTATTATTGGTCTATCCAACCTATGTATATCTTGTTTAATGATTTAGTAGTCCAAAAAATACCGATAATCCATATGAGAATGGAATACATTAATGTTAATAGGTAATACACGTGTATTAATGAAAGAAACCAAGTTCTATTATTGGTTCATCCAACCTACGTATGTCTAGTTTAATGATTTAATAGTCAATGGATCACCGATAATCCATCTTAATATGAAATGCAAAGATGTTACGAGGTAATATACGTGTAGTTAAATAAGAAACCAAGTTCCATTATTGGTCCATCCACCCTATGTATGAGTTATTTAGTGATTTAGATGTCCAAGAAACACTGATTATCCATCTGAGTATGGAATACATAGATGTTTGGATGGAATACATCCGAGTATGGAATACATATAATTTAGTAGGGAATATACGTGTTGTAATGTTCCAAATTAAGTTAAATTTTTTTCTATCCAACCTATATATGACTAATTTAGTGATTTAGTAGTCAAAAAGACACTGATAGTCCATCCCAGTATGGAATGCCTAGATGTTAGCAGGCAAGACATGTGTAGTAAGGTAGAAAACTATGTTCTATTATTGGTCTATCCAACCTACGTATATCTTTTTTAGTGATTTAGTGGTCCAAAAAACACCGATAATCCATCTGAGAATGGAATACCTTAATGCTAGGAGGTAATGCACGTATAGTAATGTAATACACCAAGTTCTATTGTTGGTTCATCCAACCTACGTATGTCTAGTTTAATGATTTAGTAGTCAATGGATCATCGATAATCCATCTGAGTATGAAATGCATAGATGTTATGAGGTAATATACGTGTCGTTAAATAAGAAACCAAGTTCTATTATTGGTCCATCCAACCTATATAAGTCTCATTTCGTGATTTTGTCATCCAAGAAACACCGATTACCCATCCGAGTATGGAATACACAAATATTAGGAGGGAATACATCCGAGTATGGAAGACAAATAATTATGTAGGGAATACACGTTTGGTAATATTTGAAACCAAGTTAAAAAATTTTCTATCCAACCTATATATGACTAATTTAGTGATTTAGTAGTCAAAAAGACACTGATAGTCCATCCCAGTATGGAATGCCTAGATGTTAGCAGGCAAGACATGTGTAGTAAGGTAGAAAACTATGTTCTATTATTGGTCTATCCAACCTACGTATATCTTTTTTAGTGATTTAATGGTCCAAAAAACACCGGTAATCCATCTGAGAATGGAATACCTTAATGCTAGGAGGTAATGCACGTATAGTAATGTAATACACCAAGTTCTATTGTTGGTTCATCCAACCTACGTATGTCTAGTTTAATGATTTAGTAGTCAATGGATCATCGATAATCCATCTGAGTATGGAATGCATAGATGTGACGAGGTAATATACGTGTCGTTAAATAAGAAACCAAGTTCTATTATTGGTCCATCCAACCTATATAAGTCTCATTTTGTGATTTTGTCATCCAAGAAACACCGATTACCCATCCGAGTATGGAATACACAGATGCAAGGAGGGAATACATCCGAGTATGGAATATATATAATTTAGTAGGGAATACATATGTTGTAATATTTGAAACCAAGTTAAATTTTTTTTCTATCCAACATATATATGACTAATTTTGTGATTTAGTAGTCAAAGAGACACCGATAGTCCATCCCAGTATGGAATGCCTAGATGTTTGCAGGCATTACACGTGTAGTAAGGTAGAAAACTATGTTCTGTTATTGGTCTATCCAACCTATGTATATCTTGTTTAATGATTTAGTAGTCCAAAAAATACCGATAATCCATATGAGAATGGAATACATTAATGTTAATAGGTAATACAGGTGTATTAATGAAAGAAACCAAGTTCTATTATTGGTTCATTCAACCTACGTATGTCTAGTTTAATGATTTAATAGTCAATGGATGACCGATAATCCATCTGAGTATGAAATGCACAGATGTTACGAGGTAATATACGTGTAGTTAAATAAGAAAACAAGTTCTATTATTGGTCCATCCACCCTATGTATGTGTTATTTAGTGATTTAGATGTCCAAGAAACACTGATTATCCATCTGAGTATGGAATACATAGATGTTTTGATGGAATACATCCGAGTATGGAATACATATAATTTAGTAGGGAATATACGTGTTGTAATGTTCCAAATTAAGTTAAATTTTTTTCTATCCAACCTATATATGACTAATTAAGTGATTTATTAGTCAAAAAGACACTGATAGTCCATCCCAGTATGGAATGCCTAGATGTTAGCAGGCAAGACATGTGTAGTAAGGTAGAAAACTATGTTCTATTATTGGTCTATCCAACCTACGTATATCTTTTTTAGTGATTTAGTAGTCCAAAAAACACCGATAATCCATCTGAGAATGGAATACCTTAATGCTAGGAGGTAATGCACGTGTAGTAATGTAATACACCAAGTTCTATTGTTGGTTCATCCAACCCACGTATGCCTAGTTTAATGATTTAGTAGTCAATGGATCATCGATAATCCATCTGAGTATGAAATGCATAGATGTTACGAGGTAAGATACGTGTCGTTAAATAAGAAACCAAGTTCTATTATTGGTCCATCCAACCTATATATGTCTCATTTCGTGATTTTGTCATCCAAGAAACACCGATTACCCATCCGAGTATAGAATTCACAGATGCAAGGAGGGAATACATCCGAGTATGGAATATATATAATTTAGTAGGGAATACACGTGTTGTAATATTTGAAACCAAGTTAAATTTTTTTTCTATCCAACCTATATATGACTAATTTTGTGATTTAGTAGTCAATGAGACACCGATAATCCATCCCAGTATGGAATGCCTAGATGTTAGCAGTCATTACACGTGTAGTAAGGTAGAAAACTATGTTCTATTATTGGTCTATCCAACCTATGTATATCTTGTTTAATGATTTAGTAGTCCAAAAAATACCGATAATCCATATGAGAATGGAATACATTAATGTTAATAGGTAATACACGTGTATTAATGAAAGAAACCAAGTTCTATTATTGGTTCATCCAACCTACGTATGTCTAGTTTAATGTTTTAATAGTCAATGGATGACCGATAATCCATCTGAGTATGAAATGCAGAGATGTTACGAGGTAATATACGTGTAGTTAAATAAGAAAACAAGTTCTATTATTGGTCCATCCACCCTATGTATGTGTTATTTAGTGATTTAGATGTCCAAGAAACACTGATTATCCATCTGAGTATGGAATACAAAGATGTTTGGATGGAATACATCCGAGTATGGAATACATATAATTTAGTAGGGAATATACGTGTTGTAATGTTCCAAATTAAGTTAAATTTTTTTCTATCCAACCTATATATGACTAATTAAGTGATTTATTAGTCAAAAAGACACTGATAGTCCATCCCAGTATGGAATGCCAACATGTTAGCAGGCAATACAGGTGTAGTAAGGTAGAAAACTATGTTCTATTATTGGTCTATCCAACCTACGTATATCTTTTTTAGTGATTTAGTAGTCTAAAAAACACCGATAATCCATCTGAGAATGGAATACCTTAATGCTAGGAGGTAATGCACGTGTAGTAATGTAATACACCAAGTTCTATTGTTGGTTCATCCAACCTACGTATGTCTAGTTTAATGATTTAGTAGTCAATGGATCATCGATAATCCATCTGAGTATGAAATGCATAGATGTTACGAGGTAATATACGTGTCGTTAAATAAGAAACCAAGTTCTATTATTGGTCCATCCAACCTATATAAGTCTCATTTCGTGATTTTGTCATCCAAGAAACACCGATTACCCATCCGAGTAT
The DNA here is from genome assembly GCA_031232105.1 of Capsicum rhomboideum. NCBI lineage: Eukaryota > Viridiplantae > Streptophyta > Magnoliopsida > Solanales > Solanaceae > Capsicum > Capsicum rhomboideum. The sequence continues at coordinate 58,166,539 of CP124710.1, read as the reverse complement.
GGAATACACTGATGCAAGGAGGGAATACATCCGAGTATGGAATATATATAATTTAGTAGGGAATACACGTGTTGTAATATTTGAAACCAAGTTAAATTTTTTTTCTATCCAACCTATATATGACTAATTTTGTGATTTAGTAGTCAAAGAGACACCGATAGTCCATCCCAGTATGGAATGCCTAGATGTTAGCAGGCATTACACGTGTAGTAAGGTAGAAAACTATGTTCTATTATTGGTCTATCCAACCTATGTATATCTTGTTTAATGATTTAGTAGTCCAAAAAATACCGATAATCCATATGAGAATGGAATACATTAATGTTAATAGGTAATACACGTGTATTAATGAAAGAAACCAAGTTCTATTATGGGTTCATCCAACCTACGTATGTCTAGTTTAATGATTTAATAGTCAATGGATCATCGATAATCCATCTGAGTATGGAATGCATAGATGTGACGAGGTAATATACGTGTCGTTAAATAAGAAACCAAGTTCTATTATTGGTCCATCCAACCTATGTATGAGTTATTTAGTGATTTAGATGTCCAAGAAACACTGATTATCCATCTGAGTATGGAATACATAGATGTTTGGATGGAATACATCCGAGTATGGAATACATATAATTTAGTAGGGAATATACGTGTTGTAATGTTCCAAATTAAGTTAAATTTTTTTCTATCCAACCTATATATGACTAATTAAGTGATTAAGTAGTCAAAAAGACACTGATAGTCCATCCCAGTATGGAATGCCTAGATGTGAGCAGGCAATACACGTGTAGTAAGGTAGAAAACTATGTTCTATGGTTGGTCTATCAAACCTTTGTATATCTTGTTTAGTAATTTAGTTGTCCAAAAAACACTGATAATTCATCTGAGAATGGAATACATTAATGCTAGGAGGTAATGCACGTGTAGTAATGTAAGACACCAAGTTCTATTATTAGTTCATCCAACCTACGTATGCCTAGTTTAATGATGTAGTAGTCAATGGATGACCAATAATCCATCTGAGTATGAAATGCACAGATGTTACGAGGTAATATACGTGTAGTTAAATAAGAAACCAAGTTCTATTATTGGTCCATCCAACCTATGTATGTGTTATTTAGTGATTTAGATGTCCAAGAAACACTGATTATCCATCTGAGTATGGAATACAAAGATGTTTGGATGGAATACATCCGAGTATGGAATACATATAATTTAGTAGGGAATATACGTGTTGTAATGTTCCAAATTAAGTTAAATTTTTTTCTATCCAACCTATATATGACTAACTAAGTGATTTAGTAGTCAAAAAGACACTGATAGTCCATCCCAGTATGGAATGCCTAGATGTTAGCAGGCAAGACATGTGTAGTAAGGTAGAAAACTATGTTCTATTATTGGTCTATCCAACCTACGTATATCTTTTTTAGTGATTTAGTAGTCCAAAAAACACCGATAATCCATCTGAGAATGGAATACCTTAATGCTAGGAGGTAATGCACGTGTAGTAATGTAATACACCAAGTTCTATTATTGGTTCATCCAACCCACGTATGTCTAGTTTAATGATTTAGTAGTCAATGGATCATCGATAATCCATCTGAGTATGAAATGCATAGATGTTACGAGGTAATATACGTGTCGTTAAATAAGAAACCAAGTTCTATTATTGGTCCATCCAACCTATATATGTCTCATTTCGTGATTTTGTCATCCAAGAAACACCAATTACCCATCCGAGTATAGAATTCACAGATGCAAGGAGGGAATACATCCGAGTATGGAATATATATAATTTAGTAGGGAATACACGTGTTGTAATATTTGAAACCAAGTTAAATTTTTTTTCTATCCAACCTATATATGACTAATTTTGTGATTTAGTAGTCAATGAGACACCGATAATCCATCCCAGTATGGAATGCCTAGATGTTAGCAGTCATTACACGTGTAGTAAGGTAGAAAACTATGTTCTATTATTGGTCTATCCAACCTATGTATATCTTGTTTAATGATTTAGTAGTCCAAAAAATACCGATAATCCATATGAGAATGGAATACATTAATGTTAATAGGTAATACACGTGTATTAATGAAAGAAACCAAGTTCTATTATTGGTTCATCCAACCTACGTATGTCTAGTTTAATGTTTTAATAGTCAATGGATGACCGATAATCCATCTGAGTATGAAATGCACAGATGTTACGAGGTAATATACGTGTAGTTAAATAAGAAAACAAGTTCTATTATTGGTCCATCCACCCTATGTATGTGTTATTTAGTGATTTAGATGTCCAAGAAACACTGATTATCCATCTGAGTATGGAATACAAAGATGTTTGGATGGAATACATCCGAGTATGGAATACATATAATTTAGTTGGGAATATACGTGTTTTAATGTTCCAAATTAAGTTAAATTTTTTTCTATTCAACCTATATATGACTAATTTAGTGATTTAGTAGTCAAAAAGACACTGATAGTCCATCCCAGTATGGAATGCCTAGATGTTAGCAGGCAAGACATGTGTAGTAAGGTAGAAAACTATGTTCTATTATTGGCCTATCCAACCTACGTATATCTTTTTTAGTGATTTAGTGGTCCAAAAAACACCGATAATCCATCTGAGAATGGAATACCTTAATTCTAGGAGGTAATGCATGTATAGTAATGTAATACACCAAGTTCTATTGTTGGTTCATCCAACCTACGTATGTCTAGTTTAATTATTTAGTAGTCAATGGATCATCTATAATCCATCTGAGTATGAAATGCATAGATGTGACGAGGTAATATACGTGTCGTTAAATAAGAAACCAAGTTCTATTATTGGTCCATCCAACCTATATAAGTCTCATTTCATGATTTTGTCATCCAAGAAACACCGATTACCCATCCGAGTATGGAATACGCTGATGCAAGGAGGGAATACATCCGAGTATGGAATATATATAATTTAGTAGGGAATACACATGTTGTAATATTTGAAACCAAGTTAAAAAAATTTCTATCCAACATATATATGACTAATTTTGTGATTTAGTAGTCAAAGAGACACCGATAGTCCATCCCAGTATGGAATGCCTAGATGTTAGCAGGCATTACACGTGTAGTAAGGTAGAAAACTATGTTCTATTATTGGTCTATTCAACCTATGTATATCTTGTTTAATAATTTAGTAGTCCAAAAAATACGGATAATCCATATGAGAATGGAATACATTAATGTTAATAGGTAATACACGTGTATTAATGAAAGAAACCAAGTTCTATTATTGGTTCATCCAACCTACGTATGTCTAGTTTAATGATTTAATAGTCAATGGATCATCGATAATCCATCTGAGTATGAAATGCACAGATGTTACGAGGTAATATACGTGTAGTTAAATAAGAAACCAAGTTCCATTATTGGTCCATCCACCCTATGTATGAGTTATTTAGTGATTTAGATGTCCAAGAAACACTAATTATCCATCTGAGTATGGAATATATAGATGTTTGGATGGAATACATCCGAGTATGGAATACATATAATTTAGTAGGGAATATACGTGTTGTAATGTTCCAAATTAAGTTAAATTTTTTTCTATCCAACCTATATATGACTAATTAAGTGATTTAGTAGTCAAAAAGACACTGATAGTCCATCCCAGTATGGAATGCCTAGATGTTAGCAGGCAAGACATGTGTAGTAAGGTAGAAAACTATGTTCTATTATTGGTCTATCCAACCTACGTATATCTTTTTTAGTGATTTAGTAGTCCAAAAAACACCGATAATCCATCTGAGAATGGAATACCTTAATGCTAGGAGGTAATGCACGTGTAGTAATGTAATACACCAAGTTCTATTGTTGGTTCATCCAACCTACGTATGTCTAGTTTAATGATTTAGTAGTCAATGGATCATCGATAATCCAGCTGAGTATGAAATGCATAGATGTGACGAGGTAATATACGTGTCGTTAAATAAGAAACCAAGTTCTATTATTGGTCCATCCAACCTATATATGTCTCATTTCGTGATTTTTTCATCCAAGAAACACCGATTACCCATCCGAGTATGGAATTCACAGATGCAAGGAGGGAATACATCCGAGTATGGAATATATATAATTTAGTAGGGAATAAACGTGTTGTAATATTTGAAACCAAGTTAAATTTTTTTTCTATCCAACCTATATATGACTAATTTTGTGGTTTAGTAGTCAAAGAGACACCGATAATCCATCCCAGTATGGAATGCCTAGATGTTAGCAGTCATTACACGTGTAGTAAGGTAGAAAACTATGTTCTATTATTGGTCTATCCAACCTATGTATATCTTCTTTAATGATTTAGTAGTCCAAAAAATACGGATAATCCATATGAGAATGGAATACATTAATGTTAATAGGTAATACACGTGTATTAATGAAAGAAACCAAGTTCTATTATTGGTTCATCCAACCTACGTATGTCTAGTTTAATGATTTAATAGTCAATGGATGACCGATAATCCATCTGAGTATGAAATGCACAGATGTTACGAGGTAATATACGTGTAGTTAAATAAGAAACCAAGTTCTATTATTGGTCCATCCAACCTATGTATGTGTTATTTAGTGATTTAGATGTCTAAGAAACACTGATTATCCATCTGAGTACGGAATACAAAGATGTTTGGATGGAATACATCCGAGTATGGAATACATATAATTTAGTAGGGAATATACGTGTTTTAATGTTCCAAATTAAGTTAAATTTTTTTCTATCCAACCTATATATGACTAATTTAGTGATTTAGTTGTCAAAATGACACTGATAGTCCATCCTAGTATGGAATGCCAACAAGTTAGCAGGCAATACACGTGTAGTAAGGTAGAAAACTATGTTCTATTATTGGTCTATCCAACCTACGTATATCTTTTTTAGTGATTTAGTAGTCTAAAAAACACCGATAATCCATCTGAGAATGGAATACCTTAATGCTAGGAGGTAATGCACGTGTAGTAATGTAATACACCAAGTTCTATTGTTGGTTCATCCAACCTACGTATGTCTAGTTTAATGATTTAGTAGTCAATGGATCATCGATAATCCAATCTGAGTATGAAATGCAAAGATGTTACTAGGTAATATACGTGTCGTTAAATAAGAAACCAAGTTCTATTATTGGTCCATCCAACCTATATAAGTCTCATTTCGTGATTTTGTCATCCAAGAAACACCGATTACCCATCCGAGTATGGAATTCACCGATGCAAGGAGGGAATACATCCGAGTATGGAATATATATAATTTAGTAGGGAATACACGTGTTGTAATATTTTAAACCAAGTTAAATTTTTTTTCTATCCAACCTATATATGACTAATTTAGTGATTTAGTATTCAAAGAGACACCGATAGTCCATCCCAATATGGAATGCCTAGATGTTAGCAGGCAATAGACGTGTAGTAAGGTAGAAAACTATCTTCTATGGTTGGTCTATCCAACCTATGTATATCTTGTTTAGTGATTTAGTTTTCCAAAAAACACTGATAATCCATCTGAGAATGGAAAACATTAATGTTAGGAGGTAATGCACGTGTAGTAATGTAAGACACCAAGTTCTAGTATTGGTTCATCCAACCTACGTATGTCTAGTTTAATGATTTAGCTGTCAATGGATCACCGATAATCTATCTGAGTATGAAATGCACAGATGTTACGAGGTAATATACGTGTAGTTAAATAAGAAACCAAGTTCTATTATTGGTCCATCCAACCTATGTATGTCTCATTTAGTGATTTTGTAGTCCAAGAAACACCGATTACCCATCCGAGTATGGAATACACAGATGTTAGGAGGGAATACATCTGAGTATGGAATATATATAATTTAGTAGGGAATACACGTGTTGTAATATTTGAAACCAAGTTAATTTTTTTTCTATCCAACCTATATATGACTAATTTAGTGATTTAGTAGTGAAAGAAACAAAGATAGTCCATCCCAGTATGGAATTCCTACATGTTAGCAGGCAATACACGTGTAGTAAGGTAGAAAACTATGTTTTATTATTGGTCTATCCAACCTGTGTATATCTTGTTTAGTGATTTAGTAGTCCAAAAAACACCGATAATCCATCTGAGAATGGAATACATTAATGCTAGGAGGTAATGCACGTGTAGTAATGTAAGACACCAAGTTCTATTATTGGTTCATCCAACCTACGTATGTCTAGTATAATGATTTAGCTGTCAATGGATCACCGATAATCCATCTGAGTATGAAATGCACAGATGTTACGAGGTAATATACGTGTAGTTAAAGAAGAAACCAAGTTCTATTATTGGTCCATCCAACCTATGTATGTCTCATTTAGTGATTTTGTAGTCCAAGAAACACCGATTACCCATCCGAGTATGGAATACACAGATGTTAGGAGGGAATACATCTGAGTATGGAATATATATAATTTAGTAGGGAATACACGTGTTGTAATATTTGAAACCAAGTTAATTTTTTTTCTATCCAACCTATATATGACTAATTTAGTGATTTAGTAGTGAAAGAAACAAAGATAGTCCATCCCAGTATGGAATTCCTACATTTTAGCAGGCAATACACGTGTAGTAAGGTAGAAAACTATGTTTTATGGTTGGTCTATCCAACCTGTGTATATCTTGTTTAGTGATTTAGTAGTCCAAAAAACACCGATAATCCATCTGAGAATGGAATACATTAATGCTAGGAGGTAATGCACGTGTAGTGATGTAAGTCACCAAGTTCTATTATTGGTTCATCCAACCTACGTATGTCTAGTTTAATAATTTAGTAGTCAATGGATCACCGATAATCCATCTGAGTATGAAATGCACAGATGTTACGAGGTAATATACGTATAGTTAAATAAGAAACAAAGTTCTATTATTGGTCAATCCAACCTATGTATGTCTCATTTAGTGATTTTATACTCCAAGAAACACCGATTATCCATCTGAGTATGGAATACATATAATTTAGTAGGGAATATACATGTTGTAATGTTCGAAATTAAGTTAATTTTATTTCTATCCAACCTATATATGACTAATTTAGTGATTTAGTAGTCAAAAAGACACCAATAGCTAATCCCAGTATGGAATACCTAGATGTTAGTAGGCAATACATGTGCACTAAGGTAGAAAACTATGTTCTATTATTAGTTCATCCAACCAACGTATGTCTCGTTTAATGATCTAGTAGTCAATGGATAACCGATAATCCATCTGAGTATGAATTGCACAGATGTTACGAGGTAATATACATATAGTTAAATAGGAAACCATGTTCTAATATTGGTCCATCCAACCTATGTATGTCTCATGTACTTATTTTGTTGTCCAAGAAACGCCTATTATCCATCTGAGTATGGAATACACACATGTTAGGAGGGAATACATCCGTGTATGGAATATATATAATTTAGCAGGGAATACACGTGTTGTAATATTTGAAACCAAGTTAAATTTTTTTCTATCCAACCTATATATGACTAATTTAGTGATTTAGTAGTCAAAGAGACACCGATCGTCCATCCCAGTATGGAATGCCTAGTTGTTAGCAGGCAATACACGTGTAGTAAGTTAGAAAACTATGTTCTATGGTTGGTCTATCAAACCTTTGTATATCTTGTTTAGTGATTTAGTTGTCCAAAAAACACTGGTAATCCATCTAAGAATGGAATACATTAATTCTAGGAGGTAATGCACGTGTAGTAATGTAAGACACCAAGTTCTATTATTAGTTCATCCAACCTATGTATGTCTAGTCTAATGATTTAGTAGTCAATGGATCACCTATAATCCATCTGAGTATGAAATGCACAGATGTTACGAGGTAATATACGTGTAGTTAAATAAGAAACCAAGCTCTATTATTGGTCCATCCAACCTATGTATGTGTTATTTAGTGATTTAGTAGTCCAAGAACCACTGATTATCCATCTGAGTATGGAATACATATAATTTAGTAGGGAATATACGTGTTGTAATGTTCCAAATTAAGTTAAATTTTTTTTTATCCAACCTATATATGACTAATTTAGTGATTTAGTAGTCAGAAATACACTGATAGTCCATCCAGTATGGAATGCCTAGATGTTAGCAGGCAAGACATGTGTAGAAAGGTAGAAAACTATGTTCTATTATTGGTCTATCCAACCTACGTATATCTTTTTTAGTGATTTAGTATTCCAAAAAACACCGATAATCCATCTGACAGTGGAATACCTTAATGCAAGGAGGTAATGCACGTGTAGTAATGTAAGACACCAAGTTCTATTATTGATTCATCCAACCTACGTATGTCTAGTTTAATGATTTTGTAGTCAATGGATCATCAATAATCCATCTAAGTATGAAATGCATAAATGTTACGAGGTAATATACGTGTCGTTAAATAAGAAACCAAGTTCTATTACTGGTCCATCCAACCTATATATGTCTCATTTCGTGATTGTGTCGTCCAAGAAACACCGATTACGCATCCGAGAATGGAATACACAGATGTAAGGAGGGAATACATCCGAGTATGGAATATATATAACTTAGTAGGGAATACACGTGTTGTAATATTTGAAACCAATGTAAAAAATTTTTCTATCCAACCTATATATGACTAATTTTGTGATTTAGTAGTCAAAGAGACACCGATAGTCCATCCCAGTATGGAATGCCTAGATGTTAGCAGGCATTACACGTGTAGTAAGGTAGAAAACTATGTTCTATTATTGGTCTATCCAACCTGTGTTTATCTTGTTTAATGATTTAGTAGTCCAAAAAATACCGATAATCCATATGAGAATGGACTACATTAATGTTAGTAGGTAATACACGTGTATTAATGAAAGAAACCAAGTTCTATTATTGGTTCATCCAATCTACGTATGTCTAGTTTAATGATTTAGTAGTCAATGGATCACCGATAATCCATCTCAGTATGAAATGCACAGATGTTATTAGGTAATATACGTATAGTTAAATAAGAAACCAAGTTATATTATTGGTCCATCCAACCTATGTATGTCTCATTTAGTGATTTTGTATTCCAAGAAACACCGATTACCCATCCGAGTATGGAATACACAAATATTAGGAGGGAATACATCCGAGTATGGAATACAAATAATTAAGTAGGGAATACACGTGTGGTAATATTTGAAACCAAGTTAAAAAATTTTCTATCCAACCTATATATGACTAATTTAGTGATTTAGTATTCAAAGAGACACCGATAGTCCATCCTAGTATGGAATGCCTAGTTGTTAGCAGGCAATACACGTGTAGTAAGGTAGAAAACTATGTTCTATGGTTGGTCTATCAAACCTTTGTATAGCTTGTTTAGTAATTTAGTTGTCCAAAAAACACTGATAATCCATCTGAGAATGGAATACATTAATGCTAGGAGGTAATGCACGTGTCGTAATGTAAGACACCAAGTTCTATTATTAGTTCATCCAACCTACGTATGTATAGTTTAATGATTTATTAGTCAATGGATGACCGATAATCCATCTGAGTATGAAATGCACAGATGTTACGAGGTAATATACGTGTAGTTAAATAAGAAACCAAGTTCTATTATTGGTCCATCAAACCTATGTATGTGTTATTTAGTGATTTAGTTGTCCAAGAAACACTGATTATCCATCTGAGCATAGAATACATAGATGTTTGGATGGAATACATCCGAGTATGGAATACATATAATTTAGTAGGGAATATACGTGTTGTAATGTTCCAAATTAAGTTAAATTTTTTTCTATCCAACCTATATATGACTAATTTAGTGATTTAGTAGTCAAAAAGACACCGATAGCTAATCCCAGTATGGAATGCCTAGATGTTAGTAGGCAATACACGTGCACTAAGGTAGAAAACTATGTTCTATTATTAGTTCATCCAACCTACGTATGTCTCGTTTAATGATCTAGTAGTCAATGGATAACCGATAATCCATCTGAGTATGAATTGCACAGATGTTAAAAGGTAATATACGTATAGTTAAATAGGAAATCATGTTCTAATATTGGTCCATCCAACCTGTGTATGTCTCATTTTGTGATTTTGTAGTCCAAGAAACGCCTATTATCCATCTGAGTATGGAAAACACAGATGTTAGGAGGGAATACATCCGAGTATGGAATATATATAATTTAGCAGGGAATACACGTGTTGTAATATTTGAAACCAAGTTAAATTTTTTTCTATCCAACCTATATATGACTAATTTAGTGATTTAGTAGTCAAAGAGACACCGATAGTCCATCCCAGTATGGAATGCCTAGTTGTTAGCAGGCAATACACGTGTAGTAAGTTAGAAAACTATGTTCTATGGTTTGTCTATCAAACCTTTGCATATCTTGTTTAGTGATTTAGTTGTCCAAAAAACACTGGTAATCCATCTAAGAATGGAATACATTAATTCTAGGAGGTAATGCACGTGTAGTAATGTAAGACACCAAGTTCTATTATTAGTTCATCCAACCTACGTATGTCTAGTTTAATGATTTAGTAGTCAATGGATCACCTATAATCCATCTGAGTATGAAATGCACAGATGTTACGAGGTAATATACGTTTCGTTAAATAAGAAACCAAGTTCTATTATTGGTCCATCCAACCTATGTAAGTGTTATTTAGTGATTTAGTTGTCCAAGAAACACTGATTATCCATCTGGGTATGGAATACATAGATGTTAGGATGGAATACATCCGAGTATGGAATACATATAATTTAGTAGGGAATATACGTGTTGTAATGTCCCAAATTAAGTTAAATTTTTTTTATCCAACCTATATATGACTAATTTAGTGATTTAGTAGTCAGAAAGACACTGATAGTCCATCCAGCATGGAATGCCTAGATGTTAGTAGGCAAGACATGTGTAGAAAGGTAGAAAACTATGTTCTATTATTGGTCTATCCAACCTACGTATATCTTTTTTAGTGATTTAGTATTCCAAAAAACACCGATAATCCATCTGACAGTGAAATACCTTAATGCAAGGAGGTAATGCACGTGTAGTAATGTAAGACACCAAGTTCTATTATTGGTTCATCCAACCTACGTATGTCTAGTTTAATGATTTTGTAGTCAATGGATCATCGATAATCCATCTGAGTATGAAATGCATAGATTTTACGAGGTAATATACGTGTCGTTAAATAAGAAACCAAGTTCTATTACTGGTCCATCCAACCTATATATGTCTCATTTCGTGATTGTGTCGTCCAAGAAACACCGATTACGCATCCGAGAATGGAATACACAGATGTAAGGAGGGAATACATCCGAGTATGGAATATATATAACTTAGTAGGGAATACACGTGTTGTAATATTTGAAACCAAGGTAAATTTTTTTTCTATCCAACCTATATATGACTAATTTTGTGATTTAGTAGTCAAAGAGTCACCGATAGTCCATACCAGTATGGAATGCCTAGATGTTAGCAGGCATTACACGTGTAGTAAGGTAGAAAACTATGTTCTATTATTGGTCTATCCAACCTATGTATATCTTGTTTAATGATTTAGTAGTCCAAAAAATACCGATAATCCATATGAGAATTGAATACATTAACGTTAGTAGGTAATACCCGTGTAATAATGAAAGAAACCACGTTCTATTATTGGTTCATCCAATCTATGTATGTCTAGTTTAATGATTTAGTAGTCAATGGATCACCGATAATCCATCTCAGTATGAAATGCACAAATGTTATTAGGTAATATACGTATAGTTAAATAAGAAACCAAGTTATATTATTGGTCCATCCAACCTATGTATGTCTAATTTAGTGATTTTGTATTCCAAGAAACACCGATTACCCATCCGAGTATGGAATACACAAATATTAGGAGGGAATACATTCGAGTATGGAAGACAAATAATTATGTAGGGAATACACGTGTGGTAATATTTGAAACCAAGTTAAAAAATTTTCTATCCAACCTATATATGACTAATTTAGTGATTTAGTATTCAAAGAGACACCGATAGTCCATCCTAGTATGGAATGCCTAGATGTTAGCAAGCAATACACGTGTAGTAAGGTAGAAAACTATGTTCTATGGTTGTCCTATCAAACCTTTGTATATCTTGTTTAGTAATTTGGTTGTCCAAAAAACACTGATAATCCATCTGAGAATGGAATACATTAATGCTAGGAGGTAATGCACGTGTAGTAATGTAAGACACCAAGTTCTATTATTAGTTCATCCAACCTACGTATGTATAGTTTAATGATTTATTAGTCAATGGATGACCGATAATCCATCTGAGTATGAAATGCACAGATGGTACGAGGTAATATACGTGTAGTTAAATAAGAAACCAAGTTCTATTATTGGTCCATCCAACCTATGTATGTGTTATTTAGTGATTTAGTTGTCCAAGAAACACTGATTATCCATCTGAGTATGGAATACATAGATGTTTGGATGGAATACATCCGAGTATGGAATACATATAATTTAGTAGGGAATATACGTGTTGTAATGTTCCAAATTAAGTTAAATTTTTTTCTATCCAACCTATATATGACTAATTTAGTGATTTAGTAGTCAAAAAGACACTGATAGTCCATCCCAGTATGGAATGCGTAGATGTTAGCAGGCAAGACATGTGTAGTAAGGTAGAAAACTATGTTCTATTATTGGTCTATCCAACCTACGTATATCTTTTTCAGTGATTTAGTAGTCCAAAAAACACCGATAATCCATCTGAGAATGGAATACCTTAATGCTAGGAGGTAATGCACGTGTATTAATGTAAGACACCAAGTTCTATTATTGGTTCATCCAACCTCCGTATGTCTAGTTTAATGATTTAGTAGTCAATGGATCATCGATAATCCATCTAAGTATGAAATGCATAGATGTTACGAGGTAATATACGTGTCGTTAAATAAGAAACCAAGTTCTATTATTGGTCCATCCAACCTATATAAGTCTCATTTCGTGATTTTGTCATCCAAGAAACACCGATTACCCATCCGAGTATGGAATACATAGATGCAAGGAGGGAATACATCCGAGTATGGAATATATATAATTTAGTAGGGAATACACGTGTTGTAATATTTGAAACCAAGTTAAAAAAATTTTCTATCCAACCTATATATGACTAATTTTGTGATTTAGTAGTCAAAGAGACACTGATAGTCCATCCCAGTATGGAATGCCTAGATGTTAGCAGGCATTATACGTGTAGTAAGGTAGAAAACTATGTTCTATTATTGGTCTATCCAACCTATGTATATCTTTTTTAATGATTTAGTAGTCCAAAATATACCGATAATCCATATGGGAATGGAATACATTAATGTTAATAGGTAATAGACGTGTATTATTGAAAGAAATCAAGTTCTATTATTGGTTCATCCAACCTACGTATGTCTAGTTTAATGATTTAATAGTCAATGGATGACCGATAATCCATCTGAGTATGAAATGCACAGATGTTACGAGGTAATATACGTATAGTTAAATAAGAAACCAAATTCTATTATTGGTCCATCCAACCTATGTATGTCTCATTTAGTGATTTTGTATTCCAAGAAACACCGATTACCCATCCGAGTATGGAATACACAAATATTTGGAGGGAATACATCCGAGTACGGAATACAAATAATTAAGTAGGGAATACACGTGTGGTAATATTTGAAACCAAGTTAAATTTTTTTCTATCCAACCGATATATGACTAATTTAGTGATTTAGTATTTAAAGAGACACCGATAGTCCATCCCAGTATGGAATGCCTAGATGTTAGCAGGCAATAGACGTGTAGTAAGTTAGAAAACTATGTTCTATGGTTGGTCTATCCAACCTATGTATATCTTGATTAGTAATTTAGTTTTCCAAAAAACACTGATAATCGATCTGAGAATGGAAAAAATTAATGTTAGGAGGTAATGCACGTGTAGTAATGTAAGACACCAAGTTCTAGTATTGGTTCATCCAACCTACGTATGTCTAGTTTAATGATTTAGCTGTCAATGGATCACCGATAATCCATCTGAGTATGAAATGCACAGATGTTATGAGGTAATATACGTGTAGTTAAATAAGAAACCAAGTTCTATTATTGGTCCATCCAACCTATGTATGTCTCATTTAGTGATTTTGTAGTCCAAGAAACACCGATTACCCATCCGAGTATGGAATACACAGATGTTAGGAGGGAATACATCCGATTATGGAATATATATAATTTAGCAGGGAATACACGTGTTGTAATATTTGAAACCAAGTTAAATTCTTTTCTATCCAACCTATATATGACTAATTTAGTGATTTAGTAGTCAAAGAGACACCGATAGTCCATCCCAGTATGGAATGCCTAGTTGTTAGCAGGCCATACACGTGTAGTAAGTTAGAAAACTATGTTCTATGGATGGTCTATCAAACCTTTGTATATCTTGTTTAGTGATTTAGTTGTCCAAAAAACACTGGTAATCCATCTAAGAATGGAATACAATAATTCTAGGAGGTAATGAACGTGTAGTAATGTAAGACACCATGTTCTATTATTAGTTCATCCAACCTACGTATGTCTAGTTTAATGATTTAGTAGTCAATGGATCACCTATAATCCATATGAGTATGAAATGCACAGATGTTACGAGGTAATATACGTGTAGTTAAATAAGAAACCAAGCTCTATTATTGGTCCATCCAACCTATGTATGTCTCATTTAGTGATTTTGTAGTCCAAGAAACACCGATTATCCATCTGAGTATGGAATACACAGATGATAGGAGGGAATACATCCGAGTATGGAATATATATAATTTAGTAGGGAATACACGTGTTGTAATATTTGAAACCAAGTTAAATTTCTTTTCTATCCAACCTATATATGATTAATTTTGTGATTTAGTAGTTAAAGAGACATCGATAGTCCATCCCAGTATGGAATGCTTAGATGTTAGCAGGCATTACACGTGTAGTAAGGTAGAAAACTATGTTCTATTATTGGTCTATCCAACCTGTGTATATCTTGTTTAGTAATTTAGTAGTCCAAAAAACACCAATAATCCATCTGAGAATGGAATACTTTAATGCTAGGAGGTAATGCACGTGTAGTAATGTAAGACACCAAGTTCTATTATTGGTTCATCCAACCTACGTATGTCTAGTTTAATAATTTAGTAGTCAATGGATCACCGATAATCCATCTGAGTATGAAATGCACAGATGTTACGAGGTAATATACGTGTAGTTAAATAAGAAACAAAGTTCTACTATTCGTCCATCCAACCTATGTATGTCTCATTTAGTGATTTTCTAGTCCAAGAAACACCGATTATCCATCTGAGTATGGAATACACAGATGATAGGAGGGAATACATCCGAGTATGGAATACATCTATTTTAGGAGGGAATACATCCGAGTATGGAATATATATAATTTATTAGGGAATACACATGTTGTAATATTTGAAACCAAGTTAAATTTTTTTCTATCAAACCTATATATGACTAACTTAGCGATTTCGTAGTCAAAGAGACACCGATAGTCCATCCCAGTGTGGAATGCCTAGATGTAAGTAGGAAATACACGTGTAGTAAGGTAGAAAACTATGTTCCATTATTTGTCTATCCAACCTATGTATATCTTGTTTAGTGATTTAGTTATCCAGAAAACACCGATAATCCATCTGAGAATGGAATACCTTAATGCTAGGAGGTAATGCACTTGTAGTATTGTAGGACACCAAGTTCTATTATTGGTTCATCCAACCTACGTATGTCTAGTTTAATGATTTAGTAGTCAATAGATCACCGATAATCCATCTAAGTATGAAATGCACAGATGTTACGAGGTAGTATACGTGTAGTTAAATAAGAAACAAAGTTCTATTATTCGTCCATCCAACCTATGTATGTCTCATTTAGTGATTTTGTAGTCCAAGAAACACCGATTACCCATCCGAGTATGGACTACACAAATATTAGGAGGAAATACATCCGAGTATGGAATATATATAATTTAGCAGGGAATACATGTGTTGTAATATTTGAAACCAAGTTAATTTTTTTTCTATCCAACCTATATAAGACTAATTTAGCGATTTAGTAGTCAAAGAGACACCGATAGTCCATCCCAGTATGGAATGCCTAGATGTAAGCAGGCAATACACGTGTAGTAAGGTACAAAACTATGTTCTATTATTGGTCTATCCAACCTATGTATATATTGTTTAGTGATTTAGTTGTCCAAAAAACACCGATAATCCATCTGAGAATGGAATACATTAATGCTAGGAGGTAATGCACTTGTAGTATTATAAGACACCAAGTTCTATTATTGGTTCATCCAACCTACGTATGTCTAGTTTAATGATTTAGTAGTCAATAGATCACCGATAATCCATCTAAGTATGAAATGCACTGATGTTACGAGGTAATATGCGTGTAGTTAAATAAGAAACCAAGTTATATTATTGGTCCATCCAACCTATGTTTGTCTCATTTAGTGATTTTGTAGTCCAAGAAACACCGATTACCCATCCGAGTATGGAATACACAAATGTTAGGAGGAAATACATCCGAGTATGGAATATATATAATTTAGTAGGGAATACATGTGTTGTAATATTTGAAACCAAGTTAATTTTTTTTCTATCCAACCTATATAAGACTAATTTAGCGATTTAGTAGTCAAAGAGACACCGATAGTCCATCCCAGTATGGAATGCCTAGATGTAAGCAGGCAAGACACGTGTTGTAAGGTACAAAACTATGTTCTATTATTGGTCTATCTAACCTATGTATATATTGTTTAGTGCTTTAGTTGTCCAGAAAACACCGATAATCCATCTGAGAATGGAATACATTAATGCTAGGAGGTAATGCACTTGTAGTATTGTAAGACACCAAGTTCTATTATTGGTTCATCCAACCTAGGTATGTCTAGTTTAATGATTTAGTAGTCAATGGATCACCGATAATCCATCTGAGTATGAAATGCACAAATGTTACGAGGTAATATACGTGTAGTTAAATAAGAAACAAAGTTCTACTATTCGTCCATCCAACCTATGTATGTCTCATTTAGGCATTTTCTAGTCCAAGAAACACCGATTATCCATCTGAGTATGGAATACACAGATGATAGGAGGGAATACATCCGAGTATGGAATACATCTATTTTAGGAGGGAATACATCCGAGTATGGAATATATATAATTTATTAGGGAATACACATGTTGTAATATTTGAAACCAAGTTAAATTTTTTTCTATCAAACCTATATATGACTAACTTAGCGATTTCGTAGTCAAAGAGACACCGATAGTCCATCCCAGTGTGGAATGCCTAGATGTAAGCAGGCAATACACGTGTAGTAAGGTAGAAAACTATGTTCCATTATTTGTCTATCCAACCTATGTATATCTTGTTTAGTGATTTAGTTATCCAGAAAACACCGATAATCCATCTGAGAATGGAATACCTTAATGCTAGGAGGTAATGCACTTGTAGTATTGTAAGACACCAAGTTCTATTATTGGTTCATCCAACCTACGTATGTCTAGTTTAATGATTTAGTAGTCAATAGATCACCGATAATCCATCTAAGTATGAAATGCACAGATGTTACGAGGTAATATACGTGTAGTTAAATAAGAAACAAAGTTCTATTATTCGTCCATCCAACCTATGTATGTCTCATTTAGTGATTTTGTAGTCCAAGAAACACCGATTACCCATCCGAGTATGGACTACACAAATATTAGGAGGAAATACATCCGAGTATGGAATATATATAATTTAGTAGGGAATCCATGTGTTGTAATATTTGAAACCAAGTTAATTTTTTTTCTATCCAACCTATATAAGACTAATTTAGCGATTTAGTAGTCAAAGAGACACCGATAGTCCATCCCAGTATGGAATGCCTAGATGTAAGCAGGCAATACACGTGTAGTAAGGTACAAAACTATGTTCTATTATTGGTCTATCCAACCTATGTATATATTGTTTAGTGATTTAGTTGTCCAAAAAACACCGATAATCCATCTGAGAATGGAATACATTAATTCTAGGAGGTAATGCACTTGTAGTATTATAAGACACCAAGTTCTATTATTGGTTCATCCAACCTACGTATATCTAGTTTAATGATTTAGTAGTCAATAGATCACCGATAATCCATCTAAGTATGAAATGCACTGATGTTACGAGGTAATATGCGTGTAGTTAAATAAGAAACCAAGTTCTATTATTGGTCCATCCAACCTATGTTTGTCTCATTTAGTGATTTTGTAGTCCAAGAAACACCGATTACCCATCCGAGTATGGAATACACAAATGTTAGGAGGAAATACATCCGAGTATGGAATATATATAATTTAGTAGGGAATACATGTGTTGTAATATTTGAAACCAAGTTAATTTTTTTTCTATCCAACCTATATAAGACTAATTTAGCGATTTAGTAGTCAAAGAGACACCGATAGTCCATCCCAGTATGGAATGCCTAGATGTAAGCAGGCAATACACGTGTTGTAAGGTACAAAACTATGTTCTATTATTGGTCTGTCTAACCTATGTATATATTGTTTATTGCTTTAGTTGTCCAGAAAACACCGATAATCCATCTGAGAATGGAATACATTAATGCTAGGAGGTAATGCACTTGTAGTATTGTAAGACACCAAGTTCTATTATTGGTTCATCCAACCTACGTATGTCTAGTTTAATGATTTAGTAGTCAATAGATCACCGATAATCCATCTAAGTATGAAATGCACAGATGTTACGAGGTAATATACGTGTAGTTAAATAAGAAACAAAGTTCTATTATTCGTCCATCCAACCTATGTATGTCTCATTTAGTGATTTTGTAGTCCAAGAAACACGGATTATCCATCTGAGTATGGAATACATCTATTTTAGGAGTGAATACATCCGAGTATGGAATATATAATTTATTAGGGAATACACATGTTGTAATATTTGAAACCAAGTTAAATTTTTTTCTATCAAACCTATATATGACTAACTTAGCGATTTCGTAGTCAAAGAGACACCGATAGTCCATCCCAGTATGGAATTCCTAGATGTTAGCAGGCAATACACGTGTAGTAAGGTACAAAACTATGTTCCATTATTGGTCTATCCAACCTATGTATATCTTGTTTAGTGATTTAGTTATCCTGAAAACACCGATAATCCATCTGAGTATGAAATGCACAGATGTTAGGAGGGAATATACGTGTAGTTAAATAAGAAACAATGTTCTATTATTGGTCCATCCAACCTATAGTTGTCTCATTTAGTGATTTTGTGGTTCAAGAAACACCGATTACCCATCCGAGTATGGAATACACAGATGTTAGGAGGGAATACATCCGAGTATGGAATATATAAAATTTAGTAAGGAATACACGTGTTGTAATATTTGAAATCAAGTTCAATTTTTTTCTATCCAACCTATATATGACTAATTTAGCGATTTAGTAGTCAAAGAGACACCGATAGTCCATCCCAGTATGGAATGCCTAGATGTAAGCAGGCAATACACGTGTAGTAAGGTAGAAAACTATGTTCTATTATTGGTCTATCCAACCTATGTATATCTTGTTTAGTGATTTAGTTGTCCAGAAAACACAGATAATCCATCTGAGAATGGAATATATTAATGCTAGGAGGTAATGCACGTGTAGTAACGTAAGACACCAAGTTCTATTATTGGTTCATCCAACCTACGTATGTCTAGTTTAATGATTTAGTAGTCAATCGACCACCGATAATCCATCTGAGTATGAAATGCACTGATGTTACGAGGTAATATACGTGTAGTTTAATAAGAAACAAAGTTCTACTATTCCTCCATCCAACCTATGTATGTCTCATTTAGTGATTTTGTGGTCCAAGAAACACCGATTACCCATCCGAGTATGGACTACACAAATATTAGGAGGAAATACATCCGAGTATGGAATATATATAATTTAGTAGGGAATACATGTGTTGTAATATTTGAAACCAAGTTAAATTTTTTTCTATCAAACCTATATATAACTAACTTAGCGATTTTGTAGTCAAAGAGACACCGATAGTCCATCCCAGTATGGAATGCCTAGATGTAAGCATGAAATACACGTGTAGTAAGGTAGAAAACTACGTTCCATTATTGGTCTATCCAACCTATGTATATCTTGTTTTGTGATTCTGTTATCCAGAAAACACCGATAATCCATCTGAGAATGGAATACATTAATGCTAAGAGGTAATGCACTTGTAGTATTGTAAGACACCAAGTTCTATTATTGGTTCATCCAACCTACGTATGTCTAGTTTAATGATTTAGTAGTCAATAGATCACCGATAATCCATCTGAGTATGAAATACACAGATGTTACGAGGTACTATACGTGTAGTTAAATAAGAAACCAAGTTGTATTATTGGTCCATCCAACCTATGTATGTCTTATTTAGTGATTTTGTAGTCCAAGAAACGCCGATTAGCCATCTGAGTATGGAATACACGTGTTGTAATATTTGAAACCAAGTTCCATTTTTTTCTATCCAACCTATATATGACTAATTTAGTGATTTAGTAGTCAAAGAGACACCGATAGTCCATCCCAGTATGGAATGCCTAGATGTTAGCAGGCAATACACGCGTAGTAAGGTAGAAAACTATGTTCTATTATTGGTCTATCCAACCTATGTATATCTTGATTAGTGATTTAGTTTTCCAAAAAACACCGATAATCCATCTGAGAATGGAATACATTAATGCTAGGAGGTAATGCACGTGTAGAAATATATGACACCAAGTTCTATTATTGGTTCATCCAACCTACGTATGTCTAGTTTAATGATTTAGTAGTCAATGGATCCCTGATAATCCATCTGAGTATGAAATGCACAGATGTTACGAGGTAATATACGTGTAGTAAAATAAGAAACAAAGTTCTATTATTCGTTCATCCAACCTATGTATGTCTCATTTAGTGATATTGTAGTCCAAGAAACATCGACTATCCATCTGAGTATGGAATACATCTATTTTAGTAGTGAATACATCCGAGTATGGAATATATATAATTTATTAGGGAATACACATGTTGTAATGTTTGAAACAAAGTTAAATTTTTTTCTATCAAACCTATATATAACTAACTTAGCGATTTTGTAGTCAAAGAGACACCGATAGTCCATCTCAGTATGGAATGCCTAGATGTAAGCATGAAATACACGTGTAGTAAGGTAGAAAACTATGTTCCATTATTGGTCTATCCAACCTATGTATATCTTGTTTTGTGATTCTGTTATCCAGAAAACACCGATAATCCATCTGAGAATGGAATACATTAATGCTAGGAGGTAATGCACTTGTAGTATTGTAAGACACCAAGTTCTATTATTGGTTCATCCAACCTACGTATGTCTAGTTTAATGATTTAGTAGTCAATAGATCACCGATAATCCATCTAAGTATGAAATGCATAAATGTTACGAGGTAATATGCGTTTAGTTAAATAAGAAACCAAGATCTATTATTGGTCCATCCAACCTATGTATGTCTCATTTAGTGATTTTGTAGTCCAAGATACACCGATTATCCATCTGAGTATGGAATACACAGATGCTAGGAGGGAATACATCCGAGTATGGAATATATATAATTTAGTAGGGAATACACCTGTTGTAATATTTGAAACCAAGTTAATTTTTTTTCTATCCAACCTATATAAGACTAATTTAGCGATTTAGTAGTCAAAGAGACACCGATAGTCCATCCCAGTATGGAATGCCTAGATGTAAGCAGGCAATACACGTGTAGTAAGGTAGAAAACTATGTTCTATTATTGGTCTATCCAACTTATGTATATCTTTTTTAGTGCTTTAGTTGTCCAGAAAACACCGATAATCCATCTAAGAATGGAATACATTAATGCTAGGAGGTAATGCACGTGTAGTAATGTAAGACACCAAGTTCTATTATTGGTTCATCAAACCTACGTATGTCTAGTTTAATGATTTAGTAGTCAATCGACCACCGATAATCCATCTGAGTATGAAATGCACTGATGTTACGAGGTAATATGTGTGTAGTTAAATAAGAAACAATGTTCTATTTTTGGTCCATCCAACCTATGTTTGTCTCATTTAGTGATTTTGTGGTTCAAGAAACACCGATTACCCATCCGAGTATGGAATACACAGATGTTAGGAGGGAATACATCCGAGTATGGAATATATAAAATTTAGTAAGGAATACACGTGTTGTAATATTTGAAATCAAGTTCAATTTTTTTCTATCCAACCTATATATGACTAATTTAGCGATTTAGTAGTCAAAGAGACACCGATAGTCCATCCCAGTATGGAATGCCTAGATGTAAGCAAGCAATACACGTGTAGTAAGGTAGAAAACTATGTTCTATTATTGGTCTATCCAACCTATGTATATCTTGTTTAGTGATTTAGTTGTCTTGAAAAAACAGATAATCCATCTGAGAATGGAATACATTAATGCTAGGAGGTAATGCACGTGTAGTAATGTAAGGCACCAAGTTCTATTATTGGTTCATCAAACCTACGTATGTCTAGTTTAATGATTTAGTAGTCAATCGACCACCGATAATCCATCTGAGTATGAAATGCACTGATGTTACGAGGTAATATGCGTGTAGTTAAATAAGAAACAATGTTCTATTTTTGGTTCATCCAACCTATGTTTGTCTCATTTAGTGATTTTGTAGTCCAAGAAACACCGATTACCCATCCGAGTATGGAATACACCAATGTTAGGAGGGAATACATCCTAGTATGGAATATATATAATTTATTAGGGAATACACATGTTGTAATATTTGAAACCAAGTTAATTTTTTTTATATCCAACCTATATAAGACTAATTTAGCGATTTAGTAGTCAAAGATACACCAATAGTCCATCCCAGTATGGAATGCCTAGATGTAAGCAGGCAATACACGTGTAGTAAGGTACAAAACTATGTTCTATTATTGGTCTATCCAACCTATGTATATCTTGTTTAGTGATTTAGTTGTCCAAAAAACACCGATAATCCATCTAAGAATGGAATACATTAATGCTAGGAGGTAATGCACGTGTAGTAATGTAAGACACCAAGTTCTATTATTGGTTCATCAAACCTACGTATGTCTAGTTTAATGATTTAGTAGTCAATCGACCACCGATAATCCATCTGAGTATGAAATGCACTGATGTTACGAGGTAATATGTGTGTAGTTAAATAAGAAACAATGTTCTATTTTTGGTCCATCCAACCTATGTTTGTCTCATTTAGTGATTTTGTAGTCCAAGAAACACCCATTACCCATCCGAGTATGGAATACACCAATGTTAGGAGTGAATACATCCTAGTATGGAATATATATAATTTAGTAGGGAATACATGTGTTGTAATATTTGAAACCAAGTTAATTTTTTTTATATCCAACCTATATAAGACTAATTTAGCGATTTAGTAGTCAAAGAGACACCAATAGTCCATCCCAGTATGGAATGCCTAGATGTAAGCAGGCAATACACGTGTAGTAAGGTACAAAACTATGTTCTATTATTGGTCTATCCAACCTATGTATATCTTGTTTAGTGATTTAGTTGTCCAAAAAACACCGATAATCCATCTAAGAATGGAATACATTAATGCTAGGAGGTAATGCACGTGTAGTAATGTAAGACACCAAGTTCTATTATTGGTTCATCCAACCTACGTATGTCTAGTTTAATGATTTACTAGTCAATGGATCACCGATAATCCATCTGAGTATGAAATGCACAGATGTTACGAGGTAATATACGTGTAGTAAAATAAGAAACAAAGTTCTATTATTCGTTCATCCAACCTATGTATGTCTCATTTGGTGATATTGTAGTCCAAGAAACACCGATTATCCATCTGAGTATGGAATACATCTATTTTAGGAGTGAATACATCCGAGTATGGAATATATATAATTATTAGGGAATACACATGTTGTAATGTTTGAAACAAAGTTAAATTTTTTTCTATCAAACCTATATATGACTAACTTAGCGATTTAGTAGTCAAAGAGACACCGATAGTCCATCCCAGTATGGAATGCCTAGATGTAAGCAGGCAATACACGTGTAGTAAGGTAGAAAACTATGTTCTATTATTGGTCTATCCAACCTATGTATATCTTGTTTAGTGATTTAGTAGTCCAAAAATCACCGATAATCCATCTGAGAATGGAATACATCAATGCTAGGAGGTAATGCACGAGTAGTAATGTAAGACACCAAGTTCTATTATTGGTTCATCCAACCTAGGTATGTCTAGTTTAATGATTTAGTAGTCAATGGATAACCGATAATCCATCTGAGTATGAAATGCACAGATGTTACGAGGTAATATACGTGTAGTTAAATAAGAAACAAAGTTCTATTATTCGTCCATCCAACCTATGTATGTCTCATTTAGTGATTTTATAGTCCAAGAAACACCGATTACCCATCCGAGTATGGAATACACAAATAATAGGAGGAAATACATCCGAGTATGGAATATATATAATTTAGTAGGGAATACATGTGTTGTAATATTTGAAACCAAGTTAATTTTTTTTCTATCCAACCTATATAAGACTAATTTAGTGATTTAGTAGTCAAAGAGACACCGATAGTCCATCCCAGTATGGAATGCCTAGATGTAAGCAGGCAATACACGTGTAGTAAGGTACAAAACTATGTTCTATTATTGGTCTATCCAGCCTATGTATATATTGTTTAGTGATTTAGTTGTCCAAAAAACACCGATAATCCATCTGAGAATGGAATACATTAATGCTAGGAGGTAATGCACTTGTAGTATTGTAAGACACCAAGTTCTATTATTGGTTCATCCAACCTACGTATGTCTAGTTTAATGATTTAGTAGTCAATAGATCACCGATAATCCATCTAAGTATGAAATGCACTGATGTTACGAGGTAATATGCGTGTAGTTAAACAAGAAACCAAGTTCTATTATTGGTCCATCCAACCTATGTTGGTCTCATTTAGTGATTTTGTAGTCCAAGAAACACCGATTACCCATCCGAGTATGGAATACACAAATGTTAGGAGGAAATACATCTGAGTATGGAATATATATAATTTAGTAGGGAATACATGTGTTGTAATATTTGAAACCAAGTTAATTTTTTTTCTATCCAACCTATATAAGACTAATTTAGCGATTTAGTAGTCAAAGAGACACCGATAGTCCATCCCAGTATGGAATGCCTAGATGTAAGCAGGCAATACACGTGTAGTAAGGTAGAAAACTATGTTCTATTATTGGTCTATCCAACCTATGTATATATTGTTTAGTGATTTAGTTGTCCAAAAAACACCGATAATCCATCTGAGAATGGAATACATTAATGCTAGGAGGTAATGCACTTGTAGTATTGTAAGACACCAAGTTCTATTATTGGTTCATCCAACCTAGGTATGTCTAGTTTAATGATTTAGTAGTCAATGGATAACCGATAATCCATCTGAGTATGAAATGCACAGATGTTACGAGGTAATATACGTGTAGTTAAATAAGAAACAAAGTTCTACTATTCGTCCATCCAACCTATGTATGTCTCATTTAGTGATTTTCTAGTCCAAGAAACACCGATTATCCATCTGATTATGGAATTCATCTATTTTAGGAGGGAATACATCCGAGTATGGAATATATATAATATATTAGGGAATACACATGTTGTAATATTTGAAACCAAGTTAATTTTTTTCTATCAAACCTATATATGACTAACTTAGCGATTTCGTTGTCAAAGAGACACCGATAGTCCATCCCAGTATGGAATGCCTAGATGTAAGCAGGAAATAGACGTGTAGTAAGGTACAAAACTATGTTCTATTATTGGTCCATCCAACCTATGTTGGTCTCATTTAGTGATTTTGTAGTCCAAGAAACACCGATTACCCATCCGAGTATGGAATACACAAATATTAGGAGGGAATATATCGGAGTATAGAATATATATAATTTAGTAGGGAATACACGTGTTGTAATATTTGAAACCAAGTTAAATTTTTTTCTATCAAACCAATATATAACTAACTTAGAGATTTTGTAGTCAAAGAGACACCGAAAGTCCATCCCAGTATGGAATGCCTAGATGTAAGCAGGAAATACACGTGTAGTAAGGTAGAAAACTATGTTCCATTATTGGTCTATCCAACCTATGTATATCTTGTTTAGTGATTTAGTTATCTAGAAAACACCGATAATCCATCTGAGAATGGAATACATTAATGCTAGGAGGTAATGCACTTGTAGTATTGTAAGACACCAAGTTCTATTATTGGTTCATCCAACCTACGTATGTCTAGTTTAATGATTTAGTAGTCAATAGATCACCGATAATCCATCTAAGTATGAAATGCACAGATGTTACGAGGTAATATACGTGTAGTTAAATAAGAAACAAAGTTCTATTATTCGTCCATCCAACCTATGTATGTCTCATTTAGTGATTTTGTAGTCCAAGAAACACCGATTACCCATCCGATTATGGAATACACAGATGTTAGGAGGGAATACATCCGAGTATGGAATATATATAATTTAGTAGGGAATACACGTGTTGTAATATATGAAACAAAGTTAATTTTTTTTCTATCCAACCTATATAAGACTACTTTAGCGATTTAGTAGTCAAAGAGACACCGATAGTCCATCCTAGTATGGAATGCCTAGATGTAAGCAGGCAATATACGTGTAGTAAGGTAGAAAACTATGTTCTATTATTGGTCTATCCAACCTATGTATATCTTGTTTAGTGATTTAGTTGTCCAAAAAACACCGATAATCCATCTGAGAATGGAATACATTAATGCTAGGAGGTAATGCACGTGTAGAAATATATGACACCAAGTTCTATTATTGGTTCATCCAACCTACGTATGTCTAGTTTAATGATTTAGTAGTCAATGGATCCCT
Source organism: Capsicum rhomboideum (assembly GCA_031232105.1). Classification (NCBI taxonomy): domain Eukaryota; kingdom Viridiplantae; phylum Streptophyta; class Magnoliopsida; order Solanales; family Solanaceae; genus Capsicum; species Capsicum rhomboideum. The sequence continues at coordinate 58,139,542 of CP124710.1, read as the reverse complement.
GATAATCCATCTAAGTATGAAATGCACAGATGTTACGAGGTAATATACGTGTAGTTAAATAAGAAACAATGTTCTATTATTGGTCCATCCAACCTATATTTGTCTCATTTAGTGATTTTGTGGTTCAAGAAACACCGATTACCCATTCGAGTATGGAATACACAGATGTTAGGAGGGAATACATCCGAGTATGGAATATATAAAATTTAGTAAGGAATACACGTGTTGTAATATTTGAAATCAAGTTCAATTTTTTTCTATCCAACCTATATATGACTAATTTAGCGATTTAGTAGTCAACGAGACACCGATAGTCCACCCCAGTATGGAATGCCTAGATGTTACTAGGCAATAGACGTGTAGTAAGGTAGAAAACTCTATTCTATTATTAGTCTGTCCAACCTATGTATATCTCGTTTAGTGATTTAGTTGTCCAAAAAACACATATAATCCATCTGAGAATGGAATACATTAATGCTAGGAGGTAATGCACGTGTAATAATGTAAGACACGATCCTACCTACATATGTCTAGTTTAATGATTTAGTAGTCAATGGATCACCGATAATTCATCTGGGTATGACATGCACAGATGTTACGAGGTAATATACGTGTAGTTAAATAAGAAACCAAGTTCTATTATTGGTCCATCCAACCTATGTATGTCTCATTTAGTGATTTTGTAGTCCAAAAAACACCGATTATCCATCTGAGTATGGAATACACATATGATAGGAGGGAATACATCCGAGTATGGAATATATATAATTTAGTAGGGAATACACGTGTTGTAATATTTGAAACCAAGTTAATTTTTTTTCTATCCAACCTATATATGACTAATTTAGCGATTTAGTAGTCAAAGAGACACTGATAGTCCATCCCAGTATGGAATGACTAGATGTTAGCAGGCAATACATGTGTAGTAAGGTAGAAAACTATGTTCTATTATTGGTCTATCCAACCTATGAATATCTTGTTTAGTGATTTAGTAGTCTAAAAAACACCGATAATCCATCTGAGAATGGAATACATTAATGCTAGGAGGTATTGCACGTGTAGTAATGTAAGACCCCAAGTTCTATTATTGGTTCATCCAACCTACGTATGTCTAGTTTAATTATTTAGTAGTCAATGGATCACCGATAATCCATCTGAGTATGAAATGCACAGATGTTACGAGGTAATATACGTGTAGTAAAATAAGAAACAAAGTTCTATTTTTCGTTCATCCAACCTATGTATGTCTCATTTAGTGATTTTGTAGTCCAAGAAACACCGATTATTCATCTGAGTATGGAATACATCTATTTTAGGAGTGAATACATCCGAGTATGGAATATATATAATTTATTAGGGAATACACATGTTGTAATATTTGAAACAAAGTTAAATTTTTTTCTATCAAACCTATATATGAATAACTTAGCGATTTAGTAGTCAAAGAGACACCGATAGTCCATCCCAGTATGGAATGCCTAGATGTAAGCAGGAAATACACGTGTAGTAAGGTAGAAAACTATGTTCTATTATTGGTCTATCCAACCTATGTATATCTCGTTTAGTGATTTAGTAGTCCAAAAATCACCGATAATCCATCTGAGAATGGAATACATTAATGCTAGGAGGAGATGCACGAGTAGTAATGTAAGACACCAAGTTCTATTATTGGTTCATCCAACCTACGTATGTCTAGTTTAATGATTATGGATCATCGATAATCCATCTGAGTATGAAATGCATAAATGTTACGAGGTAATATGCGTTTAGTTAAATAAGAAACCAAGTTCTATTATTGGTCCATCCAACCTATGTATGTCTCATTTAGTGATTTTGTAGTCCAAGATACACCGATTATCCATCTGAGTATGGAATACACAGATGCTAGGAGGGAATACATCCGAGTATGGAATATATATAATTTAGTAGGGAATACACGTGTTGTAATATTTGAAACCAAGTTAAAAAATTTTCTATCCAACCTATATATGACTAATTTAGTGATTTAGTAGTCAAAGAGACACCGATAGTCCATCCCAGTATGGAATGCCTAGATGTTAGCAGGCAATACACGTGTAGTAAGGTAGAAAACTATGTTATATGATTGGTCTATCTAACCTATGTATATCTTATTTAGTGAATTAGTAGTCCAAAAAACACTGATAATCCATCTGAGAATGGAATACATTAATCCTAGGAGGTAATGCACGTGTAGTAATGTAAGACACCAAGTTCTATTATTGGTGCATCCAACCTACGTATGTCTAGTTTAGTGATATAGTAGTAAATGGATCCCTGATAATCCATCTGAGTATGAAATGCACAGATTTTACGAGGTAATATACGTGTAGTTGAATAAGAAACCAGTTTCTATTATTTGTCCATCCAACCTATGTTTGCCTCATTTAGTGATTTTGCAGTCCAGGAAACACTGATTACCCATCCGAGTATGGAATATATAGATGTTAGGAGGGAATACATCCGAGTATGGAATATATATAATTTTGTACGGTATACACATGTTGTAATATTTGAAACCAAGTTAATTTTTTTTCTATTCAACCTATATATGAATAATTTAGTGATTTAGTAGTCAAAGAGACACCGATAGTCCACCCCAGTATGGAATGCCTAGATGTTACTAGGCAATAGACGTGTAGTAAGGTAGAAAATTCTATTCTATTATTAGTCTGTCCACCCTATGTATATCTCGTTTAGTGATTTAGTTGTCCAAAAAACACATATAATCCATCTGAGAATGGAATACATTAATGCTAGGAGGTAATGCACGTGTAATAATGTAAGACACGATCCTACCTACATATGTCTAGTTTAATGATTTAGTAGTCAATGGATCACCGATAATTCATCTGGGTATGACATGCACAGATGTTACGAGGTAATATACGTGTAGTTAAATAAGAAACCAAGTTCTATTATTGGTCCATCCAACCTATGTATGTCTCATTTAGTGATTTTGTAGTCCAAGAAACACCGATTATCCATCTGAGTATGGAATACACAGATGATAGGAGGGAATACATCCGAGTATGGAATATATATAATTTAGTAGGGAATACACGTGTTGTAATATTTGAAACCAAGTTAATTTTTTTTCTATCCAACCTATATATGACTAATTTAGCGATTTACTAGTCAAAGAGACACTGATAGTCCATCCCAGTATGGAATGACTAGATGTTAGCAGGCAATACATGTGTAGTAAGGTAGAAAACTATGTTCTATTATTGGTCTATCCAACCTATGAATATCTTGTTTAGTGATTTAGTAGTCTAAAAAACACCGATAATCCATCTGAGAATGGAATACATTAATGCTAGGAGGTAATGCACCTGTAGTAATGTAAGTCCCCAAGTTCTATTATTGGTTCATCCAACCTACGTATGTCTAGTTTAATTATTTAGTAGTCAATGGATCACCGATAATCCATCTGAGTATGAAATGCACAGATGTTACGAGGTAATATACGTGTAGTAAAATAAGAAACAAAGTTCTATTTTTCGTTCATCCAACCTATGTATGTCTCATTTAGTGATTTTGTAGTCCAAGAAACACCGATTATTCATCTGAGTATGGAATACATCTATTTTAGGAGTGAATACATCCGAGTATGGAATATATATAATTTATTAGGGAATACACATGTTGTAATATTTGAAACAAAGTTAAATTTTTTTCTATCAAACCTATATATGAATAACTTAGCGATTTAGTAGTCAAAGAGACACCGATAGTCCATCCCAGTATGGAATGCCTAGATGTAAGCAGGAAATACACGTGTAGTAAGGTAGAAAACTGTGTTCTATTATTGGTCTATCCAACCTATGTATATCTTGTTTAGTGATTTAGTAGTCCAAAAATCACCGATAATCCATCTGAGAATGGAATACATTAATGCTAGGAGGTAATGCACGAGTAGTAATGTAAGACACCAAGTTCTATTATTGGTTCATCCAACCTACGTATGTCTAGTTTAATGATTATGGATCACCGATAATCCATCTGAGTATGAAATGCATAAATGTTACGAGGTAATATGCGTTTAGTTAAATAAGAAACCAAGTTCTATTATTGGTCCATCCAACCTATGTATGTCTCATTTAGTGATTTTGTAGTCCAAGATACACCGATTATCCATCTGAGTATGGAATACACAGATGCTAGGAGGGAATACATCCGAGTATGGAATATATATAATTTAGTAGGGAATACACGTGTTGTAATATTTGAAACCAAGTTAAAAAATTTTCTATCCAACCTATATATGACTAATTTAGTGATTTAGTAGTCAAAGAGACACCGATAGTCCATCCCAGTATGGAATGCCTAGATGTTAGCAGGCAATACACGTGTAGTAAGGTAGAAAACTATGTTATATGATTGGTCTATCTAACCTATGTATATCTTATTTAGTGAATTAGTAGTCCAAAAAACACTGATAATCCATCTGAGAATGGAATACATTAATGCTAGGAGGTAATGCACGTGTAGTAATGTAAGACACCAAGTTCTATTATTGGTGCATCCAACCTACGTATGTCTAGTTTAGTGATATAGTAGTAAATGGATCCCTGATAATCCATCTGAGTATGAAATGCACAGATTTTACGAGGTAATATACGTGTAGTTAAATAAGAAACCAGTTTCTATTATTTGTCCATCCAACCTATGTTTGCCTCATTTAGTGTTTTTGCAGTCCAGGAAACACTGATTACCCATCCGAGTATGGAATATATAGATGTTAGGAGGGAATACATCCGAGTATGGAATATATATAATTTTGTACGGTATACACATGTTGTAATATTTGAAACCAAGTTAATTTTTTTTCTATTCAACCTATATATGAATAATTTAGTGATTTAGTAGTCAAAGAGACACCGATAGTCCACCCCAGTATGGAATGCCTAGATGTTACTAGGCAATAGACGTGTAGTAAGGTAGAAAACTCTATTCTATTATTAGTCTGTCCAACCTATGTATATCTCATTTAGTGATTTAGTTGTCCAAAAAACACATATAATCCATCTGAGAATGGAATACATTAATGCTAGGAGGTAATGCACGTGTAATAATGTAAGACACGATCCTACCTACATATGTCTAGTTTAATGATTTAGTAGTCAATGGATCACCGATAATTCATCTGGGTATGACATGCACAGATGTTACGAGGTAATATACGTGTAGTTAAATAAGAAACCAAGTTCTCTTCTTGGTCCATCCAACCTATGTATGTCTCATTTAGTGATTTTGTAGTCCAAGAAACACCGATTATCCATCTGAGTATGGAATACACAGATGATAGGAGGGAATACATCCGAGTATGGAATATATATAATTTAGTAGGGAATACACGTGTTGTAATATTTGAAACCAAGTTAATTTTTTTTCTATCCAACCTATATATGACTAATTTAGTGATTTAGTAGTCAAAGAGACACTGATAGTCCATCCCAGTATGGAATGACTAGATGTTAGCAGGCAATACATGTGTAGTAAGGTAGAAAACTATGTTCTATTATTGGTCTATCCAACCTATGAATATCTTGTTTAGTGATTTAGTAGTCTAAAAAACACCGATAATCCATCTGAGAATGGAATACATTAATGCTAGGAGGTAATGCACGTGTAGTAATGTAAGACACCAAGTTCTGTTATTGGTTCATCCAACCTACGTATGTCTAGTTTAATTATTTAGTAGTCAATGGATCCCTGATAATTCATCTGAGTATGAAATGCAAGGATGTTACGAGGTAATACACGTGTAGTTAAATAAGAAACAAAGTTCTATTATTGGTCCATCCAACCTATGTTTGTCTCATTTAGTGATTTTTTAGTCCAAGAAACACCGATTACCCATCCGAGTATGGAATACACAGTTGTTAGGAGGGAATACATCCGAGTATGGAATATATATAATTTAGTAGGGAATACACGTGTTGTAATAGTTGAAACCAAGTTAAATTTTTTTCTATCCAACCTATATATGACTAATTTAGCGATTTAGTAGTCAAAGAGACACCGATAGTCCATCCCAGTATGGAATACCTAGATGTAAGCAGGCAATATACGTGTAGTAAGGTAGAAAACTATGTTCTATTATTGTTCTATCCAACCTATGTATATATTGTTTCGTGATTTAGTTGTCCAAAAAACACCGATAATCCATCTGAGAATGGAATAACTTAATGCTCGGAGGTAATGCACGTGTAGTAATATAAGACACCAAGTTCTATTATTGGTTCATCCAACCAACATATGCCTAGTTTAATGATTTAGTAGTCAATGGATAATCGATAATCCATCTGAGTATGAAATGCACAGATGTTACGAGGTAATATACGAGTAGTTTAATAAGAAACTAGGTTCTATTATTGGTCCATCCAACCTATGTATGTCTCATTTAGTGATTTTGTAGTTCGAGAAACGCCGATTATGGAATACACAGATGTTAGGAGGGAATACATCCGAGTATGGAATATATATAATTTAGTAGGGAATACACGTGTTGTAATATTTGAAACCAAGTTAAATTTTTTTCTATCCAACCTATATATTACTAATTTAGTGATTTCGTAGTCAAAGAGACACCGATAGTCCATCCCAGTATGGAATGCCTAGATGTTAGCAGGCAATACACGTGTAGTAAGGTAGAAAACTATGTTCTATTATTGGTCTATCCAACCTATGTATATATTGTTTAGTGATTTAGTAGTCTAAAAAACACCGATAATCCATCTGAGAATGGAATACATTAATGCTAGGAGGTAATGCACGTGTAGTAATGTAAGACACCAAGTTCTATTATTGGTTCATCCAACCTACGTATGTCTAGTTTAATGATTTACTAGTCAATGGATCCCAGATAATTCATCTGAGTATGAAATGCACAGATGTTACGAGGTAATACACGTGTAGTTAAATAAGAAACAAAGTTCTATTATTGGTCCATCCAACCTATGTTTGTCTCATTTAGTGATTTTTTAGTCCAAGAAACACCGATTACCCATCCGAGTATGGAATACACAGTTGTTAGGAGGGAATACATCCGAGTATGGAATATATATAATTTAGTAGGGAATACATGTGTTGTAATAGTTGAAACCAAGTTAAATTTTTTTCTATCCAACCTATATATGACTAATTTAGCGATTTAGTAGTCAAACAAACACCGATAGTCCATCCCAGTATGGAATGCCTAGATGTAAGCAGGCAGTATACGTGTAGTAAGGTAGAAAAGTATGTTCTATTATTGGTCTATCCAACCTATGTATATATTTTGTTTAGTGATTTAGTTGTCCAAAAAACACCGATAATCCATCTGAGAATGGAATACATTTATGCTAGGAGGTAATGCACGTGTAGTAATGTAAGACACCAAGTTCTATTATTGGTTCAACCAACCTACGTATGTCTAGTTTAACGATTTAGTAGTCAATGGATCACCGATAATCTATCTGAGTATGAAATGCACTGATGTTACGAGGTAATATACGTGTAGTTAAATAAGAAACCAAGTTCTATTATTGGTCCATCCAGCCTATGTATGTCTCATTTAGTGATTTTGTAGTCCAAAATACACCGATTATCCATCTGAGTATGGAATACACAGATGTTAGGAGGAATATATCCGAGTAGAGAATATATATAATTTAGTAGGGAATACACGTGTTGTAATATTTGAAACCAAGTTAAATTTTTTTCTATCCAACCTATATATGACTAATATAGTGATTTAGTAGTCAAAGAGACACCGATAGTCCATCATAGTATGGAATGCCTAGATGTTAGCAGGCAATACACGCGTAGTAAGGTAGAAAACTATGTTCTATTATTGGTCTATCCAACCTATAAATATCTTGTTTAGTGATTTAGTAGTCTAAAAAACACCGATAATCCATCTTAGAATGGAATACATTAATGCTAGGAGGTAATGCACGTGTAGTAATGTAAGACACCAAGTTCTATTATTGGTTCATCCAACCTACGTATGACTAGTTTAATGATTTAGTAGTCAATGGATCCCTGATAATCCATCTGAGTATGAAATGCACAGATGTTCCGAGGTAATACACGTGTAGTTAAATAAGAAACAAAGTTCTATTATTGGTCCATCCAACCTATGTTTGTCTCATTTAGTGATTTTGTAGTCCAAGAAACACCGATTACCCATCCGAGTATGGAATACACAGATGTTAGGAGGGAATACATCCGTGTATGGAATATATATAATTTAGTAGGGAATACACGTGTTGCAATAGTTGAAACCAAGTTAAATTTTTTTCTATCCAACCTATATATGACTAATTTAGCGATTTAGTAGTCAAAGAGACACCGATAGTGCATCCCAGTATGGAATGCCTAGATGTAAGCAGGCAATATACGTGTAGTAAGGTAGAAAACTATGTTCTATTATTGGTCTATCCAACCTATGTATATGTTGTTTAGTGATTTAGTTGTCCAAAAAACACCGATAATCCATTTTAGAATGGAATACATTAATGCTAGGAGGTAATGCACGTGTAGTAATGTAAGACACCAAGTTCTATTATTGGTTCATCCAACCTACGTATGTCTAGTTTAACGATTTAGTAGTCAATGGATCACCGATAATCTATCTGAGTATGAAATGCACAGATGTTACGAGGTAATATACGTGTAGTTAAATAAGAAACTAGGTTCTATTATTGGTCCATCCAACCTATGTATGTCTCATTTAGTGATTTTGTAGTCCAAGATACACCGATTACCCATCCGATTATGGAATACACAGATGTTAGGAGGGAATACATCCGAGTATGGAATATATATAATTTAGTTGGGAATACACGTGTTGTAATATTTGAAACCAAGTTCCATTTTTTTCTATCAAACCTATATATGACTAATTTAATGATTTAGCAGTCAAAGAGACACCGATAGTCCATCCCAGTATGGAATGCCTAGATGTAAGCAGGCAATATACGTGTAGTAAGGTAGAAAACTATTTTCTATTATTGGTCTATCCAACCTATGTATATATTGTTTAGTGATTTAGTTGTCCAAAAAACACCGATAATCCATCTGAGAATGGAATACATTAATGCTAGGAGGTAATGCACGTGTAGTAATGTAAGACACCAAGTTCTATTATTGGTTCATCCAACCTACGTATGTCTAGTTTAACGATTTAGTAGTCAATGGATAATCGATAATCCATCTGAGTATGAAATGCACAGATGTTACGAGGTAATATACGTGTAGTTTAATAAGAAACTAGGTTCTATTATTGGTCCATCCAACCTATGTATGTCTCATTTAGTGATTTTGTAGTCCAAGATACACCGATTACCCATCCGATTATGGAATACACAGATGTTAGGAGGGAATACATCCGAGTATGGAATATATATAATTTAGTTGGGAATACACGTGTTGTAATATTTGAAACCAAGTTCCATTTTTTTCTATCAAACCTATATATGACTAATTTAATGATTTAGCAGTCAAAGAGACACCGATAGTCCATCCCAGTATGGAATGCCTAGATGTAAGCAGGCAATATACGTGTAGTAAGGTAGAAAACTATTTTCTATTATTGGTCTATCCAACCTATGTATATATTGTTTAGTGATTTAGTTGTCCAAAAAACACCGATAATCCATCTGAGAATGGAATACATTAATGCTAGGAGGTAATGCACGTGTAGTAATGTAAGACACCAAGTTCTATTATTGTTTCATCCAACCTACGTATGTCTAGTTTAACGATTTAGTAGTCAATGGATAATCGATAATCCATCTGAGTATGAAATGCACAGATGTTACGAGGTAATATACGTGTAGTTAAATAAGAAACCAAGTTCTCTTCTTGGTCCATCCAACCTATGTATGTCTCATTTAGTGATTTTGTAGTCCAAGAAACACCGATTATCCATCTGAGTATGGAATACACAGATGATAGGAGGGAATACATCCGAGTATGGAATATATATAATTTAGTAGGGAATACACGTGTTGTAATATTTGAAACCAAGTTAATTTTTTTTCTATCCAACCTATATATGACTAATTTAGTGATTTAGTAGTCAAAGAGACACTGATAGTCCATCCCAGTATGGAATGACTAGATGTTAGCAGGCAATACATGTGTAGTAAGGTAGAAAACTATGTTCTATTATTGGTCTATCCAACCTATGAATATCTTGTTTAGTGATTTAGTAGTCTAAAAAACACCGATAATCCATCTGAGAATGGAATACATTAATGCTAGGAGGTAATGCACGTGTAGTAATGTAAGACACCAAGTTCTGTTATTGGTTCATCCAACCTACGTATGTCTAGTTTAATTATTTAGTAGTCAATGGATCCCTGATAATTCATCTGAGTATGAAATGCAAGGATGTTACGAGGTAATACACGTGTAGTTAAATAAGAAACAAAGTTCTATTATTGGTCCATCCAACCTATGTTTGTCTCATTTAGTGATTTTTTAGTCCAAGAAACACCGATTACCCATCCGAGTATGGAATACACAGTTGTTAGGAGGGAATACATCCGAGTATGGAATATATATAATTTAGTAGGGAATACACGTGTTGTAATAGTTGAAACCAAGTTAAATTTTTTTCTATCCAACCTATATATGACTAATTTAGCGATTTAGTAGTCAAAGAGACACCGATAGTCCATCCCAGTATGGAATACCTAGATGTAAGCAGGCAATATACGTGTAGTAAGGTAGAAAACTATGTTCTATTATTGTTCTATCCAACCTATGTATATATTGTTTCGTGATTTAGTTGTCCAAAAAACACCGATAATCCATCTGAGAATGGAATAACTTAATGCTCGGAGGTAATGCACGTGTAGTAATATAAGACACCAAGTTCTATTATTGGTTCATCCAACCAACATATGCCTAGTTTAATGATTTAGTAGTCAATGGATAATCGATAATCCATCTGAGTATGAAATGCACAGATGTTACGAGGTAATATACGAGTAGTTTAATAAGAAACTAGGTTCTATTATTGGTCCATCCAACCTATGTATGTCTCATTTAGTGATTTTGTAGTTCGAGAAACGCCGATTATGGAATACACAGATGTTAGGAGGGAATACATCCGAGTATGGAATATATATAATTTAGTAGGGAATACACGTGTTGTAATATTTGAAACCAAGTTAAATTTTTTTCTATCCAACCTATATATTACTAATTTAGTGATTTCGTAGTCAAAGAGACACCGATAGTCCATCCCAGTATGGAATGCCTAGATGTTAGCAGGCAATACACGTGTAGTAAGGTAGAAAACTATGTTCTATTATTGGTCTATCCAACCTATGTATATATTGTTTAGTGATTTAGTAGTCTAAAAAACACCGATAATCCATCTGAGAATGGAATACATTAATGCTAGGAGGTAATGCACGTGTAGTAATGTAAGACACCAAGTTCTATTATTGGTTCATCCAACCTACGTATGTCTAGTTTAATGATTTACTAGTCAATGGATCCCAGATAATTCATCTGAGTATGAAATGCACAGATGTTACGAGGTAATACACGTGTAGTTAAATAAGAAACAAAGTTCTATTATTGGTCCATCCAACCTATGTTTGTCTCATTTAGTGATTTTTTAGTCCAAGAAACACCGATTACCCATCCGAGTATGGAATACACAGTTGTTAGGAGGGAATACATCCGAGTATGGAATATATATAATTTAGTAGGGAATACATGTGTTGTAATAGTTGAAACCAAGTTAAATTTTTTTCTATCCAACCTATATATGACTAATTTAGCGATTTAGTAGTCAAACAAACACCGATAGTCCATCCCAGTATGGAATGCCTAGATGTAAGCAGGCAGTATACGTGTAGTAAGGTAGAAAAGTATGTTCTATTATTGGTCTATCCAACCTATGTATATATTTTGTTTAGTGATTTAGTTGTCCAAAAAACACCGATAATCCATCTGAGAATGGAATACATTTATGCTAGGAGGTAATGCACGTGTAGTAATGTAAGACACCAAGTTCTATTATTGGTTCAACCAACCTACGTATGTCTAGTTTAACGATTTAGTAGTCAATGGATCACCGATAATCTATCTGAGTATGAAATGCACTGATGTTACGAGGTAATATACGTGTAGTTAAATAAGAAACCAAGTTCTATTATTGGTCCATCCAGCCTATGTATGTCTCATTTAGTGATTTTGTAGTCCAAAATACACCGATTATCCATCTGAGTATGGAATACACAGATGTTAGGAGGAATATATCCGAGTAGAGAATATATATAATTTAGTAGGGAATACATGTGTTGTAATATTTGAAACCAAGTTAAATTTTTTTCTATCCAACCTATATATGACTAATATAGTGATTTAGTAGTCAAAGAGACACCGATAGTCCATCATAGTATGGAATGCCTAGATGTTAGCAGGCAATACACGCGTAGTAAGGTAGAAAACTATGTTCTATTATTGGTCTATCCAACCTATAAATATCTTGTTTAGTGATTTAGTAGTCTAAAAAACACCGATAATCCATCTTAGAATGGAATACATTAATGCTAGGAGGTAATGCACGTGTAGTAATGTAAGACACCAAGTTCTATTATTGGTTCATCCAACCTACGTATGACTAGTTTAATGATTTAGTAGTCAATGGATCCCTGATAATCCATCTGAGTATGAAATGCACAGATGTTACGAGGTAATACACGTGTAGTTAAATAAGAAACAAAGTTCTATTATTGGTCCATCCAACCTATGTTTGTCTCATTTAGTGATTTTGTAGTCCAAGAAACACCGATTACCCATCCGAGTATGGAATACACAGATGTTAGGAGGGAATACATCCGTGTATGGAATATATATAATTTAGTAGGGAATACACGTGTTGCAATAGTTGAAACCAAGTTAAATTTTTTTCTATCCAACCTATATATGACTAATTTAGCGATTTAGTAGTCAAAGAGACACCGATAGTGCATCCCAGTATGGAATGCCTAGATGTAAGCAGGCAATATACGTGTAGTAAGGTAGAAAACTATGTTCTATTATTGGTCTATCCAACCTATGTATATGTTGTTTAGTGATTTAGTTGTCCAAAAAACACCGATAATCCATTTTAGAATGGAATACATTAATGCTAGGAGGTAATGCACGTGTAGTAATGTAAGACACCAAGTTCTATTATTGGTTCATCCAACCTACGTATGTCTAGTTTAACGATTTAGTAGTCAATGGATCACCGATAATCTATCTGAGTATGAAATGCACAGATGTTACGAGGTAATATACGTGTAGTTAAATAAGAAACTAGGTTCTATTATTGGTCCATCCAACCTATGTATGTCTCATTTAGTGATTTTGTAGTCCAAGATACACCGATTACCCATCCGATTATGGAATACACAGATGTTAGGAGGGAATACATCCGAGTATGGAATATATATAATTTAGTTGGGAATACACGTGTTGTAATATTTGAAACCAAGTTCCATTTTTTTCTATCAAACCTATATATGACTAATTTAATGATTTAGCAGTCAAAGAGACACCGATAGTCCATCCCAGTATGGAATGCCTAGATGTAAGCAGGCAATATACGTGTAGTAAGGTAGAAAACTATTTTCTATTATTGGTCTATCCAACCTATGTATATATTGTTTAGTGATTTAGTTGTCCAAAAAACACCGATAATCCATCTGAGAATGGAATACATTAATGCTAGGAGGTAATGCACGTGTAGTAATGTAAGACACCAAGTTCTATTATTGGTTCATCCAACCTACGTATGTCTAGTTTAACGATTTAGTAGTCAATGGATAATCGATAATCCATCTGAGTATGAAATGCACAGATGTTACGAGGTAATATACGTGTAGTTTAATAAGAAACTAGGTTCTATTATTGGTCCATCCAACCTATGTATGTCTCATTTAGTGATTTTGTAGTCCAAGATACACCGATTACCCATCCGATTATGGAATACACAGATGTTAGGAGGGAATACATCCGAGTATGGAATATATATAATTTAGTTGGGAATACACGTGTTGTAATATTTGAAACCAAGTTCCATTTTTTTCTATCAAACCTATATATGACTAATTTAATGATTTAGCAGTCAAAGAGACACCGATAGTCCATCCCAGTATGGAATGCCTAGATGTAAGCAGGCAATATACGTGTAGTAAGGTAGAAAACTATTTTCTATTATTGGTCTATCCAACCTATGTATATATTGTTTAGTGATTTAGTTGTCCAAAAAACACCGATAATCCATCTGAGAATGGAATACATTAATGCTAGGAGGTAATGCACGTGTAGTAATGTAAGACACCAAGTTCTATTATTGTTTCATCCAACCTACGTATGTCTAGTTTAACGATTTAGTAGTCAATGGATAATCGATAATCCATCTGAGTATGAAATGCACAGATGTTACGAGGTAATATACGTGTAGTTTAATAAGAAACTAGGTTCTATTATTGGTCCATCCAACCTATGGATGTCTCATTTAGTGATTTTGTAGTCCAAGATACACCGATTATCCATCTGAGTATGGAATACACAGATGTTAGGAGGGAATATATCGGAGTATAGAATATATATAATTTAGTAGGGAATACACGTGTTGTAATATTTGAAACCAAGTTAAATTTTTTTCTATCCAAACCTATATATGACTAATATAGTGATTTAGTAGTCAAAGAGACACCGATAGTCCATCCCAGTATGGAATGCCTAGATGTTAGCAGGCAATACACGCGTAGTAAGGTAGAAAACTATGTTCTATTATTGGTCTATCCAACCTATTAATATCTTGTTTAGTGATTTAGTAGTCTAAAAAACACCGATAATCCATCTGAGAATGGAATACATTAATGCTAGGAGGTAATGTACGTGTAGTAATGTAAGACACCAAGTTCTATTATTGGTTCATCCAACCTACGTATGTCTAGTTTAATGATTTAGTAGTCAATGGATCACCGATAATCCATCTGAGTATGAAATGCACAAATGTTACGAGGTAATACACGTGTAGTTAACTAAGAAACAAAGTTCTATTATTGGTCCATCCAACCTATGTTTGTCTCATTTAGTGATTTTGTAGTCCAAGAAACACCGATTACCCATCCGAGTATGGAATACACAGATGTTAGGAGGGAATACATCCGAGTATGGAATATATATAATTTAGTAGGGAATAAACGTGTTGTAATAGTTGAAACCAAGTTAAATTTTTTTATATCCAACCTATATATGACTAATTTAGCGATTTAGTAGTCAAACAGACACCGATAGTCCATCCCAGTATGGAATGCCTAGATGTAAGCAGGCAATATACGTGTAGTAAGGTAGAAAACTATGTTCTATTATTGTTCTATCCAACCTATGTATATATTGTTTAGTGATTTAGTTGTCCAAAAAACACCGATAATCCATCTGAGAATGGAATAACTTAATGCTCGGAGGTAATGCACGTGTAGTAATATAAGACACCAAGTTCTATTATTGGTTCATCCAACCAACATATGTCTAGTTTAATGATTTAGTAGTCAATGGATAATCGATAATCCATCTGTGTATGAAATGCACAGATGTTACGAGGTAATATACGTATAGTTTAATAAGAAACTAGGTTCTATTATTGGTCCATCCAACCTATGTATGTCTCATTTAGTGATTTTGTAGTTCGAGAAACGCCGATTATGGAATACACAGATGTTAGGAGGGAATACGTCCGAGTATGGAATATATATAATTTAGTAGGGAATACACGTGTTGTAATATTTGAAACCAAGTTAATTTTTTTTCTATCCAACCTATATAAGACTAATTTAGTGATTTAGTAGTCAAAGAGACACTGATAGTCCATCCCAGTATGGAATGACTAGATGTTAGCAGGCAATACACGTGTAGTAAGGTAGAAAACTATGTTCTATTATTGGTCTATCCAACCTATGAATATCTTGTTTAGTGATTTAGTAGTCTAAAAAAGACCGATAATCCATCTGAGAATGGAATACATTAATGCAAGGAGGTAATGCACGTGTAGTAATGTAAGACACCAAGTTCTATTATTGGTTCATCCAACCTACGTATGTCTAGTTTAATGATTTAGTAGTCAATGGATCCCTGATAATTCATCTGAGTATGAAATGCACAGATGTTACGAGGTAATACACGTGTAGTTAAATAAGAAACAAAGTTCTATTATTGGTCCATCCAACCTATGTTTGTCTCATTTAGTGATTTTGTAGTCCAAGAAACACCGATTACCCATCCGAGTATGGAATACACAGTTGTTAGGAGGGAATACATCCGAGTATGGAATATATATAATTTAGTAGGGAATACACGTGTTGTAATAGTTGAAACCAAGTTAAATTTTTTTCTATCCAACCTATATATAACTAATTTAGCGATTTAGTATTCAAAGAGACACCGATAGTCCATTCCAGTATGGAATGCCTAGATGTAAGCAGGCAATATACGTGTAGTAAGGTAGAAAACTATGTTCTATTATTGGTCTATCCAACCTATGTATATATTGTTTAGTGATTTAGTTGTCCAAAAAACACCGATAATCCATCTGAGAATGGAATACATTAATGCTAGGAGGTAATGCACGTGTAGTAATGTAAGACACCAAGTTCTATTATTGGTTCATCCAACCTACGTATGTCTAGTTTAATGATTTAGTAGTCAATGGATCACCGATAATCTATCTGAGTATGAAATGCACAGATGTTACGAGGTAATATACGTGTAGTTAAATAAGAAACCAAGTTCTATTATTGGTCCATCCAACCTATGTATGTCTCATTTAGTGATTTTGTAGTCCAAGATACACCGATTATCCATCTGAGTATGGAATACACAGATGTTAGGAGGAATATATCCGAGTATAGAATATATATAATTTAGTAGGGAATACACGTGTTGTAATATTTGAAACCAAGTTAAATTTTTTTCTATCCAACCTATATATGACTAATTTAGCGATTTAGTATTCAAAGAGACACCGATAGTCCATCCCAGTATGGAATGGCTAGATGTAAGCAGGCAATATACGTGTAGTAAGGTAGAAAACTATGTTCTATTATTGGTCTATCCAACCTATCAATATCTTGTTTAGTGATTTAGTAGTCTAAAAAACACCGATAATCCATCTGAGAATGGAATACATTAATGCTAGGAGGTAATGCACGTGTAGTAATGTAAGACACCAAGTTCTATTATTGTATCATCCAACCTACGTATGTCTAGTTTAATGATTTAGTAGTCAATGGATACCTGATAATCCATCTGAGTATGAAATGCACAGATGTTACGAGGTAATACACGTGTAGTTAAATAAGAAACAAAGTTCTATTATTGGTCCATCCAACCTATGTTTGTCTCATTTAGTGATTTTGTAGTCCAAGATACACCGATTATCCATCTGAGTATGGAATACACAGATGTTAGGAGGGAATATATCGGAGTATAGAATATATATAATTTAGTAGGGAATACACGTGTTGTAATATTTGAAACCAAGTTAAATTTTTTTCTATCCAACCTATATATGAGTAATATAGTGATTTAGTAGTCAAAGAGACACCGATAGTCCATCCCAGTATGGAATGCGTAGATGTTAGCAGGCAATACACGCGTAGTAAGGTAGAAAACTATGTTCTATTATTGGTCTATCCAACCTATCAATATCTTGTTTAGTGATTTAGTAGTCTAAAAAACACCGATAATCCATCTGAGAAAGGAATACATTAATGCTAGGAGGTAATGCACGTGTAGTAATGTAAGACACCAAGTTCTATTATTGGTTCATCCAACCTACGTATGTCTAGTTTAATGATTTAGTAGTCAATGGATCCCTGATAATCCATCTGAGTATGAAATGCACAGATGTTACGAGGTAATACACGTGTAGTTAAATAAGAAACAAAGTTCTATTATTGGTCCATCCAACCTATGTTTGTCTCATTTAGTGATTTTGTGGTCCAAGAAACACCGATTACCCATCCGAGTATGGAATACACAGATGTTAGGAGGGAATACATCTGAGTATGGAATATATATAATTTAGTAGGGAATACACGTGTTGTAATAGTTGAAATCAAGTTAAATTTTTTTCTATCCAACCTATATATGACTAATTTAGCGATTTAGTAGTCAAAGAGACACCGATAGTCCATCCCAGTATGGAATGCCTAGATGTAAGCAGGCAATATACGTGTAGTAAGGTAGAAAACTATGTTCTATTATTGGTCTATCCAACCTATGTATATATTGTTTAGTGATTTAGTTGTCCAAAAAACACCGATAATCCATCTAAGAATGGAATACATTAATGCTAGGAGGTAATGCACGTGTAGTAATGTAAGACACCAAGTTCTATTATTGGTTCATCCAACCTACGTATGTCTAGTTTAACGATTTAGTAGTCAATGGATCACCGATAATCTATCTGAGTATGAAATGCACAGATGTTACGAGGTAATATACGTGTAGTTTAATAAGAAACTAGGTTCTATTATTGGTCCATCCAACCTATGTATGTTCATTTAGTGATTTTGTAGTCCAAGATACACCGATTATCCATCTGAGTATGGAATACACAGATGTTAGGAGGGAATATATCGGAGTATAGAATATATATAATTTAGTAGGGAATACACGTGTTGTAATATTTGAAACCAAGTTAAATTTTTTTCTATCCAACCTATATATGACTAATTTAGCGATTTAGTATTCAAAGAGACACCGATAGTCCATCCCAGTATGGAATGCCTAGATGTAAGCAGGCAATATACGTGTAGTAAGGTAGAAAACTATGTTCTATTATTGGTCTATCCAACCTATGTATATATTGTTTAGTGATTTAGTAGTCTAAAAAACACCGATAATCCATCTGAGAAAGGAATACATTAATGCTAGGAGGTAATGCACGTGTAGTAATGTAAGACACCAAGTTCTATTATTGGTTCATCCAACCTACGTATGTCTAGTTTAATGATTTAGTAGTCAATGGATCCCTGATAATCCATCTGAGTATGAAATGCAAAGATGTTACGAGGTAATATACGTGTAGTTAACTAAGAAACAAAGTTCTATTATTGGTCCATCCAACCTATGTTTGTCTCACTTAGTCATTTTGTATTCCAATAAACACCGATTACCCATCCGAGTAGGGAATACACAGATGTTAGGAGGGAATACATCCGAGTATGGAATATATATAATTTAGTAGGGAATACACGTGTTGTAATAGTTGAAACCAAGTTAAATTTTTTTCTATCCAACCTATATATGACTAATTTAGCGATTTAGTAGTCAAAGAGACACCGATAGTCCATCCCAGTATGGAATGCCTAGATGTTAGCAGGCAATACACGTGTAGTAAGGTAGAAAACTATGTTCTATTATTGGTCTATCCAACCTATGTATATATTGTTTAGTGATTTAGTTGTCCAAAAAACACCGATAATCCATCTGAGAATGGAATACATTAATTTTATGAGGTAATGCACGTGTAGTTATGTAAGACACCAAGTTCTATTATTGGTTCATCCAACCTACTATGTCTAGTTTAATGATTTAGTAGTCAATGGATCACCGATAATCCATCTGAGTATGAAATGCACATGTGTTACAAGGTAATATACGTGTAGCTATTATTGGTCCAACCAACCTATGTATGTCTCATTTAGTGATTTTGTAGTCCAAGATACACCGATTATCCATCTGAGTATGGAATACACAGATGTTAGGAGGGAATATATCCGAGTATAGAATATATATAATTTAGTAGGGAATACACGTGTTGTAATATCTGAAACCAAGTTAAATTTTTTTCTATCCAACCTATATATGACTAATTTAGCGATTTAGTATTCAAAGAGACACCGATAGTCCATCCCAGTATGGAATGCCTAGATGTAAGCAGGCAATATACGTGTAGTAAGGTAGAAAACTATGTTCTATTATTGGTCTATCCAACCTATGTATATATTGTTTAGTGATTTAGTAGTCTAAAAAACACCGATAATCCATCTGAGAAAGGAATACATTAATGCTAGGAGGTAATGCACGTGTAGTAATGTAAGACACCAAGTTCTATTATTGGTTCATCCAACCTACGTATGTCTAGTTTAATGATTTAGTAGTCAATGGATCCCTGATAATCCATCTGAGTATGAAATGCAAAGATGTTACGAGGTAATATACGTGTAGTTAACTAAGAAACAAAGTTCTATTATTGGTCCATCCAACCTATGTTTGTCTCATTTAGTCATTTTGTATTCCAATAAACACCGATTACCCATCCGAGTAGGGAATACACAGATGTTAGGAGGGAATACATCCGAGTATGGAATATATATAATTTAGTAGGGAATACACGTGTTGTAATAGTTGAAACCAAGTTAAATTTTTTTCTATCCAACCTATATATGACTAATTTAGCGATTTAGTAGTCAAAGAGACACCGATAGTCCATCCCAGTATGGAATGCCTAGATGTTAGCAGGCAATACACGTGTAGTAAGGTAGAAAACTATGTTCTATTATTGGTCTATCCAACCTATGTATATATTGTTTAGTGATTTAGTTGTCCAAAAAACACCGATAATCCATCTGAGAATGGAATACATTAATTTTATGAGGTAATGCACGTGTAGTTATGTAAGACACCAAGTTCTATTATTGGTTCATCCAACCTACTATGTCTAGTTTAATGATTTAGTAGTCAATGGATCACCGATAATCCATCTGAGTATGAAATGCACATGTGTTACAAGGTAATATACGTGTAGCTATTATTGGTCCAACCAACCTATGTATGTCTCATTTAGTGATTTTGTAGTCCAAGATACACCGATTATCCATCTGAGTATGGAATACACAGATGTTAGGAGGGAATATATCCGAGTATAGAATATATATAATTTAGTAGGGAATACACGTGTTGTAATATCTGAAACCAAGTTAAATTTTTTTCTATCCAATCTATATATGACTAATATAGTGATTTAGTAGTCAAAGAGACACTGATAGTCCATACCAGTATGGAATGCCTAGATTTTAGTAGGCAATACACGCGTAGTAAGGTAGAAAACTATGTTCTATTATTGGTCTATCCAACCTATCAATATCTTGTTTAGTGATTTAGTAGTCTAAAAAACACCGATAATCCATCTGAGAATGGAATACATTAATGCAAGAAGGTAATGCACGTGTAGTAATGTAAGACACCAAGTTCTATTATTGGTTCATCCAACCTACGTATGTCTAGTTTAATGATTTAGTAGTCAATGGATCCCTGATAATCCATCTGAGTATGAAATGCAAAGATGTTACGAGGTAATATACGTGTAGTTAACTAAGAAACAAAGTTCTATTATTGGTCCATCCAACCTATGTTTGTCTCATTTAGTCATTTTGTATTCCAATAAACACCGATTCGATTGTCTCTAAACCCTTAGAATCGAGGTAAAACATTTACTATCGACTAAGGGAATGGTGATCTAGGCGGTCTGCTAAACACTCGAGACCTAACTTCTCCCTGGGATGCCGTAAACTGTCCCATAGGTCTAGCCCTCTCTCTTTGGCGACCCTTCTTCAAATAGTTGTGTCCTTTTCTGTTGCCTCTGTTCTTTTATTATTGTGTGCAAAATGCCTATATCCATTGTACAATCCATCTGTCTCTATACTGATGCACTCTATCGGTCATAACAGTTATCACGTTTGGAGCATATCTAGTCAAATTATGACACTAAAAACTGTACTTCCTGACACTTATAGCCCTTTGACAAAAAAAAAAATTTTCTTAACAATTGGTCCACATAAGCTTTTCTGACCTCACATGGGAGGTACTAGTCACAGAATGCCATTTTACATTCCTCCCAACTATCTGAAAATACATCAGTAGATCAGTCATATGCATAACATCTAGAACCCTTTTTAACTTAGTTCATAATGTCCTATGGGTCTTCATTCAAATCCGACCCGGTGAACGTGGGAGGGTATGATTTCTAAAAATATTGTGTTTGACGACTAGCTACCCTAGCCGCACCATCATTACTCGTCATCAGGCCATCTCGCCCGTGACATTGTACAACAACTATCTGAGGCAACATATGCACTACATTTCGTAAATCCTGTCCCGTGACATTTATAGATGGCTCTGCAGGTACTCCTCTATCTTTTGGCTACGAGAGACCCGTATAACGATTTCCATATCAGCTTCACCTTGACTAACTTGGTTAAGTGGTGATTTACTCATTTCTACTTCGGCAAGCATATCATCCTGCTCACCTTTGCCCTTATCTTGTCTGATACTCAACATTTGACTATATAAAAGAAAACCAATGTCAATACGTACATATGTGTCCACCTACAACTTTGGCTCTATTGCACGATCTAGAAGTGAAGAAAAGAAACAACTCCTAAATGTCCCGTAGCCTCCTACTTATAAATGTGGCGCGCAACACATCCATAAGCAAGACTCTACTCAGACACGGCTTTGTAGACACCCTTAGAACAACCTGGCTCTGATACCACTTTTGTCACGCCCCGAATCCCATCGAGACATGATTGGCACCCGTAGCCGATAAGGCCCGAGAGAACCAACCTTTGCCTATGCTCAATCATATGCATATAATATTCATAACCACCATTGCATAATATTATGACATACGAATAAAGGAGAACAAGGGACATATTTAGGCATACATATGAAACTTGGCCGTTGAGGCCATCCAGTCAAGACAACATGTGTCTTTTACACTATTACACCCACATCGGTCTACAAAAGCCTCTAACAAGAGCATTTACCAAAATGAACCATAAGTCGGGACAAGTCCCCGCACAACATGTACAATAGCAAAACATATATACAATTTGACTCGGAGAAGCCCCGAATGAGCGGGAGCTCACCAAAGAACCGCTAACACTGGTAGTTTATTGAGGAGGCCTACTGGGACCTGCGCCTGCAGCAAGTAAGGTAAATTCCCCGAGAGGGGTCAGTACGAAATAAGTACTGAGTATGCAAGGCTCAGATGAAACTGTACAATACAAGAATATGTCAATGAACTCAAAACATATGAATAATCAATGTGAATAAGTCACCATGTTACTCTTTGGAAACCATGTGGATTGCTTTCATTATTTTCATTACTTCCTTTATCTCAATGCTCACATGTCATTACATCACAATATACCCGGGCCCCGACTGATCAGTGGGTCTTTCATATCATCATATAGGGATCGAGTCGAGCTAGGCTTATGCCCCTAGACTTGCCACCCTCGGGATCGAGTCGAGCTAGGCTTACGCCCCTAAACTTGCCACCCATAAATCCAAATCTCAGGATCGAGTCGAGCTAGGCTTACGCCCCTAGACTTGCCACCCGTACTTGATCATTGACCACATTTGCATTACTTTGTTCATTACTTTGAGATTGATACTTTGATAGTCATAACATCACTTTGGAACTTTGGAACACAACATTGTTGGAAACTTTGAATCATTGACCAATGAGTGAAGGACATATGAATAAATATCAATGAGAAATATAACATTACTAGCACCATGATACCATTGGAACCATTGGACAATAATCCATGAACAAGAGACACAAGTATAGGCACTATTGGAATATTGGAACATAGCCTTCTTTGAACTTTTGGAACATTAACCATGAATATGAGAAGTGATATTCACAATGGATCAATGAGTAGGAAATATAAGACAATGACCAGAGATAATTGCATATGGGATACCTTAGTATATTTCGGAATAGAACTAGAGAAATGTCAATGTGAACACTAGTGGCCGTAGAAAGATACGGACAAAGTAACCTTGCATACCTTGTCTTCCCAATGTAAGTACACAATCAAATATGTGAGAGCAACAATTCCGCTCCTTATTTACGTTTCACTCTACATCACAAATACATAATGGAACCAACATTAACCACCAACTACCTTACAAATGCATACAATAACAACAAGTCACATGTTTGGCTTTAACATGTCATTTCCCCTTGATAATATCCTTTTCGGCATGGTCATATCAATAATACCACAACATGCCCAACATTGACCAAAATATCATTTATGAATTTATTATTCCAATAATCCCACAATATTCCATACATTGACCAATACATGATAGCCAAGATCATGTCACACCAAGTTCATATTTTACACTTCTCCATCACCACAACATCACAATTATGCCATCAAATTACTTCAATACACCTCACAACAACAAATCGGCCAAAATCCCATAATTTACACTTTTATGGAAATAACAAGTTTCTTAATGTAATCACGCCATACATGTTGGTATTTCATCCATACCATGCCTTTTCATCAAACCCACAAGTCATATTTCAAGTTTAATTCACAAGAATGCACATCTTTTATCAAAAACCAAAAGTGCACTATTCAACACCTTGCCACCATAACTACCATGATATACATAACCTCTCATGTACATAATATATTAAATTACAAGAATAAACACTTACCAATACTTGTAGGATGATGCTCTTGCCCAAGAAGTGGACTTAGGGTTTGAGAGTCCAAAAGAAGCTTTCTTGAGAATTCTAGAAAAAAAGATAGAAAAGCATGTGTGTTGTGTGTATTAAAAATCTGATTTTTGGGGACTTTATATAGACCCTCTTGGCCATCCTTAGCCACTAATAATGCATTTAATACTTTGTCTAGAAGGTCAATGGAAGAATGGGTCTTTTGACCCATTTTGGCCCATGCTTTTCTTCTCATTTTGGCTCACTTTGGGCCTCAAATTGGGCCCAATACTTATCTCAACTTAGCCCACCAAATTCCATGTATAATCAACCATATATATAGCATGTTTCAATAATTCCATAATCTCACGACAATATTCTCTTACGAGTTTCTCATTCGTAGTCTCATTCGCAAAAATAGGAATTCTAGTCGCCCATGGCTTTATTGAACATCTTGAATAACTATTTATCTTTCATGCTTTGATCATGTAGGAGTGTATTGAAGTATTTGAAGCTTTAACAATGCTCAAAGAACTCCAAAGAACCAAAAGAAACCATCTAAGAATCGACGTAGAATCGCGTTACAAAATGAGCGCGGAAGGGCACAATATGTTGTGCCTTGCGCCACTTGCTGCAAAGCAAGCAGTGGCGCGAGATCCTGCTGCCCTCTGAATCAGGTGGCTTGCGCCACACACCCTGAAACAGGGAGTGGCGCAAGTCTTGGTACTTTGCTGAATTTTTCGGCCACGTTTTCCAACACTTGCATATCGTCCAATACCCTATCAAAACACTACAAAATACTTACTTAGTGAGCTTTATCATCAAATAAACATGACTTCAAGTCACCAAATGAGGTTAGTATGTGTACGGGGTATTACCCAAATGCTCCACGAAAGCACAAAACACCTCCTACGAAGGTCTACTCGCATGTGCGTGGCCAAATTTAAATTTTCTCGTCATTAGCATTGCCAAATACATACTTATATCTCTCGACACCTAAGCAAACATTATTCAGCATCATCAAGTAGGGTTGGGAAGGTACGGGGTGTTACATTCTTCCCCCCTTAGAAACATTCATCCTCGAATGTTAGTAACATTGTCTCAATGTAACAACATAAGTCAAAGTGAATTCTTCATATCATCATGTACACATGTATCACTTGTAAAGACTTACTTATTATGACTCCACTTCCGTATTTTGATCTTTTTCTTCCGTGCATAACAATGATAAATACTTTAAAAGGTCATTATTTCATAGGTCTCCCTTGTTACTCCGGCATCTCTTAATTCTTTCACTTATCGATGTATCATAACAATTAGTAACAATAAGTACCTCTTTCACATGTGAAATCCCCTGTAATTTGTACATTTCCACTGGCAACGATATAAGATAATCGCCTATACACTTTCAAAGCATCGCATATTAGATACTGAATGAACTGTGAAAAGTTCCTGGATTAGTGCTAATAGACACTCAATTTGCCCAAATCTTTGGACAATTTCCCTTTCTTTCCGATTCTCATTATTTCTTTCCTTTTCATCTTTAATATCGGCATCTAATTTGTATTGACTTTGGGCCATTGTAGCTGTTGTTATATCACCTTCACTTTCTCGATACCCAAGCGAAGCAAATTCCGTCAACTGTAACCCATCCAATTGATGATCTATATTCTCTTTCACATAAAGCTTCGTAGATGCCTTTTGATACTTTTATTGTAAGCAATTTCAATAAACCATAGATGTTCATCCCAACTACCTGTAAAGTCCAATGTACAAACTCGTGACATATCTGCAAATGTTAGTATAATGTGTTCTGTTTGTCCATCCATCTGAGGATGACAAGCCGCACTGACATCTACCTGTGTACCCATGCTTTACTGAAAGGACTTTCAACACTATGCAATAAAGTAAGCTCTCCCCTTTGATATAGTAGTGAGTAGAATCCCATGTAATCGTACTATCTCCGTAACATACAACGTTACATAATGTTCAGCTGTATCGGTGGTCTTAACTGGTAGGAAATACACTGACTCGGTAAGTCTATTAACTATCACTGATATGGAATCAACCTTCGCAGTGTATGAGACAACCCTGTGATGAAATCCATATTATTCATGTTCCACTTCCAAACTGGAAGGATAATATAGCATAAACCATACAGACTTCTGATGCTATATTGTCAATTAGTGACCGCGTGGACCTTGAGCTACAAGTTCTCCAATGTGCTTCTCAAGTATCCTTCCCCAGACCTCTCTGCTACACCATGGTACATTGTGGTTGCTTCCGAGTAAATGAAATACTGTGAACGATGTTCCTCTATCGTAATTCATTTTCTTAACTCGTTTATACCCAGTACACACAATCTGCATTGGTGTTAAAGTACTCCCCCCTTGTATTTGTTCAAATACTCTCGTCGACTTTGCTGTACACATATTTTTTTTTCCAAGTGAACTAAAAATGGCATTTACCTATTGCTTTTTCCTTTATCTCCAATATCAATGAAAATCCTACCACATTTGACACTATAATTCTTTCATCTGGAGTTTCAAGAAACAAAACCCCATATTTCCTCATTAATATAGATTTCCTGACTATATCTTTCTTTTCTGTGAGCTGTCCATTCATACTTCCTACTACCTTGCATCTTAATGTATCAACGACCCCATTTGCTTTTCCCAAATGATATAGGATACCAATGTCCTCACCTTTTACGATTTCAAGCCACCTTCGCTACCTCAGAGTAAGTCTTTTGGCTTAACAATCTATTACATTGTCTCACATCCAGAATATATATATCAGCATGAATCCCTTACAAATAGTTACACCATAACGTTAAAGCAAATATCACTGCTGCTACTTCAGGGTCATGTGTTTCGTAATAATTTATATTCTCATGTGGCCGTAACTGTCGTGACGCATATGCTATTACCTTATCATGCTACATCAATATACATTCGAGGCCAACCCCGGAAGCATTACCATACATTGCATAACATTCTTATGCCTTCAGAAGGCACTTACAACGGATGTGGAAGTTACTTTATCTTTCAACTCTTGAAAGCTTTTCTCACATGCATCATACTGGAACTTGATTGCCTTGTGTATAGGCTTTGTTAAGGGTGTAGGTATAGAAGGAGATCCTTCCACAATTCTCATATAATGATCAATCAACCCAAGAAATCGATGGATCTCTGTAAGCATCGTAGGCCTTAGCCAATTGTTCACCCTTTCTATCTTTTGTGTAACAACTTTCATCTCTTCATCCTATACAATGCATGGTCCTCTTGTGATTTTTTTGAATACCATCACCGAATATGGTCACACACATATTTACAAGTGTCCTGAACGCCCTGTTCATTAATCTATAAAACTACAGGTGCATTCGCTAGCCCAATTGACATACTAAGACTTATAAGCATACCATGTTTGTAATGCTGCCTTGGGTATATCATCATCGTTCATATATATTTTCCTTTTTATTTCATCAACATTCATTACCATTTATCCCGTAACTGATCAAACAAATCGTCAACTCTGGAGGGAAACTATTCTTATCCAGTTGCCAATAGTAAACACACATTCTCAATAGGCCATTTATCTTTTTTTTTCTACTAGTGACACTGATGCACCTCAAGGGGCAGTACTAGGCCTTATGAATCCCTTATTCAACACGTCTTTTACTTTCTCCTGTCATTCTCGTAACTCAACCAGGCCATGCTATATGAAGAGGCCATGCTATATGATGAAAATAAAAATAGTTCGAGTACCTGACGTCACATTCATACCAAATCATACATCTGGGAATTCATTTACCACCCGGACTGATTAAAGAGGTGGGGGCTTCGCATTAATATCGTTCACTCTTACTAAGTGGCATATGTATCCCTTAGAGTATCCTTTTCTTTGTCGTGAGATGGGGAATACATTTTCCTGTCCATTCAAAATATTCCTTTGGGGATAATGACAATAGAACTTCTTAGTTCGGCCATCTACTATGCCATAACCCTTTTATAACTCAATAAAATCAACCAGTATCTCATGACCACAATTAATGACTATGCACTTATGATATACTCTTTTATTTACAATAGGTTCTCCGACTAATGTATAGACCTCATATGACATATCTAGTAATTCTGGTGCTCGTTTGAATTTTCAACCCTTAATGAAATAACATATGCAATTGTCAAATATGGGTTAATCAATACATATACGGTACCTGCAGCTTCATCAGGATAAGCCTAATTTTTATGGCCCGACATATCACACCAATACCAACATTTGACCTCAACCAATATTTCACCTAGATGATAACGTCCGCAGCACTAACACGGCTGACAAAGAGACTTCTGTTGGTTCATACTTTCTACGTGCTTGTCCTTAATGAATCCTGAATCTCACTTCTGTACCAATTCGATTGTCTCTAAACCCTTAGAATCGAGGTAAAACATTTACTATCGACTAAGGGAATGGTGATCTAGGCGGTCTGCTAAACACTCGAGACCTAACTTCTCCCTGGGACGCCGTAAACTGTCCCATAGGTCTAGCCCTCTCTCTTTGGCGACCCTTCTTCAAATAGTTGTGTCCTTTTCTGTTGCCTCTGTTCTTTTATTATTGTGTGCAAAATGCCTATATCCATTGTACAATCCATCTGTCTCTATACTGATGCACTCTATCGGTCATAACAGTTATCACGTTTGGAGCATATCTAGTCAAATTATGACACTAAAAACTGTACTTCCTGACACTTATAGCCCTTTGACAAAAAAAAAAAATTTCTTAACAATTGGTCCACATAAGCTTTTCTGACCTCACATGGGAGGTACTAGTCACAGAATGCCATTTTACATTCCTCCCAACTATCTGAAAATACATCAGTAGATCAGTCATATGCATAACATCTAGAACCCTTTTTAACTTAGTTCATAATGTCCTATGGGTCTTCATTCAAATCCGACCCGGTGAACGTGGGAGGGTATGATTTCTAAAAATATTGTGTTTGACGACTAGCTACCCTAGCCGCACCATCATTACTCGTCATCAGGCCATCTCGCCCGTGACATTGTACAACAACTATCTGAGGCAACATATGCACTACATTTCGTAAATCCTGTTCCGTGACATTTATAGATGGCTCTGCAGGTACTCCTCTATCTTTTGGCTACGAGAGACCCGTATAACGATTTCCATATCAGCTTCACCTTGACTAACTTGGTTAAGTGGTGATTTACTCATTTCTACTTCGGCAGGCATATCATCCTGCTCACCTTTGCCCTTATCTTGTCTGATACTCAACATTTGACTATATAAAAGAAAACCAATGTCAATACGTACATATGTGTCCACCTACAACTTTGGCTCTATTGCACGATCTAGAAGTGAAGAAAAGAAACAACTCCTAAATGTCCCGTAGCCTCCTACTTATAAATGTGGCGCGCAACACATCCATAAGCAAGACTCTACTCAGACACGGCTTTGTAGACACCCTTAGAACAACCTGGCTCTGATACCACTTTTGTCACGCCCCGAATCCCATCGAGACATGATTGGCACCCGTAGCCGATAAGGCCCGAGAGAACCAACCTTTGCCTATGCTCAATCATATGCATATAATATTCATAACCACCATTGCATAATATTATGACATACGAATAAAGGAGAACAAGGGACATATTTAGGCATACATATGAAACTTGGCCGTTGAGGCCATCCAGTCAAGACAACATGTGTCTTTTACACTATTACACCCACATCGGTCTACAAAAGCCTCTAACAAGAGCATTTACCAAAATGAACCATAAGTCGGGACAAGTCCCCGCACAACATGTACAATAGCAAAACATATATACAATTTGACTCGGAGAAGCCCCGAATGAGCGGGAGCTCACCAAAGAACCGCTAACACTGGTAGTTTATTGAGGAGGCCTACTGGGACCTGCGCCTGCAGCAAGTAAGGTAAATTCCCCGAGAGGGGTCAGTACGAAATAAGTACTGAGTATGCAAGGCTCAGATGAAACTGTACAATACAAGAATATGTCAATGAACTCAAAACATATGAATAATCAATGTGAATAAGTCACCATGTTACTCTTTGGAAACCATGTGGATTGCTTTCATTATTTTCATTACTTCCTTTATCTCAATGCTCACATGTCATTACATCACAATATACCCGGGCCCCGACTGATCAGTGGGTCTTTCATATCATCATATAGGGATCGAGTCGAGCTAGGCTTATGCCCCTAGACTTGCCACCCTCGGGATCGAGTCGAGCTAGGCTTACGCCCCTAAACTTGCCACCCATAAATCCAAATCTCAGGATCGAGTCGAGCTAGGCTTACGCCCCTAGACTTGCCACCCGTACTTGATCATTGACCACATTTGCATTACTTTGTTCATTACTTTGAGATTGATACTTTGATAGTCATAACATCACTTTGGAACTTTGGAACACAACATTGTTGGAAACTTTGAATCATTGACCAATGAGTGAAGGACATATGAATAAATATCAATGAGAAATATAACATTACTAGCACCATGATACCATTGGAACCATTGGACAATAATCCATGAACAAGAGACACAAGTATAGGCACTATTGGAATATTGGAACATAGCCTTCTTTGAACTTTTGGAACATTAACCATGAATATGAGAAGTGATATTCACAATGGATCAATGAGTAGGAAATATAAGACAATGACCAGAGATAATTGCATATGGGATACCTTAGTATATTTCGGAATAGAACTAGAGAAATGTCAATGTGAACACTAGTGGCCGTAGAAAGATACGGACAAAGTAACCTTGCATACCTTGTCTTCCCAATGTAAGTACACAATCAAATATGTGAGAGCAACAATTCCGCTCCTTATTTACGTTTCACTCTACATCACAAATACATAATGGAACCAACATTAACCACCAACTACCTTACAAATGCATACAATAACAACAAGTCACATGTTTGGCTTTAACATGTCATTTCCCCTTGATAATATCCTTTTCGGCATGGTCATATCAATAATACCACAACATGCCCAACATTGACCAAAATATCATTTATGAATTTATTATTCCAATAATCCCACAATATTCCATACATTGACCAATACATGATAGCCAAGATCATGTCACACCAAGTTCATATTTTACACTTCTCCATCACCACAACATCACAATTATGCCATCAAATTACTTCAATACACCTCACAACAACAAATCGGCCAAAATCCCATAATTTACACTTTTATGGAAATAACAAGTTTCTTAATGTAATCACGCCATACATGTTGGTATTTCATCCA
This sequence comes from Capsicum rhomboideum, assembly GCA_031232105.1. Taxonomy (NCBI): domain Eukaryota; kingdom Viridiplantae; phylum Streptophyta; class Magnoliopsida; order Solanales; family Solanaceae; genus Capsicum; species Capsicum rhomboideum. The sequence continues at coordinate 58,107,673 of CP124710.1, read as the reverse complement.
TACCATGCCTTTTCATCAAACCCACAAGTCATATTTCAAGTTTAATTCACAAGAATGCACATCTTTTATCAAAAACCAAAAGTGCACTATTCAACACCTTGCCACCATAACTACCATGATATACATAACCTCTCATGTACATAATATATTAAATTACAAGAATAAACACTTACCAATACTTGTAGGATGATGCTCTTGCCCAAGAAGTGGACTTAGGGTTTGAGAGTCCAAAAGAAGCTTTCTTGAGAATTCTAGAAAAAAAGATAGAAAAGCATGTGTGTTGTGTGTATTAAAAATCTGATTTTTGGGGACTTTATATAGACCCTCTTGGCCATCCTTAGCCACTAATAATGCATTTAATACTTTGTCTAGAAGGTCAATGGAAGAATGGGTCTTTTGACCCATTTTGGCCCATGCTTTTCTTCTCATTTTGGCTCACTTTGGGCCTCAAATTGGGCCCAATACTTATCTCAACTTAGCCCACCAAATTCCATGTATAATCAACCATATATATAGCATGTTTCAATAATTCCATAATCTCACGACAATATTCTCTTACGAGTTTCTCATTCGTAGTCTCATTCGCAAAAATAGGAATTCTAGTCGCCCATGGCTTTATTGAACATCTTGAATAACTATTTATCTTTCATGCTTTGATCATGTAGGAGTGTATTGAAGTATTTGAAGCTTTAACAATGCTCAAAGAACTCCAAAGAACCAAAAGAAACCATCTAAGAATCGACGTAGAATCGCGTTACAAAATGAGCGCGGAAGGGCACAATATGTTGTGCCTTGCGCCACTTGCTGCAAAGCAAGCAGTGGCGCGAGATCCTGCTGCCCTCTGAATCAGGTGGCTTGCGCCACACACCCTGAAACAGGGAGTGGCGCAAGTCTTGGTACTTTGCTGAATTTTTCGGCCACGTTTTCCAACACTTGCATATCGTCCAATACCCTATCAAAACACTACAAAATACTTACTTAGTGAGCTTTATCATCAAATAAACATGACTTCAAGTCACCAAATGAGGTTAGTATGTGTACGGGGTATTACCCAAATGCTCCACGAAAGCACAAAACACCTCCTACGAAGGTCTACTCGCATGTGCGTGGCCAAATTTAAATTTTCTCGTCATTAGCATTGCCAAATACATACTTATATCTCTCGACACCTAAGCAAACATTATTCAGCATCATCAAGTAGGGTTGGGAAGGTACGGGGTGTTACAGAATACACGTGTTGTAATAGTTGAAACCAAGTTAAATTTTTTTCTATCCAACCTATATATGACTAATTTAGCGATTTAGTAGTCAAAGAGACACCGATAGTCCATCCCAGTATGGAATGCCTAGATGTTAGCAGGCAATACACGTGTAGTAAGGTAGAAAACTATGTTCTATTATTGGTCTATCCAACCTATGTATATATTGTTTAGTGATTTAGTTGTCCAAAAAACACCGATAATCCATCTGAGAATGGAATACATTAATGCTATGAGGTAATGCACGTGTAGTAATGTAAGTCACCAAGTTCTATTATTGGTTCATCCAACCTATGTATGTCTAGTTTAATGATTTAGTAGTCAATGGATCATCGATAATCCTTCTGAGTATGAAATGCACAGATGTTACAAAGTAATATACGTGTAGTTAAATAAGAAACCAAGTTCTATTATTGGTCCATCCAACCTATGTATGTCTCATTTAGTGATTTTGTAGCCCAAGATACACCGATTATCCATCTGAGTATGGAATACACAGATGTTAGGAGGGAATACATCCGAGTATGGAATATATATAATTTAGTAGGGAATACACGTGTTGTAATATTTGAAACCAAGTTAAATTTTTTTCTATCCAACCTATATATGACTAATTTAGTGATTTAGTAGTCAAATAGACACCGATAGTCCATCACAGTGTGGAATGCCTAGATGTTAGCAGGCAATACACGTGTAGTAAGGTAGAAAACTATGTTTTATTATTGGTCTATCCAACCTTTGAATATCTTGTTTAGTGATTTAGTAGTCAAAAAAACACCGATAATCCAAATGAGAATGGAATACATTAATTCTAGGAGGTAATACACGGGTAGTAATGTAAGACACCAAGTTCTATTATTGGTTCATCCAACCTACGTATGTTTACTTTAATGATTTAGTAGTCAATGGATCACCTATAATCTATCTGAGTATGAAATGCACAGATCTTACGAGGTAATATACGTGTAGTTAAATAAGAAACAAAGTTGTATTATTGGTCCATCCAACCTATGTATGTCTCATTTAGTGATTTTGCAGTCCAAAAAACATTGATAATCCATCTGAGTATGGAATACACAGATGTTAGGAGGGAATACATCCGAGTATGGAATATATATAATTTAGTAGGTATACACGTGTTGTAATATTTGAAACCAAGTTAAATTTTTTTCTATCCAACCTATATACGACTAATTTAGTGATTTAGTAGTCAAAGAGACACCGATAGTCCATCCCAGTGTGGAATGCCTAGATGTTAGCAGGCAATACACGTGTAGTAAGGTAGAAAACTATGTTCTATTATTGGTCTATCCAACCTATGTATATCTTGATTAGTGATTTAGTTTTCCAAAAAACACCGATAATCCATCTAAGAATGGAATAAATTAATGCTATGAGGTAATGCACGTGTAGTAATATAAGACACCAGGTTCTATTATTGGTTGATCCAACTTACGTATGTCTAGTTTAATGAATTAGTAGTCAATGTATAATCGATAATCCATCTGAGTATGAAATGCACAGATGTTACGAGGTAATATACGTGTAGTTAAATAAGAAACCAAGTTCTATTATTGGTCCATCCAACCTATGTATGTCTCATTTAGTGATTTTGTAGTCCAAGATACACCGATTATCCGTCTGAGTATGGAATACATAGATGTTAGGAGGGAATACATCCGAGTATGGAATATATATAATTTAGTAGGGAATACACGTGTTGTAATATTTGAAACCAAGTTAAATTTTTTTCTATCCAACTTATATATGACTAATTTAGTGATTTAGTAGTCAAAGAGACACCGATAGTCCATCCCAGTATGGAATGCCTAGATGTTAGCAGGCAATACACGTGTAGTAAGGTAGAAAACTATGTTCTATTATTGGTCTATCCAACCTTTGAATATCTTGTTTAGTGATTTAGTAGTCAAAAAAACACCGATAATCCATCTAAGAATGGAATACATTAATGCTAGGAGGTAATGCATGGGTAGTAATGTAAGACACCAAGTGCTATTATTGGTTCATCCAACCTACATATGTTTAGTTTAATGATTTAGTAGTCAATGGATCACCTATAATCTATCTGAGTATTAAATGCATAGATCTTACGAGGTAATATACGTGTAGTTAAATAAGAAACAAAGTTGTATTATTGGTCCATCCAACCTATGTATGTCTCATTTAGTGATTTTGCAGTCCAAAAAACATTGATTATCCATCAGAGTATGGAATACACAGATGTTAGGAGGGAATACATCCGAGTATGGAATATATATAATTTAGTAGGTATACACGTGTTGTAATATTTGAAACCACGTTAAATTTTTTTCTATCCAACCTATATATGACTAATTTAGTGATTTAGTAGTCAAAGAGACACCGATAGTCCATCCCAGTATGGAATGCCTAGATGTTAGCAGGCAATACACGTGTAGTAAGGTAGAAAACTATGTTCTATTATTGGTCTATCCAACCTATGTATATCTTGATTAGTGATTTAGTTTTCCAAAAAACACCGATAATCCATCTGAGAATGGAATACATTAATGCTATGAGGTAATGCACGTGTAGTAATATAGGACACCAGGTTCTATTATTGGTTGATCCAACTTACGTATATCTAGTTTAATGAATTAGTAGTCAATGGATAATCGATAATCCATCTGAGTATGAAATGCACAGATGTTACGAGGTAATATACGTGTAGTTAAATAAGAAACCAAGTTGTATTATTGGTCCATCAAACCTATGTATGTCTTATTTAGTGATTTTGTAGTCCAAGAAACGCCGATTATCCATCTGAGTATGGAATACACAGATGTTAGGAGGGAATACATCCGAGTATGGAATATATATAATTTAATAGGGAATACACGTGTTGTATTATTTGAAACCAAGTTAATTTTTTTTCTATCCAACCTATATATGACTAATTTAGTGATTTAGTAGTCATAGAGACACCGATAGTCCATTCTAGTATGGAATGCCTAGATGTTAGCAGGCAATACATGTGTAGTAAGGTAGAAAACTATGTTCTATTATTGGTGTATCCAACCTATGAATATCTTGTTTAGTGATTTAGTAGTCAAAAAAACACTGATAATCCTTCTGAGAATGGAATACCTTAATGCTAAGAGGTAATGCACGTGTAGTAATGTAAGACACCAAGTTCTATTATTGGTTCATGCAACCTATGTATGTCTACTTTAATGATTTAGTAGTCAATGGATCACCGATACTCCATTTGAGTATGAAATGCACAGAAGTTATGAGGTAATATACGCGTAGTTAAATAAGAAACAAAGTTCTATTATTGGTCCATCCAACCTATGTATGTCTCATTTAGTGATTTTGTAGTCCAAGAAACGCCGATTATCCATCAGAGTATGGAATACACAGATGTTAGGAGGGAATACATCCGAGTATGGAATATATATAATTTAGTAGGGAATACACGTGTTGTAATAAATAAAACCAAGTTAAATTTTTTTCTATCTAACCTATATATGGCTAATTTAGTGATTTAGTAGTCAAAGAGACACCGATAGTCCATCCCAGTATGGAATGCCTAGATGTTAGCAGGCAATACACGTGTAGTAAGGTAGAAAACTATGTTCTATTATTGGCCTATCCAACCTATGTATATCTTGATTAGTGATTTAGTTTTCCAAAAAACACCGATAATCCATCTGAGAATGGAATACATTAATGCTAGGAGGTAATGCACGTGTAGTATTGTAAGACACCAAGTTCTATTATTGTTTCATCCAACCTACGTATGTCTAGTTTAATGATTTAGTAGTCAATGGATCACCGATAATCCATCTGAGTATGAAATGCATAGATCTTACGAGGTAATATACGTGTAGTTAAATAAGAAACCAAGTTGTATTATTGGTCCATCCAACCTATGTATGTCTTATTTAGTGATTTTGTAGTCCAAGAAACGCCGATTATCCATCTGAGTATGGAATACACAGATGTTAGGAGGTAATACATCCGAGTAAGGAATATATATAATTTAGTAGGGAATACACGTGTTGTATTATTTTAAACCAAGTTAAATTTTTTTCTATCCAACCTATATATGACGAATTTAGTGATTTAGTAGTCATAGAGACACCGATAGTCCATCCCAGTATGGAATGCCTAGATGTTAGCAGGCAATACATGTGTAGTAAGGTAGAAAACTATGTTCTATAACTGGTCTATCCAACCTATGAATATCTTGTTTAGTGATTTAGTTTTCCAAAAAACACCGATAATCCATCTGAGAATGGAATACATTAATGCTATGAGGTAATGCACGTGTAGTAATATAGGACACCAGGTTCTATTATTGGTTGATCCAACTTACGTATATCTAGTTTAATGAATTAGTAGTCAATGGATAATCGATAATCCATCTGAGTATGAAATGCACAGATGTTACGAGGTAATATACGTGTAGTTAAATAAGAAACCAAGTTGTATTATTGGTCCATCAAACCTATGTATGTCTTATTTAGTGATTTTGTAGTCCAAGAAACGCCGATTATCCATCTGAGTATGGAATACACAGATGTTAGGAGGGAATACATCCGAGTATGGAATATATATAATTTAATAGGGAATACACGTGTTGTATTATTTGAAACCAAGTTAATTTTTTTTCTATCCAACCTATATATGACTAATTTAGTGATTTAGTAGTCATAGAGACACCGATAGTCCATTCTAGTATGGAATGCCTAGATGTTAGCAGGCAATACATGTGTAGTAAGGTAGAAAACTATGTTCTATTATTGGTGTATCCAACCTATGAATATCTTGTTTAGTGATTTAGTAGTCAAAAAAACACTGATAATCCTTCTGAGAATGGAATACCTTAATGCTAAGAGGTAATGCACGTGTAGTAATGTAAGACACCAAGTTCTATTATTGGTTCATGCAACCTATGTATGTCTACTTTAATGATTTAGTAGTCAATGGATCACCGATACTCCATTTGAGTATGAAATGCACAGAAGTTACGAGGTAATATACGCGTAGTTAAATAAGAAACAAAGTTCTATTATTGGTCCATCCAACCTATGTATGTCTCATTTAGTGATTTTGTAGTCCAAGAAACGCCGATTATCCATCAGAGTATGGAATACACAGATGTTAGGAGGGAATACATCCGAGTATGGAATATATATAATTTAGTAGGGAATACACGTGTTGTAATAAATAAAACCAAGTTAAATTTTTTTCTATCTAACCTATATATGACTAATTTAGTGATTTAGTAGTCAAAGAGACACCGATAGTCCATCCCAGTATGGAATGCCTAGATGTTAGCAGGCAATACACGTGTAGTAAGGTAGAAAACTATGTTCTATTATTGGCCTATCCAACCTATGTATATCTTGATTAGTGATTTAGTTTTCCAAAAAACACCGATAATCCATCTGAGAATGGAATACATTAATGCTAGGAGGTAATGCACGTGTAGTATTGTAAGACACCAAGTTCTATTATTGTTTCATCCAACCTACGTATGTCTAGTTTAATGATTTAGTAGTCAATGGATCACCGATAATCCATCTGAGTATGAAATGCACAGATGTTACGAGGTAATATACGTGTAGTTAAATAAGAAACCAAGTTGTATTATTGGTCCATCCAACCTATGTATGTCTTATTTAGTGATTTTGTAGTCCAAGAAACGCCGATTATCCATCTGAGTATGGAATACACAGATGTTAGGAGGTAATACATCCGAGTAAGGAATATATATAATTTAGTAGGGAATACACGTGTTGTATTATTTTAAACCAAGTTAAATTTTTTTCTATCCAACCTATATATGACGAATTTAGTGATTTAGTAGTCATAGAGACACCGATAATCCATCCCAGTATGGAATGCCTAGATGTTAGCAGGCAATACATGTGTAGTAAGGTAGAAAACTATGTTCTATAACTGGTCTATCCAACCTATGAATATCTTGTTTAGTGATTTAGAAGTCAAAAAAACACCGATAATCCATCTGAGAATGGAATACATTAATGCTAGGAGGTAATGCACGTGTAGTAATGTAAGACACCAAGTTCTATTATTGGTTCATCCAACCTACGTATGTCTAGTTTAATGATTTAGTAGTCAATGGATCACCGATAATCCATCTGAGTATGAAATGCACAGATGTTACGAGGTAATATACGTGTAGTTATATAAGAAACAAAGTTCTATTATTGGTCCATCCAACCTATGTATGTCTCATTTAGTGATTTTATAGTACAAGAAACGCCGATTATCCATCAGAGTATGGAATACACAAATGTTAGGAGGGAATACATCCGAGTATGGAATATATATAATTTAGTAGGGAATACACGTGTTGTAATATTTGAAACCAAGTTAAATTTTTTTCTATCCAACCTATATATGACTAATTAAGTGATTTAGTAGTCAAAGAGACACTGGTTGTCCATCCCAGTATGGAATGCCTAGATGTTAGTAGGCAATACAAGTGTAGTAAGGTTGAAAACAATGTTCTATTATTGGTCTATCCAACCTATGAATATCTTATTTAGTGATTTATTAGTCAAAAAAACACCGATAATCCATCTGAGAATGGAATACATTAATGCTAGGAGGTAATGCACGTGTAGTAATGTAAGACAACAAGTTTTATTATTTGTTCATCCAACCTACGTATGTCTAGTTTAATGATTTATTAGTCAATGGATCACCGATAATCCATCTGAGTATGAAATGCACAGATGTTATGAGGTAATATACGTGTAGTTAAATAAGAAACCAAGTTGTATTATTGGTCCATCCAACCTATGTATGTCTTATTTAGTGATTTTGTAGTCCAAGAAACGCCGATTATCCATCTGAGTATGGAATACACAGATGTTAGGAGGGAATACATCCGAGTATGGAATATATATAATTTAGTAGGGAATACACGTGTTGTAATATTTGAAACCAAGTTAAATTTTTTTCTATCCAACCTATATATGACTAATTTAGTGATTTAGTAGTCAAAGAGACAGCGGTAGTCCATCCCAGTATGGAATGCCTAGATGTTAGCAGGCAATACACGTGTAGTAAGGTGGAAAACTATGTTCGATTATTGGTCTATCCAACCTATGAATATCTTATTTAGTGATTTATTAGTCTAAAAAACACCGATAATCCATCTGAGAATGGAATACATTAATGCTAGGAGGTAATGCACGTGTAGTAATGTAAGACAGCAAGTTCTATTATTTGTTCATCCAACCTACGTATGTCTAGTTTAATGATTTAGTAGTCAATGGATCACCGATAATCCATCAGAGTATGAAATGCACAGAAGTTACGAGGTAATATACGCGTAGTTAAATAAGAAACCAAGTTGTATTATTGGTCCATCCAACCTATATATGTCTCATTTAGTGATTTTGTAGTCCAAGAAACGCCGATTATCCATCAGAGTATGGAATACATAGATGTTAGGAGGGAATACATCCGAGTATGGAATATATATAATTTAGTAGGGAATACACGCGTTGTAATAAATAAAATCAAATTAAATTTTTTTCTATCCAACCTATATATGACTAATTTAGTGATTTAGTAGTCAAAGAGACACCGATAGTCCATCCCATTATGGAATGCCTAGATGTTAGCAGGCAATACACGTGTAGTAAGGTAGAAAACTACGCTCTATTATTGGTCTATCCAACCTATGTATATCTTGTTTAGTGAGTTAGTTTTCCAAAGAACACCGATAATCCATTTGAGAATGGAATACATTAATGCTATGTGGTAATGCACGTGTAGTAATGTAAGACACCAGGTTCTATTATTGGTTCATCCAACCTACGTATGTCTAGTTTAAAGATTTAGTAGTCAATGGATAATCGATAATCCATCTGAGTATGAAATGCACAGATGTTACGAGGTAATATACGTGTAGTTAAATAAGAAACCAAGTTCTATTATTGGTCTATCCAACCTATGTATGTCTCATTTAGTGATTTTGTAGTCCAAAAAACACCGATAATACATCTAAGAATGGAATACCTTAATGGTAGGAGGTAATGCAGGTGTTGTAATATAAGACACCAAGTTCTATTATTGGTTCATCCAACCAACGTATGTATAGTTTAATGATTTAGTAGTCAATGGATAATCGATAATCCATCTGAGAATGAAATGCACAGATGTTACGAGGTAATATACGTGTAGTTAAATAAGAAACCAAGTTCTATTATTGGTCCATCCAACCTATGTATGTCTCATTTAGTGATTTTGTAGTCCATACTCAGATGTTACGAGGTAATATACGTGTAGTTAAATAAGAAACCAAGTTCTATTATTTGTCCATCCAACCTATGTATGTCTCATTTGGTGATTTTGTAGTCCAAGAAACATTGATTATCCATCTGAGTATGGAATACACAGATGTTAGGAGGGAATACGTCCGAGTATGGAATATATATAATTTAGTAGGTATACACGTGTTGGAATATTTAAAACCTAGTTAAATTTTTTTCTATCCAACCTATATATGACTAATTTAGTGATTTAGTAGTCAAAGAGACACCGATAGTCCATCCCAGTATGGAATGCCTAGATGTTAGCAGGCAGCACACGTGTTGTAAGGTAGAAAACTATGCTCTATTATTGGTCTATCCAACCTATGTATATCTTGTTTAGTGAGTTAGTTTTCCAAAGAACACCGATAATCCATTTGAGAATGGAATACATTAATGCTATGTGGTAATGCACGTGTAGTAATGTAAGACACCAGGTTCTATTATTGTTTCATCCAACCTACGTATGTCTAGTTTAATGATTTAGTAGTCAATGGATAATCGATAATCCATCTGAGTATGAAATGCACAGATGTTACGAGGTAATATACGTGTAGTTAAATAAGAAACCAAGTTCTATTATTGGTCCATCCAACCTATGTATGTCTCATTTAGTGATTTTGTAGTCCAAAAAACACCGATAATACATCTAAGAATGGAATACCTTAATGGTAGGAGGTAATGCAGGTGTTGTAATATAAGACACCAAGTTCTATTATTGGTTCATCCAACCAACGTATGTATAGTTTAATGATTTAGTAGTCAATGGATAATCGATAATCCATCTGAGTATGAAATGCACAGATGTTACGAGGTAATATACGTGTAGTTAAATAAGAAACCAAGTTCTATTATTGGTCCATCCAACCTATGTATATCTCATTTAGTGATTTTGTAGTCCATACTCAGATGTTAGGAGGGAATACATCCGAGTATGGAATATATATAATTTATTAGGGAATACACGTGTTGTAATATTTGAAACCAAGTTAAATTTGTTCTATCCAACATTTATAAGACTAATTTAGTGATTTAGTAGTCAAAGGGACACCTACAGTCCATCCCAGTATGGAATGCCTAGATGTTAGCTAGAAATACACGTGTAATAAGGTAGAAAACTATGTTCTATTATTGGTCTATTCAACCTATGTATATCTTGTTTAGTTATTTAGTAGTCCAAAAAACACCGATAATCCATCTGAGAATGGAATACCTTAATGCTAGGAGGTAATGCACGAGTAGTAATGTAAGACACCAAGTTTTATTATTGGTTCATTCAACCAACGTATGTCTAGTTTAAAGATTTAGTAGTCAATGGTTCTTCGATAATCCATCTGAGTATGAAATGCACAGATGTTACGACGTAATATATGTGTTGTTAAATAAGAAACCAAGTTCTATTATTGGTCCATCCAACCTATGTATGTCTCATTTAGTGATTTTGTAGTCCAAGAAACACCGATTATCCATCTTAGCATGAAATACACAGATGTTATGAGGGGATACATACGAGTAGGGAATATATATAATTTAGTATGGAATACACAAATCTTAGGAGGGAATACATCCGAGTATGGACTATATATAATTTAGTAGGGAATACACGTGTTGTAATATTTGAAACCAAGTTAAAAAAAATTCTATCCAACCTATATATGACTAATTTAGTGATTTAGTAGTCAAAGAGACACCGATAGTCCATCCCAGTATGGAATGCCTAGATGTTAGCATGCAATACACGTGTAGTAAGGTAGAAAACTATGTTCTATTATTGGTCTATCCAACCTATGTATATCTTGTTTAGTGCTTTAGTAGTTAAAAAAACACCGATAATCCATCTAAGAATGGAATACTTTAATGGTAGGAGGTGATGCCGGTGTAGTAATATAAGACACCAAGTTCTATTATTGGTTCATCCAACCAACGTATGTATAGTTTAATGATTTAGTAGTCAATGGATAATCGATAATCCATCTGAGTATGAAATGCACAGATGTTACGAGGTAATATACGTGTAGTTAAATAAGAAACCAAGTTCTATTATTGGTCCATCCAACCTATGTATGTCTCATTTAGTGATTTTGTAGTCCATACTCAGATGTTAGGAGGGAATACATCCGAGTATGGAATATATATAATTTAGTAGGGAATACACGTGTTGTAATATTTGAAACCAAGTTAAATTTTTTCTATCCAACCTTTATATGACTAATTTAGTGGTTTAGTAGTCAAAGGAACACCTATAGTCCATCCCAGTATGGAATGCCTAGATGTTACCTGGCAATACACGTGTAATAAGGTAGAAAACTATGTTCTATTATTGGTCTATCAAACCTATGTATATCTTGTTTAGTGATTTTGTAGTCCAAAAAACACCGATAATCCATCTGAGAATGGAATACATTAATGCTAGGAGGTAATGTACGTGTAGTAATATAAGACACCAAGTTCTATTATTGGTTCATCCAACCAACGAATGTCCAGTTTAATGATTTAGCAGTCAATGGACAATAGATAATCCATCTGAGTATGAAATGCACAAGCGTTACGAGGTAATATATGTATAGTTAAATAAGAAACGAAGTTCTATTATTTGTCCATCCAACCTATGTATGTCTCATTTAGTGATTTTGTAGTCCAAGAAACACCGATTATCCATCTGAGTATGGAATACACAGATGTTAGGAGGGAATACATCCGAGTATGGAATATATATAATTTATTAGGGAATACACGTGTTGTAATATTTGAAACCAAGTTAAAAAAAATTCTATCCAACTTATATATAACTAATTTAGTGATTTAGTAGTCAAAGAGACACCGATAGTCCATCCCAGTATGGAATGCCTAGATGTTAGCAGGCAATACACGTGTAGTAAGGTAGAAAACTATGTTCTATTATTGTTCTATCCAACCTATGTATATCTTGTTTAGTGATTTAGTAGTCCTAAAAGCAACGATAATCCATCTGAGAATGGAATACATTAATGCTAAGAGGTAATGCACGTGTAGTAATGTAAGACACCAAGTTCTATTATTGGTTCATCCAACCAACGTATGTCTAGTTTAATGAGTTAGATGTCAATGGATCACCGATAATCCATCTGAGTATGAAATACACAGATGTTACGAGGTAATATACATGTAGTTAAATAAGAAACTAAGTTCTATTATTGGTCCATCCAACCTATGTATGTCTCATTTAGTGATTTTGTAGTCCAAGAAACACCGATTACCTATCCGAGTATGCAATACACAGATGTTAGGAGGGAATACTTCCGAGTATGGAATATATATAATTTAGTAGGGAATGCGTGTGTTGTAATATTTGAAACCACGTTAAATTTTTTTCTATCCAACCTATATATGACTAATTTTGTGATTTAGTAGTCAAAGAGACACCGATAATCCATCCCAGTATGGAATGCCTAGATGTTCGCAAGCAAGACAAGTGTAGTAAGGTAGAAAACTATGTTCTATTATTGGTGTATCCAACCTATGTATATCTTGTTTAGTGATTTAGTAGTACAAAAAACAACGATAATATATCTTAAAATGTAATACATTAATGCTAAGAGGTAATGCACGTGTAGTAATGTAAGACACCAAATTCTATTATTGGTTCATCCAGCCAACGTATATCTAGTTTAATGATTTAGTAGTCAATGGATCATCGATAATCCATTTGAGCATGAAATCCACAGATGTTACGAGGTATTATACATGTAGTTCAATAAGAAACTAAGTTCTATTATTGGTCCATCCAACCTATGTATGTCTCATTTAGTGATTTTGTAGTCCAAGAAACTCTGATTACCTATTCGAGTATGTAATACACAGGTGTTAGGAGGGAATACATCCGAGTATGGAATATATATAATTTAGTAGGGAATACGTGTGTTGTAATATTTGAAACCACGTTTAATTTTTTTCTATTCAACCTATATATGACAAATTTAGTGATTTAGTAGTCAAAGAGACACCGATAGTCCATCCTAGTATGGAATGCCTAGATGTTAGCAGGCAATACACGTGTAGTAAGGTAGAAAACTATGTTCTATTATTGTTCTATCCAACCTATGTATATCTTGTTTAGTGATTTAGTAGTCCTAAAAGCAAAGATAATACATCTGAGAATGGAATACATTAATGCTAGGAGGTACTGCACGTGTAGTAATGTAAGACACTAAGTTCTATTATTGGTTCATCCAACCTACGTATGTCTAGTTTAATGAGTTAGATGTCAATGGATCACCGATAATCCATCTGAGTATGAAATGCACAGATGTTACGAGGTAATATACATGTAGTTAAATAAGAAACTAAGTTCTATTATTGGTCCATCCAACCTATGTATGTCTCATTTAGTGATTTTGTAGTCCAAGAAACACCGATTACGTATTCGAGTATGTAATACAGAGGTGTTAGGAGGGAATACATCCGAGTATGGAATATATATAATTTAGAAGGGAATACGTGTGTTGTAATATTTGAAACCAAGTTTAATTTTTTTCTATCCAACCTATATATGACTAATTTAGTGATTTAGTAGTCTAAGAGACACCGATAGTCCATCCTAGTATGGAATGCCTAGATGTTAGCCGGCAATACACGTGTAGTAAGGTAGAAAACTATGTTCTATTATTGTTCTATCCAACCTATGTATATCTTGTTTAGTGATTTAGTAGTCCTAAAAACAACGATAATCCATCTAAGAATGGAATACATTAATGCTAAGAGGTAATGCACGCGTAGTAATGTAAGACACCAAGTTCTATTATTGGTTCAACCAACCAACGTATGTCTAGTTTAATGAGTTAGATGTCAATGGATCACCGATAATCCATCTGAGTATGAAATGTACAGATGTTACGAGGTAATATACGTGTAGTTAAATAAGAAACCAAGTTCTATTATTGGTCCATCCAACCTATGTATGTCTTATTTAGTGATTTTGTAGTCCAAGAAACACCGATTACCTATCCGAGTATGGAATACACAGATGTTAGGAGGGAATACATCCGAGTATGGAATATATATAATTTAGTAGGGAATACATGTGTTGTAATATTTGAAACCAAGTTAAATTTTTTTCTATCCAACCTATATATGACTAATTTTGTGATTTAGTAGTCAAAGAGACACCGATAATCCATCCCAGTATGGAATGCCTAGATGTTCTCAAGCAAGACAAGTGTAGTAATGTAGAAAACTATGTTCTATTATTGGTCTATCCAACCTACGTATGTTAGGAAGGAATACATCCGAGTATGGAATACATAGATGTTAGGAAGGAATACATCCGAGTATGGAATACATAGACGTTAGTAGGGAATACACGTGTTGTAATGTTCGAAATTATTATAATTTTTTTCTATCCAACATATATATAAATAATTTAGTGATTTAGTAGTCAAAGAGACACCGATAGTCCATCCCAGTATGGAATGCCTAGATGTTAGCAGGCAATACACGTGTAGTAAGGTAGAAAACTATGTTTTATTATTTGTATATCCAACCTATGTATATCTTGTTTAGTGATTTAATAGTCCAAAAAACTCCGATAATCCATCTAAGAATGGAATACATTAATTCTAGGAGCTAATGAACGTGTAGTAATGTAAGACACCAAGTTCTATTATTGGTTCATCCAACCTACGTATGTCTAGTTTATTGATTTAGTAGTCAATGGATCATCGATAATCCATCTGAGTATAAAATGCACAGATGTTATGAGGTAATGCACGTGTAGTTCAATAAGAAAGCAAGTTCTATTATTGGTCCATCCGACATATGTATGTCTCATTTAGTGATATTGTAGTCCAAGAAACACCGATTATCCATCTATGTATGGAATACATAGATGTTAGGAGGGAATACATCCGAGTATGGAATATATATAAGTTAGTAGGGCATACACGTGTTGCAATATTTGAAATTAAGTTAAATTTTTTTCTATCCAACCAATATATGACTAATTTAGTGATTTAGTAGTAAAAAAGACACCGATAGTCCATCCTAGTATGGAATGACTAGATGTTAGCAAGCAAGACACATGTAGTAAGGTAGAAAACAATGTTCTATTATAGGTCTATCCAACCTATGTATATCTTGTTTAGTGATTTAGTAGTCCAAAAAACACTGATAATCCATCTGAGAATGGAATACCTTAATGCTAGGAGGTAAGGCACGTGTAGTAATGTAAGACACCAAGTTCTATTATTTGTTATTCCCACCTACGTATGTCTAGTTTAATGATTTAGTAGTCAATGGATCATCGATATTCCTTTTGAGTATGAAATGCACAGATGTTACAAGTTAATATATGTGTAGTTAAATAAGAAACCAAGTTCTATTTTTGGTCCATCCAACCTATGTGTAACACCCCGTACCTTCCTAACCCTATGTGATGACCTTGAATAATGTTTACTTTGGTGTCGAGAGCTATAAGTATGTATTTGGTAATGATAATGATGAGAAAATTAAAATTTCGCCTTGTACATGTGATCAACCCTTCGTAGATGGTGTTTTGTGATTTTCGTGGTGCATTTGTGGGGTTCAAAATGAGGCTAAGAGGACGTCCAAACAAAGTATATTAAGGTTAAGAAGTAAGTTAAAGAATAGAACTTGAAGTATCTAACCAATCCCGCGAAGAAAAGTCAAAAAATGAAATTTTCAAAAAATTAAGGTTGGGGCGCGCCAGAGGGTGTAACACGCCATTCTGGGCTAAAATATTTAGTCCAGAGGCAGCAAGCTGGCGCTCCCAAGAGTGTGCCAGGGTGGTTTTGCCCATTTTTTAAAAGTTGGAATTTTTCTAAGTCCCAAGGGTGCCCGGGGACGTACCGAGCAGATTTTTTCCACGTTTCTTCGACAACCACGAGTATATACATGAAATGAATGAAATATTATATTGGTATGATAAAATTACTCGGGAACGAATTTGGCATCAAAATAACAGTTTTGCCCTTATGGTCAAAATGGGCCCTACGTGTCTAGAATCACTTGTTTTTGGGATTGAGGCTACTGATATGAATAGCATGAGTGGGAATATTGTTTTAACATGTATCAGATGACTTAAACACAAGAAAGTATTGATTTTATTGGGTCAAGTAAATTGGACTCAAAAAGGGCCAAAAATGAGAAAGAAAACATGGGCCAAGAATGGGTCAAATGACCCATTCTCCCATTGACTAAGGCACACACATGTAATATTGGATAAGAATGGATTCAAGGCTTATAAAAGGGACCAAAAAATCATATTTTATTCATTGGAAACTCTCATGCTTTCTAGATATTTCTCATCTATTTTTCTCTTAGCCCACTTTTGGACCAAGATCATCATTTTTCAAGCTTGGGTAAGTGATTATTGTTATGGATTAATCTATTATATGCATAGGAGAGTATTTAAATAATGTTGTCTATGCTTGGAAGTGTTGAACATGGTACTTTGTGTTTTTATATACGATTTGTGATCCATGAGATTCAAGCTTGAATTATGACTTGTGACTTTGATGAAAGAGCATGGTATGGATAAAATATGAACATGTATGGTGTGATTTTATTATTAAACTTGTTATTTTTCTATAAGAGTAAATTATGGGATTTTGGCCAAAATGTTCTATGAAGTGTATTAAGGTGAATTGATGGATTATTTGTGATATGGTGTGGATAAGAAAGGGCAAAGGAGAAGTGTTGTGGTGAAATGTATTGATTATCATGTATTGGTGAATGTTGGGAATATTGTGGTATTTTTGGAATAATAATTTTATCAATGGTTTTGTCAAGGGGAAATCGCATGTTTAAAGGCAAATATGTAACTCATTGACGTTACATGCATTTGTAAGGTAGTTGGTGGTTAATGTGAATTTCATTATGTATTTGTGTTGTAGAGTGATACATAAAGAAGGAGTGGGACTATTGTATACGTGTCTAAGATTGTGTTTTTGTATTAAGAATACAAGGTATGTAAGGTTACTCTTTCCGTATCCTTCTACAACATATTGTTCCTATTGACATTGGGCTTGTTTCAATTCCGAGAGGCTTGAAGTATATCAATTCAGGGTGACATCTATTGTTATTCATACGTGCCCTATTCTTAGATGAATTATGATTCACTTATCTCTTATTCATTAATTGAAGCTCCAACGATGTCATGACGTTGTAATTCCTAAAAGAACTATCTCAAGAGGGTAATAATGTAAGAGAATCTATTTACTCTTGAAAAGCATTTTCCAATCATGTCATGTTACAAAGCCTTATAGTATGATGATTATCCTTGTACCAATCTTTCATAAGTAGAAGTACCAATCTCATAAGAGTAATAAGAGAGGTGATATGCAAGCTAGTATAATTAGTCCTCATAAGTAAGGATGTCAAACTCATGAAGTAAAGGAGTGAAGTGAGATGTGTATATAAGTGTGTGCTTTAATGCCATGATCATTAGCGTGTAATTCTCATAACTAAGTAGAGGGTATAAGATTGTAAAGAGGTAATGCACATGGTTGCTAGATGTTTCATTGAGTATGGATCACATTCTAGAGGGTATAAGTTCAATATGGAATAATCCCAATATTATGCTTTGTTATCTATTATAGCCCACCAAAGGTAGAGGCCCGGTATCATATACCTACTTATATAAGATCTCATAAGAATAGTGAAGGAGGTAAAGTGCGAGCTAATATATCTATCCCTAATAAGTTAAGGTGTTAATCTCATGAAGTATAAGAGTAAGGTAAAGCATAGTTGTGTGTTTCAATCAGTGTCATGATCCTTAATGTATTAATCTCTCATAAGTTGATATATCAATTTCTCCCACCATAGAGTGGATGTATGTTCCCCCACCATAGAGTGGATGTATGTTCTCCCACCATAGAGTGGATGTATGTTCCACCACCATAGAGTGGATGTATGTTTTCCCACCATGAGAGTGGATGTAGGTTAAACCACCAATAGAGTGGATGTACGTTAATAGAGTGGATGTACGTTATATTATTAATTCCCTACCCCACCACTAGAGTGGATGTATGTGGATGAATGTTATTCTTTTTCAACCTACTAATTAAGTAGATGAACAATAGTGGTAATGAACATAGAAGCAAGAAAGAATCTCTTGGGTATAGAAGAATCTATTGGAGGCAAGTCTCTTGAATGAAGGTAATTTCCCTTGAAGGAGAGTAGTTATAAAAGATATTATATAAAATGATGGTTTATACACATTGACTATTCTGTCATATTTTATTCTATTGACATTCCCATGTATGATGCTATTTCTTATGAGCCTTACATACTCAGTACATTCTTCGTACTAACCCCTTCGGGGGACTTACCTTACATTTTGCAGGTGCAGGCACTAGTAGATTTGTAAAAATACAGTAAGTTGACAGTTAGTTGTGGATCTTTGGTGAGCCCCAGTTGCTTCGGGACTTATCAAAGTTGTACATTTGTTTTGATGTTGTAAAAATAAAGCGGGGACTTGTCCCGACTTTTAGATAGTCTTGTAAATACATCAGTTGGAGGCTTTTGTAGACGTATGTGGGTATATGAAAGCAAGAGATGTATGATTTAGTAGGGAATACTTGTTTTGTAATATTTGAAACCACGTTTAATTTTTTTCTATCCAACCTATATATGACTAATTTAGTCATTTAGTAGTCAAAGAGACACCGTTAGTCCATCCCAGTATGGAATGACTAGATGTTAGCAGGCAAGACACGTGTAGTAAGGTAGAAAACTATGTTCTATTATTGGTCTATCCAACCTATGTATATCTTGTTTAGTGATTTAGTAGTCCAAAAAACAACGATAATCTATCTGAGAATGGAATACATTAATGCTAAGAGGTAATGCAAGTGTAGTAATGTAAGACACCAAGTTCTATTATTGGTTCATCCAACCAACGTATGTCTTGTTTAATGAGTTAGATGTCAATGGATCACCGATAATCCATCTGAGTATGAAATGCACAGATGTTACGAGGTAATATACGTGTAGTTAAATAAGAAACTAAGTTCTATTATTGGTTCATCCAACCTATGTATGTCTCATTTAGTGATTTTGTAGTCCAAGAAACATCGATTACCTATCCGAGTATGCAATACACAGATGTTAGGAGGGAATACATCCGAGTATGGAATATATATAATTTAGTAGGGAATACGTGTGTAGTAATATTTGAAACCAAGTTAAATTTTTTTCTATCCAACCTATATATGACAAATTTTGTAATTTAGTAGTCAAAGAGACACCGATAATCCATCCCAGTATGGAATGCCTAGATGTTCGCAAGCAAGACAAGTGTAGTAAGGTAGAAAACTATGTTCTATTATTGGTCTATCCAACCTATGTATATCTTGTTTAGTGATTTAGTAGTCCAAAAAACAACGATAATCTATCTGAGAATGCAATACATTAATGCTAAGAGGTAATGCACGTGAAGTAATGTAAGACACCAAGTTCTATTATTGGTTCATCCAGCCAACGTATGTCTAGTTTAATGATTTAGTAGTCAATGGATCACCGATAATCCATCTAAGTATGAAATGCACAGATGTTACGAGGTAATATACATGTAGTTAAATAAGAAACTAAGTTCTATTATTGGTCCATCCAACCTATGTATGTCTCATTTAGTGATTTTGTAGCCCAAAAACACCGATTACCCATCGGTGTATGGAATACACAAAGGTTAGGAGGGAATACATCCGAGTATGGAATATATATAATTTAGTAGGGATTACATATGGTGTAATATTTGAAACCAAGTTTAGTTTTTTTCTATCCAACCTATATATGACTAATTTAGTGATTTAGTAGTCAAAGAGACACCGATAGTCCATCCTAGTATGGAATGCCAAGATGTTAGCAGGCAATACACGTGTAGTAAGGTAGCAAACTATGTTCTATTATAGGTCTATCCAACCTATGTATATCTTGCTTAGTGATTTAGTAGTCCAAAAAACACCGATAATCCATCTGAGAATGGAATACATTAATGCTAGGAGGTACTGCACGTGTAGTAATGTAAGACACTAAGTTCTATTATTGGTTCATCCAACCTACGTATGTCTAGTTTAATGAGTTAGATGTCAATGGATCACCGATAATCCATCTGAGTATGAAATGTACAGATGTTACGAGGTAATATACATGTAGTTAAATAAGAAACTAAGTTCTATTATTGGTCCATCCAACCTATGTATGTCTCATTTAGTGATTTTGTAGCCCAAAAACACTGATTACCCATCGGTGTATGGAATACACAAAGGTTAGGAGGGAATACATCCGAGTATGGAATATATATAATTTAGTAGGGATTACATATGGTGTAATATTTGAAACCAAGTTTAATTTTTTTCTATCCAACCTATATATGACTAATTTAGTGATTTAGTAGTCAAAGAGACACCGATAGTCCATCCTAGTATGGAATGCCAAGATGTTAGCAGGCAATACACGTGTAGTAAGGTAGCAAACTATGTTCTATTATAGGTCTATCCAACCTATGTATATCTTGCTTAGTGATTTAGTAGTCCAAAAAACACCGATAATCCATCTGAGAATGGAATACATTAATGCTAGGAGGTACTGCACGTGTAGTAATGTAAGACACTAAGTTCTATTATTGGTTCATCCAACCTACGTATGTCTAGTTTAATGAGTTAGATGTCAATGGATCACCGATAATCCATCTGAGTATGAAATGTACAAATGTTACGAGGTAATATACATGTAGTTAAATAAGAAACTAAGTTCTATTATTGGTCCATCCAACCTATGTATGTCTCATTTAGTGATTTTGTAGTCCAAGAAACACCGATTACCTATTCGAGTATGTAATACACCGGTGTTAGGAGGGAATACATCCGAGTATGGAATATATATAATTTAGTAGGGAATACGTGTGTTGTAATATTTGAAACCACGTTTAATTTTTTTCTATTCAACCTATATATGACTAATTTAGTGATTTAGTAGTCAAAGAGACACCAATAGTCCATCCTAGTATGGAATGCCTAGATGTTAGCAGACAATACAGGTGTAGTAAGGTAGAAAACTATGTTCTATTATTGTTCTATCCAACCTATGTATATCTTGTTTAGTGATTTAGTAGTCCTAAAAGCAACGATAATCCATCTGAGAATGGAATACATTAATGCTAAGAGGTAATGCACGTGTAGTAATGTAAGACACCAAGTTCTATTATTGGTTCATCCAACCAACGTATGTCTAGTTTAATGAGTTAGATGTCAATGGATCACCGATAATCCATCTGAGTATGAAATGCACAGATGTTACGAGGTAATATACGTGTAGTTAAATAAGAAACTAAGTTCTATTATTGGTCCATCCAACCTATGTATGTCTCATTTAGTGATTTTGTAGTCCAAGAAACACCGATTACCTATCCGAGTATGCAATACACAGATGTTAGGAGGGAATACATCCGAGTATGGAATATATATAATTTAGTAGGGAATACGTGTGTAGTAATATTTTAAACCAAGTTAAATTTTTTTCTATCCAACCTATATATGACTAATTTTGTGATTTAGTAGTCAAAGAGACACCGATAATCCATCCCAGTATGGAATGCCTAGATGTTTGCAAGCAAGACAAGTGTAGTAAGGTAGAAAACTATGTTCTGTTATTGGTCTATCCAACCTATGTATATCTTGTTTAGTGATTTAGTAGTCCAAAAAACAACGATAATCTATCTGAGAATGCAATACATTAATGCTAAGAGGTAATGCACGTGAAGTAATGTAAGACACCAAGTTCTATTATTGGTTCATCCAGCCAACGTATGTCTAGTTTAATGATTTAGTAGTCAATGGATCATCGATAATCCATCTGAGTATGAAATGCACAGATGTTACGAGGTAATATACATGTAGTTAAATAAGAAACTAAGTTCTATTATTGGTCCATCCAACCTATGTATGTCTCATTTAGTGATTTTGTAGCCCAAACACACCGATTACCCATCGGTGTATGGAATACACAAATGTTAGGAGGGAATACATCCGAGTATGGAATATATATAATTTAGAAGGGATTACATGTGGTGTAATATTTGAAACCAAGTTTAATTTTTTTCTATCCAACCTAAATATGACTAATTTAGTGATTTAGTAGTCAAAGAGACACCGATAGTCCATCCTAGTATGGAATGCAAAGATGTTAGCAGGCAATACACGTGTAGTAAGGTAGCAAACTATGTTCTATTATTGGTCTATCCAACCTATGTATATCTTGCTTAGTGATTTAGTAGTCCAAAAAACACCGATAATCCATCTGAGAATGGAATACCTTAATGCTAGGAGGTACTGTACGTGTAGTAATGTAAGACACTAAGTTCTATTATTGGTTCATCCAACCTACGTATGTCTAGTTTAATGAGTTAGATGTCAATGGATCACCGATAATCCATCTGAGTATGAAATGTACAGATGTTACGAGGTAATATACATGTAGTTAAATAAGAAACTAAGTTCTATTATTGGTCCATCCAACCTATGTATGTCTCATTTAGTGATTTTGTAGTCCAAGAAACACCAATTACCTATT
Organism: Capsicum rhomboideum; assembly: GCA_031232105.1. Taxonomy (NCBI): domain Eukaryota; kingdom Viridiplantae; phylum Streptophyta; class Magnoliopsida; order Solanales; family Solanaceae; genus Capsicum; species Capsicum rhomboideum. Next base: position 58,084,509 of record CP124710.1, on the reverse strand, counting down.
CGAGTATGTAATACATAGGTGTTAGGAGGGAATACATCCGAGTATGGAATATATATAATTTAGTAGGGAATACGTGTGTTGTAATATTTGAAACCACGTTTAATTTTTTTCTATTCAACCTATATATGACTAATTTAGTGATTTAGTAGTCAAAGAGACACCAATAGTCCATCCTAGTATGGAATGCCTAGATGTTAGCAGACAATACAGGTGTAGTAAGGTAGAAAACTATGTTCTATTATTGTTCTATCCAACCTATGTATATCTTGTTTAGTGATTTAGTAGTCCTAAAAGCAACGATAATCCATCTGAGAATGGAATACATTAATGCTAAGAGGTAATGCACGTGTAGTAATGTAAGACACCAAGTTCTATTATTGGTTCATCCAACCAACGTATGTCTAGTTTAATGAGTTAGATGTCAATGGATCACCGATAATCCATCTGAGTATGAAATGCACAGATGTTACGAGGTAATATACATGTAGTTCAATAAGAAACTAAGTTCTATTATTGGTCCATCCAACCTATGTATGTCTTATTTAGTGATTTTGTAGTCCAAGAAACTCTGATTACCTATTCGAGTATGTAATACACAGGTGTTAGGAGGGAATACATCCGAGTATGGAATATATATAATTTAGTAGGGAATACGTGTGTTGTAATATTTGAAACCACGTTTAATTTTTTTCTATTCAACCTATATATGACAAATTTAGTGATTTAGTAGTCAAAGAGACACCGATAGTCCATCCTAGTATGGAATGCCTTGATGTTAGCAGGCAATACACGTGTAGTAAGGTAGAAAACTATGTTCTATTATTGTTCTATCCAACCTATGTATATCTTGTTTAGTGATTTAGTAGTCCTAAAAGCAAAGATAATCCATCTGAGAATGGAATACATTAATGCTAGGAGGTACTGCACGTGTAGTAATGTAAGACACTAAGTTCTATTATTGGTTCATCCAACCTACGTATGTCTAGTTTAATGAGTTAGATGTCAATGGATCACCGATAATCCATCTGAGTATGAAATGTACAGATGTTACGAGGTAATATACATGTAGTTAAATAAGAAACTAAGTTCTATTATTGGTCCATCCAACCTATGTATGTCTCATTTAGTGATTTTGTAGTCCAAGAAACACCGATTACCTATTCGAGTATGTAATACACCGGTGTTAGGAGGGAATACATCCGAGTATGGAATATATATAATTTAGTAGGGAATACGTGTGTTGTAATATTTGAAACCACGTTTAATTTTTTTCTATTCAACCTATATATGACTAATTTAGTGATTTAGTAGTCAAAGAGACACCAATAGTCCATCCTAGTATGGAATGCCTAGATGTTAGCAGACAATACAGGTGTAGTAAGGTAGAAAACTATGTTCTATTATTGTTCTATCCAACCTATGTATATCTTGTTTAGTGATTTAGTAGTCCTAAAAGCAACGTTAATCCATCTGAGAATGGAATACATTAATGCTAAGAGGTAATGCACGTGTAGTAATGTAAGACACCAAGTTCTATTATTGGTTCATCCAACCAACGTATGTCTAGTTTAATGAGTTAGATGTCAATGGATCACCGATGATCCATCTGAGTATGAAATGCACAGATGTTACGAGGTAATATACGTGTAGTTAAATAAGAAACTAAGTTCTATTATTGGTCCATCCAACCTATGTATGTCTCATTTAGTGATTTTGTAGTCCAAGAAACACCGATTACCTATCCGAGTATGCAATACACAGATGTTAGGAGGGAATACATCCGAGTATGGAATATATATAATTTAGTAGGGACTACGTGTGTAGTAATATTTTAAACCAAGTTAAATTTTTTTCTATCCAACCTATATATGACTAATTTTGTGATTTAGTAGTCAAAGAGACACCGATAATCCATCCCAGTATGGAATACCTAGATGTTTGCAAGCAAGACAAGTGTAGTAAGGTAGAAAATTATGTTCTATTATTGGTCTATCCAACCTATGTATATCTTGTTTAGTGATTTAGTAGTCCAAAAAACAACGATAATCTATCTGAGAATGCAATACATTAATGCTAAGAGGTAATGCACGTGAAGTAATGTAAGACACCAAGTTCTATTATTGGTTCATCCAGCCAACGTATGTCTAGTTTAATGATTTAGTAGTCAATGGATCATCGATAATCCATCTGAGTATGAAATGCACAGATGTTACGAGGTAATATACATGTAGTTAAATAAGAAACTAAGTTCTATTATTGGTCCATCCAACCTATGTATGTCTCATTTAGTGATTTTGTAGCCCAAAAACACCGATTACCCATCGGTGTATGGAATACACAAATGTTAGGAGGGAATACATCCGAGTATGGAATATATATAATTTAGAAGGGATTACATGTGGTGTAATATTTGAAACCAAGTTTAATTTTTTTCTATCCAACCTAAATATGACTAATTTAGTGATTTAGTAGTCAAAGAGACACCGATAGTCCATCCTAGTATGGAATGCCAAGATGTTAGCAGGCAATACACGTGTAGTAAGGTAGCAAACTATGTTCTATTATTGGTCTATCCAACCTATGTATATCTTGCTTAGTGATTTAGTAGTCCAAAAAACACCGATAATCCATCTGAGAATGGAATACATTAATGCTAGGAGGTACTGTACGTGTAGTAATGTAAGACACTAAGTTCTATTATTGGTTCATCCAACCTACGTATGTCTAGTTTAATGAGTTAGATGTCAATGGATCACCGATAATCCATCTGAGTATGAAATGTACAGATGTTACGAGGTAATATACATGTAGTTAAATAAGAAACTAAGTTCTATTATTGGTCCATCCAACCTATGTATGTCTCATTTAGTGATTTTGTAGTCCAAGAAACACCGATTACCTATTCGAGTATGTAATACATAGGTGTTAGGAGGGAATACATCCGAGTATGGAATATATATAATTTAGTAGGGAATACGTGTGTTGTAATATTTGAAACCACGTTTAATTTTTTTCTATTCAACCTATATATGACTAATTTAGTGATTTAGTAGTCAAAGAGACACCGATAGTCCATCCTAGTATGGAATGCCTAGATGTTAGCAGGCAATACAGGTGTAGTAAGGTAGAAAACTATGTTCTATTATTGTTCTATCCAACCTATGTATATCTTGTTTAGTGATTTAGTAGTCCTAAAAGCAACGATAATCCATCTGAGAATGGAATACATTAATGCTAAGAGGTAATGCACGTGTAGTAATGTAAGACACCAAGTTCTATTATTGGTTCATCCAGCCAACGTATGTCTAGTTTAATGATTTAGTAGTCAATGGATCATCGATAATCCATCTGAGTATGAAATGCACAGATGTTACGAGGTAATATACATGTAGTTGAATAAGAAACTAAGTTCTATTATTGGTCCATCCAACCTATGTATGTCTCATTTAGTGATTTTGTAGCCCAAAAACACCGATTACCCATCGGAGTATGGAATACACAGATGTTAGGAGGGAATACATCCGAGTATGGAATATATATAATTTAGTAGGGATTACACGTGGTGTAATATTTGAAACCAAGTTTAATTTTTTTCTATCCAACCTATATATGACTAATTTAGTGATTTAGTAGTCAAAGAGACACCGATAGTCCATCCTAGTATGGAATGCCAGGATGTTAGCAGGCAATACACGTGTAGTAAGGTAGCAAACTATGTTCTATTATTGGTCTATCCAACCTATGTATATCTTGCTTAGTGATTTAGTAGTCCAAAAACACCGATAATCCATCTGAGAATGGAATACATTATTGCTAGGAGGTACTGCACGTGTAGTAATGTAAGACACCAATTTCTATTATTGGTTCATCCAACCTACGTATGTCTAGTTTAATGAGTTAGATGTCAATGGATCACCGATAATCCATCTAAGTATGAAATGCACAGATGTTACGACGTAATATATGTGTTGTTAAATAAGAAACTAAGTTCTATTATTGGTCCATCCAACCTATGTATGCCTCATTTAGTGATTTTGTAGTCCAAGAAACTCTGATTACCTATTCGAGTATGTAATACACAGGTGTTAGGAGGGAATACATCCGAGAATGGAATATATATAATTTAGTAGGGAATACGTGTGTTGTAATATTTGAAACCACGTTTAATTTTTTTCTATTCAACCTATATATGACTAATTTAGTGATTTAGTAGTCAAAGAGACACCGATAGTCCATCCTAGTATGGAATGCCTAGATGTTAGCAGGCAATACAGGTGTAGTAAGGTAGAAAACTATGTTCTATTATTGTTCTATCCAACCTATGTATATCTTGTTTAGTGATTTAGTAGTCCTAAAAGCAACGATAATCCATCTGAGAATGGAATACATTAATGCTAAGAGGTAATGCACGTGTAGTAATGTAAGACACCAAGTTCTATTATTGGTTCATCCAACCAACGTATGTCTAGTTTAATGAGTTAGATGTCAATGGATCACCGATAATCCATCTGAGTATGAAATGCACAGATGTTACGAGGTAATATACGTGTAGTTAAATAAGAAACTAAGTTCTATTATTGGTCCATCAAACCTATGTATGTCTCATTTAGTGATTTTGTAGTCCAAGAAACACCGATTACCTATCCGAGTATGGAATACACAGATGTTAGGAGGGAATACATCCGAGTATGGAATATATATAATTTAGTAGGGAATACGTGTGTTGTAATATTTGAAACCAAGTTAAATTTTTTTCTATCCAACCTATATATGACTAATTTTGTGATTTAGTAGTCAAAGAGACACCGATAATCCATCCCAGTATGGAATGCCTAGATGTTCGCAAGCAAGACAAGTGTAGTAAGGTAGAAAACTATGTTCTATTATTGGTCTATCCAACCTATGTATATCTTGTTTAGTGATTTAGTAGTCCAAAAAACAACGATAATCTATCTGAGAATGGAATACATTAATGCTAAGAGGTAATGCACGTGAAGTAATGTAAGACACCAAGTTCTATTATTGGTTCATCTAGCCAACGTATGTCTAGTTTAATGATTTAGTAGTCAATGGATCATCGATAATCCATCTGAGTATGAAATGCACAGTTGTTACGTGGTAATATACATGTAGTTAAATAAGAAACTAAGTTCTATTATTGGTCCATCCAACCTATGTATGTCTCATTTAGTGATTTTGTAGCCCAAAAACACCGATTACCCATCGGAGTATGGAATACACAGATGTTAGGAGGGAATACATCCGAGTATGGAATATATATAATTTAGTAGGGATTACACGTGGTGTAATATTTGAAACCAAGTTTAATTTTTTTCTATCCAACCTATATATGACTAATTTAGTGATTTAGTAGTCAAAGAGACACCGATAGTCCATCCTAGTATGGAATGCCAGGATGTTAGCAGGCAATACACGTGTAGTAAGGTAGCAAACTATGTTCTATTATTGGTCTATCCAACCTATGTATATCTTGCTTAGTGATTTAGTAGTCCAAAAAACACCGATAATCCATCTGAGAATGGAATACATTATTGCTAGGAGGTACTGCACGTGTAGTAATGTAAGACACCAATTTCTATTATTGGTTCATCCAACCTACGTATGTCTAGTTTAATGAGTTAGATGTCAATGGATCACCGATAATCCATCTGAGTATGAAATGCACAGATGTTACGAGGTAATATACATGTAGTTAAATAAGAAACTAAGTTCTATTATTGGTCCATCCAACCTATGTATGTCTCATTTAGTGATTTTGTAGTCCAAGAAACTCTGATTACCTATTCGAGTATGTAATACACAGGTGTTAGGAGGGAATACATCTGAGAATGGAATATATATAATTTAGTAGGGAATACGTGTGTTGTAATATTTGAAACCACGTTTAATTTTTTCCTATTCAACCTATATATGACTAATTTAGTGATTTAGTAGTCAAAGATACACCGATAGTCCATCCTAGTATGGAATGCCAAGATGTTAGCAGGCAATACAGGTGTAGTAAGGTAGAAAACTATGTTCTATTGTTGTTCTATCCAACCTATGTATATCTTGTTTAGTGATTTAGTAGTCCTAAAAGCAACGATAATCCATCTGAGAATGGAATACATTAATGCTAAGAGGTAATGCACGTGTAGTAATGTAAGACACCAAGTTCTATTATTGGTTCATCCAACCAACGTATGTCTAGTTTAATGAGTTAGATGTCAATGGATCACCGATAATCCATCTGAGTATGAAATGCACAGATGTTACGAGGTAATATACGTGTAGTTAAATAAGAAACTAAGTTCTATTATTGGTCCATCCAACCTATGTATGTCTCATTTAGTGATTTTGTAGTCCAAGAAACACCGATTACCTATCCGAGTATGCAATACACAGATGTTAGGAGGGAATACATCCGAGTATGGAATATATATAATTTAGTAGGGAATACGTGTGTTGTAATATTTGAAACCAAGTTAAATTTTTTTCTATCCAACCTATATATGACTAATTTTGTGATTTAGTAGTCAAAGAGACACCGATAATCCATCCCAGTATGGAATGCCTAGATGTTCACAAGCAAGACAAGTGTAGTAAGGTAGAAAACTATGTTCTATTATTGGTCTATCCAACCTATGTATATCTTGTTTAGTGATTTAGTAGTCCAAAAAACAACGATAATCTATCTGAGAATGGAATACATTAATGCTAAGAGGTAATGCACGTGTAGTAATGTAAGACACCAAGTTCTATTAGTGGTTCATCCAACCAACGTATGTCTAGTTTAATGATTTAGTAGTCAATGGATCATCGATAATCCATCTGAGTATGAAATGCTCAGATGTTATGAGGTACTATACGTGTAGTCAAATAAGAAACCAAGTTCTATTATTGGTCCATCCAACCTATGCAAGTCTTATTTAGTGATATTGTAGTCCAAGAAACACCGATTATACATCTGAGTATGGAATACATAGATGTTAGGAAGGAATACATCCGAGTATGGAATACATAGACGTTAGTAGGGAATACACGTGTTGTAATGTTCGAAATTAATATATTTTTTTCTATCCAACAGATATATAAATAATTTAGTGATTTAGTAGTCAAAGAGACACCGACAGTCCATCCCAGTATGGAATGCCTAGATGTTAGCAGGCAATACACGTGTAGTAAGGTAGAAAACTATGTTTTATTATTTGTCTATCCAACCTATGTATATCTTGTTTAGTGATTTAATAGTCCAAAAAACTCTGATAATCCATCTAAGAATGGAATACATTAATTCTAGGAGCTAATGAACGTGTAGTAATGTAAGACACCAAGTTCTATTATTGGTTCATCCAACCTACGTATGTCTAGTTTATTGATTTAGTAGTCAATTGATCCATGATAATCCATCTGAGTATGAAATGTGCAGATGTTACGAGGTAATACACGTGTAGTTAAATAAGAAACCAAGTTCTATTATTGGTGCATCCAACCTATGTATGTCTCATTTAGTGATTTTGTAGTCCAAGAAACACCGATTACTCATTTGAGTATGGTATACACAGATGTTAGGAGGGAATACATCCGAGTATGGAATATATTTAATTTAGAAGGGAATACACATGTTGTAACACTTGAAACCAAGTTAAATTTTTTTCTATCAAACCTATATATGACTAATTTAGTGATTTAGTAGTCAAAGAGACACCGATAGTCCATCCCAGTTTGGAATGCCTAGATGTTAGCAGGCAATACACGTGTAGTAAGGTAAAAAACTAAGTTCTATTATTGGCCTATCCAACTAATGTATATCTTGTTTAGTGATTTAGTAGTCTAAAAAATACCAATAATCCATCTGAGAATGAAATACATTAATGCTAGGAGGTAATGCACGTGTAGTAATGTAAGAAACCATGTTTTATTATTGGTCTATCCAACCTATATGTGTCTCATTTAGTGATTTAGTAGTTAAAGAAATACCGATAATACATCCGAGTATGAAAACATTAATGTTAGTAGGTAATACACGTATATTAATGTAAGAAACCAAGTTCTATTATTGGTTCATCTAACCTACGTATGACTAGTTTAATGATTTAGTAGTCAATGAAACACAGATTATCCATCTGAGTATGGATTACACAGATGTTAGGAGGGAATACATCTGAGTATAGAATACATAGACGTTAGTAGGGAATAAACGTTTTGTAATGTTCGAAATTAAGTTTAATTATTGGTCTATCCAACCTATATATGACTAATTTACTGATTTAGTAGTCAAAGAGACATAGATAGTCCATCCCAGTATGGAATGCCTAAATGTTAGAAGGCAATACCCGTGTAGGAAGGAATAAAACTCTGTTCTATTATTGGTATATGCAACTTATATTTATCTTGTTTAGTGATTTAGTAGTCCAAAAAACACCGATAATCCATCTAAGAATGGATTGCATTAACGCTAGGAGGTAATGCACGTGTAGTAACGTAAGACACCAAGTTCTATTGTTGGTTCATCCAACCGACGTATGTCTAGTTTAATGATTTAGTAGTCAATTGATCAATGATAATCCATCTGAGTATGAAATGTACAGATGGTACGAGGTAATACACGTGTAGTTAAATAAGAAACCAAGTTCTATTATTGGTGCATCCAACCTATGTATGTCTCATTTAGTGATTTTGTAGTCCAAGAAACACCGATTACGTATTTGAGTATGGTATACACAGATGTTAGGAGGGAATACATCCGAGTATGGAATATATTTAATTTAGTAGGGAATACACATGTTGTAATACTTGAAACCAAGTTAAATTTTTTTCTATCAAACCTATATATGACTAATTAGTGATTTAGTAGTCAAAGAGACACCGATAGTCCATCCCAGTTTGGAATGCCTAGATGTTAGCAGGCAATACACGTGTAGTAAGGTAAAAAACTAAGTTCTATTATTGGCCTATCCAACTAATGTATATCTTGTTTAGTGATTTAGTAGTCTAAAAAACACCAATAATCCATCTGAGAATGAAATACATTAATGCTAGGAGGTAATGCACGTGTAGTAATGTAAGAAACCATGTTTTATTATTGGTCTATCCAACCTATATGTGTCTCATTTAGTGATTTAGTAGTTAAAGGAACACCGATAATACATCCGAGTATGAAAACATTAATGTTAGTAGGTAATACACGTATATTAATGTAAGAAACCAAGTTCTATTATTGGTTCATCTAACCTACGTATGACTAGTTTAATGATTTAGTAGTCAATGAAACACAGATTATCCATCTGAGTATGGATTACACAGATGTTAGGAGGGAATACATCTGAGTATAGAATACATAGACGTTAGTAGGGAATAAACGTTTTGTAATGTTCGAAATTAAGTTTAATTAATGGTCTATCCAACCTATATATGACTAATTTACTGATTTAGTAGTCAAAGAGACATAGATAGTCCATCCCAGTATGGAATGCCTAAATGTTAGCAGGCAATACACGTGTAGTAAGGAATAAAACTCTGTTCTATTATTGGTATATCCAACCTACGTATATCTTGTTTAGTGATTTAGTAGTCAATAAAACACTGATAATCCAAAAGTGAATGGAATACATTAATGCTAAGAGGTAATGCACGTGTAGTAAGGTAAGAAACCATGTTTTATTATTGGTCTATCCAACCTATGTATGTCTAATTTAATGATTTTGTTGTCCAAGAAACATAGATTACCCATCTAAGTATCGAATACACAGATGTTAGGAGGGAATACATCCGAGTATGGAATATATATAATTTAGTAGGAAATACACATGTTGTAATATTTGAAACCAAGTTAAATTTTTTTCTATCCAACCTATATATGACTAATTTAGTGATTTAGTAGTCAAAGAGACACCGATAGTCCATCCCAGTATGGAATGCCTAGATGTTAGCAGGCTATACACGTGTAGTAAGGTAGAAAACTAAGTTCTATTATTGGCCTATCTAACTAATGCATATCTTGTTTAGTGATTTAGTAGTCTAAAAAACACCAATAATCCATCTGAGAATGGAATACATTAATGCTAGGAGGTAATGCACGTGTAGTAATGTAAGAAACCATGTTTTATTATGGGTCTATCCAACCTATGTATGTCTCATTTAGTGATTTAGCAGTTAAAGAAACACCGATAATACATCCGAGTATGAAAACATTGAGTTAGTAGGTAATACACGTATATTAATGTAACAAACCAAGTTCTATTATTGGTTCATCCAACCGACGTATGCATAGTTTAACTATTTAGTAGTCAATAAAACACAGATTATCCATCTGAGTATAGATTACATAGATGTTAGGAGTGAATACATCTGAGTATAGAATACATAGACGTTAGTTGGGAATAAAAGTTTTGTAAAGTTCGAAATTAAGTTTAATTATTGGTCTATCCAACCTATATATGACTAATTTTTTGATAGTAGTCAAAGAGACATAGATAGTCCATCTCAGTATGGAATGCCTAAATTTTAGCAGGCAATACACGTGTAGTAAGGAATAAAACGTTGTTCTATTATTGGTATATCCAACTTATATATATCTTGTTTAGTGATTTAGTAGTCCAAAAAACATCGATAATCCATCTAAGAATGGATTGCATTAATGCTAGGAGGTAATGCACGTATGGATTGCATTAATGCTAGGAGGTAATGCACGTACAGTAATGTAAGACACCAAGTTCTATTATTGGTTCATCCAACCTACGTATGTCTAGTTTAATGATGTAGTAGTCAATTAATCACCTATAATCCATCTGAGTATAAAATGCACAGATGGTACGAGGTAATACACGTGTAGTTAAATAAGAAACCAAGTTCTATTATTGGTCCATCCAACCTATGTATGTCTCATTTAGTGATTTTGTAGTCCAAGAAACTCTGATTACCTATTCGAGTATGTAATACACAGGTGTTAGGAGGGAATACATCCGAGAATGGAATATATATAATTTAGTAGGGAATACGTGTGTTGTAATATTTGAAACCACGTTTAATTTTTTTCTATTCAACCTATATATGACTAATTTAGTGATTTAGTAGTCAAAGAGACACCGATAGTCCATCCTAGTATGGAATGCCTAGATGTTAGCAGGCAATACAGGTGTAGTAAGGTAGAAAACTATGTTCTATTATTGTTCTATCCAACCTATGTATATCTTGTTTAGTGATTTAGTAGTCCTAAAAGCAACAATAATCCATCTGAGAATGGAATACATTAATGCTAAGAGGTAATGCACGTGTAGTAATGTAAGACACCAAGTTCTATTATTGGTTCATCCAACCAACGTATGTCTAGTATAATGAGTTAGATGTCAATGGATCACCGATAATCCATCTGAATATGAAATGCACAGATGTTACGAGGTAATATACGTGTAGTTAAATAAGAAACTAAGTTCTATTATTGGTCCATCCAACCTATGTATGTCTCATTTAGTGATTTTGTAGTCCAAGAAACACCGATTACCTATCCGAGTATGGAATACACAGATGTTAGAAGGGAATACATCCGAGTATGGAATATATATAATTTAGTAGGGAATACGTGTGTTGTAATATTTGAAACCAAGTTAAATTTTTTTCTATCCAACCTATATATGACTAATTTTGTGATTTAGTAGTCAAAGAGACACCGATAATCCATCCCAGTATGGAATGCCTAGATGTTCGCAAGCAAGACAAGTGTAGTAAGGTAGAAAACTATGTTCTATTATTGGTCTATCCAACCTATGTATATCTTGTTTAGTGATTTAGTAGTCCAAAAAACAACGATAATCTATCTGAGAATGGAATACATTAATGCTAAGAGGTAATGCACGTGAAGTAATGTAAGACACCAAGTTCTATTATTGGTTCATCCAGCCAACGTATGTCTAGTTTAATGATTTAGTAGTCAATGGATCATCGATAATCCATCTGAGTATGAAATGCACAGATGTTACGAGGTAATATACATGTAGTTAAATAAGAAACTAAGTTCTATTATTGGTCCATCCAACCTATGTATGTCTCATTTAGTGATTTTGTAGCCCAAAAACACCGATTACCCATCGGAGTATGGAATACACAGATGTTAGGAGGGAATACATCCGAGTATGGAATATATATAATTTAGTAGGGATTACACGTGGTGTAATATTTGAAACCAAGTTTAATTTTTTTCTATCCAACCTATATATGACTAATTTAGTGATTTAGTAGTCAAAGAGACACCGATAGTCCATCCTAGTATGGAATGCCAGGATGTTAGCAGGCAATACACGTGTAGTAAGGTAGCAAACTATGTTCTATTATTGGTCTATCCAACCTATGTATATCTTGCTTAGTGATTTAGTAGTCCAAAAAACACCGATAATCCATCTGAGAATGGAATACATTATTACGAGGAGGTACTGCACGTGTAGTAATGTAAGACACCAATTTCTATTATTGGTTCATCCAACCTACGTATGTCTAGTTTAATGAGTTAGATGTCAATGGATCACCGATAATCCATCTGAGTATGAAATGCACAGATGTTACGAGGTAATATACATGTAGTTAAATAAGAAACTAAGTTCTATTATTGGTCCATCCAACCTATGTATGTCTCATTTAGTGATTTTGTAGTCCAAGAAACTCTGATTACCTATTCGAGTATGTAATACACAGGTGTTAGGAGGGAATACATCCGAGAATGGAATATATATAATTTAGTAGGGAATACGTGTGTTGTAATATTTGAAACCACGTTTAATTTTTTTCTATTCAACCTATATATGACTAATTTAGTGATTTAGTAGTCAAAGAGACACCGATAGTCCATCCTAGTATGGAATGCCTAGATGTTAGCAGGCAATACAGGTGTAGTAAGGTAGAAAACTATGTTCTATTACTGTTCTATCCAACCTATGTATATCTTGTTTAGTGATTTAGTAGTCCTAAAAGCAACGATAATCCATCTGAGAATGGAATACATTAATGCTAAGAGGTAACGCACGTGTAGTAATGTAAGACACCAAGTTCTATTATTGGTTCATCCAACCAACGTATGTCTAGTTTAATGAGTTAGATGTCAATGGATCACCGATAATCCATCTGAGTATGAAATGCACAGATGTTACGAGGTAATATACGTGTAGTTAAATAAGAAACTATGTTCTATTATTGGTCCATCCAACCTATGTATGTCTCATTTAGTGATTTTGTAGTCCAAGAAACACCGATTACCTATCCGAGTATGGAATACACAGATGTTAGGAGGGAATACATCCGAGTATGGAATATATATAATTTAGTAGGGAATACGTGTGTTGTAATATTTGAAATCAAGTTAAATTTTTTTCTATCCAACCTATATATGACTAATTTTGTGATTTAGTAGTCAAAGAGACACCGATAATCCATCCCAGTATGGAATGCCTAGATGTTCGCAAGCAAGACAAGTGTAGTAAGGTAGAAAACTATGTTCTATTATTGGTCTATCCAACCTATGTATATCTTGTTTAGTGATTTAGTAGTCCAAAAAACAACGATAATCTATCTGAGAATGGAATACATTAATGCTAAGAGGTAATGCACGTGTAGTAATGTAAGACACCAAGTTCTATTATTGGTTCATCCAACCAACGTATGTCTAGTTTAATGATTTAGTAGTCAATGGATCATCGATAATCCATCTGAGTATGAAATGCTCAGATGTTACGAGGTACTATACGTGTAGTCAAATAAGAAACCAAGTTCTATTATTGGTCCATCCAACCTATGCAAGTCTTATTTATTGATATTGTAGTCCAAGAAACACCGATTATACATCAGAGTATGGAATACATAGATGTTAGGAAGGAATACATCCGAGTATGGAATACATAGACGTTAGTAGGGAATACACGTGTTGTAATGTTCGAAATTAATATATTTTTTTTCTATCCAACATATATATAAATAATTTAGTGATTTAGTAGTCAAAGAGACACCGATAGTCCATCCCAGTATGGAATGCCTAGATGGTAGCAGGCAATACACGTGTAGTAAGGTAGAAAACTATGTTTTATTATTTGTCTATCCAATCTATGTATATCTTGTTTAGTGATTTAATAGTCCAAAAAACTCTGATAATCCATCTAAGAATGGAATATATTAATTCTAGGAGCTAATGAACTTGTAGTAATGTAAGACACCAAGTTCAATTATTGGTTCATCCAACCTACGTATGTCTAGTTTATTGATTTACTAGTCAATTGATCCATGATAATCCATCTGAGTATGAAATGTACAGATGGTACGAGGTAATACACATGTAGTAATGATTTAGTAGTAATGTAAGACACCAAGTTCTATTATTGGTGCATCCAACCTATGTATGTCTCATTTAGTGATTTTGTAGTCCAAGAAACACCGATTACCCATTTGAGTATGGTATACACAGATGTTAGGAGGGAATACATCCGAGTATGGAATATATTTAATTTAGTAGGGAATACACATGTTGTAATACTTGAAACCAAGTTAAATTTTTTTCTATCAAACCTATATATGACTAATTTAGTGATTTAGTAGTCAAAGAGACACCGATAGTCCATCCCAGTTTGGAATGCCTAGATGTTAGCAGGCAATACACGTGTAGTAAGGTAAAAAACTAAGTTCTATTATTGGCCTATCCAACTAATGTATATCTTGTTTAGTGATTTAGTAGTCTAAAAAACACCAATAATCCATCTGAGAATGAAATACATTAATGCTAGGAGGTAATGCACGTGTAGTAATGTAAGAAACCATGTTTTATTATTGGTCTATCCAACCTATATGTGTCTCATTTAGTGATTTAGTAGTTAAAGAAACACCGATAATACATCCGAGTATGAAAACATTAATGTTAGTAGGTAATACACATATATTAATGTAAGAAACCAAGTTCTATTATTGGTTCATCTAACCTACGTATGACTAGTTTAATGATTTAGTAGTCAATGAAACACAGATTATCCATCTGAGTATGGATTACACAGATGTTAGGAGGGAATACATCTGAGTATAGAATACATAGACGTTAGTAGGGAATAAACGTTTTGTAATGTTCGAAATTAAGTTTAATTATTGGTCTATCCAACCTATATATGACTAATTTACTGATTTAGTAGTCAAAGAGACATAGATAGTCCATCCCAGTATGGAATGCCTAAATGTTAGCATGCAATACACGTGTAGTAAGGAATAAAACTCTGTTCTATTACTGGTATATCCAACCTACGTATATCTTGTTTAGTGATTTAGTAGTCAATAAAACACTGATAATCCAAAAGTGAATGGAATACATTAATGCTAAGAGGTAATGCACGTGTAGTAAGGTAAGAAACCATGTTTTATTATTGGTCTATCCAACCTATGTATGTCTAATTTAATGATTTTGTTGTCCAAGAAACATAGATTACCCATCTAAGTATCGAATACACAGATGTTAGGAGGGAATACATCCGAGTATGGAATATATATAATTTAGTAGGAAATACACATGTTGTAATATTTGAAACCAAGTTAAATTTTTTTCTATCCAACCTATATATGACTAATTTAGTGATTTAGTAGTCAAAGAGACACCGATAGTCCATCCTAGTATGGAATGCCTAGATGTTAGCAGGCTATACACGTGTAGTAAGGTAGAAAACTAAGTTCTATTATTGGCCTATCTAACTAATGCATATCTTGTTTAGTGATTTAGTAGTCTAAAAAACACCAATAATCCATCTGAGAATGGAATACATTAATGCTAGGAGGTAATGCACGTGTAGTAATGTAAGAAACCATGTTTTATTATGGGTCTATCCAACCTATGTATGTCTCATTTAGTGATTTAGTAGTTAAAGAAACACCGATAATACATCCGAGTATGAAAACATTGAGTTAGTAGGTAATACACGTATATTAATGTAACAAACCAAGTTCTATTATTGGTTCATCCAACCGACGTATGCATAGTTTAACTATTTAGTAGTCAATAAAACACAGATTATCCATCTGAGTATAGATTACATAGATGTTAGGAGGGAATACATCTGAGTATAGAATACATAGACGTTAGTTGGGAATAAAAGTTTTGTAAAGTTCGAAATTAAGTTTAATTATTGGTCTATCCAACCTATATATGACTAATTTTTTGATAGTAGTCAAAGAGACATAGATAGTCCATCCAGTATGGAATGCCTAAATTTTAGCAGGCAATACACGTGTAGTAAGGAATAAAACGTTGTTCTATTATTGGTATATCCAACTTATATATATCTTGTTTAGTGATTTAGTAGTCCAAAAAACATCGATAATCCATCTAAGAATGGATTGCATTAATGCTAGGAGGTAATGCACGTATGGATTGCATTAATGCTAGGAGGTAAGGCACGTGCAGTAATGTAAGACACCAAGTTCTATTATTTGTTCATCCAACCTACGTATGTCTAGTTTAATGATGTAGTAGTCAATTAATCACCGATAATCCATCTGAGTATAAAATGCACAGATGGTACGAGGTAATACACGTGTAGTTAAATAAGAAACCAAGTTCTATTATTGGTCCATCCAACCTATGTATGTCTCATTTAGTGATTTTGTAGTCCAAGAAACACCGATTACCCATCTGAGTATGGAATACAGAGATGTTAGGAGGGAATACATCCGAGTATGGAATATATATAATTTAGTAGGGAATACAAGTGTTGTAATATTTGAAACAAAGTTAAATTTTTCTCTATCCAACCTATATATGACTAATTTAGTGATTTAGTAGTCATAGAGACACCGATAGCCCATCCCAGTATGGAATGCCTAGATGTTAGCAGGCAATACACGTGTAGTAAGGTAGAAAACTATGTTCTATTATTGGTTTATCCAACCTATGTATATCTTGTTTAGTGATTTACTAGTCCAAAAAACACCAATAATCCATCTGAGAATGGAATACATTAATGCTAGGAGGTAATGCACGTGTAGTAATGTAAGAAACCATGTTTTATTATTGGTCTTTCCAACCTATGTATGTCTCATTTAGTGATTTAGTAGTTAAAGAAACACCGATAATACATCCGAGTATGAAAACATTGATGTTTCTAGGTAATACACATATATTAATGTAAGAAACCAAGTTCTAATATTGGTTCAACCAACCTACGTATGCATAGTTTAATGATTCAGTAGTCAATGAAACACAGATTATCCATCTGAGTATGGATTACATAGATGTTAGGAGGGAATACATCTGAGTATAGAATACATAGACGTTAGTAGGGAATAAACGTTTTGTAATGTTCAAAATTAAGTTTAATTATTAGTCTATCCAACCTATATATGACTAATTTACTGATTTAGTTGTCAAAGAGACATAGATAGTCCATCCCAGTATGGAATGCCTAAATTTTAGCAGGCAATACACGTGTAGTAAGGAATAAAACTCTATTCTATTATTGGTATATCCAACTTATATATATCTTGTTTAGTGATTTAGTAGTCCAAAAAACATGGATAATCCATCTAAGAATGGATTGCATTAATGCTAGGAGGTAATGCACGTGTTGTAATGTAAGACACCAAGTTCTATTATTGGTTCATCCAACCTACGTATGCCTAGTTTAATGATTTCGTAGTCAATTAATCATCGATAATCCATTTGAGTATAAAATGCACAGATGGTACGAGGTAATACACGTGTAGTTAAATAAGAAACCAAGTTCTATTATTGGTCCATCCAACCTATGTATGTCTCATTTAGTGATTTTGTAGTCCAAGAAACATCGATTACCCATCTGAGTATGGAATACACAGATCTTAGGAGGGAATACATCCGAGTATGGAATATGTATAATTTAGTAGGGAATACACGTGTTGTAATATTTGAAACCAAGTTAAATTTTTCTTTATCGAACCTGTATATGACTAATTTAGTGATTTAGTAGTCATAGAGACACCGATAGCCCATCCCAGTATGGAATGCCTAGATGTTAGCAGGCAATAAACGTGTATTAACGTAGAAAACTATGTTCTATTATTGGTCTATCCAACCTATGTATATCTTTTTTAGTGATTTACTAGTCCAAAAAACACCAATAATCCATCTGAGAATGGAATACATTAATGCTAGGAGGTAATGCACGTGTAGTAATGTAAAAAACTATGTTTTATTATTGGTCTATCCAACCTATGTATGCCTCATTTAGTGATTTAGTAGTTAAAGAAACACCTATAATACATCCGAGTATGAAAACATTGATGTTTCTAGGTAATACACATATATTAATGTAAGAAACCAAGTTCTAATATTGGTTCATCCAACCTACGTATGCATAATTTAATGATTTAGTAGTCAATGAAACATAGATTATCCATCTGAGTATAGATTACATAAATGTTAGGAGGGAATACATCTGAGTATAGAATACATAGACGTTAGTAGGGAATAAACGTTTTTTAATGTTCAAAATTAAGTTTAATTATTGGTCTATCCAACCTATATATGACTAATTTCCTGATTTAGTTGTCAAAGAGACATAGATAGTCCATCCCAGTATGGAATGCCTAAATGTTAGCATGCAATACACGTGTAGTAAGGAAGAAAACTCTGTTCTATTATTGGTCTATCCAACCTTTGTATATCTTGTTTAGTGATTTAGTAGTCAAAAAAACACCGATAATCCATAAGTTAATGGAATACATTAATGCTAAGAGGTAATGCACGTGTAGTAAAGTAAGAAACCATGATTTATTATTGGTCTATCCAACCTATGTATGTCTAATTTAATGATTTTGTTGTCCAAGAAACATCGATTACCCATCCAAGTTTGGAATACACAGATGTTAGGAGGGAATATATCCGAGTATGGAATATATTTAATTTAGAAGGGAATACACATGTTGTAATATTTGAAACAAAGTTAAATTTTTCTCTATCCAACCTATATATGACTAATTTAGTGATTTAGTAGTCATAGAGACACCGATAGCCCATCCCAGTATGGAATGCCTAGATGTTAGCAGGCAATACACGTGTAGTAAGGTAGAAAACTATGTTCTATTATTGGTTTATCCAACCTATGTATATCTTGTTTAGTGATTTACTAGTCCAAAAAACACCAATAATCCATCTGAGAATGGAATACATTAATGCTAGGAGGTAATGCACGTGTAGTAATGTTAGAAACCATGTTTTATTATTGGTCTATCCAACCTATGTATGTCTCATATAGTGATTTAGTAGTTAAAGAAACACGGATAATACATCCGAGCATGAAAACATTGATGTTAGTAGGTAATACATGTATATTAATGTAAGAAACCAAGTTCTATTATTGGTTCATCCAACCTATGTATGTCTCATATAGTGATTTAGTAGTTAAAGAAACACCGATAATACATCCGAGCATGAAAACATTGATGTTAGTAGGTAATATATGTATATTAATGTAAGAAACCAAGTTCTATTATTGGTTCATCCAACCTACGTATGCATAGTTTAATGATTTAGTAGTCAATGAAACACAAATTATCCATCTGAGTATGGATTACGTAGATGTTAGGAGGAAATACATCTGAGCATAGAATACAGACACGTTAGTAGGGAATAAATGTTTTGTAATGTTCGAAATTAAGTTTAATTATTGGTCTATCCAAACTATATATGACTAATTTACTGATTTAGTAGTCAAAGAGACATAGATAGTCCATCCCAGTATGGAATGCCTAAATGTTAGCAGGCAATACACGTGTAGCAAGGATGAAACCCTGTTCTGTTATTGGTCTATCCAACCTATGTATATCTTGTTTAGTGATTTAGTAGTCAAAAAAACACCGATAATCCCTAAGTGAATGGAATACATTAATGCTAAGAGGTAATGCACGTGTAGTAATGTCAGAAACCATGTTTTATTTTTGGTCTATCCAACCTATGTATGTCTCATTTAGTGATTTAGTAGTTAAAGAAACACCAATAATGCATCCGAGTATGAAAACATTAATGTTAGTAGGTAATACACGTATATTAATGTAAGAAACCAAGTTCTATTATTGGTTCATCCAACCTACGTATGCATAGTTTAATGATTTAGTATTCAATGAAACACAGATTATCCATCTGAGTATGGATTACATCGATGTTAGGAGGGAATACATCTAAGTATAGAATACATAGATGTTAGTAGGGAATAAATGTTTTTTAATGTTCAAAATTAAGTTTAATTATTGGTCTATCCAACCTATATATGACTAATTTACTGATTTAGTAGTCAAAGAGACATAGATAGTCCATCCCAGTTTGGAATGCCTAAATGTTAGCATGCAATACACGTGTAGTAAGGAAGAAAACTCTGTTCTATTATTGGTCTATACAACCTATGTATATCTTGTTTAGTGATTTAGTAGTCAAAAAAACACCGATAATCCATAAGTGAATGGAATACATTAATGCTAAGAGGTAATGCACGTGTAGTAAGGTAAGAAACCATGTTTTATTATTGGTCTATCCAACCTATGTATGTCTAATTTAATGATTTTGTTGTCCAAAAAACATCGATTACCCATACAAGTATGGAATACACAGATGTTAGGAGGGAATACATCCGATTATGGAATATATATAATTTAGTAGGGAATACACATGTTGTAATATTTGAAACCAAGTTAAATTTCTTTCTATCAAACCTATATATGACTAATTTAGTGATTTAGTAGTCAAAGAGAAACCACTAGTCCATCCCAGTATGGAATGTCTAGATGTTAGCTGGCATTACACGTGTAGTAAGGTAGAAAACTAAGTTCTATTATTGGCCTATCCAACTAATGTATATCTTGTTTAGTGATTTAGTAGTCTAAAAAACACCAATAATCCATCTGAGAATGGAATACATTAATGCTAGGAGGTAATGCACGTGTAGTAATGTAAGAAATCATGTTTTATTATTGGTCTATCCAACCTATGTATGTCTCATTTAGTGATTTAGTAGTTAAAGAAACACCGATAATACATTCGAGTAAGAAAACATTAATGTTAGTAGGTAATACATGTCTATTAATGTAAGAAACCAAGTTCTATTATTGGTTCATCCAACCTACGTATGCATAGTTTAATGATTTAGTAGTCAATGAAACACAGATTATCCATCTGAGTATGGATTATATAGATGTTAGGAGGGAATACATCTGAGCATAGATAAACGTTTTGTAATGTTCGAAATTAAGTTTAATTATTGGTCTATCCAACCTATATATGACTAATTTACTGATTTAGTAGTCAAAGAGACATAGATAGTCCATTCCAGTATGGAATACCTAAATGTTAGCATGCAATACACGTGTAGTAAGGAAGAAAACTCTGTTCTATTATTGGTGTATCCAACCTATGTATACCTTGTTTAGTGATTTAGTAGTCAAAAAAACACCGATAATCCATAAGTGAATGGAATACATTAATGCTAAGAGGTAATGCAGATGTAGTAAGGTAAGAAACCATGTTTTATTATTGGTCTATCCAACATATGTATGTCTAATTTAATGATTTTGTTGTCCTAGAAAAATCGATTACCCATCCCACGTATGGAATTCCTAGATGCTAAGAGGTAATGCACGTGTAGTTAAATAAGAAACTAAATTCTATTATTGGTCCATCCAACCTATGTATGTAGTCCAAGAAACACCGATTACCCATCTGAGTATGGAATACACAGATGTTAGGAGGGAATACATCCGAGTATGGAATATATATAATTTCGTAGGGAATACACGTGTTGTAATATTTGAAACCAAGTTAAAAAATTTTCAATCCAACCTATATATGACTAATTTAGTGATTTAGTAGTCAAAGAGACACCGATAGTCCATCCCAGTATGGAATTCCTAGATGTTAGCAGGCAATACACGTGTAGTAAGGTAGAAAACTAAGTTCTATTATTGGCCTATCCAACTAATGTATATCTTGTTGAGTGATTTGGTTGTCCAAAAAACACTAATAATCCATCTGAGAATGGAATGCATTAATGCTAGGAGGTAATGCTCCTGTAGTAATGTAAGAAACCATGTTTTATTATTGGTCTATCCAACCTATGTATGTCTCATTTAGTGATTTAGTAGTTAAAGAAACACCGATAATACATTCGAGTATGAAAACATTGATGTTAGTAGGTAATACACATATATTAATGTAAGAAACCAAGTTCTATTATTGGTTCATCCAACCTACGTATGCATAGTTTAATGATTTAGTAGTCAATGAAACACAGATTATCCATCTGAGTATGGATTACATAGATGTTAGGAGTGAATACATCTGAGTATCGATTACATAGACGTTAGTAGGGAATAAATGTTTTGTAATGTTCGAAATTAATTTTAATTATTAGTCTTTGCAACCTATATATGACTAATTTACTGATTTAGTCGTCAAAGAGACATAGATAGTCCATCTGTCACGACCCGAAATCCCATTCGAGCCGGACTGGCACCCGAAGTCGATATGGCTCGAGAGAACAAATCTTTGCTCATGAACCTTCGTATATGTATTCTCGTATGAATCTTATTATACCTCATGCAACTATGCGGAATACATGAATCATGGAAACATATGCCATATATATATAGATAAAACGTGACCGTTAGGGCCATTACGTCGAACTGACCGTACGTATCTTCCATCCGTATACCCACATATGTCTACAAAAGCCTCTAACAGATGCATTTACCAGACTAACTTAAAGTCGGGACAAGTCCCCGCATTTATACAATATTTATAGTGCCCAAACAAATATACAACGATGACCCAGAAAGCTTCGAATCAAGTGGAGCTCACCAAAACTCTGCAAATGATCCCCAGTCTACAGAGGAGGTCTACTAATACCTGTACCTGCAACATGTATGGTAAGTCCCCCGAGGGGGTCAGTACGAAGAATGTACTGAGTATGTAATGCTCATAATAAATAGCATCATACATGAGAATGTCAATAGACTAAAATATGAGAGAATAGTCAATGGGGATGAGCCATCAATTTAGATAATATCATTTATAATTACTTTCCTTCAAGGGAAATTACCTTCACTCAAGAAACGTGCCTCCAATAGCTTCTTGTATATACAATAGATTCTTTCTGGCTTCTAGGTTCATTACCACTAGTGTTCATCTACTTGGTTAGAAAGAATAACACTCATCCACATACATCCACTCTAGTGGTTTAACGTACATCCACTCTATTGGTGGTTTTAACCTACATCCACTCTATTGGTGGGGCAACATACATCCACTCTCATGGTGGGGAGACATACATCCACTCTTATGGTGGGGTAACATACATCCACTCTCATGGTGGGGAGACATACATCCACTCTCATGGTGGGGTAAGATACATGGGAAAGATTGATAAATTAACTTATGAGAGATTGGTACATTAAGGATCATGACACCATTTGAAACACACAAATACGCATTACCTCACTCTTACACTACATGAGATTTAACACCTTAATTTGTGAGGGATAGATATACTAGGTCGCACTTCACCTCCTTCACTAATCCTATGAGATCTTACATAAGTAAGTATATAATACCGGACCTCCACCTTGGGTCGGCTATAATAAATGACATATCACAATATTGGGATTATTCCATATTGAACTTATACTCTCTAGAATGTGATCCATACTCAATAAAAAATATAGCAACCATGCACATTACCTCTATACAATCTTATACCCTCTACTTAGTTATGATAATGACACGCTAAAGATCATGGCATTAAAGCACACACTTAAATACACATCTCACTTCACTCCTTTACTTCATGAGTTTGACATCCTTACTTATGTGGACTAATTATACTAACTTGGACATCACCTTTCTTATTACTCTTTTGAGATTGGTACTCTTACTTATGAACAATTAGCACAAGGATAATCATCATACTATAGGACTTTGGAACAAGACATGATTGGAATAATGTTATTCAAACTAAACAAGCTCTTTTTACCTAATTTCTCTCGTTGAGATAGTTCTCTTAGAATTTAAAATGTTATGACATCTTTGAAACGTCCATCAATAACTAAGAGATAAGTGAATCATCGTTAATCTAAGAATAGGAAACGTATGAATCACACTATACGTCAACCTGAATTGATATACTTTAAGCCTCTCGGAATTGAAACATGTCCAATGTCAATGTGAACAACATGTTGCAGAAGGAAATGAAAAAAAAAGAACCTTACATACCTTGTATTCTTAATACGAATGCACAATATTAGACGTTCATACAATAGTGCCGCTCTGTCCTTGTGTTTTGATCTACAATACAAGTTCATAACGAAACCAACATTAACCACCAATTACCTTACAATGGCATATAATAACAATAAGTCACATGTTTAGCTTTAACATGTCAATGCCCCCTTGACAATAGCATTTATGAAATCATTATACCAATAATCCCACAATATTCCATACATTGACCAACACATGATAACCAATAGCATGTCACACCAAGTTCATATTTTACACTTCTTCGTTACCACCACATCACAACTATTCCATCAATTTACTTCAATACACCTCACAACAACAAATCGGCCAAACTCCCATAATTTACACTTATAGAAAAATAAAAAGTTTGGGACCATAATAACACTATAAATGTTGTTAGTTTATCCATACCATGCTTTTTCATCAAGACTACAAGTCATAATTCAAGTTACAATCTTATGGATAACACATCTTTTTAACAAAAACCAAAAGTGCCATGTCCAACACTTCCAACCATACCCAAAGTGATATACATAATCTCTAATGCTTATACTATGTTAAAGTACAATAATAATCACTTACCGAAGCTTGAAAGATTATGATCTTGCTCCTAAATTTGGCTTTGAGCTTTTAGGGTTTGAGAGAAAAATAGATGAGAAATATCTAGAAAGCATGAGAGTTTCCAATGAATAAAATATGATTTTTTAGTCCCTTTTATAAGCCTTAATTCCATACTTATCCATTAAATGTGGTATTCTAGAAGGTCAAGGCAAGAATGGGTCTTTTGACCCATTTTGGCCCATGTTTTCTTCTCATTTTGGGCCTCTTGTTGGGACCGATTCACTTAACCCAATAAAATCAATAATTCCTCATGTTTAATTCATTTCATACGTGTTACGACAATATTCCCACTCACACCACTCATACTCGTAGCCTCAATTCCAAAAACAAGCAATTCTAGCCACGTATAGCTTATTTTGGCTACAAGAGTATAATTGTCATTTTGATGCCAAATTTGTTCTCAAGTAATTTTATCATACCCATATAATAATTTACTCATTTAATGTATATTCTCATGGTTGTAGAAGAAGCGTAGAAAAAATTGGCTCGGTACGTCCCCGGGCACCCTTGGGACTTAAGAAAATTTCCAACTTTGAAAAAGTGGCAAAACCAGTGTGGCATGCCCTTAGGCGCGCCAGCTTGCTGCCTCTGGACTAAAAATATTAGCCCATAGCAGCATGGCATTCCCTCCAGCGCGCCCCAGACTTAGCATTTTCAAAAATTTAGTTTTTCAACTTTTCTTCGCGGGTTTGGTTAGATACTTCAAATCCTATTCTTTAACTTACTTATTAACCTTCATATACTTTGTTTAGAGGTCCTATGAGACTTGTTTTTAACCCCACAAACGCTCCACGAAAATCACAAAACACCTTCTACGAAGGTTTAATCACATGTACGAGACCA
Organism: Capsicum rhomboideum; assembly: GCA_031232105.1. Lineage (NCBI taxonomy): Eukaryota > Viridiplantae > Streptophyta > Magnoliopsida > Solanales > Solanaceae > Capsicum > Capsicum rhomboideum. The sequence continues at coordinate 58,058,777 of CP124710.1, read as the reverse complement.
AATTTCAGTTTTCTCATCATTCACATTACAAAATACATACTCATGGAATCTCGATACCTAAGTAACCATTATTCAACGTCATCACATAGGGTTGGGAAGGTACGGGGTGTTACATTCTCCCCCCTTAGAAACATTCATCCTCAAATGTTAATGATGTCGCTTCAATTACAACACATACATCTCTATATTCGCCTATACATATAGAGACACGTGAGGCTCATGGCAACTTACTTATTATTGGTCCACTTCCACCTTTTGAACCCTTTCTTCTATTTGAAACAAACATGGGTATCTCTTCGACTTATTGATTTTGTCAAAGAACTTTTATAGAAGTTACGTCTTTATTTATTAACCTTCACACTTGACTAGTGAGATCACCAAAACTTTATATCTTTACAATGGGACCAATATGAAAGGAAACTCTTATACACTTTCACCAATTTCACATGGCATGTTGTATAGGGTTAATTTTCCCTTCTTTCTGAATTTCATTATACCTTTCATGATCATAAACATCTACTATACCATTACGATATGTTCCTTTCACTATACTAAACTCACCGACAGGTGGAAATATTTCTATTGACTTCACTCATAACCCAGTGTACTATTAAATTCACGGTAGTCGATGGAGTAACGTACGATGGAGTAGAGCTCAAATCAATCAATACATATACATCATGTAAAATATGGTAATATACCTAAATACCTATACCCTCATCAGGAGGTGCTTCCTCATTCTGCCGGTCCACTAAAGCATAAGTGCGATTCTGAGTTCCACTGGAACTGGCTACTCCTCTGGCACCTCTACCGTGACCAGCATACTGTACACCAGCTGTCGATGCCACATTGGCTGATCCAACAGGCCGTGTCATACTACCCGTGGGCCTCTGTGGGCATTCTCTCATCATGTGTCTTGGCCTACTACATATAAAGCAAACATTCGTATCAAACTGGCATTCTCCTGCATGAAATCTCCCACAGCGCGGGCACAACTAACGAGAAGATCTTGTCGCCTGTGATCCATGAATCCCACTACTCTGTTCAGATCGACCACCTCTAGACCCTCGGAATTGAGAATGAGCACCTGCTGTGAAATAAGAGGATGAGGGTCTAGGCGGTAACATTCGAGAGCCAGATTCTCCTGGGGACACCATAGACTGCCCGTTAGGTCTAGTTCTTTTTGATGGCTCTTCCTCAGATTTCTGTGTCCTTCTTCTTTGCCTTTGGTCCTCCATTTTCTTTGCAAAGGCCTGTATTCTAGCTTTGTCCATATCTCAATTTAAGGCAACAATAGTGCAGCATCGTACCAAATAAGGCTCCAATCTATCCGCATATTGATGGACTCTATCTTTCAAGGTGGCTACTACATTTGGAGCATATCTAGCCAAGGAATTAAACTGCAAACTGTATTCTCTAACACTCATATTTCCTTGACGTAAATGGAGAAATTGGTCTGCACGTGCCTCCCGAATCTCATATGGGAGGTAATGATCAGGGAATGCTATTTTAAATTCTTCCCAATCAGCTGGGAGTGCATCAATACCCCTTGATCTTTTCCAGTCCTCATACCACAAGATAGCCTCGCCCTTCAGTCTATAAGCTGCTAGCTCAACTGTTTCTACACCTGTTACGTGCATCACCTCTAGTGCTCTTTGAATTTGGTCCACGAAATCCTGTGGATCTGCTTTCGGATCGGACCCTGTGAATATGGGAGGGTCTAATTTTAGAAAGTCCTGTGTACGCCGACTAGCTTCTCTAGCCGCGTCATCTTCATTTACCATTGGACCAGTTCGTCCCTGGGTTTGTGCAGCCACTAACTGTGTCAACATATGTACTGCATTTCTTAAATCTTGATCTGTGGCATTCATTGGTGGTTCTGCGGGTACTTCTCTACCTCTTGGCTCTTTCCGTGCTGGAAAGGTAGAAGAAGATCGTGATTCAATTTCAGCGTCAGCTCCACCTTAACTAACTTGGTCAGGTGGTAATCTACTCATTCCTTCTTCAGCAGGCACATCCACATGCTTCCCTTTACCTCTACCTCTTCTCATGATTGGCATGTTTACTGTACCAAAGAAAAACAATCACCATGGTCAGATACAATTCAAGTTACAACACTGGCTCTATTGCACGATCTAGAAGTGAAGAAAGGAAACAACATCCTAAGTGCCCCGTAGCCTCCTACTTATAAATATGGTGCACAACACATTAATAAGTAAGACTCTACTCAGACACGGCTTTGAAGACACCCTTAGAACGACCTGCTCTAATGCCACTTTTGTCACGACCAGAAATCCCATTCGAACCGGACTGGCACCCGAAGCAGATATGGCCCAAGAGAACCAATCTTTGCTCATGAACCTTCGTATATGTATTCTCGTATGAATCTTATTATACCTCATGCAACTATGCAAAAGACATGAATCATGGAAACATATGCCATATATATATAAATAAAACTTGACCGTTGGGGCCATTACGTAGAACTGACCGTACGTATCTTCCATCCGTATACCCACATATATCTACAAAGCTCTAACAGATGCATTTACAAGACCAACATAAAGTCGGGACATGTCCCCGCATTTATACAATATTTACAGTGCCCAAACAAATATACAACTATGACCCAGAAAGCTCCGAATCAAGTGGAGCTCACCAAAACTCTGCAAATGAACCCCAGTCTACAGAGGAGGTCTACTAATGCCTGCACCTGTAACATGTAAGGCAAGTCTCCCGAGGGGGTCAGTACGAAGAATGTACTGAGTATGTAAGGCTCATAATAAATTGCATCATACATGAGAATATCAATAGAATAAAATATGAGAGAATAGTCAATGGGGATGAGCCATCATTTTAGATAATATCATTTATAATTACTTTCCTTCAAGGGAAATTACCTTCACTCAAGAAACTGGCCTCCAATAGCTTCTTCTATATACAAGAGATTCTTTCTGGCTTCTAGGTTCATTGCCACTAGTGTTGATCTACTTGGTTAGAAAGAACAACACTCATCCACATACATCCACTCTAGTGGTTTAACGTACATCCACTCTATTGGTGGTTTTAACCTACATCCACTCTATTGGTGGGACAACATACATTCACTCTATTGGTGGGGAAACATACATCCACTCTCATGGTGAGGAGAAATACATGCACTCTCATGGTGGGGTAACATACATCCACTCTCATTGTGGGGAGACATACATCCACTCTCATGGTGGGGTAACATACATCCACTCTCATGGTGGGGATTCATACATCCACTCTCATGGTGGGGTAACATACATCCACTCTCATGGTGGGGATACATACATCCACTCTCATGGTGGGGTAAGATACATGGTAAAGATTGATATATTAACTTATGAGAGATTGGTACATTAAGGATCATGACACCATTCGAAACACACAAATGCGCTTTACCTCACTCTTACACTACATTAGATTAACACCTTAATTTGTGAGGGATAGATATATTAGCTCGCACTTCACCTCCTTCACTAATCCTATGAGATCTTACATAAGTAACTATATGATACCGTACCTCTACCTTGGGTGGGCTATAATAAATGACATATCACAATATTGGGATTATTCCATATTGAACTTATACTCTCTAGAATGTGATCCATACTCAATAAAACATATAGCAACCATGCGCATTACCTCTTTACAATCTTATAACCTCTACTTAGTTATGAGAATGACACGCTAAAGATCATGGCATTAAAGCACACACTTATATACACATCTCACTTCACTCCTTTACTTCATGAGTTTGACATCCTTACTTATGAGGACTAATTATACTAACTTGCACATCACCTCTTTTATTACTCTTCTGAGATTGGTACTCTTATTTATGAACAATTAGCACAAGGATAACCATCATATTATAGAACTTTGGAACAAGACATGATTGGAATAATGCTATTCAAACAAAACAAGCTCTCTTTACCTCATTGCTCTCGTTGAGATAGTTCTCTTAGAATTTACAACGTTATGACATCTTTGAAACATCCATCAACGACTAAGAGATAAGTGTATCATCGTTCATCTAAGAATAGGACACATATGAATCATAATATACGCCAACCTAAATTGATATACTTTAAGCCTCTCGGAATTGAAACAAGTCCAATGTCAATATGAACAACATGTTGCAGAAGGATATGAAAAAAAAGAACCTTACATACCTTATATTCTTAATACTAATACACAATCTTTGACGTACATACAATATTCCCTCTCCGTCCTTGTGTTTTTCTCTACAACACAAGTTCATAACGAAACCAACATTAACCACCAATTACCTTGCAATGGCATACAATAACAATAAGTCACAGGTTTAGCTTTAACATGTCATTTCCCCCTTGACAATACCATTTATGAAATCATTACACAAATAATCCCACAATATTTCATACATTGACCAACACATGATAACCAATATCATTTCACACCAAGTTCATGTTTTACACTTCTCCATCACCACCACATCACAACTATTCCATCAATTTACTTCAATACACCTCACAACAACAAATCGGCCAAACTCCCATAATTTACACTTATAGAAAAATAAAAAGTTTGGGACCTTAATAACACCACACATGTTGTTATTTTATCCATACCATGCTTTTTCATCAAGACCACAAGTCATAATTCAAGTTACAATCTCATGGATAACACATCTTTTTAACAAAAATAAAAAGTGCCATGTGCAGCACTTCCAACCATACCCAACATGATATACATAATCTCTCATGCTTATAATATGTTAAAGTACAACAATAATAACTTATCCAAGCTTGAAAGATGATGATCTTGCTCCAAAATTTGGCTTTGAGCTTTTAGGGTTTGAGAGAAAAATAGATGAGAAATATCTAGAAAGCATGAGAGTTTCCAATGAATAAAATATGATTTTTTGGTCCCTTTTATAATCCTTAATTCCATCCTTATCCATTAAATGTGGTATTCTAGAAGGTCAAGGCAAGAATGGGTCTTTTGACCCATTTTGGCCCATGTTTTCTTCTCATTTTGGGCCTCTTGTTGGGCCCGATTCACTTAACTCAATAAAATCAATAATTCCTCATGTTTAATGCATTTCATATGCATTACGATAATATTCCCACTCACGCCACTCATACACTTAGCCTCAATTCCAAAAATAAGCAGTTCTAGCCACGTATGGCTTATTTTGGATACAAGGGTAAAATCGTCATTTTGATGCCAAATTCATTATCGAGTAATTTTATTATACCAATATAATACTTTACTCATTTCATGTATATTCTCATGGTTGTAGAAGAAGCGTAGCAAAAATCGGCTCGGTACGTCCCCAGGCACCCTTGGGACTTAAGAAAATTTCCAACTTTGAAAAAGTGGCAAAACCAGCGTGGTACGCCCTTGGGCGCACAAGCTTGATGCCTATGGACTAAAAATTTTAGCCCAGAGCGGTGTGTAACACCCTCCATTGCACCCCAGACTTAACATTTCAAAAAAGTTTGTTTTTTGACTTTTCTTCGCGGGTTTGGTTAGATACTTGAAATCCTATTCTTTAACTTACTTCTTAAACTTCATATCCTTTTGTTTAGAGGTCCTATTAGCCTCGTTGTTAACCCCACAAATGCTCCACAAAAATCACAAAACATTTTCTACGAAGGGTTAATCACATGTACGAGACCAAATTTCAATTTTGTCATTATTCACATTACCAAATACATACTCATGGCATCTCGACACCTAAGTAACCATTATTCAATGTCATCACATAGGGTTGGGAAGGTACGGGGTGTTACACCATCCCAGTAAGGAATGCCAAAATGTTAACAGGCAATACACGTGTAGTAAGGAAGAAAACTTTGTTCTATTATTGGTCTATCCAACCTATGTATATCTTGTTTAGTGATTTAGTAGTCAAAAAAACACCGATAATCAATAAGTCAATGGAATACATTAATGCTAAGAGGTAATGCACGTGTAGTAAGGTAAGAAACCATGTTTTATTATTGGTCTATCCAACCTATATATGTCTAATTTAATGATTTTGTTGTCCAAGAAACATCGATTACCCATCCAAGTATGGAATACAAAGATGTTAGGAGGGAATACTTCCGAGTATGGAATACATATAATTTCGTAGGGAATACACGTGTTGTAAGATTTGAAACCAAGTTAAATTTTTTTCTATCCAACCTATATTTGACTAATTTAGTGATTTAGTAGTCAAAGAGACACCGATAGTCCATCCCAGTATGGAATGCCTAGATGTTAGCAGGCAATACACGTGTAGATAGTAGAAAACTAAGTTCTATTATTGGCCTATCCAACTAATGTATATCTTGTTTGGTGATTTACTAGTCCAAAAAACACCAATAATCCATCTGAGAATAGAATACATTTATGCTAGGAGGTAATGCACGTGTAGTAATGTAAGAAACCATGTTTTAATATTGGTCTATCCAACCTATGTATGTCTCATTTAGTGATTTAGTAGTCAAAGAAACATCGATAATACATTCGATTATGAAAACATTGATGTTAGAAGGTAATACATGTATATTAACGTAAGAAACCAAGTTCTATTATTTGTTCATCCAACCTACGTATGCATAGTGTAATGATTTAGTAGTCAATGAAACACTGATTATCCATCTGAGTATGGATTACATAGATGTTAGGAGGGAATACATCTTAGTATGGAATACATAGACGTTAGTAGGGAATAAACGTGTTGTAATGTTCGAAATTAAGTTTAATTATTGGTCTATCCAACCTATATATGACTAATTTACTGATTTAGTAGTCAAAGAGACATAGATAGTCCATCCCAGTATGGAATGCCTAAAAGCAGGCAATACACGTTGAGTAAGTAAGAAAACACTGTACTATTATTGGTCTATCCAACCTATGTATATCTTGTTTAGTGATTTAATAGTCAAAAAAACACCGATAATCCATAAGTAAATGGAATACATTAATGCTAAGAGGTAATGCACGTGTAGTAAGGTAAAAAACCACGTTTTGTTATTCGTCTATCCAACCTATGTATGTCTAATTTAATGATTTTGTTGTTCAAGAAACATCGATTACCCATACAAGTATGGAATACACAGATGTTAGGAGGGAATACATCCGAGTATGGATTATATATAATATAGTAGGGAATACACATGTTGTAATATTTGAAACCAAGTTAATTTTTTTTTTATCAAACCTATATTTGACTAATTTAGTGATTTAGTTGTCAAAGAGACACCGATAGTCCATCCCAGTATGGAATGCCTAGATGTTAGCAGGCTATACACGTGTAGTAAGGTAGAAAACTATGTTCTATTATTGGCCTATCCAACTAATGTATATCTTGTTTAGTTATTTAGTAGTCCAAAAAACACCAATAATCCATCTAATAATGGAATACATTAATGCTAGGAGGTAATGCACGTGTAGTAATGTAAGAAACCATGTTTTATTATTGGTCTATCCAAACTATGTATGTCTTATTTAGTGATTTAGTAGTTAAAGAAACACCGATAATACATTCGAGTATGAAAACATTGATGTTAGTAGGTAAAACACGTCTATTAATGTAAGAAACCAAGTTCTATTATTGGTTCATCCAACCTACGTAGGCATATTTTAATGATTTAGTAGTCAATGAAACACTGATTATCAATCTGAGTATGGATTACATAGATGTTAGGAGGGAATACATCTGAGTATGGAATACATAGACGTTAGTAGGGAATAAACGTGTTGTAATGTTTGAAATTAAATTTTATAATTGGTCTATCCAACCTATATATGACTAATTTACTGATTTAGTAGTCAAAGAGACATAGATATTCCATCCCAGTATGGAATGCCTAAATGTTAGCAGGCAATACACGTGTAGTAAGGAAGAAAACTCTGTTCTATTATTGGTCTATCCAACCTATGTATATCTTGTTTAGTGATTTAGTAGTCAAAAAAACACCGATAATCCATAAGTAAATGGAATACATTAATGCTAAGAGGTAATGCACGTGTAGTAAGGTAAAAAACCACGTTTTGTTATTCGTCTATCCAACCTATGTATGTCTAATTTAATGATTTTGTTGATCAAGAAACATCGATTACCCATACAAGTATGGAATACACAGATGTTAGGAGGGAATACATCCGAGTATGGATTATATATAATATAGTAGGGAATACACATGTTGTAATATTTGAAACCAAGTTAAATTTTTTTTTATCAAACCTATATTTGACTAATTTAGTGATTTAGTTGTCAAAGAGACACCGATAGTCCATCCCAGTATGGAATGCCTAGATGTTAGCAGGCTATACACGTGTAGTAAGGTAGAAAACTATGTTCTATTATTGGCCTATCCAACTAATGTATATCTTGTTTAGTTATTTAGTAGTCCAAAAAACACCAATAATCCATCTAATAATGGAATACATTAATGCTAGGAGGTAATGCACGTGTAGTAATGTAAGAAACCATGTTTTATTATTGGTCTATCCAAACTATGTATGTCTCATTTAGTGATTTAGTAGTTAAAGAAACACCGATAATACATCCGAGTATGAAAACATTGATGTTAGTAGGTAAAACACGTCTATTAATGTAAGAAACCAAGTTCTATTATTGGTTCATCCAACCTACGTAGGCATATTTTAATGATTTAGTAGTCAATGAAACACTGATTATCAATCTGAGTATGGATTACATAGATGTTAGGAGGGAATACATCTGAGTATGGAATACATAGACGTTAGTAGGGAATAAACGTGTTGTAATGTTTGAAATTAAATTTTATAATTGGTCTATCCAACCTATATATGACTAATTTACTGATTTAGTAGTCAAAGAGACATAGATATTCCATCCCAGTATGGAATGCCTAAATGTTAGCAGGCAATACACGTGTAGTAAGGAAGAAAACTCTGTTCTATTATTGGTCTATCCAACCTATGTATATCTTGTTTAGTGATTTAGTAGTCAAAAAAACACCGATAATCCATAAGTAAATGGAATACATTAATGCTAAGAGGTAATGCACGTGTAGTAAGGTAAAAAACCACGTTTTGTTATTCGTCTATCCAACCTATGTATGTCTAATTTAATGATTTTGTTGTTCAAGAAACATCGATTACCCATACAAGTATGGAATACACAGATGTTAGGAGGGAATACATCCGAGTATGGATTATATATAATATAGTAGGGAATACACATGTTGTAATATTTGAAACCAAGTTAAATTTTTTTTTATCAAACCTATATTTGACTAATTTAGTGATTTAGTTGTCAAAGAGACACCGATAGTCCATCCCAGTATGGAATGCCTAGATGTTAGCAGGCTATACACGTGTAGTAAGGTAGAAAACTATGTTCTATTATTGGCCTATCCAACTAATGTATATCTTGTTTAGTTATTTAGTAGTCCAAAAAACACCAATAATCCATCTAATAATGGAATACATTAATGCTAGGAGGTAATGCACGTGTAGTAATGTAAGAAACCATGTTTTATTATTGGTCTATCCAAACTATGTATGTCTCATTTAGTGATTTAGTAGTTAAAGAAACACCGATAATACATCCGAGTATGAAAACATTGATGTTAGTAGGTAAAACACGTCTATTAATGTAAGAAACCAAGTTCTATTATTGGTTCATCCAACCTACGTAGGCATATTTTAATGATTTAGTAGTCAATGAAACACTGATTATCAATCTGAGTATGGATTACATAGATGTTAGGAGGGAATACATCTGAGTATGGAATACATAGACGTTAGTAGGGAATAAACGTGTTGTAATGTTTGAAATTAAATTTTATAATTGGTCTATCCAACCTATATATGACTAATTTACTGATTTAGTAGTCAAAGAGACATAGATATTCCATCCCAGTATGGAATGCCTAAATGTTAGCAGGCAATACACGTGTAGTAAGGAAGAAAACTCTGTTCTATTATTGGTCTATCCAACCTATGTATATCTTGTTTAGTGATTTAGTAGTCAAAAAAACACCGATAATCCATAAGTAAATGGAATACATTAATGCTAAGAGGTAATGCACGTGTAGTAAGGTAAAAAACCACGTTTTGTTATTCGTCTATCCAACCTATGTATGTCTAATTTAATGATTTTGTTGTTCAAGAAACATCGATTACCCATACAAGTATGGAATACACAGATGTTAGGAGGGAATACATCCGAGTATGGATTATATATAATATAGTAGGGAATACACATGTTGTAATATTTGAAACCAAGTTAAATTTTTTTTTATCAAACCTATATTTGACTAATTTAGTGATTTAGTTGTCAAAGAGACACCGATAGTCCATCCCAGTATGGAATGCCTAGATGTTAGCAGGCTATACACGTGTAGTAAGGTAGAAAACTATGTTCTATTATTGGCCTATCCAACTAATGTATATCTTGTTTAGTTATTTAGTAGTCCAAAAAACACCAATAATCCATCTAATAATGGAATACATTAATGCTAGGAGGTAATGCACGTGTAGTAATGTAAGAAACCATGTTTTATTATTGGTCTATCCAAACTATGTATGTCTCATTTAGTGATTTAGTAGTTAAAGAAACACCGATAATACATCCGAGTATGAAAACATTGATGTTAGTAGGTAAAACACGTCTATTAATGTAAGAAACCAAGTTCTATTATTGGTTCATCCAACCTACGTAGGCATATTTTAATGATTTAGTAGTCAATGAAACACTGATTATCAATCTGAGTATGGATTACATAGATGTTAGGAGGGAATACATCTGAGTATGGAATACATAGACGTTAGTAGGGAATAAACGTGTTGTAATGTTTGAAATTAAATTTTATAATTGGTCTATCCAACCTATATATGACTAATTTACTGATTTAGTAGTCAAAGAGACATAGATATTCCATCCCAGTATGGAATGCCTAAATGTTAGCAGGCAATACACGTGTAGTAAGGAAGAAAACTCTGTTCTATTATTGGTCTATCCAACCTATGTATATCTTGTTTAGTGATTTAGTAGTCAAAAAAACACCGATAATCCATAAGTAAATGGAATACATTAATGCTAAGAGGTAATGCACGTGTAGTAAGGTAAAAAACCACGTTTTGTTATTCGTCTATCCAACCTATGTATGTCTAATTTAATGATTTTGTTGTTCAAGAAACATCGATTACCCATACAAGTATGGAATACACAGATGTTAGGAGGGAATACATCCGAGTATGGATTATATATAATATAGTAGGGAATACACATGTTGTAATATTTGAAACCAAGTTAAAATTTTTTTTATCAAACCTATATTTGACTAATTTAGTGATTTAGTTGTCAAAGAGACACCGATAGTCCATCCCAGTATGGAATGCCTAGATGTTAGCAGGCTATACACGTGTAGTAAGGTAGAAAACTATGTTCTATTATTGGCCTATCCAACTAATGTATATCTTGTTTAGTTATTTAGTAGTCCAAAAAACACCAATAATCCATCTAATAATGGAATACATTAATGCTAGGAGGTAATGCACGTGTAGTAATGTAAGAAACCATGTTTTATTATTGGTCTATCCAAACTATGTATGTCTCATTTAGTGATTTAGTAGTTAAAGAAACACCGATAATACATCCGAGTATGAAAACATTGATGTTAGTAGGTAAAACACGTCTATTAATGTAAGAAACCAAGTTCTATTATTGGTTCATCCAACCTACGTAGGCATATTTTAATGATTTAGTAGTCAATGAAACACTGATTATCAATCTGAGTATGGATTACATAGATGTTAGGAGGGAATACATCTGAGTATGGAATACATAGACGTTAGTAGGGAATAAACGTGTTGTAATGTTTGAAATTAAATTTTATAATTGGTCTATCCAACCTATATATGACTAATTTACTGATTTAGTAGTCAAAGAGACATAGATATTCCATCCCAGTATGGAATGCCTAAATGTTAGCAGGCAATACACGTGTAGTAAGGAAGAAAACTCTGTTCTATTATTGGTCTATCCAACCTATGTATATCTTGTTTAGTGATTTAGTAGTCAAAAAAACACCGATAATCCATAAGTAAATGGAATACATTAATGCTAAGAGGTAATGCACGTGTAGTAAGGTAAAAAACCACGTTTTGTTATTCGTCTATCCAACCTATGTATGTCTAATTTAATGATTTTGTTGTTCAAGAAACATCGATTACCCATACAAGTATGGAATACACAGATGTTAGGAGGGAATACATCCGAGTATGGATTATATATAATATAGTAGGGAATACACATGTTGTAATATTTGAAACCAAGTTAAATTTTTTTTTATCAAACCTATATTTGACTAATTTAGTGATTTAGTTGTCAAAGAGACACCGATAGTCCATCCCAGTATGGAATGCCTAGATGTTAGCAGGCTATACACGTGTAGTAAGGTAGAAAACTATGTTCTATTATTGGCCTATCCAACTAATGTATATCTTGTTTAGTTATTTAGTAGTCCAAAAAACACCAATAATCCATCTGATAATGGAATACATTAATGCTAGGAGGTAATGCACGTGTAGTAATGTAAGAAACCATGTTTTATTATTGGTCTATCCAAACTATGTATGTCTCATTTAGTGATTTAGTAGTTAAAGAAACACCGATAATACATCCGAGTATGAAAACATTGATGTTAGTAGGTAAAACACGTCTATTAATGTAAGAAACCAAGTTCTATTATTGGTTCATCCAACCTACGTAGGCATATTTTAATGATTTAGTAGTCAATGAAACACTGATTATCAATCTGAGTATGGATTACATAGATGTTAGGAGGGAATACATCTGAGTATGGAATACATAGACGTTAGTAGGGAATAAACGTGTTGTAATGTTTGAAATTAAATTTTATAATTGGTCTATCCAACCTATATATGACTAATTTACTGATTTAGTAGTCAAAGAGACATAGATATTCCATCCCAGTATGGAATGCCTAAATGTTAGCAGGCAATACACGTGTAGTAAGGAAGAAAACTCTGTTCTATTATTGGTCTATCCAACCTATGTATATCTTGTTTAGTGATTTAGTAGTCAAAAAAACACCGATAATCCATAAGTAAATGGAATACATTAATGCTAAGAGGTAATGCACGTGTAGTAAGGTAAAAAACCACGTTTTGTTATTCGTCTATCCAACCTATGTATGTCTAATTTAATGATTTTGTTGATCAAGAAACATCGATTACCCATACAAGTATGGAATACACAGATGTTAGGAGGGAATACATCCGAGTATGGAATATATATAATTTAGTAGGGAATACACATGTTGTAATATTTGAAACCATGTTAAATTTTTTTCTATCAAACCTATATTTGACTAATTTAGTGATTTAGTAGTCAAAGAGACACCCATAGTCCATCCCAGTATGGAATTCCTAGATGTTAGCAGGCAATACACGTGTAGTAAGGTAGAAAACAAAGTTCTATTATTGGCCTATCCAACTAATGTATATCTTGTTTAGTGATTTAGTAGTCCAAAAAACACCAATAATCCATCTGAGAATGGAATACATTAATGCTAGGAGGTAATGCACTTGTAGTAATGTAAGAAACCATGTTTTATTATTGGTCTATCCAACCTTTGTATGTCTCATTTAGTTATTTAGTAGTTAAATAAACACCGATAATACATTCGAGTATAAAAACATTAATGTTAGAAGGTAATACACGTATATTAATGTAAGAAACGAAGTTCTATTATTGGTTCATCCAGCCTATGTATGCATAGTTTAATGATTTAGTAGTCAATGAAACACTGATTATCAATCTGAGTGTGGATTACATAGATGTTAGGAGGTAATACATCTGAGCCCAATTTACTGCACACTTTTGGAAATCTTTTCAGAAGAGTTTGGGAACCCAAGTGAATTTAAGTACGACTTTTCATCCTCAGACAGATGGACAAGCAGAACGTACTATCCAAACACTTGAAGATATGATACGAGATTGTGTATTAGACTTTAAAGGTAATTGGGATGATCATTTACCTCTTATTGAGTTCGCCTACAATAATAGCTATCATTCAAGTATCAAAATGGCGCCTTATGAAGCCTTATACGGGAGAAAATGTAGATCACCGATTGGGTGGTTTGAAGTAGGTGAGACTATTTTATTTGGACCAGATCTTGTTCATCAAGCCATGGAAAAGGTCAAGGTGATACAGCAACGGCTAGGAACAGCCCAAAGTCGACACAAATCATATGCCGATGTTAGAAGAAGGGGGCTAGAGTTTTCTATAGGTGATTGGGTATTTTTGAATGTATCGCCAATGAAAGGAGTGATGAGATTTGGGAAAAAGGGAAAGCTAAGTCCACGTTATATAGGACCATATAAGATTATCCGAAGATTTGGCCAAGTCGCATATGAGTTGGAACTACCCCAAGAACTCTCCACAGTTCATCTAGTATTTCACGTCTCAATGCTTTGAAAGTGCATAGGAGATCCATCTCATATTACTCCTACTGAAGATGTACAAGTTACGGAAGATCTCACCTATGAAGAAGTACCTATTGCTATTTTGGATCGACAAGTTAAGAAGTTAAGAAATAAAGAGGTAGCTTGCGTAAAAGTGCTTTGGAGGAATCAACAGGTAGAAGAGATCACATGGGAAGCTGAGGAAATGATGAAATCTAAGTATCCTCAATTATTTGAAACCAAAGTGGAAGCCTTAGATGCTGAATTGGAGCAATAACAAGTAAGTATGTATATATAAGTATTATATGGTAGTATAAAGATTAAACTTAAGCTTGAACTTTTTTAAGCTAAGTAGTGATAATACTACCATTCGAGGACAAATGTTCCTAAGGAGGGGAGGATGTAACACCCCGTATTCTATAGATACTACTCTTACTTATATGGAAAATGGTACAGACTTATGGCAATAGGTGATGGAATAACTAGTTCTTTGATTCAAGTACAACACTTCGTACATTTTGAAAACTTGTGCGACTAACCTAACATGGATAAAAGTATTTAAACTTGAGATAATAAGGACATACTTAAGTGTAAAATTAAAGTTAAGTGGTGAATTAAGGTAGAAGGATTAAGACGTTGGAAAACGGGGAGAACATAAGTGAGGTTCTTCTGTGACTTAATTAAGATAGTAGGTGGATCACCTATTTAACCTATTGGGCTGCATTTGGACCTATGTTAAGGGACTGAATTGAGGTCCAAACTAAGTACATAAAATAGGGAAGATGACCAGCCCAACACCTAAATATCACTAAGGCCCAACATGCTATGATCCAACTAGAATTAGCCCAAGTAAGTGGACTGTTTTGGACAGCTTATATAGCCAAGTAGGTGCATCACCTACTTGGACTATTTTTGACCAAAAATTGGATAAGAATGAGATAAAAGAGTTGGCTAAGAGGGTTTATAAAGAGCTGTAATTCCGCTCATTTATCCATTCATTTCATTTTCCAAAAACAGAAAAATTAAAACATTCTCTCCTCTCTCAAACCCCAAACACCCGCCCTAGTTTTCCTTTAGGGTTCTTGGACTAATCTCCCATTTTTAAAGCCTTGGTAAGTGTTTACCCTTATATATTAATGTAATATATGCATAATAGGTTGTGTAAAACATGTTGGTGGTGTTTAAAATGTATAGGGCAGTCCCTTAATTAAGTTGGCAGTCCACTTGTGTTGGTTTTGATGAATTTGTCTTCCTTGTGGCTTGGACTTTTATAGGGGCTTAAGGTGCTGAAGAAATTAAGTTATGATGATGAAATTCCATTATATTAAAGTGTGGTTCTGCCCCTGAATCATTCCTTTTATGTATGGCTTGATGGAAATGTTTATATGTGTTGGTAAATGGAACGTTTGTTGTAGTGAAAAGAGAACACTCTTTTGTTATGTTAATCTGAATTTTGGAACTGTTGTGGACTGATTTTGGTATGTTACTGTGTAAGGCAGTATGGTGACCTTATGGGGTGAATATATGGAGTTTCGTTGGAGTGGATGGATAAACTAGGTAGGTAATCCTACCGATTTGTAACGTTTATGTTGGTTTGTGGACTGTTTTGGTGGTGTTGTCTTGGTAAGGCAGTAAGTTATAATGTAAGGGGTTGTAATAAGGTTGTATGGCAGTATAAAGAAGGGGGGAGTGATACACCATGTGGTTAGGAGGTTGGGCAGTTTTTACTTCCCGTTAAGTAACTAATTGCCATTTTATAAACTTGAAATATAATTAGCTTTTAATGTTAGCTCCATTACGTACTTGTGTTGTAGAGTAACACATAAGGAAGGAGATGAATCATTGTATCCACGTAGTGAGAAGATAAGGTATTAAAGGTTACTCTTTTTCGTATCCTTTGGCATCATATATTGTCCACCTAACTAATGACTTTGTTTCCTCTCCAAAATGTTCTAAAGTACCTCAATACATATTTACTATCAAATTTCAGATATTCTCTTTTGTTGTTCCAAAAAGGATCCATAATGTTATAACCACCACCATAACAACTTCAAAGATTAAATAAAGTAACCAACTCAATATGTTTATGTTCGGGTGGCAGCTCGAGGGGGCTTATAGCCCAGCATAGAGACGATCCCGATTTAATATGTACGGGTGGCAGATCGAGGGGGCTTATAGCCCAGCATAGAGACGATCCCAGATTATGTTACCACTGATCAGTTGGGTATATGTATGGCATGCCTTATAAAGACAAGAAAAGTAAAGAAAGAAAAAGGGAATTAATGAATGTAATGTATACGGTTCCACGATTACAGTAAAGGTGGTTTATTAGTATTATCTATTCACTTGTATTTGATTCCATTTGAGTTCCTATATCTCATGCAGTTACTTATAGCCTTACATACTCAGTACATTCTTTCGTACTGACGTCCCTTGGGGGACTTACCTTACTTGCTGTAGGCATAGGTGCTAGTAAGCCTCCACAGTAGGATACGTACGAGTCATCCACAGACTATCGGTGAGCTCCAGGTTACTTCGGGGCTTTTCGAGTCATTGTAAATTTGTTTTGGTACTGTGCAATAGTGGTATAAGGCGGGGACTTTTCCCGACCTTAGTTTTGGTTATGTACATCTTTTAGAGGCTTTGTAGACCATGGTAAAGTCAAACGCTGAAGTGTCTTGCCTTTTTACATTATGGCCCCAACGGCCAAGTCTCGTATCTATTTAGAACGTGTTTACATAATTTCTATCACCAATATATTCTATTTACATGTGGCAGAATTTTTATTCACTTAATGACATGCATACGAATGTACTTGAACGTAGGTTGGTTCTCTCGGGCCTTAACGGTTTCGGGTGCCAGTCCGCCTCAATGGGATTTAAGGCATGACAAAAGTGGTATCAGAGCGGGTCGTCCTAGGGTGTCTACAAAGCTGTGTCTAAGTATATTCTTACTTATAGATGTGTTGTGCACCGTATCTATACGTAGGAGGCTACAGGACATTTAGGAGTTATTTCTTTTCTTCATTTCCTAGATCGTACAATAAAGCTAAAGTTGTAGGTGGAATCATATCTGACAATTGAAATGGTTTTCTTGTGTTATAGTAAAAATGCCGGTTACAAGAAAAGGTAGAGGTAGAGGTAAGAAGATAGACATGGCTGCTGGAGAAGGAACCAGTAAACCACCACCTAAACAATCTAATCAAGGTGAAGCTGAAAATGAGTTTGCATCACAAGCTTCTTCTACTCTTTCATTTCCAGAAGAACCGAGAGGTAGAGAAGTATCTACAGAACATCCTGTAAATGCTACTGACCAGGATTTAAGGAACACGGTACAAATGTTGACCCAGATAGTTGCTGCACAAAGTCAAGGACGAGTTGGTCCAACGATAGGTGACGATGCTGTTGCTAGGGCAGCTAGTCGGCGGACACAGGATTTCCTGAAATTAGATCCTCCTACATTCACTGTATCAGATCTTAATGAAGACCCACAAGACTTTATGGATCAAATCCAAAGGACTTTGGATTTTATGCATGTGTCTGGTAAAGAGATGGTCGAGCTAGCAGCATATAGATTAAAAGGGGAGGCTATATTATGGTATGAGGATTGGAAACGATCGAGGGGGATTCGTGCACTTCCAGCTGATTGGGAAGAATTTAAAATGGCATTCCTTGACCATTATCTCCCATATGAGGTACGAGAGGCTCGTGAAAGGTCTTCTGCTATCGCCCTTCCTTTTTGGTTACATACGTGATGTCGAATTCAGACAGAAGCAGTAACCATCTTCTCCACTTTCGGATCTCGCAAAGAGAGAACGTCTTTTTTCCTCTGACTTTCTCTCTCATTCGCGGAGCAAACAAAGTTCTGTTATTGGTTCATCCAACCTACGTATGTCTAGTTTAGTGATTTAGTAGTCAATGAAACACGGATAATCCATTTGAGTAGGCAATGCACAGATGTTACGAGGTAATACACGTGTAGTAAAATAAGAAACGAAATTCTATTATTAGTCCATCCAACCAATGTATGTCTCATTTAGTGATTTTGTAGTCCAAGAAACTCCGATTTTCCATCTGAGTATGGATTACATAGATGTTAGGAGGGAATACATCTGAGTATGGAATACATAGACGTTAGTAGGGAATAAACGTGTTGTAATGTTTGAAATTAAGTTTAATTATTGGTCTATCCAACCTATATATGACTAATTTACTGATTTAGTAGTCAAAGAGATATAGATAGTCCATCCTAGTATGGAATGCCTAAATATTAGCAGGCAATAAACGTGTAGTAAGGAAGAAAACAATGTTCTATTATTGTTCTATCCAACCTATGTATATCTTGTTTAGTGATTTAGTAGTCAAAAAAACACCAATAATCCATAAGTGAATGGAATACATTAAAGCTAAGAGGTAGTGCAAGAAACATCGATTACCCATCCAAGTATGGAATACAAATATGTTAGGAGGGAATACATCCGAGTATGGAATATATATAATTTCGTAGGGAATACACGTGTTGTAAGATTTGAAACCAAGTTAAATTTTTTTCTATCCAACCTATATATGATTAATTTAGTGATTTATTTATTTGTCAAAGAGACACTGATAGTCTATCCCAGTATGGAATGCCTAGATGTTAGCAGGTAATACACGTGTAGTAAGGTAGAAAACTATGTTCTATTATTGGCCTATCCAACTAATGTTTATCTTGTTTAGTGATTTAGTAGTCCAAAAAACACTAATAATCCATCTGAGAATAGAATACATTAATGCTAGGAGTTAATGCACGTGTAGTAATGTAAGACACCAAGTTCTATTATAGGTTCATCCAACCTACGTATGTCTAGTTTAATGATTTTGTAGTCAATGGATCACTGATAATCCATCTGAAGTTGAAATGCACAGATATTACGAGGTAATACACGTGTAGTTAAATAAAAAACCAAGTTCTATTATTGGTCCATCCAACCTATGTATGTCTCATTTAGTGATTTTGTAGTCCAAGAAACACCGATTACCCATCCGAGTATGGAATACACAGATGTTAGGAGGGAATACATCCGAGTTTGGAATATATATAATTTAGTAGGGAATACAGGTGTTGTAATATTTGAAACCAAGTTAAATTTTCTCTATCCAACCTATATATGACTAATTTAGTGATTTAGTGGTCATAGAGACACCGATAGATCATCCCAGTATGGAATGCCTAGATGTTAGCAGGCAATACACGTGTAGTAAGGTAGAAAAATATGTTCTATTATTTGTCTATCAAACCTATGTATATCTTGTTTAGTGATTTACTAGTCTAAAAAACACCAACAATCCATCTGAGAATGGAATACATTGATGCTAGGAGGTAATGCACGTGTAGTAATGTAAGAAACCATGTTTTATTATTGGTCTATCCAACTTATGTATGTCTCGTTTAGTGAATTAGTAATTAAAGAAACACCAATAATACATTCGAGTATGAAAACATTGATGTTAGTAGGTAATACACGTGTATTAATGTAAGAAACCAAGTTCTAGTAGCGGTTCATCCAACCTACGTATGCCTAGTTTAAAGATTTAGTAGTCAATGAAACACCAATTGTCCATCTGAGTATGGATTACATAGATGTTAGGAGGGAAAACATCTGATTATGGAATACATAGACGTTAGTAGGGAATAAACGTGTTGTAATTTTCGAAATTAAGTTTAATTATTTTTCTGTCCAACCTATATATAACTAATTTACTGATTTAGTAGTCAAAGAGACATAGATAGTCCATCCCAGTATGGAATGCCTAAATGTTAGCAGGCAATACACGTGTAGTAAGGAAGAAAACTCTGTTCTATTATTGGTCTATCCAACCTATGTATATCTTGTTTAGTGATTTAGTAGTCAAAAAAAGACCGATAATCCATAAGTGAATGGAATACATTAATGCTAAGAGGTAATGCACGTGTATTAATGTAAGAAACCATGTTTTATTATTGGTCTATCCAACTTATGTATGTCCAACTTAATGATTTGGTTGTCCAAGAAACATAGATTACCGATCCAAGTATGGAATACACAGATGTTAGGAGCGAATACATCCAAGTACGAATATATATAATTTAGTAGGGAATACACATGTTGTAATATTTCAAACCAAGTTAAAAAATTTTCTATCAAAGCTATATATGACTAATTTAGTGATTTAGATGTCAAAGAGACACCGATAGTCCATCCCAGTATGGAATTCCTTGATATTAGCAGGAAATACACGTGTAGTAAGGTAGAAAACTATGTTTTATTATTTGTCTATCTAACCTATGTATATCTTGTTTAGTTATTTACTAGTCCAAAAAACACCAATAATCTATCTAAGAATAGAATACATTAATGCTAGGAGGTAATACACGTGTAGCAATGTAAGAAACCATGTTTTATTATTGGTCTATCCAACCAATATATGTCTTATTTAGTGATTTATTAGTTAAAGAAACACCGATAATACATCCGATTATGAAAACATTGATTTTAGTAGGTAATACACGTGTATTAATGTAAGAAACCAAGTTCAATTATTGGTTCATCCAACCTACGTATGCCTATTTTAATGATTTAGTAGTCAATAAAACACCTATTATCCATCTGAGTATGGATTACATAGATGTTAGGAGGGAATACATCTGAGTATGGAATACATAGACGTTAGTAGGGAATAAACGTGCTGTAATGTTTGAAATTAAGTTTAATTATTGGTCTTTCCAACCCATATATGACTAATTGACTGATTTAGTTGTCAAAGAGACATAGATAGTCCATCCCAGTATGGAATGCCTAAATGTTAGCAGGCAATACACGTTGAGTAAGGAAGAAAACACTGTTCTATTATTGGTCTATCCAACTTATGTATATCTTGTTTAGTGATTTACTAATCAAAAAAACACCAATAATCCATCTGTGAATGGAATACATTAATGCTAGGAGGTAATGCACGTGTAGTAATGTAACAAACCACGTTTTATTATTGGTCTATCCAACCTATGTATGTCTCATTTAGTAATTTACTAGTTAAAGAACGGATAATCCATCCGACTATGCAATATATTGATGTTTGTAGGTAATACTCTTGTAGTAATGTAAGAAACAAAGTTTTGTTATTGGTTCATCCAACCTACGTATGTCTTGTTTAATGATTTAGTAGTCAATGGATCATCGATAATCCATCTGAGTATGAAATGCACAGATGTTACGTGGTAATATACGTGTAGTTAAATAAGAAACCATGTTTTATTATTGGTCTATCCAACCTATGTATGTCTAATTTAATGATTTTGTTGTCCAAGAAACATCGATTACCCATCCGAGTATGCAATACAAAGATGTTTCTAGGTAATACACTTGTAGTAATGTAAGAAACAAAGTTCTGCTACTGGTTCATCCAACCTACGTATGTCTAGTTTAGTGATTTAGTAGTCAATGAAACACGGATAGTCCATTGAGTAGGGAATGCACAGATGTTACAAGGTAAGACACGTGTAGTAAAACAAGAAACGAAGTTCTATTATTGGTCCTTCCAACCAATGTATGTCTCATTTAGTCATTTTGTAGTCCAAGAAACTCCGATTATCCATCTGAGTATGGATTACATAGATGTTACGAGGGAATACATCTGAGTATGGAATACATAGACGTTAGTAGGGAATAAACGTGTTTTAATGTTTGAAATTAAGTTTAATTATTGGTTTATCCAACCTATATATGACTAATTTACTGATTTAGTAGTCAAAGAGACATAGATAGTCCATCCTAGTATGGAATGCCTAAATGTTAGCAGGCAATACACGTGTAGTAAGGAAGAAAACTCTGTTCTATTATTGGTCTATCCAACCTATGTATATCTTGTTTAGTGATTTAGTAGTCAAAAAAACACCAATAATCAATCAGTGAATGGAATACATTAATGCTAAGAGGTAATGCACGTGTAGTAAGGTAAGAAACCCTGTTTTATAATTGGTCTATCCAACTTATGTATGTCTAATTTAATGATTTTGTTGTCCAAGAAACATCGATTACCCATCCAAGTATGGAATACAAAGATGTTTTTAGGTAATACACTTGTAGTAATGTAAGAAACAAAGTTCTGTTATTGGTTCATCCAAACTACGTATGTCTAGTTTAGTGATTTAGTAGTCAATTAAACACGGATAATCCATTTGAGTAGGGAATGCACAGATGTTACGAGGTAATATACGTGTAGTAAAATAAGAAACGAAGTTCTATTATTGGTCCATCCCACCAATGTATGTCTCATTTAGTCATTTTGTAGTCCAAGAAACTCCGATTATCCATCTGAGTATGGATTACATAGATGTTCGGAGGGAATACATCTGAGTATGGAATACATAGACGTTAGTAGGGAATAAACGTGTTGTAATGTTTGAAATTAAGTTTAATTATTGGTCTATCTAACCTATATATGACTAATTTACTGATTTAGTAGTCAAAGAGACTTAGATAGTCCATCCTAGTATGGAATGCCTAAATGTTAGCAGGCAATTCACGTGCAGTAAGGAAAAAAACTCTGTTCTATAATTGGTCAATCCAACCTATGTATATCTTGTTTAGTGATTTAGTAGTCAAAAAAACACCGATAATCCATAGGTGAATGGAATACATTAATGCTAAGAGGTAATGCACATGTAGTAAGGTAAGAAACTATGTTTTATTATTGGTCTATCCAACTTATGTATGTCTAATTTAATGATTTTGTTGTCCAAGAAATATCGATTACCCATCCAAGAATGGAATACAAAGATGTTAGGAGGGAATACATCTGAGTATGGAATATATATAGTTTCGTAGGGAATACACGTGTTGTAAGATATGAAACCAAGTTAAATGTTTTTCTATCCAACCTGTATATGACTAATTTAGTGATTTAGTAGTCAAAGTGACACCGATAGGATATCCCAGTATGGAATGCCTAGATGTTAGCAGGCAATACACGTGTAGTAAGGTAGAAAACTATGTTCTATTATTTGCCTATCCAACTAATGTATATCTTGTTTAGTGATTCAGTAGTCCAAAAAGCACTAATAATCCATTTGAGAATAGAATACATTAATGCTAGGAGGTAATGCACGCGTAGTTATGTAAGACACCAAGTTCTATTACTGGTTTATCCAACCTACGTATATCTAGTTTAATGATTTAGTAGTCAATGAATCACCGCTAATCCATCTAAGTTTGAAATGCACAGATGTTACGAGGTAATACACGTGTAGTTAAATAAGAAACCAAGTTCTATTATTGGTCCATCAAACCTATGTATGTCTCATTTAGTAATTTTGTAGTCCAAGAAACAACGATTACCCATTCGAGTATGGAATACACAGATGTTAGGAGGGAATACATCCGAGTATGGAATATATATAATTTAGTAGGGAATACAGGTGTTGTAAAATTTTTAACCAAGTTAAATTTTTCTCTATCCAACCTATATATGACTAATTTAGTGATTTAGTAGTCATAGAGACACCGATAGTCCATCCCAGTATTGATTGCCTCGATGTTCGCCAACAATACAAGTGTAGTAAGGAAGAAAACTATGTTTTATTATTTGTCTATCCAACCTATGTATATCTTGATTAGTGATTTAGTAGTCAAAAAAACACCGATAATCCAAAAGAGAACGAAATACATTAATGCTAGGAGGTAATGCACGCGTAGTAATGTAAGAAACAAAGTTCTATTATTGGTTCATCCAACCTACATATGTCTAGTTTAATGATTTAGTAGTCAATGAAACACCGATAATCCATTTGTGTAAGGCATGCAAAGATGTTTTGAGGTAATACACGTGTAGTAAAATAAGAAACCAATTTCTATTATTGGTCCATCCAACCAATGTATGTCTCATTTACTGATTTTGTAGTCCAAGAAACACCGATTATCCATCTAAGTATGGAATACATAGATGTTAGGAAGGAATACATCTAAGTATGGAATACATAGACGTTATTAGGGAATACACATGTTGTAATGTTCAAAATTAAGTTTAATTATTTCTCTATCCAACCTATATATGACTAATTTACTGATTTAGTAGTCAAAGAGACACCGATAGTCCATCCTAGTATGGAATGCCTAGTTGTTAGCAGGCAATACAAGTGTAGTAAGGCTGAAAACTATGTTCTATTAATGGTCTATCCAACCTATGTATATCTTGTTTAGTGATTTAGTAGTCCAAAAAACACCGATAATCCATCTGAGAATGGAATACATTAATGCTAGGAGGTAATGCACGTGTAGTAATGTAAGGAACCATGTTTTATTATTGGTCTATCCAACCTATGTATGTATCGTTTAGTGATTTAGCATTTAAAGAAACATCGATAATCCATCCGAGTATGGAATACATTGACGTTTGTCGGTAATACACGTTTAGTAATGTAAGAAACAAAGTTCTATTTGTCACGCCCCAAATCCCATCAGAACGGATTGGCACTCGTAGCGGACATGGCCCGAGAAAAGCAAGCTTTGCTTCTATTCAATCACATGCATGCCATAAGAAACCCCCCTTTACGTAAGAACATGAAAGGTAAAATACGGAAAAAATGGAACATGGGACATATATATATATACATATGTGTACCTTTGCCGTTGAGGCCATCAAGTCAAAAACGTCATATACCACCTTATATTCATACACCCACATACGTCTACGAAAGCCTCTAACATAGACATTTATCAAAACCAACTGAAAGTTAGGACAAGTCCCTTGGTTATACAACATGTACAGTACCAAAACATATGTACAACTGTGACTCGGAGAAAGCCCCGAACAACTGGAGCTTAGCAAAAGCTGTAAATATCCTGCAACCTACTGTGGAGGTCTACTAGAACCTGCACTTGCAGCAAGTATGTAAGGCTCAAATAAAACTGTACGATATGTAAATATGTCAATGAAATCAAATTCAAATGCATAACCAATGTGGATAAGTCACTGTTCTGTACTTTGGAAACCATGTATATTGCTTTCATTACTTTCTTTGTATCTTTGCTTCTATGATTATTCATCTTTGTCTGTGACCTGTGATACCCGGGCCCCGACTGAATAGTGGGTTTTAAACATAACATATCGTTATGTTGGGATCGGCTTGAGCTAGGCTTATGCCTGTAGAGCTGCCACCCTATGAGTCAATATATATATTTATTGGGATCGGCTCGAGCTAGGTTATTACCTCTAGAGCTGCCACCCATACCAACACCTCAGGGTAGGCTCAAGCTAGGTTATTACCTCTAGAACTGACCCCTGTCAGGATCAGTCCGAGCTAGGCTTATGCCTCTAGGACTGCCCCCAGATCCAACAATCTCGGGATCGCCATGAGCTAGGCATTTCGCCCCCAAAGCTGCCACCCGTACTCAATCATTAACCACATATATGCTTTACTTTGTTCTTTACTTTGAGATTGATACAGTGATAGTCATAACTTCACTTGAAGCTTTGGATCATTAACTAATGAGTGAGAAACTTATGAATAAATATTGTTGGAAACATATCCTTATTGGAAACATAACACTATTGGAACCATTAGACAATAATCAATGAACGAGATACATGAGTATAACCACTATTGGAACTGTGAAACATAACCTTATTGGACCTTTGGAACATTAATAAATGAATATGATACATGAGATTCACAATTGATCAACGAGTAGGAAACATATGGTAATGAACATTGATAACCGGAAATAGGATACCTTTGGACATTTCGGAATGAACTAGGGCAACATAAATATGAATACTATGAGCTGCAAAAGGGTACGGAAAGAGTAACCGTACATACCTTCACTTCCAATTATGAATTCACAAGCCTATGTATGAACACAATAGTCCAGCTTCTTCTTTAGGTCTTACTCTACAATACAAGTACATATCAGAGCTTACATTAGCAACTAGTTACTATACGGGTGTACAAGATGACAATGAACTATATGACTGCTGTATAACGTCATGTCAACCCTTACAATACAATCCACTGCATTTCCATATCAAAAACACCATAACATTACACACATTGACCAAGAGATCACTCATCAATAGCATTTCACACCACACTTACCCTTTACGCTTTTCTCTTTATCATTCCGTCACAATTACTCGTTCATAACAACATATGAACAACCATACATACTTAATATAGTCCAGTACACCTCCATACGACACATTAAAGTCATTAAAATGACATCACAAGTTTATAATTATATTCAAAAAGGGTATAGGGGCCTTCGGGGACCAAAATGATACAAAAACATTCAAAACCAAACCTGGGGCTGACCTGCGAAGCCACCTGCACCCTCAGGTGGATGAGGTACACCAGCAGGTGTCTGGTGTCAGATGCCATTGGCACCAGCGTTGGCATTTGCGCTCGCAGGTGCCCTCGTTTGTGGGGGCGGATGCCCTTTTTGGTCCGAAATGGCCCATTTTGGGTCTTTTAATGCCATGAATGGTACATGATCATAAACAAACTTATTTTGACATATTTTTGATCATATTGAACACCAAAGATCATCCATGGTCTCACAATACACATAACAACACCCAAAACAACACTTTACGGTCAATACGTCACCAAATCCATAACCAATTTCACAACAACAATTCCAAACATTATTCACAAGGATAAAACAAAGAAAGACTATAATCACATCTCACATGTCAATATTTACTCCATCAATTTCATTTCCTTCAAGACCACAAGTACATATTCAAGTTTACAAGACAATACCATCCTCCGATTTAGCAACCATGTAACATTTCACACATTGTGAAATTCTCAATACTCCACCAACATAACCAACATAATATAAACCATCTCTCATGCATAAAATATATTAAAACATCATAAAAAACACTACCAAGTCTTACAAGTTGATGATCTTGGCCAAAGGAATGATCTTGAGATACGAAAAGAAAATTTTGGTAAAGTCTAGAAAGTGGTATGAGAGCTTAAATGAAATAAAATCTGATTTTCTCTCTTTATATAGTCCCTCAAGTCACTCTTATCTCTTTATTAGCATTAAATGCAAGGTTTGATTGGTCAAATGGAGAAATATTGGAAGAATGGATCAAATTCCCATATTGGGCCATGTCTTCCTTATAATTTTGGGCTTCATTTAAGGCCCAATGTTGTAAGACTTATTAATGCCCACAATATTAATGCATAATTCATAACATATCTTATGTTCCCATACTTCCATGAATGTTACGGTAGCCAAGTAGACTCGGAAACGTGCGGGTTGTTACATTCTTCCCCCCTTAGAAACATTCATCCTCGAATGTTAGTGTTATTATTAAAGTAAGCAATCACAAATATAGAATCATCCTTCATGTCATCATATAGATATATACACTCAAATCTTATAAGTACTTACTTGTCATTCTTCCCTTTGGAACAAATGAGGGTACTTGGATCGCATAATTTCTTCAGCTTCCTATGTGACCTCTTCTTTTTGTTGATTTCTCCAAAGTAACTTTATAGATGCTACGTCTTTATTCCTCATCCTTTTTACTTCTCTATCCAGAATGGCAATTGGTATCTCCTCATATGTAAGATCTTTCGTAACTTGGACATTTTTAATAGGAACAATATGAGATGGATCCCCTATGCACTTTCGAAGCATCGAAACATGAAATACGGGATGGACTGAGGAAAATTCTTGGGGTAGTGCCAAATCATAAGTAACCTTCCCAAATCATTTGATAATTTCATATGGTCCTATATAACGTGGACTCAATTTACCTTTCATTCCGAACCGCATTACCCCTTTCATCGGTGACACCTTCAGAAATACCCAACCACCTATGGCGAATTCAAGTCCTCTTCTTCTAACATCAGCATATGACTTGTGTCGACTCTGGGCCATTTGTAATCATTGTTGAATCACTTTAACTTTCTCCATCGCCTGATGAACAAGATCTGGCCCAAGTAAAGCAGTTCCACCCGCTTCAAACCATCCAATTGGTGATCTACATTTCCTTCCGTACAAAGCTTCATAAGGTGCCATCTTAATACTTGAATGATAGCTATTGTTGTAAGCAAATTCAATAAGAGGAAAATGTTCATCCCAACTGCCCTGAAAATCTAACGTGCAAGCTCGTAGCATATCTTCAAGTGTTTGGATAGTACGATCCGCTTGTCAATCTGTCTGAGGATGGAAAACCGTACTCAAATTCACCTGTGTACCCAAACTCTGCTGAAAAGATCTCCAGAAATGCGAAGTAAAATGAGCTCCCCTATCTGATTTAATGGAGATTGGAACCCCATGTAATCGTACTATCCCTTTCACATACAATCTTGCATAATCCTCAGTTGTATAGGTGGTCTTGACTGGTAGAAAATGTGCTGATTTGGTAAGCCTGTCCACTATAACCCATATAGAATCAAAGTTCTGCAATGTACGAGGCAAACTTGTAATAAAGTCCATATTAATCATATCCCATTTCAAGACTGGAAGATTGATACATTGCATATAACCTCCTGGTTTCTGATGCTCTACTTTCACTTGATTACAATTCGGGCATTGAGCGACATATTCTGCAATGTTCTTCTTCATATTTCCCCACCTATACACTTCTTTTAAATCATGGTACATTTTAGTAGCACCCGGATGAATGGAATAGCACGAATGATACGCCTCTGTCATAATTCATTTCCTCAACTCATCTACATTTGGAACACATAATCTTCCTTGGCATTGAAGTACCCCTTCTTGTGTAAGATCGAAGGCCATAGTCAGACCCAGT
Source organism: Capsicum rhomboideum (assembly GCA_031232105.1). Taxonomy (NCBI): domain Eukaryota; kingdom Viridiplantae; phylum Streptophyta; class Magnoliopsida; order Solanales; family Solanaceae; genus Capsicum; species Capsicum rhomboideum. The sequence goes on along the minus strand of CP124710.1, from coordinate 58,029,494 downwards.
TGTACATTATCTTTCAACTGTAATAACATGGAATCCGCAGACTGCTTCTCTTTTACTTAAACTATTAAGGAGGATTCTGCTGCATTTTGTACAATAACTGCCTCATCTGAGGATTCAAAAAGAAGAACCCCCAAACTGGCTAATTGATGCAGATCTTTGGTCATCTCCTGCTTTTCAGGCAACTGGCCACTAGTTCTTTCTACTGCCTTGCGGCTCAATGCATCAGCTACCACATTTGCTTTGCCTGGATGATAAAGAATATCAATATCATAGTCCTTTAAAATCTCTAACCACCTTCGTTGCATCAAATTGAGTTCTTTTTGCTTAAAGAGATATTGCAAACTCTTGTGATCAGTATAGATATCAACATGAACTCTATATAAATAATGACGCCATATCTTTAAAGCAAAAACCACCACTGCTAATTCAAGATCATGTGTGGGATAATTTTTCTCATGTGGCCGCAACTGCCGTGAGGCATATGCTATGACATTACCGTGTTGCATCAATACACATCTGAGTCCAACCCCGAAAGCATCACAATACATTGCATTGCCTTCGGTACCTTCGGGAAGTATTAAAACTGGTGTGGAGGTTAATTTATCTTTCAGTTCTTGGAAACTTTTCTCACACGCATCATTCCACTGAAATTTAACTGCCTTATGTGTAAGCTTTTTCAACGGTGCAGCAATGGAAGAAAAACCTTCCACAAATCGTCGGTAATAACCTGCCAGCCTAAGAAAACTACGAATCTCTGTGGGTGTCATAGGCATTGGCCAATTCTTCACCGCCTCAATCATATGTGTATGAACCTGTATCCCTTCGTCTGATACGATATGACCCAAGAAAGCAACTGATTTTAACCAAAACTCACACTTGGAGAACTTTGCATACAACTTACGCTCACGGAGAATCTGTAACACCTGTCGTAAGTAATTAGCATGGTCCTCTGGTGATTTTGAATAAACCAGGATGTCATCGATAAATACCATGACAAACACGTCCAAAAATGGCTTAAACACCCTGTTCATCAAATCCATAAACACAGCTGGCGTGTTTGTTAGTCAAAATGACATAACTAAAAATTCATAATGGCCATACCATGTTCAGAAAGCTGTCTTGGGTACATCTTCTTCTCTAACTCTAACCTGGTGGTAACCCGACCTCAAGTCGATCTTTGAAAAACACTTGGCACCCTATAACTGATCAAACAAATCATCAATTTGAGGGAGGGGAAATTTGTTCTTGATCGTTACCTTATTCAATTGCCAATAGTCAATGCACATTCTTAACGTGCCATCTTTCTTTCGTACAAATAATATCGGTGCACCCCACGGAGACATACTCGGCCTAATAAAGCCCTTGTCCAGCAAATATTTCAATTGCTCTTTTAATTTACTCAATTATGTTGGAGCCATTTTGTATTGAGGAATAGAGATAAGCTAAGTGCCTGGAATCACATCAATGCCAAACTCTACTTCCCGTTCTGGGGGTAAACCCAGAAAATCCTCCAAAAAAACATCCAGAAATTCATTGACCACTGGAACCGACTGCGGAGTTAGTGGTTCCACATCAGTATCTTTCACCCGTACTAAATGACATATGTATCCCTTGGCAATCATTTTTCTTGCTTTCAGATAGAAAATAAATGTTCCTCGTGGTGCCCCTACATCACCCTTCCATTCAAGAGTATTCATTTGTGGGAAATGAAAATGTACCTTCTTGGCCAGGCAATCTATCGTGGCATAACAAGAGGCCAACCAATCCATCCCCATTATTACATCAAAATCCACCATGTCTAGTTCAATGAGATCGGCCAATGTATCATGACCACACACAGTTACCATACAATTTCGATATACTCTTTTTGCAATAATACATTCACCAACCGGTGTAGACACTTCAATTGATTTAATTAATAACTCTGGTGCCTTTGCAAATTTTGCAACAATCAATGGAGTAACATAGGACAATGTAGAACCGGGGTCAATCAATGCATATAGATTATATGAGAATATGGATAATGTACCTGTGACAAAATCAGGGGAAGCCTCTGAGTTCTGTAGGTTCACTAAAGCATAAGTGCGATTCTGGACCCTACTAGTACTGGTTGCTACTCTAGCCCCTCTACCACGTCAAACAGATTGCACACCTCATCCCAAAGAAGGAGCCGATGCCGATGACGCAACGCTCAAACCTGTCGGTCGTGCTATACCACCCACGCTCCTCTGGGGACACTCTTTTATCATGTGTCCCGTCATACCGCACCAAAAATAAGCATTTGTTAGCACTCGGCCTGTACCTGCATGAATACGCCCACAGTGCTGACACTGCTGATGAGGAAAACCTGTTGCCTGTGATCCGTGAACCCCACGACTCTGTCCAAATAGACCACCTCTAAACCCTCGGAACTGAGAGTGAGCACCTGTTGTGGAATGAGAAAACGATGGTCTAGGTGGTCTAGAAAGCATGCGAGGCCTAGATCCTCCTTGAGACATCATAGGTGGTCCCATCAGTCCAGCCCTTTTGGACTGTCCTCTGTCAAATTCATGTACCCTTCTTCTCTATCTTTGATCTTCCATTTTCTGGGCGAAGGCCTGAATTCTCGCTATGTCCATGTCCTTATTCAAGGCAGCAATGGTGCAATCTCTTACCAAATGTGGCTCTAATCAGTCCACGTATCGATGAACTCTATCTGTTATTGTATCCACCACATTTGGCGCATATCGAGCCAAGGAATTAAATTGCAAATTATATTCCCTGACACTTAGATTTCCCTGACAGAGATTTGGAAATTGATCCGCACGTGCCTCCCGAATCTCGTAGGGAAGGTAATGGTCAAGAAAAGACGCTTTAAATTCTTCCCAATGAGGTGGATTTGCACCAACATCCCGAGATTTCTTCCAATCCTCATACAACAATATCGCCTCTCCTTTCAATCTGTACGCAGCAAGTTCAACTGTTTCTACCCCCGTCACATGCATAACTTCCAAAGATCGCTGAATTTGATCCATGAAGTCCTGTGAATCTGCTTTTGGGTCTGATCCAGTGAATATAGAAGGGTCCAGTTTTAGGAAATCCTGTGTTCTGCGACTCGCCACTCTAGCCGCATCATCCTCATGTGTCATTAGACCAACTCGTCCTTGACTTTGTGCTGCCACTAACTGTGTCAACATATGTACTGCATTTCTAAGATACTGATATGTGGTGTTTATTGGTGGTTCTGCGGGTACTTCTGTACCAACTGGCTCTTCTAGAGCTGAAAAAGTAGAAGAAGACCGCAATGAAATTTCAGCATTTGCTCCACCCTGACTAGCTTGGTCAGGTGGTAGTCTACTCATTCTTTCTTCAGCAGGCATATCCACCTGCTTCCCTTTACCTCTACCTCTTCTCGTGATTGGTATTTCAACTATACCAAAGAAAAATAATTACCATGATCAGATTCAATTCAACTTACAAAACTCGCTCTATTGCACAATCTAGAAGTGAAGAAAAGAAATAACATCCTAAATGTCCCATAGCCTCCTACTTATAAATGTGGTGCACAACACATCGATAAGTAAGACTCTACTCAGACACGGCTTTGTAGACACCCTTAGAACGACCATGCATAACTTCAAAAGCCCGCTGAATTTGATCCACGAAGTCCTGTGGATCTGCTTTCGGGTCTGATCCAATGAATATAGGAGGGTCCAGTTGTAGGAAATTCTGTGTTCTGCGACTCGCCACTCTAGCCGCATCATCCTCATGTGTCATTGGACCAGCTCATCCTTGACTTTGTTCTGCCAATAACTGTGTTGACATGTGTACTGCATTTCTAAGATCCTAATCTGTGGTGTTCATTGGTGGTTCTGCGGGTACTTCTGTACCAACTGGCTCTTCTGGAGCTGGAATAGTAGAAGAAGACCGTGATGAAATTTCAGCATTTGCTCCACCCTGACTAGCTTGGTCAGGTGGTAGTCTACTCATTCCTTCTTCAGCAGGCATATCCACATGTTTCCCTTTACCTCTACCTCTTCTGGTGATTGGCATTTCAACTATACCAAAGAAAAACAATTACCATGATCAGATTTAATTTAACTTACAACACTGGCTCTATTGCATGATCTAGAAGTGAAGAAAAGAAACAATATCCTAAATGTCCCGTATCCTCCTACTTATAACTGTGGAGCACAACACATCGATAAGTAAGTCTGTACACAGACACGGCTTTGTAGACACCCTTAGAACGACCTGCTCTAATACCACTTTTGTCACTCCCCGAATCGCATCGAAATGAATCGGCACTCGTAGCTGACAAGGCCCGAAAGAACCAAGCTTTACTTCTATTCAATCATATGCATGCCATAATAAACCCCCCATTACGTATGAACATGAAAGGCGAAATACGAAAAACATGAAACATGGGACATATATATATACATATGTGTACCTTGGTCGTTGAGGCCATCAAGTCAAAAACGTCATATACCACCTTACAATCATACACCCACATACGTCTACGAAAGCCTTTAACATAGACATTTATCAAAGCCAAATGAAAGTCGGGACAAGTCCCCGCTTTATACAACATGTACAATACCAAAACATATGTACAACTGTGACTCGAAGAAAGCCCCGAACAACTGGAGCTCACCAAAAGCTGTAAATATCCTGCAACCTACTGTGGAGGTCTACTAAAACCTGCGCCTGCAGCAAGTAAGATAAATTCCCCAAAGGGGTCAGTACGAAGAATGTACTGAGTATGTAAGGCTCAAATGAAACTGTATGATATGTAAATATGTCAATGAAATCAAATTCAAATGCATAACCATTGTGGATAACTCATTGTTCTGTACTTTGGAAACCATGTATATTGCTTTCATTACTTTCTTTGTATCTTTGCTTCTATGATTATTCATCTTTGTCTGTGAACTGTGATACCCGGGCCTCGACTGAACAGTGGGTTTTAAACAAAACATATCGTTATGTTGGGATCGTCTTGATCTAGGCTTATGCCCCTAGAGCTGCCATCCTATGAGTCAATATATATTTATTGGGATCGGCTCGAGCTAGGTTATTACCTCTAGAGCTGTCACCCATACCAACACCTTAGGTTTGGCTCAAGCTAGGTTATTACCTCTAGAGATGCCCCCTATTAGGATCGGTCCGAGCTAGGCTTATGCCTCTAGGACTGCCCCCTGATCCAACAATCTCGGGATTCGCCTGAGCTAGGCATTTCGGCCCCAAAGCTGCCATCCGTACTCAATCATTAACTACAAAGATGCTTTACTTTGTTCTTTACTTTGAGATTGATACAGTGATAGTCATAACATCAATTGAAGCTTTGGATCATTAACTAATGAGTGAGAAACTTATGAATAAACATTGTTGCAAAACATAGCCTTATTGGAAACATAACACTATTAGAACGATTGAACAATAATCAATGAACGAGATACATGACTATAACCACTATTGGAACTGTGAAACATAACCTTATTGGACCTTTGGAACATTAATCAATGAATATGAGACATGAGATTCACAATTGATCAATAAGTAGGAAACATATGGTAATGACCATTGATAACCGAAAATAGGATACCTTTGGACATTTCAAAATGAACTAGGGCAACATCAATGTGAATACTATGAGCTGCAAAAGGGTACAGAAAGAGTAACCTTACTTACCTTCACTTCCAAGTATGAATTCACAAGCCTATGTATGAACACAATAGTCCAACTTCTCCTTTACGTCTTACTCTACAATACAAGTACATATCGGAGCTTACATTAGTAACTAGTTACTTTATAGGTGTACAAGATGACAATGAACTATATGACTGCCGTATAACGTCATGTCACCTCTTACAATACAATCCACTGCATTTCCATATCAACAACACCATAACATTACACACATTGACCAAGAGATCACACATCGATAGCATTTCACACAACACTGATCCTTTACGCTTTTCTCTTTATCATTTCGTCACAATTACTCGTTCATAAAAACATATGAACAACCATCCATACTTAATATAGTCCAGTACACCTCCATACGACACATTAAAGTCATTAAAATGACATCACAAGTTGACAATTACATTCAAAAAGGGTATAGGGCCAAAACGATACAAAAACATTCAAAACTAAACCTGGGGATGACCTGGGAAGCCACCTGCACCCTCAGGTGGCTGAGGTAAACCCACAGGCCACCTGCGTTGGCATTTGCGCTCGCAGGTGCCCTCGTCTGCGGGGGCAGATGCCTATTTTGGTCCGAAATGGGCCCTTTTGGGTCTTTTAATGCCATGAATGGTCCATGATCATAACCAAACTTATTTTGAAATATTTTTGATCATATTGAAAACCAAATATAAGCCATGGTCTCACAATACACTTAACAACACCAAAAACGACACTTTACGGTAAATACGTCATCAAATCCATAACCAATTTCACAACAACAATTCCAAAACTTATTCACAAGGATAAAACAAAGAAGGACTATAATCACATCTCACTTGTCAATATTTACTCCATCAAGTTCACTTCCTTCAAGACCACAAGTACATATTCGAGTTTACAAGACAATACCATCTTCCGATTTAGCAACCATGTAACATTTCACACATTGTGAACTTCTCAATACTCCACCAACATAACCAACATAATATAAACCATATATCATGCATAAAATATATTAAAACATCATAATAAACACTTACCAAGTCTTACAAGTTGATGATCTTGGCCAAAGGAATGACTTAGGGTTCTTGAGAGACAAAAAGAAAATTTTGGTAAAGTCTAGAATTGGCATGAGAGCTTAAATGAAATAAAATCTTATTTTATATCTTTATATAGTTCCTCAAGTAACTCTTATCTCTTTCTTAGAATTAAATGCAAGGTTTGATTGGTCAAATGGAGAAATATTGGAAAAATGGGTCAAATTCCCATATTGGGCCATGTCTTCCTTATAATTTTTGGCTTCATTTAAGGCCCAATGCTGTAAGACTTATTAATGCCCATAATATTAATGCATAATTCATCACATATCTCATGTTCCCATACTTCCATGAATGTTACGGTAGCCAACTAGACTCGAAAATGTGCGGGGTGTTACATTCTTCCCCCCTTAGAAACATTCGTCCTTGAATGTTAATGTTATTATTAAAGTAAGCAATCACAAATATAGAAGCATCCTTCATGTCATCATATAGATATATACACTCAAAGCTTATAAATACTTACTTGTCATTCTTTCCTTTGGAACAAATGAGGGTACTTGGATCACATCATTTCTTCAGCTTCCCATGTGACCTCTTCTTTTTGCTGATTTCTCCAAAGTACCTTTAAAGATGCTATGTCTTTATTCCTCGGCCTTTTCACTTGTCTATACAGAATGGAAATAGGTATCTCTTCATAGGTAAGATCCTCCGTATCTTGGACATCTTCAACGGGAACAATACGGGATGGATCCCCTATGCACTTTTGAAGCATCGAAACATGAAATACGGGATGGACTGAGGAAAATTTTTGGGGTAGTGAGAACTCATAAGTAACCTGCCCAAATAGTCTGATAATTTCATATGGGCCTATAATGTGGACTCAATTTCCCTTTCTTTCTAAACCACATTACCCCTTTCATCGGTGACATGTTCAGAAATACCCAACCACCTATGGCAAAATTAATTCCTCTTCTTCTAACATCAGCATATGACTTGTGTCAACTCTGGGCCATTTGTAATCATTTTCGAACCACTTTAACTTACTCCATCGGCCTGATGAACAAGATCTAGCCCAAGTAAAGCAATTTCATCCGCTTCAAACCATCCAATTGGTGATCTACATTTCCTTCCGTACAAAGCTTCATAAGGTGCCATCTTAATACTTGAATGATAGCTATTGTTGTAAGCAAATTCAGTAAGAGGCAAATGTTCATCCCAACTGCCCTGAAAATCTAACGTGCAAGCTCGTAGCATATCTTTAAGTGTTTGGATAGTACGCTCCGCTTGTCCATCTGTCTGAGGATGGAAAGACGTACTCAAATTCACCTGTGTACCCAAACTCTGCCGAAAAGATCTCCAAAAATGCGCAGTAAACTGAGCTCCCCTATCTGATTTAATGGAGATCGGAACCCCATGTAATCGTACTATCTCTTTCACATACAATCTTGCATATTCCTCAGTCGTATAGGTGGTCTTGACTGGTAAAAAATGCGCTGATTTGGTAAGCCTGTCCACTATAACCCATATAGAATCAAATTTCCGCAATGTACGAGGCAAACCTATAATAAATTCCATATTAATAATATCCCATTTCCAGACTGGAAGATTGATACATTGCATATAACCTCCTAGTTTCTGATGTGCTACTTTCACTTGTTGACAATTTGGTCATTGAGCGACATATTCTGCAATGTTCTTCTTCATATTTCCTCACCAATACACTTCTTTTAAATCATGGTACATTTTAGTAGCACCCGGATGAATGGAATTGCACGAATGATGCGCCTCTGTCATAATTCGTTTTCTCAACTCATCTACATCTGGAACACATAATCTTCCTTGGCATTAAAGTACCCCTTCTTGTGTAAGATCGAAGGCCACAGTCAGACCCTGTTGTACATTATCTTTCAACTGCAATAACATGGAATCCACAAACTGCTTCTCTTTTACTTGAACTATTAAGGAGGATTCCGCTGCATTTTGTACAATAACTGCCTCATCTGAGGATTAAAGAAGACGAACCCCCAAACTGGCTAATTGATTCAGATCTTTGGTCATCTCCTGCTTTTCAGGCAACTGGCCACTAGTTCTTTCTACTGCCTTGCGGCTCAATGCATCAGCTACCACATTTGCTTTGCCTGGATGATAAAGAATATCAATATCATTGTCTTTTCAAAGCTCTAACCACCTTCGTTGCCTCAAATTGAGTTCTTTTTGCTTAAAGAGATATTGCAAACTCTTGTGATCAGTATAGATATAAACATGAACTCCATATAAATAATGACGCCATATCTTTAAAGCAAAAACCACCGCTGCTTATTCAAGATCATGTGTGGGATAATTTTTCTCATGTGGCCGCAACTATCATGAGGAATATGCTATGACATTACCGTGTTGCATCTATACACATCTGAGGCCAACGCCGGAAGCATCACAATACACTGCATAGCCTTCGGTACTTTCGGGAAGTACTAAAACTGGTGTGGAGGTTATTTTATCTTTCAGTTCTTGGAAACTTTTCTCACATGCATCATTCCACTGAAATTTAACTGCCTTATGTGTAAGCTTTGTCAACGATGCAGCAATGGAAGAAAAACCTTTAAAAAATCAGTGGTAATAACCTGCCAGCCCAAGAAAACTACAAATCTCTGTGGGTGTCGTAGGTCTTGGCCAATTATTCACCGCCTCGATCTTCTGTGTATCAACCTGTATCCCTTCGTATGATACAATATGACCCAATAAAGCAATTGATTTTAACCAAAACTAACACTTGGAGAACTTTGCATACAACTTACGCTCACGGAGAATCTGTAACACCTGCCGTAAGTGATTAGCATGGTCCTCTGGTGATTTTGAATAAACCAGTATGTCATCTATAAATATTTGTCAAGAACCAAAATCCTATTCAGGTCGAACTGGCACCCGAAGCCGATATGGCCCGAGAGAACCAATCTTTGCTCATGAACCTTCGTATGCATATCCTCGTAAGAACCTTATGATACCTCATGCAACTATGAGCAAAGCGTGAACCTGGAAACATATGCTATATTTATATATTTAGAAAACTTGGCTGTTGGGGCCGTCAAGTCAAAACGGATATTTGTCTCTTACATCCATAACCCACATATGTCTACAAAGCCTTTAACCGATACATGAACACAACAACCTGCAGTCGGGACAAGTCCCCACTTTATACAATAATTACAATACAAAAACAATATACACATGTGACTCGGAAAACACAGAACCAACTGGAGCTCACCAATGATCCGCGGATAACCCGTAGCTTATTGTGGAGGTCTACTAACACCTGTGTCTGCAACAAATATAGTAAGTCCCCCAAAGGGGTTAGTATGAAGAATGTACTGAGTATGCAAGGCTATAAGAAACTTCATGAAACTTAAATACCTCAATGAACTTGATTTCAAGAGAATAGTCAATGTGGATAAATCATCGGTCAGTATGTGTGGAAATAGGTACTTTACGTTCATTATTCCTTTTGCCTTTATGTCCGTTACCGTTAGTAGTTAGAACCGTTAATATATAATTGTCATTAATGTATAACCGTTAGTATGCAACCGTCAACATGCAATGCAACCGTCAATATGCAATGCAACCGTCAATATGCAACCGTCAATATATATATATAGCAGGTTCGGCCCTTAGGGTAACCCCTGTCAGGTTTGACATCAAGTTAGGCTTTTGCCCCACTAAGATTCCACCCTGCCATCACTCGAAAATCAGTGAAGCAGATTCGGCATCAAGTTTGGCTTATGCTTCACTGAGCTTTCCCCCTGATCCAACAATATCGGGATCGACTTGAGTTAGGCTTACGCCCCCACAAAGCTATCACCGTTCTCAATAAGTATAAATATAATATAAAGTAGCCATAAGGAAAATATAAAGTATCCATAAGGAAAATATAAAGTATCCATGATGAAAATATAAAGTACCCATACGGGAATTACTTCTTCCATCACCTTATTGGATTATTTCTCTCTTTTACTTTTATGAGAGTGATACGTTGGGGGATCATAAAATTTTTGGAAACACATAAATGCATTACTTCAATCTTTTATGTTCATGAGATTGATACTTTTGAAGTTGTAGCATTATTGGAAGCTTTGGAACATAATATTATTGGAACTTGGAATCATGTCCATAATTATGTGATACATGAGAATGATAACATATGACAACCTGAAATGAGATAACTTTTAACATTTCGGAATGAAACAAGGAAAATAACAACATGAACAATGTGTGCTGCAGAAAGATATGGACAGAATAACCTTACATACCTTGTCGTCTCACTACGAATACACAAGCCTATATAAGGATACAAGAGTCCAGCTTCCTCCTTTACGTTTCACTATACAACATAAGTATGTAACGGAATTTAGATTAACCACCAACTACCTTACAAATGCATACAACGACAATGAGTTACATGTTTACCTCTAAAATGTCATTTCCTTCTCTACAATACCCTTTACGGCATGGTCATATCAACAATACTACAACATGCTAAACATTGACCAAAATATCATAAACGACTAGCATGTCATACCAAGTTCATACTTTCCACTCTTCATCACCACAACATCACAATTATTCCATCAACTCACCTCATTACACTTCACAACAACATATCGGCTAAAATCCCATTATTTACACTTATGGAAAAATAACACGTTTAATAACATAATCACACCATTCATGGCATTATCATACCAACAATACCATATTATTCCATACATTGACCAAGGCATCATAAATCAATAATATTTTACACCAAGTTTACCCTTTATACTTCCACATTAACACTACGTCACAATCACTCCATCAAAGCATCTCAATACCGTTTGTAACAACACATGAACAACCATCCATAATTGATACCATGAAAAATACCTCAGGTATAATCATTTAAAGTCATTCAAAAGGTATCACAAGTTGATAATTACATCCATGAAGGGTATAGGGGTTTCGGGGGGTCAAAGGGATCCAAAAACAATAAATTCAGAGTTCTGGGCCGACCCGCTAAGCCACATGCGCCTAAAGGTGGATGAACTGCATCCGCAGGTGCCCTGTGGCAGTAGCCAGAGGCACTTGCATTGGTACCTGCGCCCGCAAGTGCTCCAGTCTCGAGGGCGGATGCCCGTTTCAGCTTTCGGGGGTCATTTTATGGTCCTTTTTTGCCACGAATAATCCATGATCATAAATAAACTTCTAATAACATATTTTATATGATATTAGATGACAAAGAACAGTCATGGCTTCACAACACACATAAACATCACCAAACTACATGTTTCTTTCAATACGTCACCAATTCCATGCCCAATTTTGAAATAAAAATTCCAATCATTATGTAAAAGAATAAAACAAGTTGATGCTATAATTACATATAACATTTCAATATTAAATCCATCAATTCCACTTTTTTCAAGATCACAAGTCTCCTTTCAAGTTACAGGGCAAAACTCTTTACCGATTTAGCAAACACAAATTGTTTTACACATAGTGAACTTCTCACACTTCACCAACATAACCAACATGATATAAACCATCTTCCATGCATAAAATATGTTAAACCATAATAATAAACACTTACCAAGAGGTGATCTTGTCCAAAGAGAATGGAAGCTTAAGGTTTGGTTGAAGAGAGAAAGTTGTAGAAAATTCTAGAAATGGGACATGTGGTTTTCCATGAATAAAATCTGATTTCTCACCTTATTTATAGTCTCAAAAGTCATCCTTATCCAATTAGATACATGTTGGCTTGGTCAACACAAGAATGGATCTTTTCCATCATTTGGGCCATGTCTTCCATGTAGTTTGGGCCTTATTTGGCCCAATGGCACAAGACTCATGTAAGCCCCAACAAATAAATGAATAATTTATCAAATTTCTCATGTTTAACTAGTTCCATAAACGTACACGTATTCATATAGGTTCGACAACATACGGGTGTTACACCTCCTACAAAGGTCTAATCTCATGTACTAGGCCCAATATCAATTATCTCCTCAATATTTTTACTCTTGACACTTGAGTAACCGGTGTTCAACGTCGTCAAGTAGGGTTGGGAAGGTTCGAGGTGTTACATTCTCCCCCCCTTAGCAATATTCATCCTCGAATGTTAACAACATCGTCTCATGTGCAACAAATGGATCTCTATATTAGCATCTCTATACATATACTCATATAGATACTTACTTAGTCTTTCTCCACTTTCTCTCTTTTGAACTTTTTCCTTCCATTTGAACCAAATATGGATACCTTGGTCTCGTCATTTGTTTTCAATTTCTCAGGTTATCTATTTGACTTGTTGATTTTCCCAAAGAACTTTTACGAAAGTTATAGATTTATTGACTAACCCTTGCACTTGTCGATATAGAATAGACATAGGCATCTCTTCCTGGTGGGATCCTCCATAACTTGTTCATTTCCAATGGGAACAACATGAAATGAACTCTTATGCACGTTCGGCATATTTCACACCCTTTCTTTCCAAATCCACTTACCGTTTTGATTGGTGACACTTTGAAGAGTACTTAATCATCTATGATTACAAGCATCAGCGTCAGCTCCACCTTGACTAGCTTGGTCAGGTGGTGGTCTACTCGATCCTTCTCCGACAAGCGTAACAACCTGCTTACCCTTGCCTTTACCTCTTCTTGTCATCGGCAATTTCTATATCAAAGAAAACCAATCAACATGGTCAGATTTCCACTTAAACTTTTGGCTCTATTGCACGATCAAGGAATGAAGAAACGAAAAAACATCCTAAATGTCCCATAGCCTCCTGCTCATAAATGTGGTGCATAACATATCCATGAACAAGATTCTACTCGGACAAGACATTATAGACACCCTTAGAACGACCTGCTCTGATACCATTTTTGTCACGACCCGAAATCTCATTCGAGCCGGACTGGCACCCAAAGCCGATATGGCCCGAGAGAACCAATCATTGCTCATGAACCTTCGTATGCATATCCTCGTATGAAACTTATGATACCTCATGCAACTATGCAGAAAAAGTGAACCTGGAAACATATGCTATATATATATATTTAGGAAACTTGGTCGTTGGGGCCGTCAAGTCAAAACAGACATTTGTCTCTTACATCCATAACCCACATATGTCTACAAAGCCTCTAACCGATACATGAACACAACAACCTGCAGTCGGAACAAGTCCCCAATTTATACAGTAATTACAATACTAAAATAATATACACATGTGACTCGAAAAGCCCCGAACCAACTGGAGCTCACCAATGATCCGCGGATAACCCATAGCTTATTGTGGAGGTCTACTAACACCTGTGCCTATAACAAATAAAGTAAGTCCCCCAAAGGGGTCAGTATGAAGAATGTACTGAGTATGCAAGGCTATAAAAAACTTCATGAAACTTAAACACCTCAATGAACTTGATTTTAAGAGAATAGTCAATGTGGATAAATCAACGTTCAGTATGTGTGGAAATAGGTACTTTACATTCATTATTCCTTTTACCTTTATGTCCGTTACTGTTAGTAGTTAGAACCGTTAATATATAATCGTCAATAATATATAACCGTTAGTATACAACCGTCAACATGCAATGCAACCGTCAATATGCAATGCAACCGTCAATATGCAATGCAACTGTCAATATGCAACCGTCAATATATATATATAGCAGGTTCGGCCCTTAGGGCTACCCCCTGTCAAGTTCGACATCAAGTTAAGCTTTTTTCCCACGGAGCTTCCCCCCTGTTATCACTCGGAAATCAGTGAAGCAGGTTCGGCATCAAGTTTGGCTTATGCTTCACTGAGCTTTCCCTCTGATCCAACAATATCGGGATCGGCTTGAGTTAGGCTTGCACCCCCACAAAACTACCACTCATTCTCAATAAGTATAAAGAAAATATAAAGTAACCATAAGGAAAATATAAAGTATCCATAAAGAAAATATAAAGTATCCATGATGAAAATATAAAGTACCCATACGGGAATTACTTCTTCCATCATTTCATTGGATTACTTCTCTCTTTTACTTTTATGAGATTGATACGTTGGGGATCATAAACTTTTTGGAAACACATAAATGCATTACTTCAATCTTTTATGTTCATGAGATTGATACTTTTGAAGTTGTATCATTATTGGAAGCTTTGGAACATAATATTATTGAAACTTGGAATCATGTCCATAATTATGTGATACATGAGAATGATAACATATGACAACCTGAAATGAGATACCTTTTAACATTTCGGAATGGAACAAGGACAATGACAACATGAACAATGTGTGCTGCAGAAAGATATTGATAGAATAACCTTACATACCTTGTCGTCTCACTACGAATACACAAGCCTATATGGGGATACAAGAGTCCAGCTTCCTCCTTTACGTTTCACTATACAACATAAGTATGTAACGGAATTTAGATTAACCACCAACTACCTTACAATGCATACAACGACAATGAGTTACATGTTTGCCTCTAAAATGTCATTTCCTTCTCTACAATACCCTTTACGGCATTGTCACATCAACAATACTACAACATGCTCAACATTGAACAAAATATCATAAACCACTAGCATGTCATACCAAGTTCATACTTTCCACTCTTCATCACCACAACATCACAATTATTCCATCAACTCACCTCATTACACTTCACAACAACATATCGGCCAAAATCCCATAATTTACACTTCTGGAAAAATAACAAGTTTAATAACATAATCACACCATTCATGGCATTATCATACCAAAAATACCATATTATTCCATACATTGACCAAGGCATCATAAATCAATAACATTTTACACCAAGTTTACCCTTTATACTTCCACATTAACACCGTCACAATCACTCCAACAAAGCATCTCAATACCATTTGTGACAACACATGAACAACCATCCATAATTGATACCATGAAAAATACCTTCGGGATAGACTTTTAAAGTAATTCAAAAGGTATCACAAGTTGATAATTACATCCATGAATGGTATACGGGTTTCGGGGGGTCAAAGGGATCCAAAAACAATAAATTCGGAGTTCTGGGCCGACCCGCTAAGTCACCTGTTCCCACAGGTAGCTGAACTGCGTCCTCAAGTTCCCTTTGGCAGTAGCCAGAGGCACCTGCATTGGCACCTGCACCCGCAGGTGATCCAGTCTCGAGGGCGAATCCCCGTTTCAGCTTTCGGGGGTCATTTAGGATCCTTTTTTGCCACGAATGATCCATGATCATAATTAAACTTATCATAACATATTTTAGATTATATTAGATTCCAAATAACAGTCATGGCTTCACAACGCACATAAACATCACCAAACTACATGTTTCTTCCAATACGTCACCAATTCCATGCCCAATATCGAAATAAAAATTCCAATCATTATGTACAAGAATAAAACAAGTTGAAGCTATAATTACATATCACATGTAAATATTAAATACATAAAGTCCACTTTCTTCAATATCACAAGTCTCCTTTCAAGTTACACGGCAAAACTCTTTACCGATTTAGCAAACACAAATTGTTTTACACATAGTGAACTTCTCACACTTCACAAACATAACCAACATGATATAAACCATATTACATTAATAAAATATATAAAACCATAATAATAAACACAGACCAAGAGGTGATCTTGTCCAAAGAGAATGGAAGCTTAGGGTTTGGTTGAAGAGAGAAAGTTGTAGAAAATTCTAGAAATGGGACATGTGGTTTTCCATGAATAAAATCTGATTTCTCACCTTATTTATTTATCAAATTTCATCCTTAGCCAATTATATACATGTCAGCTTGGTCAACACAAGAATGGATCTTTTCCATCATTTGGGCCATGTCTTCCATGTAGTTTGGGCCTTATTTGGCCCAATGGCACAAGACTCATGTAAGCCCCAAAAAATAAATGTATAATTCATAAAATTTATCATGTTTAACTAGTTCCATAAACGTACACGTAGTCGTATAGGTTCGACAACATACGGGTGTTACACCTCCTACAAAGGTTTAATCCCATGTACTAGGCCCAATATCAATTATCTCCTCAATATTTTGACTCTTGACACTTGAGTAACCGGTGTTCAGCGTCGTCAAGTAGGGTTGGGAAGGTTCGGGGTGTTACAATATCGTGACAAACACATCCAAAAATGGCTTAAACACCCTGTTCATCAAATCCATAAACACAACTGGCGCGTTTGTTAATCCAAATGACATAACTAAAAATTCATAATGGCCATACCGTGTTCGGAAAGCTTTCTTGGGTGCATCTTCTTCTCTAACTCTAACCTAGTTGTAACCAGACCTCAAGTCGATCTTTAAAAAACACTTGGAACCCTGTAACTGATCAAACAAATCATCAATTCGGGGGAGGGGATATTTGTTCTTGATCGTTACCTTACTTAATTGCTGATAGTCAATGCACATTCTTAACGTTCCATCTTTCTTTGGTGCAAATAATACCGGTGCACCCCACGGAGACATACTCGGCCTAATAAAGCCCGTGTCCAGCAAATATTTCAATTGCTCTTTTAATTCACGCAATTCTTCTGGAGCCATTCTGTATGAAGCAATAGAGATAGGCTGAGTGCCTGGAATCACATTAATGCCAAACTCTACTTCCCATTCTGGGGGTAAACCTAGAATATCCTCCGAAAATACATCCAGAAATTCATTGACCACTGGAACCGACTGCGAAGTTAGTGGTTCCACTTCAGTATCTTTCACCCATACTAAATGACATATGTATCCCTTGGCAATCATTTTACTTGCTTTCAGATAGGAAATAAATCTTCCTCGTGGTGTCCCTACATCACCCTTCCATTCTAGAGTATTCATTTGTGGGAAATAAAAATGTACATTCTTGGCCCGGCAATCTATCGTGGCATAAAAAGAGGCTAACTAATCCATCCCCATTATTACATCAAAATCCACCATGTCTAGTTCAATGAGATCGTCTAATGTATCATGATCACACACAGTTACCATACAATTTCGATATACTCTTTTTACAACAATACATTCACCAACTGGTGTAGACACTTCAATTGATTTAATTAATAACTCTGGTGCTTTTGCAAATTTTGCAGCAATCAATGGAGTAACATAGGATAATGTAGAACCAGGGTCAATCAATGCATATACATTATATGAGAATATGGATAATGTACCTGTGACAACATCAGGGGAAGCTCTGAGTTTTATCGGTTCACTAAAGCATAAGTGCGATTCTGGATCCCACTAGTACTGGCTGCTCCTCTGGTTCCTCTACCACGACCAACAGATTGTACACCTCGTCCCAAAGAAGGAACCGATGCTGATGACGGAAAGGCCAAGCCTTTCGGTCGTGCTATACCACCCACGCTCGTCTGGGGACACTCTTTCATCATGTGTTCCATCATACCACACCAAAAATAAGCATTTGTCCCCACTCGGCATGTACCTGCATGAATACGCCCACAGTGCTGACACTGCTGACGAGGAAAACCTGTTGCCTGTGATTCGTGAACCCCACTACACTGTCTAGATAGACCACCTCTAAACCCTCAGAACTGAGAGTGAGCACCTGCTGTGGAATGAGAAAATGATGGCCTAGGTGGTCCCATCGGTCTAGCCCTGTTAGACTGTCCTCGGTCAAATTCATGTACCCTTCTTCTCTGTCTTTGATCTTTCATTTTCTGGGCGAAGGCCTGAATTCTCGCTATGTCCATGTATTTATTCAAGGCAGCAATGGTGCAATCTCTTACCAAATATGGCTCTAATCTATCCACGTATCGATGGACTCTATCTGTCATTGTAGCCACCATATTTGGCACATATCGAGCCAAGGAATTAAATTGCAAACTGTATTCCCTGACGCTCAAATTTTCCTGATGGAGATTTCGAAATTGATTCGCACGTGCCTCCCGGATCTCGTAGGGAAGGTAATGGTCAAGAAAAGCCTCTTTAAATTCTTCCCAATGAGGTGGATTTGCACCAACATCCCGAGATTTCTTCTAATCCTCATACCATAATATCGCCTCTCCTTTCAATCTGTACGCAGCAAGTTCAACTGTTCTACCCCCGTCACATGCATAACTTCCAAAGCCCACTGAATTTGATCCACGAAGTCCTGTGGATCTGCTTTCGGGTCTGATCCAGTGAATATAGGAAGGTCCAGTTGTAGGAAATCCTGTGTTCTGCGACTCGCCACTATAGCCGCATCATCCTCATGTGTCATTGGACTAACTCGTCCTTGAATTTGTGCTGCCACTAACTGTGTCAACATGTGTACTGCATTTCAAAGATCCTGATTTGTGGTGTTCATTGGTGGTTCTGCGAGTACTTCTTTACCAACTGGCTCTTCTGGAGCTGGAAAAGTAGAAGAAGACCACGATGAAATTTCAGCATTTGCTCCACCCTGACTAGCTTGGTTAGGTGGTAGTCTACTCATTCCTTCTTCAGCAGGCATATCAACCTGCTTCCCTTTACCTCTACCTCTTCTCGTGATTGGCATTTCAACTCTACCAAAGAAAAACAATTACCATGATCATATTCAATTCAACTTACAACACTGGCTCTATTGCACGATCTAGAAGTGAAGAAAAGAAACAACATCCTAAATGTCCCGTAGCCTCTTACTTATAAATGTGGTGCACAACACATCGATAAGTAAGACTCTACTCAGACACGGATTTGTAGACACCCTTAGAATGACCATGCATAACTTCCAAAGCCCAATTTGATCCACGACGTCCTTTGGATCTTCTTTCGGGTGTGATCCAGTGAATATAGGAGGGTCCAGTTTTAGGAAATCCTGTGTTCTACGACTCGCCACTCTAGCTGCTTTATCCTCAGGTGTCATTGGACCAGCTCGTCCTTGACTTTGTGCTGCCACTAACTGTGTCAACATGTGTACTGCATTTCTAAGATCCTGATCTGTGGTGTTCATTGGTGGTTCTGCGGGTACTTCTCTACCAACTTTCTCTTCTAAAGATGGAAAAGTAGAAGAAGACCGCGATGAAATTTTAGCATTTTGCTCCACCTTGACTAGCTTGGTCAGGTGGTAGTCTACTCATTCATTCATCGGCAGGCATATCCACCTGTTTCCCTTTACCTCTACCTCTTCTCGTGATTGGCATTTCAACTATACCAAAGAAAAATAATTACCATGATCAGATTTAATTCAACTTACAATACTAGCTCTATTGCACGATCTATAAGTGAAGAAAAGAAATAACATCCTAAATGTCCCGTAGCCTCCTACTTATAAATATGGTGCACAACACATCGATAAGTAAGACTCTACTCAGACACGGCTTTGTAGACACCCTTAGAACGATCTGCTCTGATACTACTTTTGTCACTCCCCGAATCGCATCGAAACGGATTGACACTCGTAGCCGACAAGGCCCGAGAGAACCAAGCTTTGCTTCTATTCAATCATATGCAAGCCATAAGAAACCCCCCATTACGTAAGAACATGAAAGTCTAAATACGGGAAACATGAAACATGGGACATATATATATACATATGTGTACCTTGGCCGTTGAGGCCATCAAGTCAAAAACGTCATGTACCACCTTACATTCATACACCCACATACGTCTACGAAATCCTCTAACATAGACATTTATCAAAACCAACTAAAAGCTGGGACAAGTCCCTCAAGTCACTCTTATGTATTTCTTAGCATTAAATGCAAGGGTTGATTGGTCAAATGGAGAAATATTGGAAGAATGGGTCAAATTCCCATATTGGGTCATGTCTTCCTTATAATTTTGGGCTTCATTTAAGGCCCAATGGTGTAAGACTTATTAATTCCCACAATATTAATGCATAATTCATTACATCTCGCATGTTCCCATACTTCCATGAATGTTACGGTAGCCAACTAGACTCGAAAACGTGCGGGGTGTTACACTATTATTGGTTAATCCAACTTACGTATGACTATTTTAATGATTATTAGTCAATGAAACACCGATAATCGATTTGTGTATGGAATGCACAGATGTTCTGAGGTAACACCCATTTAGTAAAATAAGAAACCAAGTTCTATTATTGGTCCATCCAACCAATGTATGTCTCATTTAGTGATTTTCTAGTCTAAGAAACACCGATTATCCATCTGAGCATGGAATACATAGATGTTAGGAAGGAATACATCCGAGTATGGAATACATAGACGTTAGTAGGGAATACACATGTTATAATGTTCAAAATTAAGTTAATTTTATTTCCTATCCAACCGATATATGACAAATTTTGTGATTTAGTACTCAATGAGACACTGATAGTCCACCCCAGTACGGATTACCTAGATGTTAACAGGCAATACACGTGTAGTAATGTAAGAAACTAAGTTCTATTATTGGTTCATCTAACCTATGTATGCCTAGTTTAATGATTTAGTAGTCAATGAAACACCAATAATCCATCTTAGTATGGAATGCACAGATGTTACGAGGTAATACACGTGTAGTTAAATAAGAAACCAAGTTCTATTATTGGTCCATCCAACCTATGTATGTCTTATTTAGTGATTTTATAGTCCAAGAAACACCGATTACCAATCCGAGTATGGAATACACATATGTTAGGAGGGAATACATCCGAGTATGGAATATATATAATTTAGTAGGGAATACACGCGTTGTAATATTCGAAACCAAGTTAAAAAAAATTTCTATCCAACCTATATATGGCTAATTTAGTTATTTAGTAGTCAAAGAGACACCAATAGTCCATCCCAGTATGGAATGCCTAGATGTTAGCAGGCAATACACGTGTAGTAAGGTAGAAAATTATGTTCTATTAATGGTCTATCCAACCTATGTATATTTTCTTTAATGATTTAGTAGTAAAAAAAACACCGACAATCCATCTGAGAATGGAATACATTAATGCTAGGAGGTAATGCACATGTAGTTAAATAAGAAACCAAGTTCTATTATTGGTCCATCCAACCTATGTATGTCTCATTTAGTGATTTTGAAGTCCAAGAAACACCGATTACCCATCCGAGTATGGAATATACAGATGTAAAGAGGGAATACATCGGAGTATGGAATATATATAATTTAGTAGGGAATACACGCGTAGTAAGGTAGAAAACTATGTTCTATTAATGGTCTATCCAACCTATGTATATCTTCTTTAATGATTTAGTAGTCGAAAAAACACCGACAATCCATCTGAGAATGGAATACATTAATGCTAGGAGGTAATGCACGTGTAGTAATATAAGAAACCATGTTTTATTATTGGTCTATCCGACCTATGTATGTTTCGTTTAGTGATTTAGTAGTTAAAGAAACACCAATAATACATCCGAGTATGGAATACATTGATGTTTGTAGGTAATACACGTGTAGTAATGTTAGAAACAAAGTTCTATTATTGGTTCATCCAACCTACATATGTCTAGTTTAATGATTTAGTAGTAAATGAAACACCGATAATCCATTTGTGTATGGAATGCACAGATATTTTGAGTTAATACAAGTGTAGTAAAATAAGAAACCAATTTCTATTATTGGTCTATCCAACCAATGTATGTCTCATTTACTGATTTTGTAGTCCAAGAAACACTGATTAGCCATCTGAGTATGGAATACATAGATGTTAGGAAAGAATACATCTGAGTATGGAATACGTAGACGTTATTAGGGAATACACATGTTGTAATGTTCAAAATTAAATTCAATTATTGCTCTATCCAACCTATATATGAAAAATTTACTCATTTAGTAGTCAAAGAGACACCGATAATCCATCACAGTATGGAATGCCTAGATGTTAGCTGGCAATACAGATGTAGTAGGGAATAAAACTATGTTCTATTATTGGTCTATCCAACCTATGTATATCTTGTTTAGTTATTTAGTAGTCAAAAATGTAACACCCCGTATTCTATAGACACTACCCTTCCTTATATGGAAAATGGTACAGACTTATGGCAATAGGTGATGGAATAACTAGTTCTTTGATTCAAGTACAACACTTCGTACATTTTCAAAACTTGTGCGACTAACCTAACATGGATAAAAGTATTTAAACTTGAGATAATAAGGACATACTTAAGTGTAAAATTAAAGTTAAGTGGTGAATTAAGGTAGAAGTATTAAGACGTTGGAAAACGGGGAGAACATAAGTGAGGTGCTTCCGTGACTTAATTAAGATAGTAGGTGTATCACCTATTTAACCTATTGGGCTGCATTTGGACCTATGTTAATAGACTGAATTGAGGTCCAAACTAAGTACATAAAATAGGGAAGATGACCAGCCCAACACCTAAATATCACTAAGGCCCAACATGCTATGATCCAACTAGAATTAGCCCAAGTAAGTGGACTGTTTTGGACAGCTTATATAGCCAAGTAGGTGCATCACCTACTTGGACTATTTTTGACCAAAAATTGGATAAGAATGAGATAAAAGAGGTGGCTAAGAGGGTGTATAAATAGCTGGAATTCATCTCATTTATCCATTCATTTCATTTTCCAAAAACATAAAATTAAAACACTCTCTCCTCTCTCAAACCCCAAACAGCCGCCCTAGTTTTCCTTTAGGGTTCTTGGACTAATCTCCCATTTTGCAAGCCTTGGTAAGTGTTTACCCTTATAGATTAATGTTATATATGTATAATAGGTTGTGTAAAACATGTTGGTGGTGTTTAAAATGTATAGGGCAGTCCCTTAATTAAGTTGGCAGTCCACCTGTGTTGGTTTTGATGAATTTGTCTTCCTTGTGGCTTGGACTTGTATAGGGGCTTAGGGTGTTGAAGAAATTAAGTTATGATGATGAAATTCCAGTATATTAAAGTGTGGTTCTGCCCCTGAATAGTTCCTTTTATGTATGGCTTGATGGAAATGTTTATATATGTTGGTAAATGGAACGTTTGTTGTAGTGAAAAGAGAACACTCTTTTGTTATGTTAATCTGAATTTTGGAACTGTTGTGGAATGATTTTGGTATGCTACTGTGGAAGTCAGTATGGTTACCTTATGGTGTGAATATATGGAGTTTCATTGGAGTGGAAATGTAAAGGATAAACTAGGTAGGTAATCCTACCGGTTTGTAACGGTTATGTTTGTTTGTGGACTGTTTTGGTGGTGTGTGGACTGATTTGGTGTTGTTGTTTTGCAAAAGCAGTAAGTGTTAGGGTAATGTGGTTGAATACTGTTATCTGGTAGTATAATGAAAGGGGGAGTGATGCAAAATGTGTTTTGGAGGTTGGACGGTTTCTACTTTCCGTTAAGCACCTACTTACCGTCTTGTGAACTTATAATGTAGTTAGCCGTTAATGTTTGCTCCATTATGTACTTGTGTTGTAGAGTAACACATAAGGAAGGAGCTGAATCATTGTAGTTACATATTGAGAAGATAAGGTATGTAAGGTTATTCTTTTCCGCATTCTTATGCACCATCTAGTATTCATATTATCATAACACTTGTCCTATCCCCAAAGGGTTGTACAATATCTCATTTCAGAATTAGTAGCACTGTTATGAATGTATCGCTCTTATAACTAAAGAATGAAGTAATGTGAGTAATTGTGAAATGGTTAATGTTGAAAATGGGTGGTATCTCATAGAGTGAAAGAAACACTCGCATGAATGTCGATCCCATTATTACGGGTGGTATCCCATGGGATAAAAGGAACATCCGCATGGATGGCGATCCCGATTATTATGTTATTTCCCACTGATCAGTTGGGCCCGAGCATGACATGATTGATGATTGATGATGTACAGTAAAGTAAAGTAAAGTAAAGTACAGTAAAGTAAAGGAAGCAATGTACATGATTCCACATATATACCATATGGTAGTTATTTATATCGTTCGTTCACTTGTACTTAATTCCATTGAAGTGCTTATATTTCATACAGTTACTTATGGCCTTACATACTCAGTACATTCTTTCGTACTGACGTACTTTGGGGGACTTACCTTACGTGCTGCAGGTACAGGTACTAGTAGACCTCCTCAGTAGGCTATGGGTCATCTACAGAATATTGGTGAGCTCCAGTTCGGTTCGGGGCTTTCCGAGTCATATGTATATGTGGTTTTGGTGCTGCATAAGCATTGTATATAAAGTGGGAAATTATACCGACTATATTTTGGGTTTTGTAGCTGTTAGAGGCTTTGTAGACGTTATACAGTTGAAGGAGGGAATGTTGTGTGTTTTTTTCTCAACCATATGGCTCCAACGGCCATGTATCATGTTTATATAAATGTTCTTATTAGATTTATATTATTGATATGTTGTGTCCATAAGTGATTGAATGCTAGCCTATTGACAACAAGTATGCGAACGTATAGAATGGTTCTCTCGGGCCTTAACGGCTTCGGGTGCCATGTCCGCCCCAATGGGATTTGAGGCGTGACAAAAGTGGTATCAGAGCGGTCGTCCTAGGGTGTCTATAAAGCCGTGTCTGAGTAGATTCTTACTTATCAATGTGTTGTGCACCACATCTATACGTAGGAGACTACGGGACATTTAGGAGTTGTTTCTTTTCTTCATTTCCTGGATCGGGCAATAGAGCTAAAGTTGTAGGTTGAATCACATCTGACCATTGAAATGGTTTTCTTGTATTATAGTAAAAATGCCGGTTACAAGAAGAGGTAGAGGTAGAGGTAAGAAGATAGACATGGCTGCAGGAGAAGGAACCAGTAAATCACCACCTAAACAAGCTAATCAAGGTGAAGCTGAAAATGAGTTTGCATCACAGACTTCTTCCACTCTTCCATTGTCAGAAGAGTCAAGAGGAAGAGAAGTACCTGCAGGACCACCAATAAATACTACTGACCAGGATCTAAAGAGTGCAGTGCAAATGTTGACCCAAATATTTGCTGCACAAGTTCAGGGACAAGGTGGTCCAACGACAAGTGATGATAGTGCGACTAGAGCAGCTAGTCGACGGACACAGGATTTTCTGAAGTTAGATCCTCCCACATTCACTGGATCAGATCCAAATGAGGACCCTCAAGATTTTGTAGATCAAATTCAAAGGGCTTTGGAGGTTATGCATGTGTCCGGTGTGGAAACGGTTGAGCTTGCGGCCTATAGATTGAAGGGTGAGGCTATTTTATGGTATGAAGATTGGAAACGGTCGAGGGGTATTGATGCACTCCCAGCTAGTTGGGAAGAATTTAAAATGACATTCATTGATCACTATCTCCCATATGAGGTCCGAGAGGCTCGTGCAAACCAGTTCTTGAATCTGCGGCAGGGTAACATGAGTGTCCGAGAATATAGCCTTTGATTTAACTCTTTGGCCCGTTATGCTCCGAATGTGGTAGCTACGATGACCGATAGAGTTCATCGGTATGTGGACAGACTGGAGCCATATTTGGTTCGAGATTGTACTATTGCTGCGTTGAACAGGGATATGGACATAGCTAGAATACAGGCCTTTGCACAGAAAATGGAAGATCAGAGGCAACGGAGAAGAACACAAGGGTTTGAAGAAGGGTTGTCGAAGAGAGCTAGATCTACGGGACAGTCTATGGTGTCCTAAGGAGAGTTTAGGCCTCGAAATTTTAATAGACCGCCTAGGCCACCATTTTCTCATTCCATGGCAGGCACTTCATTTCAATTCCAAGGGTTTAGAGGTAATCAAGCCGGGCAAGGTAGTGGGAGTCGAGGTTCACAGACATCGGGATCTTTTCGTTCACCATGTCAGCATTGCAGACGATATCATCCAGGTGAATGCCGACTGGGGATGAATGTTTGTTATTGGTGTGGCATGACAGGGCACATGATGAGGGAATGCCCACGAAAAGGCTGGGGAAGCATGGTACGACCTGCGGGATCCACTGTGGCATCATCATCATCGGTGCCTTCCTTAGGTAGAGGAGTGCAGCCTATTGGACGCGGTAGAGGTGCTAGAGGAGCAACTAGTTCTAGTGGAACTCAAAATCGTATTTATGCTCTAGCAGACCGTCAGAATTCAGAAGCATCTCCTGATGTAGTTACAGGTATCTTGTCCATATTCTCACATAATGTATATGCGTTGATTGATCCGGGTTCTACATTATCATATGTTACTCCTTTGATTGCTGAAAAATTTGAAAGAACGCCGGAATTACTAGTTAAGTCAATTGAAGTAACTACACCGGTTGGGGAATCTATTATAGCAAAGAGAGTTTATCGTGATTGCATAGTTACTGTCGGTGGTCATGATACGTTGGTTGATTTTGTTGAGCTAGACATGATAGATTTTGATGTTATAATGGGAATGGATTGGCTAGCTTCTTGTTATGCCACGGTAGATTGTCGAGCCAACAGGGTACAATTCCATTTTCCACAAAAGGATGTTCTTGAATGGAAGGGTAATGTAGGGGCACCAAGAGGCAGATTTATTTCCTATCTTAAGGCTAGGAAAATGATATCCAAGGGATATATATGCCACTTAGTGAGAGTGCATGATATTTATGTAAAACCACCAACTCCTCAATCGGTTCCAGTGGTCAATGAATTTCTTGACGTATTTCCAGAGGATCTTCCAGGTTTGCCCCCAGAACGGGAAGTAGAGTTTGGTATCGATGTAGATCCAGGCACTCAACCTATCTCTATTCCCCCATATAGAATGGCCCCAGCAGAGTTACGGGAATTAAAGGAACAATTAAAAGACTTGCTGGACAAGGGCTTCATCAGGCCTAGTATGTCCCCGTGGGGTGCAACAGTATTATTTGTACGCAGGAAAGATGGCACACTAAGGATGTGTATTGATTATCGGCAACTGAATAAGGTGACAATTAAGAATAAATATCCCCTCCCTAGAATTGATGATTTGTTTGATCAATTACAAGGTGCTAAATATTTCTCAAAGATTGACTTGAGGTCGGGTTACCATCAAGTAAAGGTCAGAGAGAGAGATGTACCCAAGACAGCTTTTCGAACACGGTATGGTCATTATGAGTTTTTAGTTATGTCCTTTGGACTAACAAATGCACCAGCAGCTTTTATGGATCTAATGAATAGGGTGTTTAAGCCATTTTTAGACGTGTTCGTGATAGTATTTATAGATGATATTCTTGTCTATTCAAGATCAAAAGAGGACCATGCTAGTCACTTACGACAGGTGTTACAGATTCTTCGTGATCGTAAGTTATATGCAAAGTTCTCTAAATGTGAATCTTGGTTAAAATCTGTAGTATTCTTGGGTCATATTGTGTCGGATGAAGGAATAAGGGTTGATACTCAAAAGATAGAAGCTGTGAAGAATTGGCCAAGACCTACAACGCCTACAGAGATTCGTAGTTTCCTCGGGTTGGAAGGTTATTATAGAAGGTTTGTTGAAGGATTTTCTTCTATCGCTGCACCTTTAACAAAGCTAACACACAAGGCAACCAAGTTTCAATGGAATGATGCATGTGAGAAGGGTTTCCAAGATCTGAAAAATAAGCTGACCTCTACACCCGTATTGGTACTTCCAGAAGGGACAGAAGGGTATGCGGTGTATTGTGATGCTTCAGGAGTTGGCTTGGGATGTGTATTGATGCAGCATGGTAAAGTAATAGCTTATGCCTCAAGACAATTGCGGCCACATGAGAAAAATTATCCAACACATGATCTTGAGTTAGCAGCAGTGGTATTTTCTTTAAAGATATGGCACCACTATTTGTATGGGGTTCATGTTGACATATATACCGACCATAAGAGTTTGCAATATATCTTTAAGCAGAAGGACCTAAATTTGAGGCAACGGAGGTGGCTTGAACTATTGAAAGATTATGACATTGATATTTTATATCATCCGGGGAAGGTAAATGTGGTAGCCGATGCATTAAGTCGTAAGGCAATGGGGAACACTAATGTCCAGCTTACAGGAAAACAAGGGTTAATCAAGGATCTACATCAATTAGCTAGCTTAGGCGTTCGCCTCCTTGAAACTCCAGAGGAAGGAGTTGTGGTGCAAAATGCGGCCGAATCATCATTAGTAGTTGAAGTGAAAGAAAAGCAGTATGCAGATCCTATTCTATCACAACTTAAGGAGAATGTACTGCAAGGTATGACAAAGGCATTTGAGCTTACTCAAGAAGGAGTACTTCAGTGACCAAACAGACTATGTGTACCTAATGTAGATGAGTTAAGATGAAGGATTATGACAAAGGCACATCATTCCAGGTATTCTATTCATCCGGGATCAACTAAAATGTACCACGATCTGAAAGGAGTGTATTGGTGGGGTGATATGAAGAAGAATATTGCAGAATTTGTAGCCCAATGTCCAAATTGTCAACAAGTAAAAGTAGAGCATCAGAAGCCTGGAGGTTATATGCAATGTATAAATCTCCCAGTCTGGAAGTGGGATATGATTAATATGGATTTCATCACAGGTTTGCCTCGTACACTGCGGAAATTTGATTCCATATGGGTAATAGTTGACAGGCTTACCAAGTCAGCACACTTCCTACCAGTCAAGACCACTTATACAGCTGAAGATTATGCACGGTTGTATGTTAAAGAGATAGTTCGACTGCACGGAATTCCAATCTCTATTATATCAGACAGGGGAGCCCAATTTACTGCACACTTTTGGAAATCTTTTCAGAAGAGTTTGGGAACCCAAGTGAATTTAAGTACGGCTTTTCATCCTCAGACAGATGTACAAGCAGAACATACTATCCAAACACTTGAAGATATGCTACGAGCTTGTGTATTAGACTTTAAAGGTAATTGGGATGATCATTTACCTCTTATTGAGTTCGCCTACAATAATAGCTATCATTCAAGTATTAAAATGGCGCCTTATGAAGCCTTATACGGGAGGAAATGTAGATCACCGATTGGGTGGTTTGAAGTAGGTAAGACTATTTTATTTGGACCAGATCTTGTTCATCAAGCCATGGAAAAGGTTAAGGTGATACAGCAACGACTAGAAATAGCCCAAAGTCGACACAAATCATATGCCGATGTTAGAAGAAGGGGACTAGAGTTTGCTATAGGTGATTGGGTATTTTTGAAGGTATCGCCAATGAAAGGAGTGATGAGATTTGGGAAAAAAGGAAAGCTAAGTCCACGTTATATAGGACCATATAAGATTATCCGAAGATTTGGCCAAGTCGCATATGAGTTGGAACTACCCCAAGAACTCTCCACAGTTCATCCAGTATTTCACGTCTCAATGCTTCGAAAGTGCATAGGAGATCCATCTCATATTACTCCTACTGAAGATGTACAAGTTACGGAAGATCTCACCTATGAAGAAGTACCTATTGCTATTTTGGATCGACAAGTTAAGAAGTTAAGAAATAAGGAGGTAGCTTCCGTAAAAGTGCTTTGGAGGAATCAACAGGTAGAAGAGATAACATGGGAAGCTGAGGAAATGATGAAATATAAGTATCCTCAATTATTTGAAACCGAAGTGGAAGCCTTAGATGCTGAATTGGAGCAATAACAAGTAAGTATGTATATATAAGAATTATATGGTAGTACAAAGATTAAACTTAAGCTTGAACTTGTTTAAGCTAAGTAGTGATAATACTACCATTCGAGGACGAATATTCCTAAGGAGGGGAGGATGTAACACCCCATATTCTATAGACACTACTCTTACTTATATGTAAAATGGTACAGACTTATGGCAATAGGTGATGGAATAACTAGTTCTTTGATTCAAGTACAACACTTCGTACATTTTCAAAACTTGTGCGACTAACCTAACATGGATAAAAGTATTTAAACTTGAGATAATAAGGACATACTTAAGTGTAAAATTAAAGTTAAGTGGTGAATTAAGGTAGAAGTATTAAGACGTTGGAAAACGGGGAGAACATAAGTGAGGTGCTTCCGTGACTTAATTAAGATAGTAGGTGTATCACCTATTTAACCTATTGGGCTGCATTTGGACCTATGTTAATGGACTGAATTGAGGTCCAAACTAAGTACATAATATAGGGAAGATGACCATCCCAACACCTAAATATCACTAAGGCCCAACATGCTATGATCCAACTAGAATTAGCCCAAGTAAGTGGACTGTTTTGGACAGCTTATATAGCCAAGTAGGTGCATCACCTACTTGGACTATTTTTGACCAAAAATTGGATAAGAATGAGATAAAAGAGGTGGCTAAGAGGGTGCATAAAGATCTGGAATTCAGCTCATTTATCCATTCATTTCATTTTCCAAAAACATAAAATTAAAACACTCTCTCCTCTCTCAAACCCCAAACAGCCGCCCTAGTTTTCCTTTAGGGTTCTTGGACTAATCTCCCATTTTGCAAGCCTTGGTAAGTGTTTACCCTTATAGATTAATGTTATATATGTATAATAGGTTGTGTAAAACATGTTGGTGGTGTTTAAAATGTATAGGGCAGTCCCTTAATTAAGTTGGCAGTCCACCTGTGTTGGTTTTGATGAATTTGTCTTCCTTGTGGCTTGGACTTGTATAGGGGCTTAGGGTGTTGAAGAAATTAAGTTATGATGATGAAATTCCAGTATATTAAAGTGTGGTTCTGCCCCTGAATCGTTCCTTTTATGTATGGCTTGATGGAAATGTTTATATGTGTTGGTAAATGGAACGTTTGTTGTAGTGAAAAGAGAACACTCTTTTGTTATGTTAATCTGAATTTTTGAACTGTTGTGGAATGATTTTGGTATGCTACTGTGGAAGTCAGTATGGTTACCTTATGGTGTGAATATATGGAGTTTCATTGGAGTGGAAATGTAAAGGATAAACTAGGTAGGTAATCCTACCGGTTTGTAACGGTTATGTTTGTTTGTGGACTGTTTTGGTGGTGTGTGGACTGATTTGGTGTTGTTGTTTTGCAAAAGCAGTAAGTGTTAGGTTAATGTGGTTGAATACTGTTATCTGGTAGTATAATGAAAGGGGGAGTGATGCAAAATGTGTTTTGGATGTTGGACGGTTTCTACTTTCCGTTAAGCACCTACTTACCGTCTTGTGAACTTATAATGTAGCTAGCCGTTAATGTTTGCTCCATTATGTACTTGTGTTGTAGAGTAACACATAAGGAAGGAGCTGAATCATTGTAGTTACATATTGAGAATATAAGGTATGTAAGGTTATTCTTTTCCGCATTCTTCTGCAGCATCTAGTATTCATATTATCATAACACTTGTCCTATCCCCAAAGGGTTGTACAATATCTCATTTCAGAATTAGTAGCACTGTTATGAATGTATCGCTCTTATAACTAAAGAATGAAGTAATGTGAGTAATTGTGAAATGGTTAATGTTGAAAATGGGTGGTATCTCATGGAGTGAAAGAAACACTCGCATGAATGTCGATCCCATTATTACGGGTGGTATCCCATGGGATAAAAGGAACATCCGCATGGATGGCGATCCCGATTATTATGTTTTTTCCCACTGATCAGTTGGGCCCGAGCATGACATTATTGATGATTGATGATGTACAGTAAAGTAAAGTAAAGTACAGTAAAGTAA
The DNA here is from genome assembly GCA_031232105.1 of Capsicum rhomboideum. Lineage (NCBI taxonomy): Eukaryota > Viridiplantae > Streptophyta > Magnoliopsida > Solanales > Solanaceae > Capsicum > Capsicum rhomboideum. The sequence continues at coordinate 57,997,356 of CP124710.1, read as the reverse complement.
AGGAAGCAATGTACATGATTCCACATATATACCATATGGTAGTTATTTATATCGTTCGTTCACTTGTACTTAATTCCATCGAAGTGCTTATATTTCATACAGTTACTTATAGCCTTACATACTCAGTACATTCTTTCGTACTGACGTCCCTTGGGGGACTTACCTTACGTGCTGCAGGTACAGGTACTAGTAGACCTCCTCAGTAGGCTACGGGTCATCTACAGAATATTGGTGAGCTCCAGTTCGGTTCGGGGCTTTCCGAGTCATATGTATATGTGGTTTTGGTGCTGCATAAGCATTGTATATAAAGTGGGAAATTATACCGACTATATTTTGGGTTTTGTAGCTGTTAGAGGCTTTGTAGACGTTATACAGTTGAAGGAGGGAATGTTGTGTTTTTTTTTCTCAACCATATGGCTCCAACGGCCATGTCTCATGTTTATATAAATGTTCTTATTAGATTTATATTATTGATATGTTGTGTCCATAAGTGATTGAATGCTAGCCTATTGACAACAAGTATGTGAACATATAGAATGGTTCTCTCGGGCCTTAACGGCTTCGGGTGCCATGTCCGCCCCAATGGGATTTGAGGCGTGACAAAAAAAACGCTGCTAATCCAAAAAAGAATGGGATGAATTAATGCTAATAGGTAATGCACGTGTAGTAAAGTAAGAACCCATGTTTTATAATTGGTCTATCCAACCTATGTATATCTCGTTTAGTGATTTAGTAGTCAAGCAAACACCGATAATACATCCGAGTATGAAATACATCGATGTTAACAGGCAATACACGTGTAGTAATGTAAGAAACCAAGTTCTATTATTGGTTCATCTAACCTATGTATGCCTAGTTTAATGATTTAGTAGTCAATGAAACACCGATAATCCATCTTAGTATGGAATGCACAGATGTTACGAGGTAATACACGTGTAGTTAAATAAGAAACCAAGTTCTATTATTGGTCCATCCAACCTATGTATGTCTCATTTAGTGATTTTGAAGTCCAAGAAACACCGATTACCCATCCGAGTATGGAATACACAGATGTAAGGAGGGAATACATCCGAGTATGAAATACATCGATGTTAACAGGCAATACACGTGTAGTAATGTAAGAAACCAAGTTCTATTATTGGTTCATCTAACCTATGTATGCCTAGTTTAATGATTTAGTAGTCAATGAAACACCGATAATCCATCTTAGTATGGAATGCACAGATGTTACGAGGTAATACACGTGTAGTTAAATAAGAAACCAAGTTCTATTATTGGTCCATCCAACCTATGTATGTCTTATTTAGTGATTTTATAGTCCAAGAAACACCGATTACCAATCCGAGTATGGAATACACATATGTTAGGAGGGAATACATCCGAGTATGGAATATATATAATTTAGTAGGGAATACACGCATTGTAATATTCGAAACCAAGTTAAAAAAATTTTCTATCCAACCTATATATGGCTAATTTAGTTATTTAGTAGTCAAAGAGACACCGATAGTCCATCCCAGTATGGAATGCCTAGATGTTAGCAGGCAATACACGTGTAGTAAGGTAGAAAATTATGTTCTATTAATGGTCTATCCAACCTATGTATATTTTCTTTAATGATTTAGTAGTAAAAAAAACACCGACAATCCATCTGAGAATGGAATACATTAATGCTAGGAGGTAATGCACGTGTAGTAATATAAGAAACCATGTTTTATTATTGGTCTATCCGACCTATGTATGTTTCGTTTAGTGATTTAGTAGTTAAAGAAACACCAATAATACATCCGAGTATGGAATACATTGATATTTGTAGGTAATACACGTGCAGTAATGTTAGAAACAAAGTTCTATTATTGGTTCATCCAACCTACATATGTCTAGTTTAATGATTTAGTAGTCAATGAAACACCGATAATCCATTTGTGTATGGAATGCACAGATGTTTTGAGTTAATACAAGTGTAGTAAAATAAGAAACCAATTTCTATTATTGGTCTATCCAACCAATGTATGTATCATTTACTGATTTTGTAGTCCAAGAAACACCGATTAGCCATCTGAGTATGGAATACATAGATGTTAGGAAAGAATACATCTGAGTATGGAATACGTAGACGTTATTAGGGAATACACATGTTGTAATGTTCAAAATTAAATTCAATTATTGCTCTATCCAACCTATATATGAAGAATTTACTCATTTAGTAGTCAAAGAGACACCGATAATCCATCGCAGTATGGAATGCCTAGATGTTAGCTGGCAATACAGATGTAGTAGGGAATAACACTATGTTCTATTATTGGTCTATCCAACCTATGTATATCTTGTTTAGTTATTTAGTAGTCAAAAAAACGCTGCTAATCCAAAAGAGAATGGAATGCATTAATGCTAAGAGGTAATGTACGTGTAGTAATGTAAGAACCCATGTTTTATTATTAGTCTATCAAACCTATGTATATCTCGTTTAGTGATTTAGTAGTCAAGGAAACACCGATAATACATCCGAGTATGAAATACATTGATGTAAGTAGTTAATACACGTGTAGTTATGTAAGAAACCAAGTTCTATTATTGGTTCATCTAACCTATGTATGCCTAGTTTAATGATTTAGTAGTCAATGAAGCACCGATAATCCATCTTAGTATGGAATGCACAGATGTTATGAGGTAATACACGTGTAGTTAAATAAGAAACCAAGTTCTATTATTAATCCATCCAACCTATGTATGTCTCATTTAGTGATTTTGAAGTCCAAGAAACACCGATTACCCATCCGAGTATGGAATACATAGATGTAGGGAATACATCCGAGTAGGGAAGATATATAATTTAGTAGGGAATACACGCATTGTAATATTTGAAACCAAGTTAAAAATAAATTCTATCCAACCTATATATGACTAATTTAGTGGTTTAGCAGTCAAAGAGACACCGATAGTCCATCCCAGTATGGAATGCCTAGATCTTAGCAGGCAATACACGTCTAGTAAGGTAGAAAACTATGTTCTATTAATTGTCTATCCAACCTATGTATATCTTGTTTAGTGATTTAGTAGTCCAGAAAACACCGTTAATCCATCTGTGAATGGAATACATTAATGCTAGGAGGTAATGCACGTTTAATAAGGTAAGAAACCATGTTTTATTATTGGTCTATCCAACCTACGTATGTCTCGTTTAGTGATTTAGTAGTCAAAGAAACACCGATAATACATCCGAGTATGAAATACATTGATATTTGTAGGTAATACACGTGTAGTAATGTAAGAAACCAAGTTCTATTATTGGTTCATCCAACCTACGTATGCCTAGTTAAATAATTTAGTAGTTAATGAAACATCGATAATCCATTTGTGTATGGAATGCACAGATGTTTTGAGTTAATACAAGTGTAGTAAAATAAGAAACCAATTTCTATTATTGGTCTATCCAACCAATGTATGTCTCATTTACTGATTTTGTAGTCCAAGAAACACCGATTAGCCATCTGAGTATGGAATACATAGATGTTAGGAAAGAATACATCTGAGTATGGAATACGTAGACGTTATTAGGGAATACATATTTTGTAATGTTCGAAATTAAATTCAATTATTGCTCTATCAAACCTATATATGAAAAATTTACTCATTTAGTAGTCAAAGAGACACCGATAATCCATCACAGTATGGAATGCCTAGATGTTAGCTGGCAATACAGATGTAGTAAGAAAGAAAACTATGTTCTATTATTGGTCTATCCAACCTATGTATATCTTGTTTAGTTATTTAGTAGTCAAAAAAACGTTGCTAATCCAAAAGAGAATGGAATGCATTAATGCTAAGAGGTAATGCACGTGTAGTAATGTAAGAACCCATGTTTTATTATTGGTCTATCAAACCTATGTATATCTCGTTTAGTGATTTAGTAGTCAAGGAAACATCGATAATACATCCGAGTATGAAATACATTGATGTAAGTAGTTAATACACGTGTAGTAATGTAAGAAACCAAGTTCTATTATTGGTTCATCTAACCTATGTATGCCTAGTTTAATGATTTAGTAGTCAATGAAACACCGATAATCCATCTTAGTATGGAATGCACAGATGTTATGAGGTAATACACGTGTAGTTAAATAAGAAACCAAGTTCTATTATTGGTCCATCCAACCTATGTATGTCTCATTTAGTGATTTTGAAGTCCAAGAAACACTGATTACCCATCCGAGTATGGAATACACAGATGTAAGTAGGGAATACATCCGAGTATGGAATATATATAATTTAGTAGGGAATACACGCGTTGTAATATTTGAAACCAAGTTAAAAATAAATTCTATCCAACCTATATATGACTAATTTAGTGGTTTAGCAGTCAAAGAGACACCGATAGTCCATCCCAGTATGGAATGCCTAGATCTTAGCAGGCAATACACGTCTAGTAAGGTAGAAAACTATGTTCTATTAATTGTCTATCCAACCTATGTATATCTTGTTTAGTGATTTAGTAGTCCAGAAAACACCGATAATCCATCTGAGAATGGAATACATTAATGCTAGGAGGTAATGCACGTGTAATAAGGTAAGAAATCATGTTTTATTATTGGTCTATCCAACCTACGTATGTCTCGTTTAGTGATTTAGTAGTCAAAGAAACACCGATAATACATCCGAGTATGAAATATATTGATTTTGTAGGTAATACATGTGTAGTAATGTAAGAAACCAAGTTCTATTATTGGTTCATCCAACCTACGTATGCCTAGTTAAATAATTTAGTAGTTAATGAAACACCGATAATCCATTTGTGTATGGAATGCACAGATGTTTTGAGTTAATACAAGTGTAGTAAAATAAGAAACCAATTTCTATTATTGGTCTATCCAACCAATGTATGTCTCATTTACTGATTTTGTAGTCCAAGAAACACCGATTAGCCATCTGAGTATGGAATACATAGATGTTAGGAAAGAATACATCTGAGTATGGAATACGTAGACGTTATTAAGGAATACACATGTTATAATGTTCAAAATTAAATTCAATTATTGCTCTATCAAACCTATATATGACAAATTTACTCATTTAGTAGTCAAAGAGACACCGATAATCCATCACAGTATGGAATACCTAGATGTTAGCTGGCAATACAGATGTAGTAGGGAATAAAACTATGTTCTATAATTGGTCTATCCAACCTATGTATATCTTGTTTAGTTATTTAGTAGTCAAAAAAACGTTGCTAATCCAAAAGAGAATGGAATGCATTAATGCTAAGAGGTAATGCACGTGTAGTAATGTAAGAACCCATGTTTTATTATTGGTCTATCAAACCTATGTATATCTCGTTTAGTGATTTAGTAGTCAAGGAAACACCGATAATACATCCGAGTATGAAATACATTGATGTAAGTAGTTAATACACGTGTAGTAATGTAAGAAACCAGGTTCTATTATTGGTTCATCTAACCTATGTATGCCTAGTTTAATGATTTAGTAGTCAATGAAGCACCGATAATCCATCTTAGTATGGAATGCACAGATGTTATGAGGTAATACACGTGTAGTTAAATAAGAAACCAAGTTCTATTATTGATCCATCCAACCTATGTATGTCTCATTTAGTGATTTTGAAGTCCAAGAAACACCGATTACCCATCCGAGTATGGAATACACAGATGTAAGTAGGGAATACATCCGAGTATGGAATATATATAATTTAGTAGGGAATACACGCGTTGTAATATTTGAAACCAAGTTAAAAATAAATTCTGTCCAACCTATATATGACTAATTTAGTGGTTTAGCAGTCAAAGAGACACTGATAGTCCATCCCAGTATGGAATGCCTAGATCTTAGCAGGCAATACACGTCTAGTAAGGTAGAAAACTATGTTCTATTAATTGTCTATCCAACCTATGTATATCTTGTTTAGTAATTTAGTAGTCCAGAAAACACCGATAATCCATCTGAGAATGGAATACATTAATGCTAGGAGGTAATGCACGTGTAATAAGGTAAGAAACCATGTTTTATTATTGGTCTATCAAACCTATGTATATCTCGTTTAGTGATTTAGTAGTCAAGGAAACATCGATAATACATCCGAGTATGAAATACATTGATGTAAGTAGTTAATACACGTGTAGTAATGTAAGAAATCAAGTTCTATTATTGGTTCATCCAACCTACGTATGCCTAGTTAAATAATTTAGTAGTTAATGAAACACCGATAATCCATTTGTGTATGGAATGCACAGTTGTTTTGAGTTAATACAAGTGTAGTAAAATAAGAAACCAATTTCTATTATTGGTCTATCCAACCAATGTATGTATCATTTACTGATTTTGTAGTCCAAGAAACACCGATTAGCCATCTGAGTATGGAATACATAGATGTTAGGAAAGAATACATCTGAGTATGGAATACGTAGACGTTATTAGGGAATACACATTTTGTAATGTTCGAAATTAAATTCAATTGTTGCTCTATCAAACCTATATATGACAAATTTACTCATTTAGTAGTCAAAGAGACACCGATAATCCATCACAGTATGGAATGCCTAGATGTTAGCTGGCAATACAGATGTAGTAAGGAAGAAAACTATGTTCTATTATTGGTCTATCGAACCTATGTATATCTTGTTTAGTTATTTAGTAGTCAAAAAAACGCTGCTAATCCAAAAGAGAATGGAATGCATTAATGCCAAGAGGTAATGCACGTGTAGTAATGTAAGAACCCATGTTTTATTATTGGTCTATCAAACCTATGTATATCTCGTTTAGTGATTTAGTAGTCAAGGAAACACCGATAATACATCCGAGTATGAAATACATTGATGTAAGTAGTTAATACACGTGTAGTAATGTAAGAAACCAAGTTCTATTATTGGTTCATCTAACCTATGTATGCCTAGTTTAATGATTTAGTAGTCAATGAAGCACCGATAATCCATCTTAGTATGGAATGCACAGATGTTATGAGGTAATACACGTGTAGTTAAATAAGAAACCAAGTTCTATTATTGATCCATCCAACCTATGTATGTCTCATTTAGTGATTTTGAAGTCCAAGAAACACCGATTACCCATCCGAGTATGGAATACACAGATGTAAGTAGGGAATACATCCGAGTATGGAATATATATAATTTAGTAGGGAATACACGCGTTGTAATATTTGAAACCAAGTTAAAAATAAATTCTATCCAACCTATATATGACTAATTTAGTGGTTTAGCAGTCAAAGAGACACTGATAGTCCATCCCAGTATGGAATGCCTAGATCTTAGCAGGCAATACACGTCTAGTAAGGTAGAAAACTATGTTCTATTAATTGTCTATCCAACCTATGTATATCTTGTTTAGTGATTTAGTAGTCCAGAAAACACCGATAATCCATCTGAGAATGGAATACATTAATGCTAGGAGGTAATGCACGTGTAATAAGGTAAGAAACCATGTTTTATTATTGGTCTATCCAACCTACGTATGTCTCGTTTAGTGATTTAGTAGTCAAAGAAACACCGATAATACATCCGAGTATGAAATACATTGATATTTGTAGGTAATACACGTGTAGTAATGTAAGAAATCAAGTTCTATTATTGGTTCATCCAACCTACGTATGCCTAGTTAAATAATTTAGTAGTTAATGAAACACCGATAATCCATTTGTGTATGGAATGCACAGATGTTTTGAGTTAATACAAGTGTAGTAAAATAAGAAACCAATTTCTATTATTGGTCTATCCAACCAATGTATGTATCATTTACTGATTTTGTAGTCCAAGAAACACCGATTAGCCATCTGAGTATGGAGTACATAGATGTTAGGAAAGAATACATCTGAGTATGGAATACGTAGACGTTATTAGGGAATACACATTTTGTAATGTTCGAAATTAAATTCAATTATTGCTCTATCAAACCTATATATGACAAATTTACTCATTTAGTAGTCAAAGAGACACCGATAATCCATCACAGTATGGAATGCCTAGATGTTAGCTGGCAATACAGATGTAGTAAGGAAGAAAACTATGTTCTATTATTGGTCTATCAAACCTATGTATATCTTGTTTAGTTATTTAGTAGTCAAAAAAACGCTGCTAATCCAAAAGAGAATGGAATACATTAATGCCAAGAGGTAATGCACGTGTAGTAATGTAAGAACCCATGTTTTATTATTGGTCTATCAAACCTATGTATATCTCGTTTAGTGATTTAGTAGTCAAGGAAACACCGATAATACATCCGAGTATGAAATACATTGATGTAAGTAGTTAATACATGTGTAGTAATGTAAGAAACCAAGTTCTATTATTGGTTCATCTAACCTATGTATGCCTAGTTTAATGATTTAGTAGTCAATGAAGCACCGATAATCCATCTTAGTATGGAATGCACAGATGTTATGAGGTAATACACGTGTAGTTAAATAAGAAACCAAGTTCTATTATTGGACCATCCAACCAATGTATGTCTCATTTAGTGATTTTATTTTCCAAGAAATACCGATTATCCATCTGAGTTAGGAATACATAGTTTTTAGGAAGGAATACATCCGAGTATGGAATACGTAGACGTTAGTAGGGAATACACTTGTTGTAATGTTCTAAATTAAGTTCAATTATTGATCTATCCAACCTATATATGACTAATTTACTGATTTAGTAGTCAAAGAGACGCCGATAGTCCATCCCAGTATAGAATGCCTACATGTTCGCCGGCAATACACGTGTAGTAAGGAAGAAAACTAAGTTCTATTATTTGTCTATCTAACCTATGTATATCTTGGTTAGTTATTTAGTAGTTAAACAAACACAGATAATCCAAAAGAGAATGGAATACATTAATGCTAGGAGGTAATGCACCTGTAGAAATGTAAGAACCCATGTTTTATTATTGGTCTATCCAACCTATGTATATCTCGCTTAGTGATTTAGTAGTCACGGAAAGACCGATAATACATCCGAGTATGAAATACATTGATGTTAGTAGGTAATACACGTGTAGTAATGTAAGAAACCAAGTTCTATTATTGGTTCATCCAACCTACGTATCCCTAGTTTAATGATTTTGTAGTCAATGAAACACTGATAATCCATCTGAGTATGGAATACACAGATGTTATAAGGTAATACACGTGTAGTTAAATAAGAAACCAAGTTCTATTAATGGTCCATACAACCTATGTATGTCTCATTTAGTGATTTTGTAGTCCAAGAAACACAGATTACCCATCAAAGTATCGAATACACAGATGTAAGGAGGGAATACATCCGAGTATGGAATATATATAATTTAGTAGGGAATATATTTATTGTACTATGTGAAACCAAGTTAAAAAAAATTTCTATCCAACTTATATATGACTAATATAGTGATTTAGTAGTCAAAGAGACACCGATAGTCCATCCTAGTATGGAATGCCTTGTTGTTAGCAGGCAATACACGTGTAGTAAGGCAGAAAACTATGTTATTTGAATGGTCTATCCAACCTATGTATATCTTGTTTAGTGATTTAGTAGTCCAAAAAACGCCGATAATCCATCTGAGAATGGAATACATTAATGCTAGGAGGTAATGCACGTGTAGTAATGTAAGAAACAAAGTTCTATTATTCGTTCATCAAACCTACGTATGTCTATTTTAATGATTATTAGTCAATGAAACACCAATAATTCATTTGTGTATGGAATGCACAAATGCTATGAGGTAACACACGTGTAGTAAAATAAGAAACCAAGTTCTATTATTGGTCCATCCAACCATCGTATGCCTCATTTAGAGATTTTGTAGTCCAAGAAACACTGATTATCCATCTGAGTATGGAATACATAGATGTTAGGAAGGAATACGTCCTGGTATGGAATACATAGACGTTAGTATGGAATACACGTGTTATAATGTTCAAAATTAAGTTAATTTTTTTTTCTATCCAACCGATATATGACAAATTTTGTGATTTAGTAGTCAAAAAGACACTGATAGTCCATCCCAGTATGGAATGCCTAGATATTAGCAGGAAATAGATGTGTAGTAAGGTAGAAAACTATGTTCTATTAATGGTCTATCCAACCTATGTATATATCTTGTTTAGTGATTTCGTAGTCCAAAAAACACCGATAGTCCATAAGTGAATTGAATACATTAATGCTAAGAGGTAATGCACGTGTAGTAAGGTAAGAAACCATGTTTTTTTATTGGTCTATCCAACCTATGTATGTCTCGTTTTGTGATTTAGTAGTCAAAGAAACACCGATAATACATCCGAGTATGAAATACATTGATGTTTGTAGGTAATACACGTGTAGTAATGTAAGAAACCAAGTTCTATTATTGGCTCATCCAACTTACGTATGCCTAGTTAAATGATTTAGTAGTCAATGAAACACCGATAATCCATATGAGTATGGAATGCACAGATGTTACGAGGTACTACACGTGTAGTAAAATAAGAAACCAAGTTCTATTATTTGTCCATCCAACCAATGTATGTCTGATTTAGTGATTTTGTTTTCCAAGAAATATCGATTATCCATCTGAGTTTGGAATACATAGTTTTTAGGAAGGAATACATCCGAGTATGAAATACGTAGACGTTAGTAGGGAATACACTTGTTGTAATATTTGAAATTAAGTTCAATTATTGATCTATCCAACCTATATATGACTAATTAACTGATTTAGTAGTCAAAGAGACACCGATATTCCATCCCAGTATAGAATGCCTAGATGTTCGCCGACAATACACGTGTAGTAAGGAAGAAAACTACGTTCTATTATTTGTCTATCCAACCTATGTATATCTTGGTTAGTGATTTAGTAGTCAAAAAAACACAGATAATCCAAAAGAGAATGGAATACATTAATGCTAGGAGGTAATGCACGTGTAGTAATTTAAGAAACAAAGTTCTTTTATTGGTTCATCCAACCTACGTATGTCTATTTTAATGATTATTAGTCAATGAAACACCGATAATCCATTTGTGTATGGAATACACATATGTTATGAGGTAACACACGTGTAGTAAAATAAGAAACCAAGTTCTATTATTTGTCCATCCAACCAATGTATGTCTGATTTAGTGATTTTGTTTTCCAAGAAATACCGATTATCCATCTGAGTTTGGAATACATAGTTTTTAGGAAGGAATACATCCGAGTATGAAATACGTAGACGTTAGTAGGGAATACCCTTGTTGTAATATTCGAAATTAAGTTCAATTATTGATCTATCCAACCTATATATGACTAATTAACTGATTTAGTAGTCAAAGAGACACCGATATTCCATCCCAATATAGAATGCCTAGATGTTCGCTGACAATACACGTGTAGTAAGGAAGAAAACTACGTTCTATTATTTGTCTATCCAACCTATGTATATCTTGGTTAGTGATTTAGTAGTCAAAAAAACACAGATAATCCAAAAGAGAATGGAATACATTAATGCTAGGAGGTAATGCACGTGTAGAAATGTAAGAACCCATATTTTATTATTGGTCTATCCAACCTATGTATGTCTTGTTTAGTGATTTAGTAGTCAAAGAAACACCGATAATACATCCGAGTATGAAATACATTGATGTTAGTAGGTAATACACGTGTAGTAATGTAAGAAACCAAGTTCTATTATTGGTTCATCCAACCTACCTATGCCTAGTTTAATGATTTAGTAGTCAATGAAACACCGATAATCCATCTGAGAATGAAATTCACAGATGTTATGAGGTAATACACGTGTAGTTAAATAAGAAACCAAGTTCTATTAATGGTCCATCCAACCTATGTATGTCTCATTTAGTGATTTTGTAGTCCAAGAAACACCAATTAGCCATCCGAGTATGAATACACAGATGTAAGAAGGGAATACATCCGAGTATGGAATATATATAATTTAGTAGGGAATACATGTATTGTAATATTTTAAACCAAGTTAAAAAAATTTCTATCCTACTTATATATGACTAATACAGTGATTTAGTAGTCAAAGAGACACCGATAGTCCATCCTAGTATGGAATGCCTTGTTGTTAGCAAGAAATACACGTGTAGTAAGGCAGAAAACTATGTTCTATTAATGGTCTATCCAACCTATGTATATCTTCTTTAATGATTTAGTAGTCGAAAAAACACCGACAATCCATCTGAGAATGGAATACATTAATGCTAGGAGGTAATGCACGTGTAGTAATGTAAGAAACAAAGTTCTATTATTGGTTCATCCAACCTACGTATGTCTGTTTTAATGATTATTAGTCAATGAAACACCAATAATCCATTTGTGTATGGAATGTACAAATGTTATGAGGTAACACACGTGTAGTAAAATAAGAAACCAAGTTCTATTATTGGTCCATCCAACCAACGTATGCCTCATTTAGTGATTTTGTAGTCCAAGAAACACCGATTATCCATCTGAGTACGGAATACATAGATGTTAGGAAGGAATACGTCTGAGTATGGAATACATAGACGTTAGTATGGAATACACGTGTTATAATGGTCAAAATTAAGTTAATTTTTTTTCTATCCAACCGATATATGACAAATTTTGTGATTTAGTAGTCAAAGAGACACTGATAGTCCATCCCAGTATGGAATGCCTAGATGTTAGCAGGCAATAGACGTGTAGTAAGGTAGAATACTATGTTCTATTAATGGTCTATCCAACCTATGTATATATAATGTTTAGTGATTTAGTAGTCCAAAAAACACTAATAATCCATAAGTGAATTGAATACATTAATGCTAAGAGGTAATGCACGTGTAGTAAGGCAAGAAACCATGTTTTATTATTGGTCTATCCAACCTACGTATGTCTCGTTTAGTGAAATACATTGATGTTTGTAGGTAATACACGTGTAGTAATGTAAGAAACCAAGTTCTATTATTGGTTCATCCAACCTACGTATGCCTAGTTAAATGATTTAGTAGTCAATGAAACACCAATAATCCATATGAGTATGGAATGCACAGATGTTACAAGGTACTACACGTGTAGTAAAATAAGAAACCAAGTTCTATGATTGGTCCATCCAACCAAGGTATGTCTCATTTAGTGATGTTGTTTTCCAAGAAATACTGATTATCCATCTGAGTTTGGAATAAATAGTTTTGAGGAAGGAATACATCCGAGTATGAAATACGTAGACGTTACTAGGGAATACACTTGTTGTAATGTTCGAAATTAAGTTCAATTATTGATCTATCCAACCTATATATGACTAATTTACTGATTTAGCAGTCAAAGAGACACTGATATTCCATCCCAGTATAGAATGCCTAGATGTTCGCCGGCAATACACGTGTAGTAAGGAAGAAAACTATGTTCTATTATTTGTCTATCCAACCTATGTATATCCTGGTTAGTGATTTAGTAGTCCAAAAAACACCGATAATCCATCTGAGACTGGAATACATTAATGCTAGGAGGTAATGCACGTGTAGTAATTTAAGAAACAAAGTTCTTTTATTGGTTCATCCAACCTACGTATGTCTATTTTAATGATTATTAGTCAATGAAACACCGATAATCCATTTGTGTATGGAATACACATATGTTATGAGGTAACACACGTGTAGTAAAATAAGAAACCAAGTTCTATTATTTGTCAATCTAACCAACGTATGTCTCATTTAGTGATTTTGTAGTCCAAGAAACACCGATTATCCATCCGAGTATGGAATACATAGACGTTAGTATGGAATACACGTGTTATAATGTTCAAAATTAAGATAAATTTTTTTTCTATCCAACCGATATATGACCAATTTTGTGATTTATTAGTCAAAGAGACACTGATAGTCCATCCCAGTATGGAATGCCTAGATGTTAGCAGGTAATACACGTGTAGTATGGTAGAAAACTATGTTCTATTAATGGTCTATCCAACCTATGTATAACTTGTTCAGTGATTTAGTAGTCCAAAAAACACCATAATCCATAAGTGAATTGAATACATTAATGCTAAGAGGTAATGCACGTGTAGTAAGGTAAGAAACCATGTTTTTTTATTGGTCTATCCAACCTACGTATGTCTCGTTTAGTGATTTAGTAGTCAAAGAAACATCGATAATACATCCGAGTATGAAATACATTGATGGTTGTAGGTATTACATGTGTAGTAATGTAAGAAACCAAGTTCTATTGTTGGTTTATCCAACCTACGTATGCCTAGTTAAATGATTTAGTAGTCGATGAAACACCGATAATCCATATGAGTATGGAATGCACAGATGTTACGAGGTACTACACGTGTAGTAAAATAAGAAACCAAGTTCTATTATTTGTCCATCCAACCAATGTATGTCTGATTTAGTGATTTTGTTTTCCAAGAAATACCGATTATCCATCTGAGTTTGGAATACGTAGTTTTTAGGAAGGAATACATACGGGTATGAAATACGTAGACGTTAGTAGGTAATACACTTATTGTAATGTTCGAAATTAAGTTCAATTATTGATCTATCCAACCTATATATGACTAATTTACTGATTTAGTAGTCAAAGAGACACCAATAGTCCATCCCAGTATAGAATGCCTAGATGTTCGCCGGCAATACACGTGAGTAAGGAAGAAAACTATGTTTTATTATTTGCCTATCCAACCTATGTAAATCTTGGTTAGTGATTTAGTAGTCAAAAATACACAGATAATCCAAAAGAGAATGGAATACATTAATGCTAGGAGGTAATGCACGTGTAGAAATGTAAGAACCCATGTTTTATTATTGGTCTATCCAACCTATGTATGTCTTGTTTAGTGATTTAGTAGTCAAAGAAACACCGATAATACATCCGAGTATGAAATACATTGATGTTAGTAGGTAATACACGTGTAGTAATGTAAGAAACCAAGTCCTCTTATTGGTTCATCCAACCTACGTATGCCTAGTTTAATTATTTTGTTGTCACGCCCCAATTCCATTTGAGACGTGATTGGCACCCGAAGCTGCTATGGCCCGAGAGAACCAATCTTTGCTCATGTCTACCCAGATACATATCCTCGTATGGATCGTGTTAAATATTATTATGCCTTATGCAACTAAGCGGAAGTCATGCACATGGAAACATATATCATATCTATATATGAAACTTGGCCGTTAGGGCCATTAAACCAAGACTTCATGAGTCATCTGATATACATATACATGTACCCACATATGTCTACAAAAGCCTCTAACAGATGCATTGACCATAAAAAACTAAAAGTCGGGACAAGTCCCCGCTTCATACAAAATTTACAACATCAAAATGACTGTACAACTGTGACTTGGAAAGTCCCGAAGCAACTGGGGCTCACCAAAGATCTGCAAATAACTGTCCACTTATTGTGGAGGTCTACTAATGCCTGCACCTGCAACATGTAAGGTAAGTCCCCTGAGGGGGTCAGTACGAGGAATGTACTGAGTATGTAAGTAGTATAATAAATAGCATCATATATGAGCATTTCAAATAGAATAAAATATGAGAGAATAGTCAATGGGGATAAGCCATCATTTTAACTAATATCAATTTTCATTCCTTTCCTTAATGGGAAACTATCTTCACTCAAGGAACTTGCCTCAAATAACTTCTTCTATATACAAGAGATTCTTTCTTACTTCTAGGCTCATTACCACTAGTGTTTATCTACATGATTATAAAGAATAATACTCATCCACATATATTCACTCTCTTAATGGTTTAACCTACATCCACCCACATGGTAGGAGGACATGCTTTTATTCTATTAACGTACCTCCACTCTATTGGTGGTTTATCCTACATCCACCCACATGGTAGGAGGACATGCTTTTATTCTATTAACGTACCTCCACTCTATTGGTGGTTTATCCTACATCCACTCTCATGGTGGGAGAACATACATCTATTCTATTAACGTACTTCCACTCTCATGGTGTGAGAATCATACATCCACTCTCATGGTGTGAGAATCATACATCCACTCTCATGGTGGGAAAATCATACATCCACTCTCATGGTGGGAAAATCATACATCCACTCTCATGGTGGGGGAATCATACATATACTCTCATGGTGTCAGAATCATACATCCACTCTCATGGTGGGAGAATCATACATCCACTCTCATGGTGGGGGAATCACACATCCACTCTCATGGTGTGAGAATCGTACATCAACTCTCATGGTGGGAGAATCATATATCCACTCTCATGGTGGGAGAATCATACATCCACTCTCCTGGTGGGAGAATCATACATCCACTCTCATGGTGGGAGAATTTGATATGTCAACTTATGAGAGATTAATACATTAAGGATCATGATACTAATCGAAACACACAAATATACGTCACCATACTCTTATACGTCTTGAGATTAACATCTTAACTTATGAGGGATAGATATATATCAGTTTGCACTTTACCTCCAACACTAACCCCATGAGATCTTACATGGGTACGTATATGATACCGGACCTCCACCTTGGGTGGGCTATACTAAATGACATATCACAATCTTGGGGTTATTCCATCTTAAACTTATACTCTCTACAAGGTGATCCATACTCAATGAAACGTATAGTAACCATGTGCATTACCTTTTCACAATCTTATACCCTCTACTTAATTATAAGAATGACATGCTAAATATCATGGCATTAAAGCACACACTTATATACACATCTCACTTCACTCCTTTACCTCATGAGATTGACAACTTCACTTATGGGTAATAATTATACTCACTTGCACATCACCTCTGTTCTTACTCTTATGAAATCTTATGAGATTGGTAATCTTACTTTTGAACAATTGGCACAAGGATAACCATCATACTATAGAAATTTGGAACAAGACATGATTGGAATAATGCTACTCAACTAAACAATCTCTCTTTACCTCATTGCTCTCATTGAAATAGTTCTCTTAGGAATTACCATGTTATGACATCTTAGGAACTTTACTCAATGAATAAGAGATGAGTGAATCATCAATCATCCAAAACTAGGATACATATGAATAATAATGTACGTCAACCTGAATTGATATACTTCATGCCTTTCGGAATTGAAAATAGTCCAACGTCAATAGGAATAATTTGTTGTAGAAGGATACGGAAAGAGTAACCTTACATACCTTGTCGTCTTACTACGAATACACAATTTTAGACGCGTGTACAATATTCCCTCTCCTCATTTATGTTTTCACTCTACAACACAAGTTCATAACGAACCAACATTAACCACCAATTACCTTATAATGGCATGCAATAACAATAAGTCACATGTTTAGCTTCAACATGTCATTTCCCCCTTGACAATATCACTTATGAAATCATTATACCAATAATCCCATAATATTCCATACATTGACCAATGCATGATAACCAATAGCATGTCACACCAAGTTCATATTTTACACTTCTCCATCATCACAACATCACAATTATGCCATCACTTTACTTCAATACACCTCACAACAACAAACCGGCCAAAATCCCATAATTTACACTTATATGAAAATAACAAGTTTAGAACAATAAGAACACCATACATGTTGTTATTTCATCCATACCATGCTTTTTCATCAAGACCACAAGTCATAATTCAAGTTACAATCCCATGGATTTCACATCTTTTGGCAAAACCAAAAGTGCCACGTCCAACATTTCCAACCATAACCAACATGATATACATATTCTATCATGATTATAATATGGTAAAGTACAATAATATTCACTTACCCTAGCTTGGAAAATGGTGATCTTGCTCCAAGAAGTGTCTTAGGGTTTTGGGAGCCAAAGAGGCTTTCTTGAGAATTTTCTAGAAAATGATAGAAAAAAAACATGTGTATTCTCTTGAATAAAATCAGAACTTTGACCCTTTATATAGGACCTTACTTTCATCCATAGCCACTCTTGGCATTTAATGCGAGGTGTTTCATTAGTCAATGGAAGAATGGGTCATTTGACCCATTCTTGGCCCATGCTTTCTTGCACAATTTGGGCCCATTTCGAGCCCAATGCACTTAACCCAATAAAATCAATAATTTCTCATGTTTATTTCAGATTATACATATTACAATAAAATTCCCACTCATGCTATTCATATCCTTAGCCTCAATCCCAAAAACAAGTGATTCTAGCCACGTTTGGCTTATTTTGGCCTTAAGGGCAAAACTGTCATTTTGACCCCAAATTCGTTCTCGAGAACTTTTATCATACCAAAATAATACCTTACTCATTTCATGTATATACTCATTATTGTAGAAGAAACGTGGCAAAAATTGGCTCGGTACGACCCCGGATACCCTTGGGACTTAGAAATTTCCAACTTTCGAAAAAGTGGAAAAGCCAAGGTGGCACGCTCCTGGGCGCGCCAACCTACTACATCTGGGCTAAAAAATTTAGCCTATAGTGGCGTGTCATGGTCCCAAACGCGCCCCTTACTTAGTTTTTTCGAAAATTCCATTTTTCGACTTCTCTTCGCGGGTTTGGTTAGATACTTCAAGTCCTATTCTTTATCTCACTTCTTAACCTTAATATACTTTGTTTAGAGGTATTATAAGCCTCGTTTTGAACCCCACAAATGTTCCACGAATATCATAAAACACCTCCTATGAAGGTTTCATCACATAACAAGAGCCAAATTCACTTATCTCACCAATAGCATGACCAAATGCATACTTATAGCTCTCGACACCTAAGTAACCCTCGTTCAATGTCATCACATAGGGTTGGGAAGGTACGGGGTGTTACATTCTTCCCCCCTTTGAAACATTCGTCCTCGAATGTTCATAGCATGGTTTCACTGTAATGACTTAAGTCGAAATGCTCTCATATACACACATAATACTCGTAAAGACTCACTTATTATACCCCCAAGACTGTATCTTGATCTCCACGTACTTTCGATTTTATTAATCCCTCAATCAATATGAAACGACATTCTTCTACACTTTCGACCATTTCACATGGCATGTCGTATAGGGTCACTTTTCCCTTTCTACTATACCATTATGATATGTTCCTTTCACTATACTAAACTCATCAACAGGTGGAAATATTTCTATTGACTTCACTCATAACCTCCGTGTACTATTAAATTCATGATAGTCGATGGAGTAACGTACAATGGAGTAGAGTGCAAATCAATTAATACATATACATAATGTAAAATGTGGTAATATACCTAAATACCTGTACCGTCCTCAGGAGGTGCTTCCTCATTCTGCCGGTTCACTAAAGCATAGATGCGATTCTGCGTTCCACTGGCACTGGCTACTCCTCTGGCACCTCTACCGCGACCAGCAGACTGTACACCAGCTGCCGATGCCACATTGGTTGATCCGGCAGGCCGTGTCATACTACCCATGGGCCTCTGTGGGCATTCTCTCATCATTTGTCATAGCCTACTACATACAAAGCAAACATTTGTATCAAACCGGCATTCGCCTGCATGAAATCTCCCACAGCACGGGCACAACTGATGAGAAGATCTCATTGCATGTGATCCATGAATCCCACTACTCTATCCAAATCGACCACCTCTAGACCCTCAGAATTGGGAATGAGCACCTGCTGTGGAATAAGAGGATGAGGGTCTAGGCGGTAATATTAGATATCCAGATTCTACTAGAGACAACATAGACTGGCCCATAGGTCTGGCCCTTTTTGATGGCCCTTCTTCCGCTTTCTGTATCCTCTTTCTTTTCCTTTGATCCTTCATTTTCTGCGCAAAGGCCTGTATTCTAGCTATGTCCATATCTCAATTTAAGGCAGCAATAGTGTAGTCTCGTACCAAATAAGGCTCCAATCTGTCCACATATCAATGGACTCTATCTTCCATGGTGGGTACTACATTTGGAGTATATCTAGCCAAGGAATTAAACTGCAAACTGTATTCTCTAACACTCATATTTCCTTGACGTAAATGGAGAAATTGGTCTGCACGTGCCTCCCGAATCTCATATGGGAGGTAATGATAAAGGAATGCTATTTTAAATTCGTCCCAATCAGCTGGGAGTGCATCAATACCCCTTGATTTTTTCCAGTCCTCATACCACAAGATATCCTTGCCCTTCATTCTATAAGCTGCTAGCTCAACTGTTTCTACACCTGTTACATGCATCACCTCTAGTGCTCTTTGAACTTGGTCCACGAAATCCTGTGGATCTGCTTTCGGGTCGGACCCTGTGAATATAGGAGGGTCTAATTTCAGAAAATCCTGTGTTCTGCGACTCGCCACTCTAGCCGCATCATCATCATGTGTTATTGGACCTGCTCATCCTTGACTTTGTGCTGCTGTGTCAACATATGTACTGCATTTCTAAGGTCCTGATCCGTAGTGTTCATTGGCGGCTCTGCAGGTTCTTCTCTACCTCTTGGCTCTTCTGGAGCTGGGAGGGTAGAAGAAGACCGCGATGCAATTTCTGCGTCACCTCCACCTTGACTAACTTGGTCAGGTGGTAATCTAATCATTCCTTCTTCAGTAGGAACATCTACCTGCTTCCCTTTACCTCTACCTCTTCTCGTGATCGGCATGGTTACTATAGCAAAGAGAAACATTTACCATGGTCAGATGTCAATTCAACTTACAACACTGGCTCTATTGCACGATCTAGAATTGAAGAAAAGAAACAACATCCTAAATTCCCCATAGCCTCCTGTTCATAAATGTGGTGCACAACACATCTATGAACAAGACTCTACTCGGACACGGCTTTGTAGACACCCTTAGAATGAACTGCTCTGATACCACTTTTGTCACGCCCCAATTCCTATTGAGACGTGATTGGAACCCGAAGTTGCTATGGCCCGAGAGAACCAATCTTTGCTCATGTCTACCCAAAAACATATCCTCGTATGGATCGTGTTAAATATTATTATGCCTTATGCAACTAAGCGAAAGTCATGCTCATGGAAACATATATCATATCTATATACGAAACTTGGCCGTTAGGGCCATTAAACCAAGACTTCATGAGTCATCTGATATACATATACATGTACCCACATATGTCTACAAAAGCCTCTAACGGATGCATTGACCATAACAAACTAATAGTCGGGACAAGTCCCCGCTTTATACAAAATTTACAACATCAAAATGACTGTACAACTGTGACTTGGAAAGTCCCGAAGCAACTGGGGCTCACCAAAGATCTGTAAATAACTGTCCACTTACTGTGGAGGTCTACTAATGCCTGCACCTGCAACATGTAAGGTAAGTCCCCCGAGGGGGTCAGTACGAGGAATGTACTGAGTATGTAAGGCGTATAATAAATAGCATCATATATGAGCATGTCAAATAGAATAAAATATGAGAGAATAGTCAATGGGGATAAGCCATCATTTTAACTAATATCAATTCTCATTCCTTTCCTTAATGGGAAACTATCTTCACTCAAGGAACTTGCCTCAAATAACTTCTTCTATATACAAGAGATTCTTTCTTACTTCTAGGCTCATTACCACTAGTGTTCATCTACATGATTAGAAAGAATAATACTCATCCACATACATTCACTCTCTTAATGGTTTAACCTACATCAACTCTCATGGTGGGAGAACATGCATCCACTCTATTCACGTACCTCCACTCTATTGGTGGTTTATCCTACATCCACTCTCATGGTGGGAGGACATGCTTCTATTCTATTAACGTACCTCCACTCTATTGGTGGTTTATCCTACATCCACTCTCATGGTGGGAGAACATACATCTATTCTGTTAACGTACTTCCACTCTATTGGTGGTTTATCCTACATCCACTCTCATGGTGGGAGAATCATACATCCACTCTCATGGTGGGGGAATCATACATCCACTCTCATGGTGGGATAATCAAACATCCACTCTCATGGTGTGAGAATCATACATCCACTCTCATGGTGGGAGAATCATACATCCACTCTCATGGTGGGAAAATCATACATCTACTCTCATGGTAGGGGAATCATACATATACTCTCATGGTGTGAGAATCATACATCCACTCTCATGGTGGGGGAATCACACATCCACTCTCATGGTGTGAGAATCATACATCCACTCTCATGGTGGGAGAATCATATATCCACTCTCATGGTGGGAGAATCATACATCCACTCTCCTGGTGGGAGAATCATACATCCACTCTCATGGTGGGAGAATTTGATATGTCAACTTATGAGAGATTAATACATTAAGGATCATGATACTAATCGAAACACACAAATATACGTCTCCATACTCTTATACGTCTTGAGATTAACATCTTAACTTATGAGGGATAGATATATATCAGTTTGCACTTTACCTCCAACACTAACCCCATGAGATCTTACATGGGTACGTATATGATACCGGACCTCCACCTTGGGTGGGCTATACTAAATGACATATCACAATCTTGGGGTTATTCCATCTTAAACTTATACTCTCTAGAAGGTGATCCATACTTAATGAAACGTATAGTAACCATGTGCATTACCTTTTCACAATCTTATACCCTCTACTTAGTTATAAGAATGACATGCTAAATATCATGGCATTAAAGCACACACTTATATACACATCTCACTTCACTCCTTTACCTTATGAGATTGACAACTTCACTTATGGGGAATAATTATACTCACTGGCACATCACCTCTGTTCTTACTCTTACGAAATCTTATGAGATTGGTGATCTTACTTATGAACAATTGGCACAAGGATAACCATCATACTATAGGACTTTGGAACAAGACATGATTGGAATAATGCTACTCAACTAAACAATCTCTCTTTACCTCATTGCTCTCATTGAAATAGTTCTCTTAGGAATTACCATGTTATGATATCTTAGGAACCTTACTCAATGAATAAGAGATGAGTGAATCATCAATCATCCAAAACTAGGATACATATGAATAATAATATACATCAACCTGAATTGATATACTTCATGCCTTTCGGAATTGAAAATAGTCCAACGTCAATAGGAATAATTTGTTGTAGAAGGATACGAAAAGAGTAACCTTACATACCTTGTATTCTTACTACGAATACACAATTTTAGACGGGTGTACAATATTCCCGCTCCTTCTTTATGTTTTCACTCTACAACACAAGTTCATAACGAACCAACATTAACCACCAATTACCTTATAATGGCATACAATAACAATAAGTCACATGTTTAGCTTCAACATGTCATTTCCCCCTTGACAATATCACTTATGAAATCATTATACCAATAATCCCACAATATTCCATACATTTACCAACACATGATAACCAATAGCATGTCACACCAAGTTCATATTTTATACTTCTCCATCATCACAACATCACAATTATGCCATCACTTTACTTCAATACACCTCACAACAACAAACCGGCCAAAATCCCATAATTTACACTTATATGAAAATAACAAGTTTAGGACAATAATAACACCATACATGTTGTTATTTCATCCATACAATGCTTTTTCATCAAGACCACAAGTCATAATTCAAGTTACAATCCCATGGATTTCACATCTTTTGGCAAAACCAAAAGTGCCACGTCCAACATTTCCAACCATAACCAACATGATATACATATTCTATCATGATTATAATATGGTAAAGTACAATAATATTCACTTACCCTAGCTTGGAAAATGGTGATCTTGCTCCAAGAAGTGCCTTAGGGTTTTGGGAGCCAAAGAGGCTTTCTTGAGAATTTTCTAGAAAATGATAGAAAAAAAAACATGTGTATTCTCTTGAATAAAATCAGAACTTTGACCCTTTATATAGGACCTTACTTTCATCCTTATCCACTCTTGGCATTTAATACGAGGTGTTTCATTAGTCAATGGAAGAATGGGTCATTTGACCCATTCTTGGCCCATGCTTTCTTGCACAATTTGGGCCCATTTCGAGCCCAATGCACTTAACCCAATAAAATCAATAATTTCTCATGTTTAATTCAGATTCTAAGTACTATAATAATATTCCCACTCATGCTATTCATATCCATATCCTCAATCCCAAAAACAAGATATTCTAGCCACGTTTGGCTTATTTTGGCCTTAAGGGCAAAACTGTCATTTTGACCCCAAATTCGTTCTCGAGCACATTTATCATACAAACAGAATACCTTACTTATTTCATGTATATACTCATGATTGTATATGAAAATTGGCGAAAATCGGCTCTGTACGACCCCGGATACCCTTGGGACTTAGAAATTTCCAACTTTCGAAAAAGTGGAAAAGCCAAGGTGGCACGCTCCTGGGTGCGCCAACCTACTGCCTTTGGGCTAAAAATTTTATCCCAGAGCGGCGTGGCACGGTCCCAAATGCGCCCCTTACTTAGTTTTTTCAAAAATTCCATTTTTCGACTTCTCTTCGCGGGTTTGGTTAGATACTTCAAGTCCTATTCTTTAACTCACTTCTTAACCTTAATATACTTTGTTTAGAGGTCTTCTTAGCCTCGTTTTGAACCCCACAAATGTTTCACGAAGATCATAAAACACCTCCTATGAAGGTTTCATCACATAACAAGAGCCAAATTCACTTATCCCACCAATAGCATGACCAAATGCATACTTATAGCTCTCGACACCTAAGTAACCCTCATTCAATGTCATCACATAGGGTTGGGAAGGTACGGGGTGTTACATTAGTAGTCAATGAAACACCGATAATCCATCTGAATATGGAATGCACAGATGTTATGAGGTAATACACGTGAAGTTAAATAAGAAACCAAGTTCTATTAATGGTCCATCCAACCTATGTATGTCTCATTTAGCGATTTTGTAGTCCAAGAAACACCGATTACCCATCCGAGCATGGAATACACAGATGTAAGGAGGGAATACATCCGAGTATGGAATATATATATTTTAGTAGGGAATACATGTATTGTAATATTTGAAACCAAGTTAAAAAAAAATTCTATCCAACCTATATATGACTAATATAGTGATTTAGTAGTCAAAGAGACTCCGATAGTCCATCCTAGTATGGAATGCCTAGTTGTTAGCAGGAAATACATGTGTAGTAAGGCAGAAAACTATGTTATATTAATGGACTATCAAACCTATGTATATCTTGTTTAGTGATTTAGTAGTCCAAAAAACACCGATAATCCATCTGAGGATGGAATACATTAATGCTAGGAGGTAATGCACATGTAGTAATGTAAGAAACAAAGTTCTATTATTGGTTCATCCAACCTACGTATGTCTATTTTAATGATTATTAGTCAATGAAACACTGATAATCCATTTGTGTATGGAATGCACAAATGTTATGAGGTAACACACGTGTAGTAAAATAAGAAACAAAGTTCTATTATTGGTCCATCCAATCAACGTATGCCTCATTTAGTGATTTTGTAGTCCAAGAAACACCGATTATCCATCTGCGTATGAAATACATAGATGTCAGGAAGGAATATGTCCGAGTATGGAATACATAGACGTTAGTATGGAATACACGTGTTATAATGTTCAAAATTAAGTTAAATTTTTTTTCTATCCAACCGATATATGATAAATTTTGTGATTTAGTAGTCAAAGAGACACTGATAGTCCATCCCAGTATGGAATGCCTAGATGTTAGCAGGCAATACACGTGTAGTAAGGTAGAAAACTATGATCTATTAATGGTCTATCCAACCTATGTATATCTTGTTTCGTGATTTAGTAGTCCAGAAAACACCGATAATCCATAAGTGAATTATTGCTAATAGGTAATGCACGTGTAGTAAGGTAAGAAACCATGTTTTATTATTGGTCTATCCAACCTACGTATGTCTCGTTTAGTGATTTCGTAGTCAAATAAACACCGATAATACATTCGAGTATGAAATACATTGATGTTTGTAGGTAATACACGTGTAGTAATGTAAGAAACCAAGTTCTGTTATTGGTTCATCCAACCTACGTATGCCTAGTTAAATGATTTAGTAGTCAATGAAACACAGATAATCCATATGAGTATGGAATGCACAGATGTTACGAGGTACTACACGCGTTGTAAAATAAGAAACCAAGGTCTATTAGTGGTCCATCCAACCAATGTATGTCTCATTTAGTGATTTTGTTTTCCAAGAAATACCGATTATCCATTTGAGTTTGGAATACATAGTTTTTAGGAAGGAATACATCCGAGTATGGAATACGTAGACGTTAGTAGGGAATATACTTGTTGTAATGTTCGAAATTAAGTTCAATTATTGATATATCCAACCTATATATGACTAATTTACTGATTTAGTAGTCAAAGAGACACCGATAGTCCATCCCAGTATAGAATGCCTAGATGTTCGCCGGCAATACACGTGTAGTAAGGAAGAAAATTATGTTCTATTATTTGTCTGTCCAACCTATGTATATCTTGATTAGTGATTTAGTAGTCAAAAAAATACAGATAATCCAAAAGAGAATGGAATATATTAATGCTAGGAGGTAATGCACGTGCAGAAATGTAAGAACCCATGTTTTATTATTGGTCTATCCAACCTATGTATGTCTCGTTTAGTGATTTAGTAGTCAAAGAAAGACCAATAATACATCCGAGTATGAAATACATTGATTTTAGTAGGTAATACACGTGTAGTAATGTAAGAAACTAAGTTCTATTATTGGTTCATCCAAACTACTTATGCCTAGTTTAATGATTTAGTAGTCAATGAAACACCGATAATCCATCTGAGTATGGAATGCACAGATGTTATGAGGTAATACACTTGTAGTTAAATAAGAAACCAAGTTCTATTAATGGTCCATCCAACCTATGTATGTCTCATTTAGTGATTTTGTAGTCCAAGAAACACCGATTATCCATCTGAGTATGGAATACATAGATGTTAGAAAGGAATATGTCCGAGTATGGAATACATAGATGTTAGTATGGAATACACGTGTTATAATGTTCAAAATTAAGTTAAATTTTTTTTCTATCCAACCGATATATGACAAATTTTGTGATTTAGTAGTCAAAGAGACACTGATAGTCCATCTCAGTATGGAATGCCTAGATGTTAGCAGGCAATAAATGTGTAGTAAGGTAGAAAACTATGTTCTATTAATGGTCTATCCAACCTATGTATATCTTGTTTAGTGATTTAGTAGTCCAGAAAACACCGATAATCCATAAGTGAATTATTGCTAATAGGTAATGCACGTGTAGTAAGGTAAGAAACCATGTTTTATTATTGGTCTATCCAACCTACGTATGTCTCGTTTAGTGATTTATTTGTCAAATCAACACCGATAATACATTCGAGTATGAAATACATTGATGTTTGGAGGTAATACATGTGTAGTAATATAAGAAACCAAGTTCTGTTATTGGTTCATCCAACCTACGTATGCCTAGTTAAATGATTTAGTATTCAATGAAACACAGATAATCCATATGGGTATGGAATGCACAGATGTTACGAGGTACTACACGCGTTGTAAAATAAGAAACCAAGGTCTATTATTGGTCCATCCAACCAATGTATGTCTCATTTAGTGATTTTGTTTTCCAAGAAATACCGATTATCCATCTGAGTTTGGAATACATAGTTTTTAGGGAGGAATACATCCGAGTATGGAATACGTACACGTTAGTAGGGAATACACTTGTTGTAATGTTCGAAATTAAGTTCAATTATTGATATATCCAACCTATATATGACTAATTTACTGATTTAGTAGTCAAAGAGACACCGATAGTCCATCCCAGTATAGAATGCCTAGATGTTCGCCGGCAATACACTTGTAGTAAGGAAGAAAAATATGTTCTATTATTTGTCTATCCAACCTATATATATCTTGGTTAGTGATTTAGTAGTCAAAAAAACAAAGATAATCGAAAAGAGAATGGAATACATTAATGCTAGGAGGTAATGCACGTGTAGAAATGTAAGAACCCATGTTTTATTATTGATCTATCCAACCTATGTATGTCTCGTTTAGTGATTTAGTAGTCAAAGAAACACCTATAATACATCCGAGTATGAAATACATTGATGTTAGTAGGTAATACGCGTGTATTAATGTAAGAAACCAAGTTCTATTATTGGTTCATCCAACCTACGTATGCCTAGTTAAATGATTATTAGTCAATGAAACACCCATAATCCATTTGTGTATGGAATGGACATATGTTATGAGGTAACACACGTGTAGTAAAATAGGAAACCAAGTTCTATTATTGGTCCATCCAACCAACGTATGTCTCCTTTAGTGATTTTGTAGTCCAACAAACACCGATTATCCATCTGAGTATGAGATACATAGATGTTAGGAAGGAATACGTCCGAGTATGGAAGACATAGATATTAGTATGGAATGATAGTCCATCCCAGATCTATCCAACCTATATATGAGTAGTTTACTGATTTAGTAGTCAAAGAGACACCGATAGACCAACCCAGTATAGAATGCCTAGATGTTCGCCGGCAATACACGTGTAGTAAGGAAGAAAATTATGTTCTATTAGTTGTCTATCCAACCTATGTATATATTAGTTAGTGATTTAGTAGTCAAAAAAACACAGATAATCCAAAAGAGAATGGAATATATTAATGCTAGGAGGTAATGCACGTGCAGAAATGTAAGAACCCATGTTTTATTATTGGTCTATCCAACCTATGTATGTCTCGTTTAGTGATTTAGTAGTCAAAGAAAGACCAATAATACATCCGAGTATGAAATACATTGATGTTAGTAGGTAATAGACGTGTAGTAATGTAAGAAACCAAGTTCTATTATTGGTTCATCCAAACTACTTATGCCTAGTTTAATGATTTAGTAGTCAATGAAACACCGATAATCCATCTGAGTATGGAATGCACAGATGTTATGAGGTAATACACTTGTAGTTAAATAAGAAACCAAGTTCTATTAATGGTCCATCCAACCTATGTATGTCTCATTTAGTGATTTTGTAGTCCAAGAAACACCGATTATCCATCTGAGTATGGAATACATAGATGTTAGAAAGGAATATGTCCGAGTATGGAATACATAGACGTTAGTATGGAATACACGTGTTATAATGTTCAAAATTAAGTTAAATTTTTTTTTCTATCCAACCGATATATGACAAATTTTGTGATTTAGTAGTCAAAGAGACACTGATAGTCCATTCCAGAATGGAATGCCTAGATGTTAGCAGGCAATACACGTGTAGTAAGGTAGAAAACTATGTTCTATTAATGGTCTATCCAACCTATGTATATCTTGTTTAGTGATTTAGTAGTCCAGAAAACACCGATAATCCATAAGTGAATTATTGCTAAGAGGTAATGCACGTGTAGTAAGGTAAGAAACCATGTTTTATTATTGGTCTATCCAACCTACGTATGTCTCGTTTAGTGATTTAGTAGTCAAATAAACACCGATAATAGATCCGAGTATGAAATACATTGATGTTTGTAGGTAATACACGTGTAGTAATGTAAGAAACCAAGTTCTGTTATTGGTTCATCCAACCTACGTATGCCTAGTTAAATGATTTAGTAGTCAATGAAACACCGATAATCCATATGAGTATGGAATGCACAGATGTTACTAGGTACTACACGCGTTGTAAAATAAGAAACCAAGATCTATTATTGGTCCATCCAACCAATGTATGTCTCATTTAGTGATTTTGTTTTCCAAGAAATACCGATTATCCATCTGAGTTTGGAATACATAGTTTTTAGGAAGAAATACATCCGAGTATGGAATACGTAGACGTTAGTAGGGAATACACTTGTTGTAATGTTCGAAATTAAGTTCAATTATTGATATATCCAACCTATATATGACTAATTTACTGATTTAGTAGTCAAAGAGACACCGATAGTCCATCCCAGTATAGAATGCCTAGATGTTCGCCGGCAATACACTTGTAGTAAGGAAGAAAAATATGTTCTATTATTTGTCTATCCAACCTATATACATCTTGGTTAGTGATTTAGTAGTCAAAAAAACACAGATAATCCAAAAGAGAATGGAATACATTAATGCTAGGAGGTAATGCACGTGTAGAAATGTAAGAACCCATGTTTTCTTATTGGTCTATCCAACCTATGTATGTCTCGTTTAGTGATTTAGTAGTCAAAGAAACACCTATAATACATCCGAGTATGAAATACATTGATGTTAGTAGGTAATACGCGTGTATTAATGTAAGAAACCAAGTTCTATTATTGGTTCATCCAACCTACGTATGCCTAGTTAAATGATTATTAGTCAATGAAACACCCATAATCCATTTGTGTATGGAATGCACATATGTTATGAGGTAACACACGTGTAGTAAAATAAGAAACCAAGTTCTATTATTGGTCCATCCAACCAACGTATGTCTCCTTTAGTGATTTTGAAGTCCAACAAACACTGTTTATCCATCTGAGTATGGGATACATAGATGTTAGGAAGGAATACGTCCGAGTATGGAAGACATAGACGTTAGTATGGAATGATAGTCCATCCCAGATCTATCCAACCTTTATATGACTAATTTACTGATTTAGTAGTCAAAGAGAGACCGATAGTCCATCCCAGTATAGAATGCCTAGATGTTTGCCGGCAATACACGTGTAGTTAGGAAGAAAATTATGTTCTATTAGTTGTCTATCCAACCTATGTATATCTTGGTTAGTGATTTAGTAGTCAAAAAAACACAGATAATCCAAAAGAGAATGGAATATATTAATGCTAGGAGGTAATGCACGTGCAGAAATGTAAGAACCCATGTTTTATTATTGGTCTATCCAACCTATGTATGTCTCGTTTAGTGATTTAGTAGTCAAAGAAAGACCAATAATACATCCGAGTATGAAATACATTGATGTTAGTAGGTAATACACGTGTAGTAATGTAAGAAACCAAGTTCTATTATTGGTTCATCCAAACTACTTATGCCTAGTTTAATGATTTAGTAGTCAATGAAACACCGATAATCCATCTGAGTATGGAATGCACAGATGTTATGAGGTAATACACTTGTAGTTAAATAAGAAACCAAGTTCTATTAATGGTCCATCCAGCCTATGTATGTCTCATTTAGTGATTTTGTAGTCCAAGAAACACCGATTATCCATCTGAGTATGGAATACATAGATGTTAGAAAGGAATATGTCCGAGTATGGAATACATAGACGTTAGTATGGAATACACGTGTTATAATGTTCAAAATTAAGTTAAATTTTTTTTTCTATCCAACCGATATATGACAAATTTTGTGATTTAGTAGTCAAAGAGACACTGATAGTCCATCCCAGTATGGAATGCCTAGATGTTAGCAGGCAATACACGTGTAGTAAGGTAGAAAACTATGTTCTATTATTGGTCTATCCAACCTATGTATATCTTGTTTAGTGATTTAGTAGTCCAGAAAACACCGATAATCCATAAGTGAATTATTGCTAAGAGGTAATGCACGTGTAGTAAGGTAAGAAACCATGTTTTATTATTGGTCTATCCAACCTACGTATGTCTCGTTTAGTGATTTAGTAGTCAAATAAACACCGATAATACATCCGAGTATGAAATACATTGATGTTTGTAGGTAATACACGTGTAGTAATGTAAGAAACCAAGTTAAATGATTTAGTAGTCAATGAAACACCGATAATCCATATGAGTATGGAATGCACAGATGTTACGAGGTACTACACTCGTTGTAATATAAGAAACCAAGGTCTATTATTGGTCCATCCAACCAATTTATGTCTCATTTAGTGATTTTGTTTTCCAAGAAATACCGATTATCCATCTGAGTTTGTAATACATAGTTTTTAGGAAGGAATACATCCGAGTATGGAATACGTAGACGTTAGTAGGGAATACACTTGTTGTAATGTTCGAAATTAAGTTCAATTATTGATATATCCAACCTATATATGACTAATTTACTGATTTAGTAGTCAAAGAGACACCGATAGTCCATCCCAGTATAGAATGCCTAGATGTTCGCCGGCAATACACTTGTAGTAAGGAAGAAAAATATGTTCTATTATTTGTCTATCCAACCTATATATATCTTGGTTGGTGATTTAGTAGTCAAAAAAACACAGATAATCCAAAAGAGAATGGAATACATTAATGCTAGGAGGTAATGCACGTGTAGAAATGTAAGAACCCATGTTTTATTATTGGTCTATCCAACCTATGTATGTCTCGTTTAGTGATTTAGTAGTCAAAGAAACACCTATAATACATCCGAGTATGAAATACATTGATGTTAGTAGGTAATACACGTGTATTAATGTAAGAAACCAAGTTCTATTATTGGTTCATCCAACCTACGTATGCCTAGTTAAATGATTATTAGTCAATGAAACACCCATAATCCATTTGTGTATGGAATGCACATATGTTATGAGGTAACACACGTGTAGTAAAATAAGAAACCAAGTTCTATTATTGGTCCATCCAACCAACGTATGTCTCCTTTAGTGATTTTGTAGTACAACAAACACTGATTATCCATCTGAGTATGGGATACATAGATGTTAGGAAGGAATACGTCCGAGTATGGAAGACATAGACGTTAGTATGGAATGATAGTCCATCCCAGATCTATCCAACCTTTATATGACTAATTTAGTGATTTAGTAGTCAAAGAGACACCGATAGTCCATCCCAGTATAGAATGCCTAGATGTTCGCCGGCAATACACGTGTAGTAAGGAAGAAAATTATGTTCTATTAGTTGTCTATCCAACCTATGTATATCTTGGTTAGTGATTTAGTAGTCAAAAAAACATAGATAATCCAAAAGAGAATGGAATATATTAATGCTAGGAGGTAATGCACGTGCAGAAATGTAAGAACCCATGTTTTATTATTGGTCTATCCAACCTATGTATGTCTCGTTTAGTGATTTAGTAGTCAAAGAAACACCTATAATACATCCGAGTATGAAATACATTGATGTTAGTAGGTAATACGCGTGTATTAATGTAAGAAACCAAGTTCTATTATTGGTTCATCCAACCTACGTATGCCTAGTTAAATGATTATTAGTCAATGAAACACCCATAATCCATTTGTGTATGGAATGCACATATGTTATGAGGTAACACACGTGTAGTAAAATAAGAAACCAAGTTCTATTATTGGTCCATCCAACCAACGTATGTCTCCTTTAGTGATTTTGTAGTCCAACAAACACCTATTATCCATCTGAGTATGAGATACATAGATGTTAGGAAGGAATACGTCCGAGTATGGAAGACATAGACGTTAGTATGGAATGATAGTCCATCCCATATCTATCCAACCTATATATGACTAATTTACTGATTTAGTAGTCAAAGAGACACCGATAGCCCAACCCAGTATAGAATGCCTAGATGTTCGCCGGCAATACACGTGTAGTAACTAAGACAATTATGTTCTATTAGTTGTCTATCCAACCTATGTATGTCTCGTTTAGTGATTTAGTAGTCAAAGAAACACCTATAATACATCCGAGTATGAAATACATTGATGTTAGAAGGTAATACACGTGTATTAATGTAAGAAACCAAGTTCTATTATTGGTTCATCCAACCTACGTATGCCTAGTTAAATGATTATTAGTCAATGAAACACCCATAATCCATTTGTGTATGGAATGCACATATGTTATGAGGTAACACACGTGTAGTAAAATAAGAAACCAAGTTCTATTATTGGTCCATCCAACCAACGTATGTCTCCTTTAGTGATTTTGTAGTCCAACAAACACCGATTATCCATCTGAGTATGAGATACATAGATGTTAGGAAGGAATACGTCCGAGTATGGAAGACATAGACGTTAGTATGGAATGATAGTCCATCCCATATCTATCCAACCTATATATGACTAATTTACTGATTTAGTAGTCAAAGAGACACCGATAGCCCAACCCAATATAGAATGCCTAGATGTTCGCCGGCAATACACGTGTAGTAAGGAAGAAAATTATGTTCTATTAGTTGTCTATCCAACCTATGTATATCTTGGTTAGTGATTTAGTAGTCAAAAAAATACAGATAATCCAAAAGAGAATGGAATATATTAATGCTAGGAGGTAATGCACGTGTAGAAATGTAAGAACCCATGTTTTATTATTGGTCTATCCAACCTATGTATGTCTGGTTTAGTGATTTAGTAGTCAAAGAAACACCTATAATACATCCGAGTATGAAATACATTGATGTTACTAGGTAATACGCGTGTATTAATGTAAGAAACCAAGTTCTATTATTGGTTCATCCAACCTACGTATGCCTAGTTAAATGATTATTAGTCAATGAAACACCCATAATCCATTTGTGTATGGAATGCACATATGTTATGAGGTAACACACGTGTAGTAAAATAAGAAACCAAGTTCTATTATTGGTCCATCCAACCAACGTATGTCTCCTTTAGTGATTTTGTAGTACAACAAACACTGATTATCCATCTGAGTATGGGATACATAGATGTTAGGAAGGAATACGTCCGAGTATGGAAGACATAGACGTTAGTATGGAATGATAGTCCATCCCAGATCTATCCAACCTTTATATGACTAATTTACTGATTTAGTAGTCAAAGAGACACCGATAGTCCATCCCAGTATAGAATGCCTAGATGTTCGCCGGCAATACACGTGTAGTAAGGAAGAAAATCATGTTCTATTAGTTGTCTATCCAACCTATGTATATCTTGGTTAGTGATTTAGTAGTCAAAAAAACATAGATAATCCAAAAGAGAATGGAATATATTAATGCTAGGAGGTAATGCACGTGCAGAAATGTAAGAACCCATGTTTTATTATTGGTCTATCCAACCTATGTATGTCTCGTTTAGTGATTTAGTAGTCAAAGAAACACCTATAATACATCCGAGTATGAAATACATTGATGTTAGTAGGTAATACGCGTGTATTAATGTAAGAAACCAAGTTCTATTATTGGTTCATCCAACCTACGTATGCCTAGTTAAATGATTATTAGTCAATGAAACACCCATAATCCATTTGTGTATGGAATGCACATATGTTATGAGGTAACACACGTGTAGTAAAATAAGAAACCAAGTTCTATTATTGGTCCATCCAACCAACGTATGTCTCCTTTAGTGATTTTGTAGTCCAACAAACACCGATTATCCATCTGAGTATGAGATACATAGATGTTAGGAAGGAATACGTCCGAGTATGGAAGACATAGACGTTAGTATGGAATGATAGTCCATCCCATATCTATCCAACCTATATATGACTAATTTACTGATTTAGTAGTCAAAGAGACACCGATAGCCCAACCCAGTATAGAATGCCTAGATGTTCGCCAGCAATACACGTGTAGTAAGGAAGAAAATTATGTTCTATTAGTTGTCTATCCAACCTATGTATGTCTCGTTTAGTGATTTAGTAGTCAAAGAAACACCTATAATACATCCGAGTATGAAATACATTGATGTTAGAAGTTAATACACGTGTATTAATGTAAGAAACCAAGTTCTATTATTGGTTCATCCAACCTACGTATGCCTAGTTAAATGATTATTAGTCAATGAAACACCCATAATCCATTTGTGTATGGAATGCACATATGTTATGAGGTAACACACGTGTAGTAAAATAAGAAACCAAGTTCTATTATTGGTCCATCCAACCAACGTATGTCTCCTTTAGTGATTTTGTAGTACAACAAACACTGATTATCCATCTGAGTATGGGATACATAGATGTTAGGAAGGAATACGTCCGAGTATGGAAGACATAGACGTTAGTATGGAATGATAGTCCATCCCAGATCTATCCAACCTTTATATGACTAATTTACTGATTTAGTAGTCAAAGAGACACCGATAGTCCATCCCAGTATAGAATGCCTAGATGTTCGCCGGCAATACACGTGTAGTAAGGAAGAAAATTATGTTCTATTAGTTGTCTATCCAACCTATGTATATCTTGGTTAGTGATTTAGTAGTCAAAAAAACATAGATAATCCAAAAGAGAATGGAATATATTAATGCTAGGAGGTAATGCACGTGCAGAAATGTAAGAACCCATGTTTTATTATTGGTCTATCCAACCTATGTATGTCTCGTTTAGTGATTTAGTAGTCAAAGAAACACCTATAATACATCCGAGTATGAAATACATTGATGTTAGTAGGTAATACGCGTGTATTAATGTAAGAAACCAAGTTCTATTATTGGTTCATCCAACCTACGTATGCCTAGTTAAATGATTATTAGTCAATGAAACACCCATAATCCATTGGTGTATGGAATGCACATATGTTATGAGGTAACACACGTGTAGTAAAATAAGAAACCAAGTTCTATTATTGGTCCATCCAACCAACGTATGTATCCTTTAGTGATTTTGTAGTCCAACAAACACCGATTATCCATCTGAGTATGAGATACATAGATGTTAGGAAGGAATACGTCCGAGTATGGAAGACATAGACGTTAGTATGGAATGATAGTCCATCCCATATCTATCCAACCTATATATGACTAATTTACTGATTTAGTAGTCAAAGAGACACCGATAGCCCAACCCAGTATAGAATGCCTAGATGTTCGCCAACAATACACGTGTAGTAAGGAAGAAAATTATGTTCTATTAGTTGTCTATCCAACCTATGTATGTCTCGTTTAGTGATTTAGTAGTCAAATAAACACCTATAATACATCCGAGTATGAAATACATTGATGTTAGAAGTTAATACACGTGTATTAATGTAAGAAACCAAGTTCTATTATTGGTTCATCCAACCTACGTATGCCTAGTTAAATGATTATTAGTCAATGAAACACCCATAATCCATTTGTGTATGGAATGCACATATGTTATGAGGTAACACACGTGTAGTAAAATACGAAACCAAGTTCTATTATTGGTCCATCCAACCAACGTATGTCTCCTTTAGTGATTTTGTAGTCCAACAAACACCGATTATCCATCTGAGTATGAGATACATAGATGTTAGGAAGGAATACGTCCGAGTATGGAAGACATAGACGTTAGTATGGAATGATAGTCCATCCCATATCTATCCAACCTATATATGACTAATTTACTGATTTAGTAGTCAAAGATACACCGATAGCCCAACCCAGTATAG
This sequence comes from Capsicum rhomboideum, assembly GCA_031232105.1. Taxonomy (NCBI): domain Eukaryota; kingdom Viridiplantae; phylum Streptophyta; class Magnoliopsida; order Solanales; family Solanaceae; genus Capsicum; species Capsicum rhomboideum. The sequence goes on along the minus strand of CP124710.1, from coordinate 57,960,338 downwards.
AATGCCTAGATGTTCGCCGGCAATACACGTGTAGTAAGGAAGAAAATTATGTTCTATTAGTTGTCTATCCAACCTATATATATCTTGGTTAGTGATTTAGTAGTCAAAAAAACATAGATAATCCAAAAGAGAATGGAATATATTAATGCTAGGAGGTAATGCACGTGCAGAAATGTAAGAACCCATGTTTTATTATTGGTCTATCCAACCTATGTATGTCTGGTTTAGTGATTTAGTAGTCAAAGAAACACCTATAATACATCCGAGTATGAAATACATTGATGTTACTAGGTAATACGCGTGTATTAATGTAAGAAACCAAGTTCTATTATTGGTTCATCCAACCTACGTATGCCTAGTTAAATGATTATTAGTCAATGAAACACCCATAATCCATTTGTGTATGGAATGCACATATGTTATGAGGTAACACACGTGTAGTAAAATAAGAAACCAAGTTCTATTATTGGTCCATCCAACCAACGTATGTATCCTTTAGTGATTTTGTAGTCCAACAAACACCGATTATCCATCTGAGTATGAGATACATAGATGTTAGGAAGGAATACGTCCGAGTATGGAAGACATAGACGTTAGTATGGAATGATAGTCCATCCCATATCCATCCAACCTATATATGACTAATTTACTGATTTAGTAGTCAAAGAGACATCGATAGCCCAACCCAGTATAGAATGCCTAGATGTTCGCCAGCAATACACGTGTAGTAAGGAAGAAAATTATGTTCTATTAGTTGTCTATCCAACCTATGTATGTCTCGTTTAGTGATTTAGTAGTCAAAGAAACACCTATAATACATCCGAGTATGAAATACATTGATGTTAGAAGTTAATACACGTGTATTAATGTAAGAAACCAAGTTCTATTATTGGTTCATCCAACCTACGTATGCCTAGTTAAATGATTATTAGTCAATGAAACACCCATAATCCATTTGTGTATGGAATGCACATATGTTATGAGGTAACACACGTGTAGTAAAATAAGAAACCAAGTTCTATTATTGGTCCATCCAACCAACGTATGTCTCCTTTAGTGATTTTGTAGTACAACAAACACCGATTATCCATCTGAGTATGAGATACATAGATGTTAGGAAGGAATACGTCCGAGTATGGAAGACCTAGACGTTAGTATGGAATGATAGTCCATCCCATATCTATCCAACCTATATATGACTAATTTACTGATTTAGTAGTCAAAGAGACACCGATAGCCCAACCCAGTATAGAATGCCTAGATGTTCGCCGGCAATACACGTGTAGTAAGGAAGAAAATTATGTTCTATTAGTTGTCTATCCAACCTATGTATATCTTGGTTAGTGATTTAGTAGTCAAAAAAATACAGATAATCCAAAAGAGAATGGAATATATTAATGCTAGGAGGTAATGCACGTGTAGAAATGTAAGAACCCATGTTTTATTATTGGTCTATCCAACCTATGTATGTCTGGTTTAGTGATTTAGTAGTCAAAGAAACACCTATAATACATCCGAGTATGAAATACATTGATGTTACTAGGTAATACGCGTGTATTAATGTAAGAAACCAAGTTCTATTATTGGTTCATCCAACCTACGTATGCCTAGTTAAATGATTATTAGTCAATGAAACACCCATAATCCATTTGTGTATGGAATGCACATATGTTATGAGGTAACACACGTGTAGTAAAATAAGAAACCAAGTTCTATTATTGGTCCATCCAACCAACGTATGTCTCCTTTAGTGATTTTGTAGTACAACAAACACTGATTATCCATCTGAGTATGGGATACATAGATGTTAGGAAGGAATATGTCCGAGTATGGAAGACATAGACGTTAGTATGGAATGATAGTCCATCCCAGATCTATCCAACCTTAATATGACTAATTTACTGATTTAGTAGTCAAAGAGACACCGATAGTCCATCCCAGTATAGAATGCCTAGATGTTCGCCGACAATACACGTGTAGTAAGGAAGAAAATTATGTTCTATTAGTTGTCTATCCAACCTATGTATATCTTGGTTAGTGATTTAGTAGTCAAAAAAACACAGATAATCCAAAAGAGAATGGAATATATTAATGCTAGGAGGTAATGCACGTGCAGAAATGTAAGAACCCATGTTTTATTATTGGTCTATCCAACCTATGTATGTCTCGTTTAGTGATTTAGTAGTCAAAGAAAGACCAATAATACATCAGAGTATGAAATACATTGATGTTGGTAGGTAATACACGTGTAGTAATGTAAGAAACCAAGTTCTATTATTGGTTCATCCAAACTACTTATGCCTAGTTTAATGATTTAGTAGTCAATGAAACACCGATAATCCATCTGAGTATGGAATGCACAGATGTTATGAGGTAATACACTTGTAGTTAAATAAGAAACCAAGTTCTATTAATGGTCCATCCAACCTATGTATGTCTCATTTAGTGATTTTGTAGTCCAAAAAACACCGATTATCCATCTGAGTATGGAATACATAGATGTTAGAAAGGAATATGTCCGAGTATGGAATACACAGACGTTAGTATGGAATACACGTGTTATAATGTTCAAAATTAAGTTAAATTTTTTTTCTATCCAACCGATATATGACAAATTTTGTGATTTAGTAGTCAAAGAGACACTGATAGTCCATCCTAGTATGGAATGCCTAGATGTTAGCAGGCAATACACGTGTAGTAAGGTAGAAAACTATGTTCTATTAATGGTCTATCCAACCTATGTATATCTTGTTTAGTGATTTAGTAGTCCAGAAAACACCGATAATCCATAAGTGAATTATTGCTAAGAGGTAATGCACGTGTAGTAAGGTAAGAAACCATGTTTTATTATTGGTCTATCCAACCTACGTATGTCTCGTTTAGTGATTTAGTAGTCAAATAAACACCGATAATACATCCGAGTATGAAATACATTGATGTTTGTAGGTAATACACGTGTAGTAATGTAAGAAACCAAGTTCTGTTATTGGTTCATCCAACCTACGTATGCCTAGTTAAATGATTTAGTAGTCAATGAAACACCGATAATCCATATGAGTATGGAATGCACAAATGTTACGAGGTACTACACGCGTTGTAAAATAAGAAACCAAGGTCTATTAGTGGTCCATCCAACCAATGTATGTCTCATTTAGTGATTTTGTTTTCCAATAAATACCGATTATCCATCTGAGTTTGGAATACATAGTTATTAGGAAGGAATACATCCGAGTATGGAATACGTAGACGTTAGTAGGGAATACACCTGTTGTAATGTTCGAAATTAAGTTCAATTATTGATATATCCAACCTATATATGACTAATTTACTTATTTATTAGTCAAAGAGACACCGATAGTCCATCCCAGTATAGAATGCCTAGATGTTCGCCGGCAATACACTTGTAGTAAGGAAGAAAAATATGTTCTATTATTTGTCTATCCAACCTATATATATCTTGGTTAGTGATTTAGTAGTCAAAAAAACACAGATAATCCAAAAGAGAATGGAATACATTAATGCTAGGAGGTAATGCACGTGTAGAAATGCAAGAACCCATGTTTTATTATTGGTCTATCCAACCTATGTATGTCTCGTTTAGTGATTTAGTAGTCAAAGAAACACCTATAATACATCCGAGTATGAAATACATTGATGTTAGTAGGTAATACACGTGTATTAATGTAAGAAACCAAGTTCTATTATTGGTTCATCCAACCTACGTATGCCTAGTTAAATGATTATTAGTCAATGAAACACCCATAATCCATTTGTGTATGGAATGCACATATGTTATGAGGTAACACACGTGTAGTAAAATAAGAAACCAAGTTCTATTATTGGTCCATCCAACCAACGTATGTCTCCTTTAGTGATTTTGTAGTACAACAAACACTGATTATCCATCTGAGTATGGGATACATAGATGTTAGGAAGGAATACGTCCGAGTATGGAAGACATAGACGTTAGTATGGAATGATAGTCCATCCCAGATCTATCCAACCTTTATATGACTAATTTACTGATTTAGTAGTCAAAGAGACACCGATAGTCCATCCCAGTATAGAATGCCTAGATGTTCGCCGGCAATACACGTGTAGTAAGGAAGAAAATTATGTTCTATTAGTTGTCTATCCAACCTATGTATATCTTGGTTAGTGATTTAGTAGTCAAAAAAACATAGATAATCCATAAGTGAATTATTGCTAAGAGGTAATGCACGTGTAGTAAGTTAAGAAACCATGTTTTATTATTGGTCTATCCAACCTACGTATGTCTCGTTTAGTGATTTAGTAGTCAAATAAACACCGATAATAGATCCGAGTATGAAATACAATGATGTTTGTAGGTAATACACGTGTAGTAATGTAAGAAACCAAGTTCTGTTATTGGTTCATCCAACCTACGTATGACTAGTTAAATGATTTAGTAGTCAATGAAACACAGATAATCCATATGAGTATGGAATGCACAGATGTTACGAGGTACTACACGCGTTGTAAAATAAGAAACCAAGGTCTATTAGTGGTCCATCCAACCAATGTATGTCTCATTTAGTGATTTTGTTTTCCAAGAAACACCGATTATCCATCTGAGTATGGAATACATAGATGTTAGAAAGGAATATGTCCGAGTATGGAATACATAGACGTTAGTATGGAATACACGTGTTATAATGTTCAAAATTAAGTTAAATTTTTTTTCTATCCAACCGATATATGACAAATTTTGTGATTTAGTAGTCAAAGAGACACTGATAGTCCATCCCAGTATGGAATGCCTAGATGTTAGCAGGCAATACACGTGTAGTAAGGTAGAAAACTATGTTCTATTAATGGTCTATCCAACCTATGTATATCTTGTTTAGTGATTTAGTAGTCCAGAAAACACCGATAATCCATAAGTGAATTATTGCTAAGAGGTAATGCACGTGTAGTAAGGTAAGAAACCATGTTTTATTATTGGTCTATCCAACCTACGTATGTCTCGTTTAGTGATTTAGTAGTCAAATAAACACCGATAATACATCCGAGTATGAAATACATTGATGTTTGTAGGTAATACACGTGTAGTAATGTAAGAAACCAAGTTCTGTTATTGGTTCATCCAACCTACGTATGCCTAGTTAAATGATTTAGTAGTCAATGAAACACCGATAATCCATATGAGTATGGAATGCACAGATGTTACGAGGTACTACACGCGTTGTAAAATAAGAAACCAAGGTCTATTAGTGGTCCATCCAACCAATGTATGTCTCATTTAGTGATTTTGTTTTCCAAGAAATACCGATTATCCATCTGAGTTTGGAATACATAGTTATTAGGAAGGAATACATCCGAGTATGGAATACGTAGACGTTAGTAGGGAATACACTTGTTGTAATGTTCGAAATTAAGTTCAATTATTGATATATCCAACCTATATATGACTAATTTACTTATTTAGTAGTCAAAGAGACACCGATAGTCCATCCCAGTATAGAATGCCTAGATGTTCGCCGGCAATACACTTGTAGTAAGGAAGAAAAATATGTTCTATTATTTGTCTATCCAACCTATATATATCTTGGTTAGTGATTTAGTAGTCAAAAAAACACAGATAATCCAAAAGAGAATGGAATACATTAATGCTAGGAGGTAATGCACGTGTAGAAATGTAAGAACCCATGTTTTATTATTGGTCTATCCAACCTATGTATGTCTCGTTTAGTGATTTAGTAGTCAAAGAAACACCTATAATACATCCGAGTATGAAATACATTGATGTTAGTAGGTAATACGAGTGTATTAATGTAAGAAACCAAGTTCTATTATTGGTTCATCCATCCTACGTATGCCTAGTTAAATGATTATTAGTCAATGAAACACCCATAATCCATTTGTGTATGGAATGCACATATGTTATGAGATAACACACGTGTAGTAAAATAAGAAACCAAGTTCTATTATTGGTCCATCCAACCAACGTATGTCTCGTTTAGTGATTTTGTAGTCCAAGAAACACTGATTATCCATCTGAGTATGGGATACATAGATGTTAGGAAGGAATACGTCCGAGTATGGAAGACATAGACGTTAGTATGGAATGATAGTCCATCCCAGATCTATCCAACCTTTATATGACTAAATTACTGATTTAGTAGTCAAAGAGACACTGATAGTTCATCCCAGTTTGGAATGCCTAGATGTTAGCAGGCAATACACGTGTAGTAAGGTAGAAAACTATGTTCTATTAATGGTCTATCCAACCTATGTATATCTTGTTTAGTGATTTAGTAGTCCAGAAAACACCGATAATCCATAAGTGAATTATTGCTAAGAGGTAATGCACGTGTAGTAAGTTAAGAAACCATGTTTTATTATTGGTCTATCCAACCTACGTATGTCTCGTTTAGTGATTTAGTAGTCAAATAAACACCGATAATACATCCGAGTATGAAATACAATGATGTTTGTAGGTAATACACGTGTAGTAATGTAAGAAACCAAGTTCTGTTATTGGTTCATCCAACCTACGTATGACTAGTTAAATGATTTAGTAGTCAATGAAACACAGATAATCCATATGAGTATGGAATGCACAGATGTTACGAGGTACTACACGCGTTGTAAAATAAGAAACCAAGGTCTATTAGTGGTCCATCCAACCAATGTATGTCTCATTTAGTGATTTTGTTTTCCAAGAAACACCGATTATCCATCTGAGTATGGAATACATAGATTTTAGAAAGGAATATGTCCGAGTATGGAATACATAGACGTTAGTATGGAATACACGTGTTATAATGTTCAAAATTAAGTTAAATTTTTTTTCTATCCAACCGATATATGACAAATTTTGTGATTTAGTAGTCAAAGAGACACTGATAGTCCATCCCAGTATGGAATGCCTAGATGTTAGCAGGTAATACACGTGTAGTAAGGTAGAAAACTATGTTCTATTAATGGTCTATCCAACCTATGTATATCTTGTTTAGTGATTTAGTAGTCCAGAAAACACCGATAATCCATAAGTGAATTATTGCTACGAGGTAATGCACGTGTAGTAAGGTAAGAAACCATGTTTTATTATTGGTCTATCCAACCTACGTATGTCTCGTTTAGTGATTTAGTAGTCAAATAAACACCGATAATACATCCGAGTATTAAATACATTGATGTTTGTAGGTAATACACGTGTAGTAATGTAAGAAACCAAGTTCTGTTATTGGTTCATCCAACCTACGTATGCCGAGTTAAATGATTTAGTAGTCAATGAAACACCGATAATCCATATGAGTATGGAATGCACAGATGTTACGAGGTACTACACGCGTTGTAAAATAAGAAACCAAGGTCTATTATTGGTCCATCCAACCAATGTATGTCTCATTTAGTGATTTTGTTTTCCAAGAAATACCGATTATCCATATGAGTTTGGAATACATAGTTTTTAGGAACGAATACATCCGAGGATGGAATACGTAGACGTTAGTAGGGAATACACTTGTTGTAATGTTCGAAATTAAGTTCAATTATTGATATATCCAACCTATATATGACTAATTTACTGATTTAGTAGTTAAAGAGACACCGATAGTCCATCCCAGTATAGAATGCCTAGATGTTCGCCGGCAATACACGTGTAGTAAGGAAGAAAATTATGTTCTATTAGTTGTCTATCCAACCTTTGTATATCTTGGTTAGTGATTTAGTAGTCAAAAAAACACAGATAATCCAAAAGAGAATGGAATATATTAATGCTAGGAGGTAATGCACGTGCAGAAATGTAAGAACCCATGTTTTATTATTGGTCTATCCAACCTATGTATGTCTCGTTTAGTGATTTAGTAGTCAAAGAAAGACGAATAATACATCCGAGTATGAAATACATTGATGTTGGTAGGTAATACACGTGTAGTAATGTAAGAAACCAAGTTCTATTATTGGTTCATCCAAACTACTTATGCCTAGTTTAATGATTTAGTAGTCAATGAAACACCGATAATCCATCTGAGTATGGAATGCACAGATGTTATGAGGTAATACACTTGTAGTTAAATAAGAAACCAAGTTCTATTAATGGTCCATCCAACCTATGTATGTCTCATTTAGTGATTTTGTAGTCCAAGAAACACCGATTATCCATCTGAGTATGGGATACATAGATGTTAGGAAGGAATACGTCCGAGTATGGAAGACATAGACGTTAGTATGGAATGATAGTCCAACCGATATATGACAAATTTAGTGATTTAGTATTAAAGAGACACTGATAGTCCATCCCAGTATGGAATGCCTAGATGTTCGCCGGCAATACACGTGCAGTAAGGTAGAAAACTATGTTCTATTAATGGTCTATCCAACCTATGTATATCTTGTTTAGGGATTTAGTAGTCCAAAATACACCTATAATCCATAAGCAAATTGAATATATTAATGCTAAGTGGTAATGCACGTGTAGTAAGGAAGAAAAATATGTTCTATTATTTGTCTATCCAACCTATGTATATCTTGGTTAGTGATTAAGTAGTCAAAAAAATACAGATAATCCAAAAGAGAATGGAATACATTAATGCTAGGAGGTAATGCGCGTGTAGAAATGTAAGAACCCACGTTTTATTATTGGTCTATCCAACCTATGTATGTCTCGTTTAGTGATTTTGTATTCAAAGAAACACCGATAATACATACGAGTATGAAATATATTGATGTTAGTAGGTAATACACGTATAGTAAAGTAAGAAACTAAGTCTATTATTGGTTCATCCAACCTACGTATGCCTAATTTAAAGATTTAGTAGTCAATGAAACACCGATAATCCATCTGAGTATGGAATGCACAGATGTTATGAGGTAATACACGTGTAGTTAAATAAGAGACCAAGTTCTATTAATGGTCCATCCAACCTTTGTATGTCTCATTTAGTTATTTTGTAGTCCAAGAAACACCGATTACCCATCCGAGTATCGAATACACAGATGTAAGGAGGGAATACATCCGAGTATGGAATATATATAATTTAGTAGGGAATACATGTATTGTATTATTTGAAACAAAGTTAAAAAAAATTTCTATCCAACCTATATATGACTAATATAGTGATTTAGTTGTCAAAGAGACACCGATAGTCCATCCTAGTATAGAATGCCTAGTTAATAGCAGGCAATACACGTGCAGTAAGGCAGAAAACTATGTTATATTAATGGCCTATCAAACCTATGTATATCTTGTTTAGAGATTTAGTAGTCCAAAAAACACCGATAACCCATCTGAGAATGGAATACATTAATGCTAGGAGGTAATGCACGTGTAGTAATGTAAGAAACAAAGTTCTATTATTGGTTCATCCAACCTACGTATGTCTATTTTAATGATTATTAATCAACGAAACACCGATAATCCATTTGTGTATGGAATGCACAAATGTTATGAGGTAACACACGTGTATTAAAATAAGAAACCAAGTTTTATTATTGGTCCATCTAACCAACGTATGTCTCATTTAGTGATTTTGTAGTCCAAGAAACACCGATTATCCATCTAAGTATGGAATACATAGATTTTAGGAAGGAATACGTCCGAGTATGGAATACATAGACGTTAGTATGGAATAAACGTGTTATAATGTTAAAAATTAAGTTAAATTTTTTTTCTATCCAACCGATAGATGACAAATTTTGTGATTTAGTAGTCAAAGAGACACTAATAGTCCATCCCAGTATGGAATGCCTAGATGTTAGCAGGCAATACATGTGTAGTAAGGTAGAAAACTATGTTCTATTAATGGTCTATCCAAGCTATGTATATCTTGTTTAGTGATTTAGAAGTCCACAAAACACCGATAATCCATAAGTGAATTATTGCTAAGAGGTAATGCATGTGTAGTAAGGTAAGAAACCATGTTTTATTATTTGTCTATCCAACCTACGTATGTCTCATTTAGTGATTTAGTAGTCAAACCAACACCGATAATACATCCCAGTATGAAATACATTGATGTTTGTATGTAATACAGGTGTAGTAATGTAAGAAACCAAGTTCTGTTATTGGTTCATCCAACCTAGGTATGCCTAGTTAAATGATTTAGTAGTCAATGAAACACCGATAATCCATATGAGTATGGAATGCACAGATGTTACGAGGTACTACACGCGTTGTAAAATAAGAAACCAAGGTCTATTATTGGTCCATCCAACCAATGTATGTCTGATTTAGTGATTTTGCTTTCCAAGAAATACCGATTATCCATCTGAGTTTGGAATACATAGTTTTTAGGAAGGAATACATCCGATTATGGAATACGTAGACGTTAGTGTGAATACACTTGTTGTAATGTTCCAAATTAAGTTCAATTATTTATGTATCCAACCTAAATATGACTAATTTACTGATTTAGTAGTCAAAGAGACACCGATAGTCCATCCCAGTATAGAATGCCTAGATGGTCACCGGCAATACACGTGTATTAAGGAAGAAAACAATGTTCTATTATTTGTCTATCCAACCTATGTATATCTTGGTTAGTGATTTAGTAGTCAAAAAAACACAGATAATCCAAAAGAGAATGGAATATATTAATGCTAGGAGGTAATGCACGTGTAGAAATGTAAGAACCCATGTTTTATTATTGGTCTATCCATCCTATGTATGTCTCATTTAGTGATTTAGTAGTCCAAGAAACACCGATAATACATACGAGTATGAAGTACATTGATGTTTGTAGGTAATGCACGCGTAGTAATTTAAGAAACCAAGTTCTGTTATTGGTTCATCCAACCTACGTATGCCTAGTTTAATGATTTAGTACTCAATGAAACACCGATAATCCATCTGAGTATGGAATGCACAGAGGTTATGAGGTACTACACGTGTTGTAAAATATGAAACCAAGTTCTATTACTAGTCCATCCAACCAATGTATGTCTCATTTAGTGATTTTGTAGTCCAAGAAACACCGATTATCCATCTGAGTATGGAATACATACACGTTAGTATGGAATACACGTGTTATAATGTTCAAAATTAAGTTAAATTTTTTATTTTGTCCAACCGATATATGACAAATTTTGTGATTTAGTAGTCAAAGAGACACTGATAGTCCATTCCAGTATGGAATGCCTAGATGTTAGCAGACAATACACGTGTAGTAAGGTAGAAAACTATGTTCTATTAATGGTCTATCCAACCTATGTATATCTTATTTAGTGATTTAGTAGTCCAAAAAACACTGATAATCCATAAGTGAATTAAATACATTAATGCTAAGAGGTAATGCACGTGCAGTAAGGTAAGAAACCATGTTTTATTATTGGTCTATCCAACCTACGTATGTCTCGTTTAGTGATTTAGTAGTCAAAGAAACACCGATAATACATCCGAGTATGAAATACATTGATGTTTGTAGGTAATGCACGCGTAGTAATTTAAGAAACCAAGTTCTGTTATTTGTTCATCCAATCTACATATGCTTAGTTAAATGATTTTGTAGTGAAAGAAACACCGATAATCCATATGAGTATGGAATGCACATATGTTACGAGGTACTACATGTGTACTAAAATAAGAAACCAAGTTCTATTATTGGTCCATCCAACCAATGTATGTCTCATTTAGTGATTTTGCTTTCCAAGAAATACCGATTATCCATCTGAGTTTGGAATACATAGTTTTTAGGAAGGAATACATCCGAGTATGGAATACGTAGACGTTAGTAGGGAATACAATTGTTGTAATGTTCGAAATTAAGTTCAATTATTGATCTATCCAACCTATATATGACTAATTTACTTATTTAGTAGTCAAAAAGACACCGATAGCCCATCCCAGAATAGAATGCCTAGATGTTCACCGACAATACACGAGTAGTAAGGAAGAAAACTATGATATATTATTTGTCTATCAAACCTATGTATATCTTGGTTAGTGATTTAGTAGTAAAAAAAACACAGATAATCCAAAAGAGAATGGAATATATTAATGCTAGGAGGTAATGCACGTGTAGAAATGTAAGAACCTATGTTTTATTATTGGTCTATCCAACCTATGTATGTCTCGTTTAGTGATTTAGTAGTCAAAGAAACATCGATAACACATCCGAGTACGAAATACATTGATGTTAGTAGGTAATACATGTGTAGTAATGTAAGAAACCAAGTTCTATTATTGGTTCATCCAACCTACGTATGCCTAGTTTAATGATTAGTAGTCAATGAAACACCGACAATCCATTTGTGTATGGAATTCACAAATGTTATAAGGTAACACACGTATAGTAAAATAACAAACCAAGTTCTATTATTGGTCAATCCAACCAACGCATGTCTCATTTAGTGATTTTGTAGTCCAAGAAACACCAATTATCCATCGGAGTATGGAATACATAGATGTTAGGAGGGAATACGTCCGAGTATGGAATATGTTGACATTAGTATGGAATACATGTATTGTAATATTTGAAACCAAGTTAAAAAAAAAATTCTATACAACTTATATATGACTAATATAGTGATTTAGTAGTCAAAGAGACACCGATAGTCCATCCTAGTATGGAATGCCTAGTTGTTAGCAGGCAATACACGTGTAGTAAGGCAAAAAACTATGTTATATTAATGGCCTATCCAACCTATGTATATCTTCTTTAGTGATTTAGTAGTCCACAAAACACCGATAATCCATCTGAGATTGGAATACATTAATGTTAGGAGGTAATGCACGTGTAGTAATGTAAGAAACAAAGCTCTATTATTGGTTCATCCAACCTGCGTATGTCTATTTTAATGATTATTAGTCAATGAAACACCGATAATTCATTTGTGTATGGAATGCACAAATGTTATAAGGTAACACACGTGTAGTAAAATAAGAAACCAAGTTCTATTAATGGTCCTTCCAACCAACGTATGTCTCATTTAGTGATTTTGTAGTCAAAGAAACACTGATTATCCATCTGAGTATGGAATACCTTGATGTTAGGAAGGAATACGTCTGAGTATTTAATACATAGATGTTAGTATGGAATACACGTGTTATAATGTTCAAAATTAATTTAAATTTTTTTTCTATCCAACCGATATATGACAACTTTTGTGATTTAGTAGTCAAAGAGACACTGATAGTCCATCCCAGTATGGAATACCTAGATGTTAGCAGGCAATACACGTGTAGTAAGGAAGAAAACAATGTTCTATTATTTGTCTATCCAACCTATGTATATCTTGGTTAGTGATTTAGTAGTCAAAAAAACACAGATAATCCAAAAGAGAATGGAATATATTAATGCTAGGAGGTAATGCACGTGTAGAAATGTAAGAACCCATGTTTTATTATTGGTCTATCCATCCTATGTATGTCTCGTTTAGTGATTTAGTAGTCAAAGAAACATCCATAACACATCCGAGTACGAAATACATTGATGTTAGTAGGTAATACACGTGTAGTAATGTAAGAAACCAAGTTCTATTATTGGTTCATCCAACCTACGTATGCCTAGTTTAATGAGTATTAGTCAATGACACACCGATAATCCATTTGTGTATGGAATGCACAAATGTTATGAGGTAACACACGTGTAGTAAAATAAGAAACCAAGTTCTATTAATGGTCCTTCCAACCAACGTATGTCTCATTTAGTGACTTTGTAGTCCAAGAAACACTGATTATCCATCCTAGTATGGAATACATTGATGTTAGGAAGGAATACGTCCGAGTATTTAATACATAGATGTTAGTATGGAATACACGTGTTATAATGTTCAAAATTAAGTTAAATTTTTTTTCTATCCAACCGATATATGACAAATTTTGTGATTTAGTAGTCAAAGAGACACTAATAGTCCATCCCAGTATGGAATGCCTAGATTTTAGAAGGCAATACACGTGTAGTAAGGTAGAAAACTATGTTCTATTAATGGTCTAACCAACCTATGTATATCTTGTTTAGTGATTTAGTAGTCCAAAAAACACCGATAATCCATAAGTGAATTGAATACATTAATGCTAAGAGGTAATGCACGTGTAGTAAGGTAAGAAACCATGTTTTATTATTGGTCTATCCAACCTACGTATGTCTCGTTTAGTGAATTATTAGTCAAAGAAACACCAATAATACATCCGAGTATGAAATACATTGATGTTTGTTGGTAATACACGTGTAGTAATGTAAGAAACCAAGTTCTATTATTTGTTCATCAAACCTACATATGCCTAGTTAAATGATTTAGCAGTCAATGAAACACCGATAATCCATATGAGTATGGAATGTACAGATGTTACGAGGTACTACACGTGTACTAAAATAAGAAACCAAGTTCTATTATTGGTTCATCCAACCAATGTATGTCTCATTTAGTGATTTTGTTTTCCAAGAAATATCGATTATCCATCTGAGTTTGGAATACATATTTTTTCGGAAGGAATACATCTGAGAATGGAATAATTAGACGTTAGTAGGGAATACACTTGTTGTAATGTTCGAAATTAAGTTCAATTATTGATCTATCCAACCGATATATAACAAATTTTGTGATTTAGTAGTAAAAGAGACACTGATAGTCCATCCCAGTATGAAATGCATAGATGTTAATAGGAAATAGACGTGTAGTAAGGTAGAAAACTATGTTCTATTATTGGTCTATCCATCTTATGTATATCTTTTTTACTGATTTAGTAGTCAAAAAAACACCAATAATCCATCTGAGAATGGAATTCATTAATGCCAGGAGGTAATGCACGTGGAATAATGTAAGAAACCATGTTTTATTATTGGTCTATCCAACCTATGTATGCCTTGTTTAGAGATTTAGTAGTCAAAGAAACACCGATAATCCATTCAAGTATGGAATACATTGATGTTTGTCGGTAATACATGTGTAGTAATGTAAGAAACCAAGTTCTATTATTGGTTCATCCAACCTACGTATGGCTAGTTTAATGATTTTGTAGTCAATGAAACACCGATAATCCATCTGGGAATTGAATGCACAGATGTTATGAGGTAATACACGGTTAGTCAAATAAGAAACCAAGTTCTATTAATTGTCCATCCAACCTATGTATGTCTTATTTAGTGATTTTGTAGTCCAAGAAACACCGATTATCCATCTGAGTATGGAATACATAGATGTTAGGAATGAATACGTCCGAGTATGGAATACATAGACGTTAGTATGGAATACACGTGTTATGATGTTCAAAATTAAGTTAAATTTTTTTCTATCCAACCGATATATGACAAATTTTGTGATTTAGTAGTCAAAGAGACACTGATAGTCCATCCCAGTAAGGAATGCCTAGATGTTAGCAGGCAATACACCAGTAGTAAGGTAGAAAACTATGTTCTATTAATGGTCTATCCAACCTATGTATATCTTGTTTAATGATTTAGTAGTCCAAAAAACACCGATAATCCATAAGTGAATTGAATACATTAATGTTACGAGGTAATACACGTGTAGTTAAATAAGAAACCAAGTTCTATTATTGGTCTATCTAACTATGTATGTCTCATTTAGTGATTTTGTTGTCCAAGAAACACCGATTACCCATCCGAGTATGGAATACATATAATTTAGCAGGGAATACACGTGTTGTAATATTTGAAACCAAGTTAAAAAAAAATTCTATCCAATCTATATATGACTAATATAGTGATTTATTAGTCAAAGAGACACCGATAGTCCATCCCAGTATTCAATGTCTAGATGTTAGCAGGCAATACACGTGTAGTAAGGTTGAAAACTATGTTCTATTATTCCTCTAACCAACCTATGTATATCTTGCTTAGTGATTTAGTTGTCCAATAAACATCGATAATCCATCTGAGAATAGAATACATTAATGCTAGGAAGTAATGCATGTGCAGTAATGAAAGAAACCATGTTTTATTATTGGTCAATCCAACCTATGTATATCTTGTTTAGTGATTTAGTAGTCAAAAAAACACCGATAATCCAAAATAGAATGGAATACATTAATGCTAAGAGGTAATACACGTGTAGTAATGTAAGAAACAATGTTTTATTACTGGTCTCTCCAACCTATGTATGTTTCGTTTAGTGATTATGTAGTCAAAGAAACATCGATAACCCATCCGAGTATGAAATACATTGATGTTAGTAGGTAATACACGTGTAGTAATATAAGAAACCATGTTCTATTATTGGTTCATCCAACCTACGCCTGCCTAGTTTAATGATTTAGTAGTCAATGAAACACCATACTCCATCTGAGTATGGAATGCACAGATGTTGCGAGGTAATACACGTGTAGTTAAATAAGAAACCAAGTTCTATTATTGGTCCATCCAACCTATGTATGTCTCATTTAGTGATTTTGTTGTCCAAGAAACACTGATTACCCATTCGAGTATGGAATACACAGATGTTAGGAGGGGATACCTCCGAGTATGGAATACATATAATTTTGTAGGGAATACACGTGTTGCAATATTTGAAACCAAGTTAAAAATAATTTCTATCCAACCTATATATGACTAATTTAGTGATTTAGTAGTCAAAGAGATACCTATTGTCCATCCAGTATTGAATGCCTAGATGTTAGCAGGCACTACACGTGTAGTAAGGTGGAAAACTATGTTCTATTATTCGTTTATCCAACCTATGTATATCTTTCTTAGTGATTTAGTAGTCCAAAAAACATCGATAATCCATCTGAGAATGGAATACATTAATACTACGAAGTAATGCATGTGTAGTAATGAAAGAAACCATGTTTTATTATTGGTCTATCCAACCTAGGTATGTCTTATTTAGTGAATTAGTAGTCAAGGAAATACTGATAATCCATCCAAGATTGACTACATTGATGTTTGTAGGTAATACACGTGTAGTAACGTAAGAAACAAAGTTCTATTATTGGTTCATCCAACCTACGTATGTCTAGGTTAATGATTTCGTAGTCAATGAAACACCGATAATCTATTTGTGTATGGAATGTACAGATGTTATGAGGTAACACACGTGTAGTAAAATGAGAAACCAAGTTCTATTATTGGTCCATCTAACCTATGTATGTCTCATTTAATGATTTTGTAGTCTAAGAAACACCGATTATCCATCCTCAAATGGAATACACAGATGTTAGGATGGATTATATCCGAGTATGGAATACATAAAATTGAGTAGAGAATACACGTGTTTAAATATTTGAAACCAAGTTAAATTATTTGTCTATGCAACCTATATATGACTAATTTAGTCATTTAGTAGTCAAAGATACACCGATAGTCCATCCTAGTATGGAATGAATATATGTTATCAGGCAATACATGTGCAGTAAGGTACAAAACTATGTTCTAATATTGGTCTATACAACATATGTATATCTTTTTTTAGTGATTTAGTATTCAAAAAACCACCGGTCATCCATCAGAGAATGGAATACATTAATACTAGGAGATAATGCACGTGTAGTAATGTACGAAACCATGTTTTATTATTGGTCTATCCAACCTATGTATGTCTCGTATAGTTATTTAGTATTCAAAGAAACACCGATAATCTATCCAAGTATGGAATACATTGATGTTTCTAGGTAATACACGTGTAGTAATGTAAGAAACCAAGGTCTATTATTGGTTCATCCAACCTATGTATTCCTAGTTTAATGATTTTGTAGTCAATGAAACACCGATAATCCATTTGTGTATGAAATGCACTGATGTTATGAGGTAATACACGTGTAGTAAAATAAGAAACCAAGTTCTATTATTGGTCCATCCAACCTATGTATGTCTCATTTAACACTTTTGTAGTCTAAGAAACACCGATTATCCATCCGTATATGGAATACACAGATGTTAGGAGGGAATATATTCGAGTATGGAAAACATAAAATTGAGTATGGAATACACGTGTTGTAATGTTTGAAACCAAGTTAAATTATTTGTCTATCCAACCTATATATGATTAATTTAGTGATTTAGTAGTCAAAGAGACACCTACAATCCATCCTTGTATGGAATGCCTAGATGTTAGCAGGCAATACACGTGTAGTAAAGTAAGAAACCATGTTTTATTATTGGACTATCCAACCTATGTATATCTTTTTTAGTGATTTAGTAGTAAAAAAAACACCGATAATCCAAAAGAGAATGGAATACATTAATACTAAAAGGTAATGCACGTGTAATAATGTAATAAACCATGTTTTATTATTGGTCTATCCAACCTATGTATATCTTGTTTAGTGATTTAGTAGTAAAAAACAACACCGATAATCCAAAACAGAATGGAATACATTAATGCTAAGAGGTAATGCACGTGTAGTAATGTTAGAAACCATGTTTTATTATTGGTCTATCCAACCTATGTATGTCTCATTTAGTGATTATGTAGTCAAAGAAACACTGATAACACATCCGAGTAAGAAATACATTGATGTTAATAGGTAATACACGTGTAGTAATGTGAGAAATCAATTTCTATTATTGGTTCATTCAACCTACGCATGCCTAGTTTAATGATTTAGTAGTCAATGAAACACCATATTCCATCTGAGTATGGAAGGCACAAAAGTGACGAGGTAATACACGTGTAGTTAAATAAGAAACCAAGTTCTATTATTGGTCCATCTAACTATGTATGTCTCATTTACTGATTTTGTTGTCTAATAAATAGCACTTACCCATCTGAGTATGAAATACACAGATGTTAGGAGGGATCACATCCGAGTATGGAATACATATAATTTTGTAGGGAATACACGTGTTGTAATATTTGAAACCAAGTTAAATTTTTTTTCTATCCAATCTATATAAGACTAATTTAGTGATTTAGCAGTCAAAGAGATACCGATAGTCCATCCTAGTATTGAATTCCTAGATGTTAGCAAGCAATACACGTGTAGTAAGGTAGAAAACTATGTTCTATTATTCCTCTATCCAACCTATGTAAATCTTGCTTAGTGATTTAGTAGTCCAAAAAACATCGATAATCCATCTGAGAATAGAATACATTAATACTAGGAAGTAATGTATGAGTAGTAATGAAAGAAACCATGTTTTATTATTGGTCTATCCAACCTAGGTATGTCTTATTTAGTGAATTAGTAGTCAAGGAAATACTGATAATCCATCCAAGATTGACTACATTGATGTTTGTAGGTAATACACGTGTAGTAATGTAAGAAACAAAGTTCTATTATTGGTTCATCCGACCTACGTATGTCTAGTTTAATGATTTCGTAGTTAATGAAACACCGATAATCTATTTGTGTATGGAATGTACAGATGTTATGAGGTAATACACGTGTAGTAAAATGAGAAACCAAGTTCTATTATTGGTCCATCCAACCTATGTATGTCTCATTTAATGATTTTGTAGTCTAAGAAACACCGATTATCCATCCTCACATGGAATACACAGATGTTAGGATGGAATATATCCGAGTATGGAATACCTAAAATTGAGTAGGGAATACACGTGTTTAAATGTTTGAAACCAAGTTAAATTATTTGTCTATCCAACCTATATATGACTAATTTAGTCATTTAGTAGTCAAAGAGACACCGATAGTCCATCCCAGTATGGAATGCCTAGAGGTTATCAGGCAATACATGTGTAGTAAAGTAGAAAACTACGTTCTAATATTGGTCTATCCAACCTATGCATATCTTTTTTAGTGATTTAGTAGTAAAAACCAACCGATAATCCATCAGAGAATGGAATACATTAATGCTAGGAGGAAATGCACGTGTAGTAATGTAAGAAACCATATTTTTTTATTGGTCTATCCAACCTATGTATGTATCGCTTAGTTATTTAGTAGTCAAAGAAACACCGATAATCTATCATGTAGTAATGTAAGAAACCAAGTTCTATTATTGGTTAATCCAACCTACGTATGTCTAGTTTAGTGATTTAGTAGTCAATGAAACACCAATAATCCTTCTGAGTATGGAATGCATAGATGTTACGAGGTAATACACGTGTAGTAAAATAAGAAACGAAGTTCTATTATTGGTCCATCCAACCAATGTATGTCTCATTTAGTGATTTTGTAGTCCAAGAAACACCGATTATCCATCTGAGTATGGAATACGTAGATGTTAGGAGGGAATACATCTGAGTATGGAATACGTAGATGTTAGGAGGGAATAAACGTGTTGTAATGTTCGAAATTAACTTCAATTATTGGTCTATCCAACCTATATATGACTAATTTACTAATTTAGTAGTCAAAGAGACTCCTATAGTCCATCCTAGTATGGAATGTCTAGATGTTAGCAGGCAATACTCGTGTGGTAAGGAAGAAAACTATGTTCTATTATTGGTCTATCCAACTTATGTATATCTTGTTTAGTGATTTAGTAGTCAAAAAAACACCGATAATCCAAAAGAGAATGGAATACATTAAAGCTAAGAGGTAATGCACGTATAGTAATGTAAGAAACCATGTTTTAATATTGGTCTATCCAACCTATGTATATCTTGTATAGTGATTTGGTAGTCAAAAAAACATTGATAATCCAAAAGAGAATGGAATACATTAATGCTAAGAGGTAATACACGTGTAGTAATGTAAGAAACCATGTTTTATTATTGGTCTCTCCAACCTATGTATGTATCGTTTAGTGATTATGTAGTCAAATAAATAACGATAACACATCTGAGTAGGACATACATTGATGTTAGTAGGTAATACACGTGTAGTAATGTAAGAAACCAAGTTCTATTATTGGTTCATCCAACCTACGCATGCCTAGTTTAATGATTTAGTAGTTAATGAAACACCATATTCAATCTGAGTATGGAATGCACAGATGTTATGAGGTAATACATGTAACACCCCATACTTTTTCTAACCTAATTTGATACCTTGGGGTCATATCTACCTAGGTGTTGAGATTCCATGGGTATGTGTTTTATAGTGTCATTGGTGAAACATTTGATATCGGACCTAATATGTGCTATTAAACCTTCGTAGGAGGTGTTTTGTGATTTTGTGGAGCATTTGTGTAATACCCCGTACACAGTCTAACCTCATTTGGTGACTTGGAGTCATTTTTACTTGATGATTAAGATCACTAAGTAAGAATTTTATAGTGTTTTGATAAGGTATTGGATGATATGCAAGTATTGAAGAAGTGGCCGAAAAATTCAGCAAGGTGTTGAAACTTGCGCCACTTTTTAATTTTCTTGGACTGGCAGGTTATTACAGAAGATTTGTGGAAGGTTTTTCCTCCATTGCTGCACCGTTAACTAAGCTTACACATAAGGCAGTAAAATTTCAGTGGAATGATTCGTGCGAGAAAAGCTTCCAAATGTTGAAAGATAAATTAACCTCCACACCAGTTTTAGTGCTTCCCGAAGGTACCAAAGGTTATGTAGTGTATTGTGATGATTCTGGGGTTGGCCTTGGATGTGTATTGATGCAACAAGGTAATGTTATAGCATATGCCTCATGACAGTTGCGGCCACACGAGAAAAATTATCCCACACATGATCTTGAGTTAGCAGCGGTGGTCTTTGCTTTAAAGATATGGCGTCATTATTTATATGGAGTTCATGTTGATATCTATACGGATCACAAAAGTTTACAATATCTCTTTAAGCAGAAGGAACTCTATTTGAGGCAGCGAAGGCGGTTAGAGCTCTTAAAAGACTATGATATTGATATTTTTTATCATCCAGGCAAAGCAAATGTAGTAGCTGATGCATTGAGCCGCAAGGCAGTAGAAAGCACCAGTGGCCAGTTGACTGAAAAGCAAGAGATAATCAAAGATCTACATCAACTAGCCAGCTTGGGAGTTTCACTTATTGAATCTCCAGATGAAAGGGTAATTGTGCAAAATGCAGCAGAATCTTCCTTAATAGCTAAAGTGAAAGAGAAGCAGTTTGCGGATTCTATTTTATTACAGCTAAACGAAAATGTACAGCAGAATTTGACCAAGGCATTTGATCTTACACAAGAAGGGGTACTTCAATGTCAAAGGAGATTATGCGTACCGGACGTAGATGAGTTGAGGACATAAATTATGACAGAGGCGCATCATTCGCTCTATTCTATTCATCCGGGTGCTACTAAAATGTACCATGAATTGAAAGAAGTGTATTGGTGGGGAAATATGAAAAAGAACATTGCAGAGTTTGTCGCTCAATGCCCGAATTGTCAACAAGTAAAAGTAGAGCATCAAAAACTGAGGGGTTACATGCAATGTATCAATCTTCCGGTATGGAAATAAGATATGATTAATATGGATTTCATTAAAGGTTTGCCTCGTACATTGCGTAAGTTTGATTCTATATGGGTTATAGTGGACAGGCTTACCAAGTCAGCGCATTTTCTACCAATCAAGACGACCTATACACTTGTGGATTATGCAAGATTATATGTTAAAGAGATAGTGCGGTTGCATGGTATTCCACTTTCCATTATATCAGACAGAGGAGAACAGTTCACAACACACTTTTGGAGATCATTTCAGCAGAGTTTGGGCATACAGGTGAATTTGAGTACGGCTTTCCATCCTCAAACTGATGGACAAGCAGAATGTACTATTCAGACACTTGAAGATATGTTACGAGCTTGTACGTTAGATTTTCAAGGCAGTTGGGGTGACCATTTGCCGCTTATTGAATTTGCGTATAACAATAGCTATCATTCAAGTATTAAAATGGCACCTTATGAAGCCTTGTACGGAAGGAAATGTAGATCACCAATTGGATGGTTTGAAGCGGGTGAAACTGCTTTACTTGGGACAGATATTGTTCATTAGACTATGGAGAAATTTAAAGTGATCCAACAGTGGTTACAAACGGCTCAAAGTCGTCACAAGTCCTATGCCGATGTTAGAAGAAGAGGGCTTGAATTCGCCATAGGTGATTGGGTAATTTTAACGGTGTCACCGATGAAAGGGGTAATGCGGTGAGGAAAGAAAGGGAAATTGAGTCCACGTTACATAGTCCCATACGAAGTTATTAGAAGATTTGGGCAAGTGGCGTATGAGTTGGCACTACCCCAAGAAGTTTCCTCAGTCCATCTGGTATTTCACGTTTCGAGGTAATACACGTGTAGTAAAATAACAAACCAAGTTCTATTATTGGTCAATCCAACCAACGCATGTCTCATTTAGTGATTTTGTAGTCCAAGAAACACCAATTATCCATCGGAGTATGGAATACATAGATGTTAGGAGGGAATACGTCCGAGTATGGAATATGTTGACATTAGTATGGAATACATGTATTGTAATATTTGAAACCAAGTTAAAAAAAAAATTCTATACAACTTATATATGACTAATATAGTGATTTAGTAGTCAAAGAGACACCGATAGTCCATCCTAGTATGGAATGCCTAGTTGTTAGCAGGCAATACACGTGTAGTAAGGCAAAAAACTATGTTATATTAATGGCCTATCCAACCTATGTATATCTTCTTTAGTGATTTAGTAGTCCACAAAACACCGATAATCCATCTGAGATTGGAATACATTAATGTTAGGAGGTAATGCACGTGTAGTAATGTAAGAAACAAAGCTCTATTATTGGTTCATCCAACCTGCGTATGTCTATTTTAATGATTATTAGTCAATGAAACACCGATAATTCATTTGTGTATGGAATGCACAAATGTTATAAGGTAACACACGTGTAGTAAAATAAGAAACCAAGTTCTATTAATGGTCCTTCCAACCAACGTATGTCTCATTTAGTGATTTTGTAGTCAAAGAAACACTGATTATCCATCTGAGTATGGAATACCTTGATGTTAGGAAGGAATACGTCTGAGTATTTAATACATAGATGTTAGTATGGAATACACGTGTTATAATGTTCAAAATTAATTTAAATTTTTTTTCTATCCAACCGATATATGACAACTTTTGTGATTTAGTAGTCAAAGAGACACTGATAGTCCATCCCAGTATGGAATACCTAGATGTTAGCAGGCAATACACGTGTAGTAAGGAAGAAAACAATGTTCTATTATTTGTCTATCCAACCTATGTATATCTTGGTTAGTGATTTAGTAGTCAAAAAAACACAGATAATCCAAAAGAGAATGGAATATATTAATGCTAGGAGGTAATGCACGTGTAGAAATGTAAGAACCCATGTTTTATTATTGGTCTATCCATCCTATGTATGTCTCGTTTAGTGATTTAGTAGTCAAAGAAACATCCATAACACATCCGAGTACGAAATACATTGATGTTAGTAGGTAATACACGTGTAGTAATGTAAGAAACCAAGTTCTATTATTGGTTCATCCAACCTACGTATGCCTAGTTTAATGATTATTAGTCAATGACACACCGATAATCCATTTGTGTATGGAATGCACAAATGTTATGAGGTAACACACGTGTAGTAAAATAAGAAACCAAGTTCTATTAATGGTCCTTCCAACCAACGTATGTCTCATTTAGTGATTTTGTAGTCCAAGAAACACTGATTATCCATCCTAGTATGGAATACATTGATGTTAGGAAGGAATACGTCCGAGTATTTAATACATAGATGTTAGTATGGAATACACGTGTTATAATGTTCAAAATTAAGTTAATTTTTTTTTCTATCCAACCGATATATGACAAATTTTGTGATTTAGTAGTCAAAGAGACACTAATAGTCCATCCCAGTATGGAATGCCTAGATTTTAGAAGGCAATACACGTGTAGTAAGGTAGAAAACTATGTTCTATTAATGGTCTAACCAACCTATGTATATCTTGTTTAGTGATTTAGTAGTCCAAAAAACACCGATAATCCATAAGTGAATTGAATACATTAATGCTAAGAGGTAATGCACGTGTAGTAAGGTAAGAAACCATGTTTTATTATTGGTCTATCCAACCTACGTATGTCTCGTTTAGTGAATTATTAGTCAAAGAAACACCAATAATACATCCGAGTATGAAATACATTGATGTTTGTTGGTAATACACGTGTAGTAATGTAAGAAACCAAGTTCTATTATTTGTTCATCAAACCTACGTATGCCTAGTTAAATGATTTAGCAGTCAATGAAACACCGATAATCCATATGAGTATGGAATGTACAGATGTTACGAGGTACTACACGTGTACTAAAATAAGAAACCAAGTTCTATTATTGGTTCATCCAACCAATGTATGTCTCATTTAGTGATTTTGTTTTCCAAGAAATACCGATTATCCATCTGAGTTTGGAATACATATTTTTTCGGAAGGAATACATCTGAGAATGGAATAATTAGACGTTAGTAGGGAATACACTTGTTGTAATGTTCGAAATTAAGTTCAATTATTGATCTATCCAACCGATATATAACAAATTTTGTGATTTAGTAGTAAAAGAGACACTGATAGTCCATCCCAGTATGAAATGCATAGATGTTAATAGGAAATAGACGTGTAGTAAGGTAGAAAACTATGTTCTATTATTGGTCTATCCATCTTATGTATATCTTTTTTACTGATTTAGTAGTCAAAAAAACACCAATAATCCATCTGAGAATGGAATTCATTAATGCCAGGAGGTAATGCACGTGGAATAATGTAAGAAACCATGTTTTATTATTGGTCTATCCAACCTATGTATGCCTTGTTTAGAGATTTAGTAGTCAAAGAAACACCGATAATCCATTCAAGTATGGAATACATTGATGTTTGTCGGTAATACATGTGTAGTAATGTAAGAAACCAAGTTCTATTATTGGTTCATCCAACCTACGTATGGCTAGTTTAATGATTTTGTAGTCAATGAAACACCGATAATCCATCTGGGAATTGAATGCACAGATGTTATGAGGTAATACACGTTTAGTTAAATAAGAAACCAAGTTCTATTAATTGTCCATCCAACCTATGTATGTCTTATTTAGTGATTTTGTAGTCCAAGAAACACCGATTATCCATCTGAGTATGGAATACATAGATGTTAGGAATGAATACGTCCGAGTATGGAATACATAGACGTTAGTATGGAATACACGTGTTATGATGTTCAAAATTAAGTTAAATTTTTTTCTATCCAACCGATATATGACAAATTTTGTGATTTAGTAGTCAAAGAGACACTGATAGTCCATCCCAGTAAGGAATGCCTAGATGTTAGCAGGCAATACACCAGTAGTAAGGTAGAAAACTATGTTCTATTAATGGTCTATCCAACCTATGTATATCTTGTTTAATGATTTAGTAGTCCAAAAAACACCGATAATCCATAAGTGAATTGAATACATTAATGTTACGAGGTAATACACGTGTAGTTAAATAAGAAACCAAGTTCTATTATTGGTCTATCTAACTATGTATGTCTCATTTAGTGATTTTGTTGTCCAAGAAACACCGATTACCCATCCGAGTATGGAATACATATAATTTAGCAGGGAATACACGTGTTGTAATATTTGAAACCAAGTTAAAAAAAAATTCTATCCAATCTATATATGACTAATATAGTGATTTATTAGTCAAAGAGACACCGATAGTCCATCCCAGTATTGAATGTCTAGATGTTAGCAGGCAATACACGTGTAGTAAGGTTGAAAACTATGTTCTATTATTCCTCTAACCAACCTATGTATATCTTGCTTAGTGATTTAGTTGTCCAATAAACATCGATAATCCATCTGAGAATAGAATACATTAATGCTAGGAAGTAATGCATGTGCAGTAATGAAAGAAACCATGTTTTATTATTGGTCAATCCAACCTATGTATATCTTGTTTAGTGATTTAGTAGTCAAAAAAACACCGATAATCCAAAATAGAATGGAATACATTAATGCTAAGAGGTAATACACGTGTAGTAATGTAAGAAACAATGTTTTATTACTGGTCTCTCCAACCTATGTATGTTTCGTTTAGTGATTATGTAGTCAAAGAAACATCGATAACCCATCCGAGTATGAAATACATTGATGTTAGTAGGTAATACACGTGTAGTAATATAAGAAACCATGTTCTATTATTGGTTCATCCAACCTACGCCTGCCTAGTTTAATGATTTAGTAGTCAATGAAACACCATACTCCATCTGAGTATGGAATGCACAGATGTTGCGAGGTAATACACGTGTAGTTAAATAAGAAACCAAGTTCTATTATTGGTCCATCCAACCTATGTATGTCTCATTTAGTGATTTTGTTGTCCAAGAAACACTGATTACCCATTCGAGTATGGAATACACAGATGTTAGGAGGGGATACCTCCGAGTATGGAATACATATAATTTTGTAGGGAATACACGTGTTGCAATATTTGAAACCAAGTTAAAAATAATTTCTATCCAACCTATATATGACTAATTTAGTGATTTAGTAGTCAAAGAGATACCTATTGTCCATCCAGTATTGAATGCCTAGATGTTAGCAGGCACTACACGTGTAGTAAGGTGGAAAACTATGTTCTATTATTCGTTTATCCAACCTATGTATATCTTTCTTAGTGATTTAGTAGTCCAAAAAACATCGATAATCCATCTGAGAATGGAATACATTAATACTACGAAGTAATGCATGTGTAGTAATGAAAGAAACCATGTTTTATTATTGGTCTATCCAACCTAGGTATGTCTTATTTAGTGAATTAGTAGTCAAGGAAATACTGATAATCCATCCAAGATTGACTACATTGATGTTTGTAGGTAATACACGTGTAGTAACGTAAGAAACAAAGTTCTATTATTGGTTCATCCAACCTACGTATGTCTAGGTTAATGATTTCGTAGTCAATGAAACACCGATAATCTATTTGTGTATGGAATGTACAGATGTTATGAGGTAACACACGTGTAGTAAAATGAGAAACCAAGTTCTATTATTGGTCCATCTAACCTATGTATGTCTCATTTAATGATTTTGTAGTCTAAGAAACACCGATTATCCATCCTCAAATGGAATACACAGATGTTAGGATGGATTATATCCGAGTATGGAATACATAAAATTGAGTAGAGAATACACGTGTTTAAATATTTGAAACCAAGTTAAATTATTTGTCTATGCAACCTATATATGACTAATTTAGTCATTTAGTAGTCAAAGATACACCGATAGTCCATCCTAGTATGGAATGAATATATGTTATCAGGCAATACATGTGCAGTAAGGTACAAAACTATGTTCTAATATTGGTCTATACAACATATGTATATCTTTTTTTAGTGATTTAGTATTCAAAAAACCACCGGTCATCCATCAGAGAATGGAATACATTAATACTAGGAGATAATGCACGTGTAGTAATGTACGAAACCATGTTTTATTATTGGTCTATCCAACCTATGTATGTCTCGTATAGTTATTTAGTATTCAAAGAAACACCGATAATCTATCCAAGTATGGAATACATTGATGTTTCTAGGTAATACACGTGTAGTAATGTAAGAAACCAAGGTCTATTATTGGTTCATCCAACCTATGTATTCTTAGTTTAATGATTTTGTAGTCAATGAAACACCGATAATCCATTTGTGTATGAAATGCACTGATGTTATGAGGTAATACACGTGTAGTAAAATAAGAAACCAAGTTCTATTATTGGTCCATCCAACCTATGTATGTCTCATTTAACACTTTTGTAGTCTAAGAAACACCGATTATCCATCCGTATATGGAATACACAGATGTTAGGAGGGAATATATTCGAGTATGGAAAACATAAAATTGAGTATGGAATACACGTGTTGTAATGTTTGAAACCAAGTTAAATTATTTGTCTATCCAACCTATATATGATTAATTTAGTGATTTAGTAGTCAAAGAGACACCTACAATCCATCCTTGTATGGAATGCCTAGATGTTAGCAGGCAATACACGTGTAGTAAAGTAAGAAACCATGTTTTATTATTGGACTATCCAACCTATGTATATCTTTTTTAGTGATTTAGTAGTAAAAAAAACACCGATAATCCAAAAGAGAATGGAATACATTAATACTAAAAGGTAATGCACGTGTAATAATGTAATAAACCATGTTTTATTATTGGTCTATCCAACCTATGTATATCTTGTTTAGTGATTTAGTAGTAAAAAACAACACCGATAATCCAAAACAGAATGGAATACATTAATGCTAAGAGGTAATGCACGTGTAGTAATGTTAGAAACCATGTTTTATTATTGGTCTATCCAACCTATGTATGTCTCGTTTAGTGATTATGTAGTCAAAGAAACACTGATAACACATCCGAGTAAGAAATACATTGATGTTAATAGGTAATACACGTGTAGTAATGTGAGAAATCAATTTCTATTATTGGTTCATTCAACCTACGCATGCCTAGTTTAATGATTTAGTAGTCAATGAAACACCATATTCCATCTGAGTATGGAAGGCACAAAAGTGACGAGGTAATACACGTGTAGTTAAATAAGAAACCAAGTTCTATTATTGGTCCATCTAACTATGTATGTCTCATTTACTGATTTTGTTGTCTAATAAATAGCACTTACCCATCTGAGTATGAAATACACAGATGTTAGGAGGGATCACATCCGAGTATGGAATACATATAATTTTGTAGGGAATACACGTGTTGTAATATTTGAAACCAAGTTAAATTTTTTTTCTATCCAATCTATATAAGACTAATTTAGTGATTTAGCAGTCAAAGAGATACCGATAGTCCATCCTAGTATTGAATTCCTAGATGTTAGCAAGCAATACACGTGTAGTAAGGTAGAAAACTATGTTCTATTATTCCTCTATCCAACCTATGTAAATCTTGCTTAGTGATTTAGTAGTCCAAAAAACATCGATAATCCATCTGAGAATAGAATACATTAATACTAGGAAGTAATGTATGAGTAGTAATGAAAGAAACCATGTTTTATTATTGGTCTATCCAACCTAGGTATGTCTTATTTAGTGAATTAGTAGTCAAGGAAATACTGATAATCCATCCAAGATTGACTACATTGATGTTTGTAGGTAATACACGTGTAGTAATGTAAGAAACAAAGTTCTATTATTGGTTCATCCGACCTACGTATGTCTAGTTTAATGATTTCGTAGTTAATGAAACACCGATAATCTATTTGTGTATGGAATGTACAGATGTTATGAGGTAATACACGTGTAGTAAAATGAGAAACCAAGTTCTATTATTGGTCCATCCAACCTATGTATGTCTCATTTAATGATTTTGTAGTCTAAGAAACACCGATTATCCATCCTCACATGGAATACACAGATGTTAGGATGGAATATATCCGAGTATGGAATACCTAAAATTGAGTAGGGAATACACGTGTTTAAATGTTTGAAACCAAGTTAAATTATTTGTCTATCCAACCTATATATGACTAATTTAGTCATTTAGTAGTCAAAGAGACACCGATAGTCCATCCCAGTATGGAATGCCTAGAGGTTATCAGGCAATACATGTGTAGTAAAGTAGAAAACTACGTTCTAATATTGGTCTATCCAACCTATGCATATCTTTTTTAGTGATTTAGTAGTAAAAACCAACCGATAATCCATCAGAGAATGGAATACATTAATGCTAGGAGGAAATGCACGTGTAGTAATGTAAGAAACCATATTTTTTTATTGGTCTATCCAACCTATGTATGTATCGCTTAGTTATTTAGTAGTCAAAGAAACACCGATAATCTATCATGTAGTAATGTAAGAAACCAAGTTCTATTATTGGTTAATCCAACCTACGTATGTCTAGTTTAGTGATTTAGTAGTCAATGAAACACCAATAATCCTTCTGAGTATGGAATGCATAGATGTTACGAGGTAATACACGTGTAGTAAAATAAGAAACGAAGTTCTATTATTGGTCCATCCAACCAATGTATGTCTCATTTAGTGATTTTGTAGTCCAAGAAACACCGATTATCCATCTGAGTATGGAATACGTAGATGTTAGGAGGGAATACATCTGAGTATGGAATACGTAGATGTTAGGAGGGAATAAACGTGTTGTAATGTTCGAAATTAACTTCAATTATTGGTCTATCCAACCTATATATGACTAATTTACTAATTTAGTAGTCAAAGAGACTCCTATAGTCCATCCTAGTATGGAATGTCTAGATGTTAGCAGGCAATACACGTGTGGTAAGGAAGAAAACTATGTTCTATTATTGGTCTATCCAACTTATGTATATCTTGTTTAGTGATTTAGTAGTCAAAAAAACACCGATAATCCAAAAGAGAATGGAATACATTAAAGCTAAGAGGTAATGCACGTATAGTAATGTAAGAAACCATGTTTTAATATTGGTCTATCCAACCTATGTATATCTTGTATAGTGATTTGGTAGTCAAAAAAACATTGATAATCCAAAAGAGAATGGAATACATTAATGCTAAGAGGTAATACACGTGTAGTAATGTAAGAAACCATGTTTTATTATTGGTCTCTCCAACCTATGTATGTGTCGTTTAGTGATTATGTAGTCAAATAAATAACGATAACACATCTGAGTAGGACATACATTGATGTTAGTAGGTAATACACGTGTAGTAATGTAAGAAACCAAGTTCTATTATTGGTTCATCCAACCTACGCATGCCTAGTTTAATGATTTAGTAGTTAATGAAACACCATATTCAATCTGAGTATGGAATGCACAGATGTTATGAGGTAATACATGTAACACCCCATACTTTTTCTAACCTAATTTGATACCTTGGGGTCATATCTACCTAGGTGTTGAGATTCCATGGGTATGTGTTTTATAGTGTCATTGGTGAAACATTTGATATCGGACCTAATATGTGCTATTAAACCTTCGTAGGAGGTGTTTTGTGATTTTGTGGAGCATTTGTGTAATACCCCGTACACAGTCTAACCTCATTTGGTGACTTGGAGTCATTTTTACTTGATGATTAAGATCACTAAGTAAGAATTTTATAGTGTTTTGATAAGGTATTGGATGATATGCAAGTATTGAAGAAGTGGCCGAAAAATTCAGCAAGGTGTTGAAACTTGCGCCACTTTCTAATTTTCTTGGACTGGCAGGTTATTACAGAAGATTTGTGGAAGGTTTTTCCTCCATTGCTGCACCGTTAACAAAGCTTACACATAAGGCAGTAAAATTTCAGTGGAATGATTCGTGCGAGAAAAGCTTCCAAATGTTGAAAGATAAATTAACCTCCACACCAGTTTTAGTGCTTCCCGAAGGTACCAAAGGTTATGTAGTGTATTGTGATGATTCTGGGGTTGGCCTTGGATGTGTATTGATGCAACAAGGTAATGTTATAGCATATGCCTCATGACAGTTGCGGCCACACGAGAAAAATTATCCCACACATGATCTTGAGTTAGCAGCGGTGGTCTTTGCTTTAAAGATATGGCGTCATTATTTATATGGAGTTCATGTTGATATCTATACGGATCACAAAAGTTTACAATATCTCTTTAAGCAGAAGGAACTCTATTTGAGGCAGCGAAGGCGGTTAGAGCTCTTAAAAGACTATGATATTGATATTTTTTATCATCCAGGCAAAGCAAATGTAGTAGCTGATGCATTG
Organism: Capsicum rhomboideum; assembly: GCA_031232105.1. Classification (NCBI taxonomy): domain Eukaryota; kingdom Viridiplantae; phylum Streptophyta; class Magnoliopsida; order Solanales; family Solanaceae; genus Capsicum; species Capsicum rhomboideum. The sequence goes on along the minus strand of CP124710.1, from coordinate 57,927,911 downwards.
AGCCGCAAGGCAGTAGAAAGCACCAGTGGCCAGTTGACTGAAAAGCAAGAGATAATCAAAGATCTACATCAACTAGCCAGCTTGGGAGTTTCACTTATTGAATCTCCAGATGAAAGGGTAATTGTGCAAAATGCAGCAGAATCTTCCTTAATAGCTAAAGTGAAAGAGAAGCAGTTTGCGGATTCTATTTTATTACAGCTAAACGAAAATGTACAGCAGAATTTGACCAAGGCATTTGATCTTACACAAGAAGGGGTACTTCAATGTCAAGGGAGATTATGCGTACCGGACGTAGATGAGTTGAGGACATGAATTATGACAGAGGCGCATCATTCGCTCTATTCTATTCATCCGGGTGCTACTAAAATGTACCATGAATTGAAAGAAGTGTATTGGTGGGGAAATATGAAAAAGAACATTGCAGAGTTTGTCGCTCAATGCCCGAATTGTCAACAAGTAAAAGTAGAGCATCAAAAACCGAGGGGTTACATGCAATGTATCAATCTTCCGGTATGGAAATAAGATATGATTAATATGGATTTCATTAAAGGTTTGCCTCGTACGTTGCGTAAGTTTGATTCTATATGGGTTATAGTGGACAGGCTTACCAAGTCAGCGCATTTTCTACCAATCAAGACGACCTATACACTTGTGGATTATGCAAGATTATATGTTAAAGAGATAGTGCGGTTGCATGGTATTCCACTTTCCATTATATCAGACAGAGGAGAACAGTTCACAACACACTTTTGGAGATCATTTCAGCAGAGTTTGGGCATACAGGTGAATTTGAGTACGGCTTTCCATCCTCAAACTGATGGACAAGCAGAATGTACTATTCAGACACTTGAAGATATGTTACGAGCTTGTACGTTAGATTTTCAAGGCAGTTGGGGTGACCATTTGCCGCTTATTGAATTTGCGTATAACAATAGCTATCATTCAAGTATTAAAATGGCACCTTATGAAGCCTTGTACGGAAGGAAATGTAGATCACCAATTGGATGGTTTGAAGCGGGTGAAACTGCTTTACTTGGGACAGATATTGTTCATTAGACTATGGAGAAATTTAAAGTGATCCAACAGTGGTTACAAACGGCTCAAAGTCGTCACAAGTCCTATGCCGATGTTAGAAGAAGAGGGCTTGAATTCGCCATAGGTGATTGGGTAATTTTAACGGTGTCACCGATGAAAGGGGTAATGCGGTGAGGAAAGAAAGGGAAATTGAGTCCACGTTACATAGTCCCATACGAAGTTATTAGAAGATTTGGGCAAGTGGCGTATGAGTTGGCACTACCCCAAGAAGTTTCCTCAGTCCATCTGGTATTTCACGTTTCGATGATTCGAAAATACATAGGAGATCCTTCTCGTATTGTTCCCATAGTGGATGTTCAAGTTACGGAGGATATTACTTATGAAGATGTACCCATTGATATTCTAGATCGACAAGTAAAGAGATTGAGGAATAAATATGTCGCATCCACAAAAGTCTTTTGGAGAAATCAACAAGTAGAGGAGATCACATGGGAAGCGAAAGAAATGATGAAATCCAAGTATCCCCATCTATTTAAAATGGATGAAGAATTTCACAGTGAGGATGTGGACCAATAACAAGTAAGTATCTAAAAGTATTATGTGTATATGTATGCGTACGTTAATATAGAGATACATTTGTTGTACATAAGACGACGTTGTTAACATTCGAGGATGAATGTTTCTAAGGGGGAAGAATGTAACACCCCGTACTTTTTCTAACCTCATTTGATACCTTGGGGTCATATCTACCTAGGTGTTGAGATTCCATGGGTATGTGTTTTATAGTGTCATTGGTGAAACATTTGATATCGGACCTAATATGTGCTATTAGACCTTCGTAGTAGGTGTTTTGTGATTTCTTTGAGCATTTGTGTAATATACCGTACACATTCCAACCTAATTTGGTGACTTGGAGTCATGTTTACTTGATGATTAAGATCACTAAGTAAGTATTTTGTAGTGTTTTGATAAGGTATAGGATGATATGCAAGTATTGATGATGTGGCCGAAAAATTCAGCAAGGTGTTCAAACTTGCGCCACTCCCTATTTCAGGGGGTGTGGCGCAAGCCACCTAATTAAGAGGGGGTTCATTTCTTGCGCCACTGCCTTGCTTTGTAGCAGTGGCACAAGGCATAAAAAATGTGCCCTTCCGGGCTCGTTTCGCAATGCAATTCTACGTCGATTCTTATATGGCTTCTTTTGGTTCTTTGGAGTTCTTTGAGCATTGTTAAAGCTTCAAATACTTCAATACACTCCTACATACTCCTACATGATCAAATCATGAAACATAAATAGTTATCCAAAATGTTCAATGAAGCCATGGGCGACTAGAATTCCTATTCTTACGATTGAGACTACGAATGAGAATCTCGTAAGAGAATATTGTCGTGACATTATGGAATTAATTAAACATGAGATATATGATGGATTAAGCATGAATATTGGTGGGCTAAGTTGAAAGGTATTATTGGACCCAATTAAAGGCCCAAAAGTGAAAGAAATACATGGGCCAAATGGGTCAAATGACCCATTCTTCCATTTGACCTTCTAGATATATCATTTAATACCATAGATTTGATAAGGATGGATTGGAGGGCCTATATAAAGGGCCAAAAATCTGATTTTTGGTCATTTGGAAATCTCATGCCTTTTTGATATTTCTTAAACATTTTTATCTTAAAACCCTAAGAACCCTAAGTCAACTTTTGGAGAAGATCATCATTTTTCAAGCTTGGGTAAGTGTTTATTATTATGGTTTAACATATTATATGCATGGGAGATTATGTATATCATGTTGGTTATGCTTGGAATTGGTGGACGTGGTACTTTGTGTTTTTATATAAGATTTGTGATCCATGAGATTCAAGCTTGAATTATGACTTCTGACTTTGATGGAAGAGCATAGTATGGATAAAATATGAACATGTATGGTGTGATTTTGTTATTAAACTTGTTATTTTTCTAAAAGTGTAAATTGTGGGATTTTGGCCGATATGTGCTATGAGGTGTACTAAGGTAATTTGATGGATTATTTGTGATGTGGTGTGGATAAGAAAATGTAAAGGAGAAGTGTTCTGCTGAAATGTATTGATTATCATGTATTTGTCAATGTAAGGAATATTGTGGGATTTTTGGAATAGTAATTTCATCAATAGTTTTGTCAAGGGGAAATGGCTTGTTTAAAGACAAACATGTAACTCATTGATGTTATATGCATTTGTAAAGTAGTTGATGGTTAATGTGAATCCCGTTATATATTTGTGTTGTAAAGTGACACATAAAGAAGGAGCGGGACTATTGTATACACCTCTAGGGTTGTATATTCATATTGAGAATACAAGGTATGTAAGGTTACTCTGTCTGTATCTTTCTGCGGCAAATAGTATGCACATTGACATTACGTTTGCCCCAACCCGAAATGTGCTAAGGTATCCTATATCCGGTTATCAATGATCCTTATAATATATTTTCTACTCATTGATCAATTGTGAATCTCATGTCTCATATTCATGAATAATGTTCCAAAAGCCCAACAGTGTTATGTTCCAAAGTTCCAATAGTGGTTATACTCATGTATCTTGTTCATTGATTATTGTCTAATGGTTCCAATGGTGTTATGTTTCCAATAAGGCTATGTTTCCAACAATGTTTATTCACATGTCCCTCACTCATTGGTTAATGATCCAAAGCTTAAAGTAAAGTTACAACTATCATTGTATCAATCTCAAAGTAATAAACAAAGTAATGCATATGTGGTCAATGATCAAGTATGGGTGGCAGCTTTAGGGGCAAAATGCATAACTCAAGCCGATCCCGAGGTTGTTGGATCAGGGGGAAGTCCTAGGGGTATAAGCCTAGCTCGGACCGATCCTGACAGGGGGCAGCTCTAGGGGTAAAAACCTAGCTCGAGTCAAACCTGAAATGTTGTATGGGTGGCAGCTCTAGAGGTACTAACCTAGCTCGAGCCGATCCTGATATATATATTGAGTCATTGGGTGGCAGCTCTAGGGTCATAAGCCTAGCTCGAGCCGATCCCAACATAATGTTATGTTAAGTTTAAAACCCACTGTTCAGTTGGGGCTCGGTTATCACAGGTCAAAGGAAAAGATGAATAATCATGGAAGTAAAGATACAAAGAATGTAATGAAAGCAACATACATGATTTCCAAAGTACAGAATAGTGACTCATCTACATTGTGACTTATCTATATTGGTTATGCATTTGAACTTGATTTCTTGACATACTTCATATCTTACAAGTTTCATTTGGCCTTACATACTCAGTACATTCTTTGTACTGACCCATCTTGGGGAATTTACCTTACTTGCTGCATGCGCAGGTACTAGAAGGCCTCTACAGTAGGTTGCCAGTGTTACAGATCTTTGGTGAGCTCCAGTTAGTTCGGGGCTTCTCCAAGTCGCAGTTGTACATATGTTTTGGTGTTTTACATGTTGTATAAAGTAGGGACTTGTCCCAACTTTTAGTTCATTTTTGTCAATGCATTTGTTAGAGGCTTTTGTAGACGGATGTGGGTGTATAAATGTAAAAGGGATATGTCGTTCTTGAATTGGTGGCCTCAACGGCCAAGTTTCGCATATGTATATGTATGTATCATGTTTCATGAATTCCATTGTTGGTAGCTAAAGCCATTATGTGATTATGGGTTTCTTATGGCATGCATATGATTGAATAGAGACAAATCTTGGTTCTCTCGGGCCTTGTCGGCTATGAGTGCCAATCCATCCCGATGAGATTCGGGGAGTTACAAAAGTGGTATCAGAGCAGGTCGTTCTAAGGGTGTCTACAAATTCGTGTCTGAGTAGAGTCTTACTTATCGATGTGTTGTGCACCACATTTATAAGTAGGAGGCTACGGGACATTTAGGATGTTCACTACAACATTATTGTCCTTCGACCACCCAAAAAAAGTGTGGTCTAAACTAGCAAAAAGTGTAGTCTTTTTGCAAAGACCACACTTTTTGACCTTCTGCAACGCTTTTCAGGGGGTTGGCAAAACGGCCGTAACCTTAGACCTAAGACCACGCTTTTCAAACGTTGCCTTTAAAGCTACGCCTAAAAGCGTGGTCTATTATGCAACTAAGACCACGCTTTTTATAACCCCATAAAGCAACACTTTCTGATCCTAGAACTACACTTTGGAAGTGTGGTATTTGGTATTTTATAGGCCACGCTTTTAAAGTGTGGATTCTATGGAAACACTTACAAAATGTAGCCTATGCCTATGTTCATGACAACCATATCATCCCACACTTTTTGGCTAAGTCATAAAATACATTTTTAAATATTTTTATTATAAAAAAATTTCTAATTAAAAATGACATTTTGGGTATATCATGCGATTCTATTATCTCAAGTATACAAATATATGCTAACAAAAACTAAATTAGCTAATAAATATTAAAAATAATTCAAGTTCATATATCATTGGAATGGAATTCAACTTAGCCATGTACTCCAAATGCTAAAACCAACTATCAAAATGTACCAAAAAACTTCACAAATTAAACTGAATGTATTCATATAGTATCATGAATCATAGACATTCTAATTATCCCCAAAATTCTTCGCCATTCACATAAAAAGATCAAATTGACTTTCTTCCACCATTGCCAATTGCGTCATCCAAATTTTCCTACACACAAAAAGAAATTAATAATTAGATAGACATCAAGCTTTGATCATTCGTAAAATATGGTAAAAGTGTTTATATTTCACGCCATTAATAGAGTCAATCAAAGGAAATGAGGATAACCTAAGTTACTGCTCAGATAGGTATCATATTCTTCACCTGTGATAACATTATAAAAGTGCTCTGAAAAAGTTCTAATAAAGAAATTTTATGCATTGTTTTCAGAAATAAGAACTATCTTGCTATATCTCTAAGAATAGTATAGATAGTATTGCAAACTTCATTAATTCAGTGTTAACATACAAAAGTCTAAGGTCTACTTTAAATAATGTAGTCGGATTTTACTTTCTATGCCTTAAATAATTCACCAAACAACTAACCAGGAAAAGAACTTTGTGCACTGGATATTGGTAAAATTGTTCATCAACAAAGCGAATTAACTTCACCAAATACAGGGTATGTTGTTGTAGAGGTAAAGCCTAGATTAAGCTATAAAAATTGGAGGGGCAACTTTCTTATCTATGTTTTTTCAGCTTTCTTAATTGTTTTTGCCTAAAGAAATGGAGTAGGCTCACTTTCCACAATTGAATCCCTTGTAAACTAAGTTAACACTTCGACTTGAAGTTCATGTTTTACAGCCAAACAATTCAGATTTCAACACAAGTGACAGTTTTCAAAAGCACAAAATAGAAATAAATGACAAGTCCATGCTTCACACTTCAAGTGAAGCATGAAGCGAAGCGATCACTTTATTGATGTCCAGCAAAACAGAAGAAACAATCAACTCCAGCCAAAAGAAAGAAAGATTGAAAAAATATTTTGCCAGAATCTCCTAGCAACAAAGAAAATAAAAGACGAATGAAGAAAAAAAATTTGCCAGCATCTCCCCAGTAAGCCAACAACAAAGAGAAGAAAAGAAGAAGAAGAAAAAGAAATCCAGGGAACTGTTTAAGTTTCCCCTTCAGTCAAGAGAGAAATAAAGCCAGTAAGCAACCATGTGAACTCAATACAAAGTGAAAATCAACCATGTGAACTCAATACAAAGTGAAAATCATTTAAGTTTTCTGAGAATGCGGAGTATAAATACCTTTTCAAGACCATGAGTTGATCCAGAAGAATGTGGAAGATTACGGTCTCGTACACCATGTGAACTAGCACCATCAACTAGAGAAGGTTGGTTAGAGCCGACAAATCCAGGTATATGTTGAATATTTAGTCCGGGGTTGTTTTGCAATAATAGATTAAAGCACTGGCGCAATTGCCTCAAGTCTTGCATTTCATTTCTCATTTCTTGTATTTCTTCTTTCAAAGTAGAGACTTCACTAAAAGGTCTATTGACTTAATCTCTACAGGTCTCACAATATGATATTCCTCAAGTCCAATATCAACACGCAGAAGGCACAATAGAAAAAAATTTAAAAAAAAAGAAAGCAGATGGACATACTGGACTTGCAGAATAATTCAGTTATTGACTAAGATCTCCCAATCCCCTTGATGCCCCTGGTGCTGATAATGTTGATATCTCTGGTGGTTTGAATGGTGTGAAGGAAGCTTCAAATACTTGTCCTCCTCCCCTAAACCCCCTGTGTTGTGTTGGTGTTTGTCACTTCGTGTAAGAAAGATAGGATGTTATAGGACAGTCCACTTTTGGAGTAAGGTAAAAGGTGAAGTAGACAAGCATTAATCATTAGATATGACATACAATTACACAAAGCCGTAGCAACAGTTGGTCAATTTGATCAATTTCCAACAGCTTCTCATAACATTTGGAAAACCTCTTCTGAGGATACTCAACTGTTTGAGGCTCCTTAAGGGAAATTGAAATTCTAGATCAATGACTTGTGAAGAACTTCTGAACATGTCATGGTCTTAATGACACCTTGATATGGTATGCAGCTAGTTGGTTTTGTTTCATTGCCTTGTCATAACAATATTTTGGGAACAATCATATTCCATTATCTCTTTTTTCTCGTTCTCTATTTTTTTTTAAACCATTACTAGATCTTTCTGTCGTTGTTTTGAGGTAACTCAAGTTAATACCTTGTCAATTGTCATTATCCTGACGTTTTCATTTAACAATGGCTTAGGACCTCTTTCGTGGGATCCTCCAATCCATATCTCACTATGAAGGCTGTGTGGTGACTACAGCCAAGCATCATACTGCCACTACTTTTGCACTAAAAAGTTAACCTTTCTCCTACTGGTATTTTGGTGGTCGAACTGAAATCCTTTTTTTTTTTTTAATTCAAAGCCGCCTTGAGATGGCGGGGGGTTTAGCATGGACCCCTACCCTGTTAATTAATGAACAACTAGAACCTTTGTTTCATAAACCAAAACCTCGTGAGTCAACTATTTACACAAAAATAATAGAAGAGTGGTCATTGACCTGAGTTAAGGTTGATCAAGAATTGTCATCACAAAAGCAGAGTTGACTCGATAATCAATTGGGATTTTTGGACTAAAAGTCTGTCAATTATTACTGTAGGCCAGCTGCAAGTTCTTGAGGAAATATTCTTCTTCTATATCAAAAATGTTATGAGAGGTTGGATTTAGTGGATAACATTCAGAAGAAAGGAACTGCTAGTTGATGTTTTGGTCCAAGTTGAGTCTAAAAATGCCCCTAAAGATGTAATTAACCCCCGTCAACTCAGGCCTTGTGAATTCTGCTCCTGAGAATTCACCTGGACTGTACAATATGATACCTGATTTTGTGGTGGAGGCAACAATTTTTCATATACCTAATTTTTTTTTTTTGAAATTGAACTTTTTCATATACCTAATAAAATTTTGAATTAACCAAAACTCTAAAATAAGAATAAGTGCCACAAAATCAGGACCAAAGCATAAATCACTTATAATATGCTTGGGTCTCAAACCTTCACAAGCAAAAAAGGTTTGCATGTATGAGGAATCTACAGAAACTAACAAAACCTTTGTTTCACCAGGCATGACTCACAAAAACCTTCAATAACGACTCACCAGAAGCTAACAACAGATTTCATATAGAAAAAGAGAATACCATAGAAGAAATGCTTACCGGAGAAGAAACCCAATCGAAACAATTTCCCAAATTATGCCGCCATTATTATTGAGTAATTTCGAGCAAATTCCAAGATTAGTCTTCCTATTTCCCAAAAAAGCTTCAGTATTTCAACCAATTTCAGAGCAATTTTGAGCAATCTCGAGTAGATTTAGTATAGGAGAAGAGATGCTTACCGAGAAGAAACCCTATTAGAGCAATTTAAGAGCAATTTCGAGCAGATTCAGCTTTAGAAGGAGCAATTTGAGAGCAATTTAGTATAGGAAGAACTGAAGAAAATTTCTCTTGTGTATCGTATATTTTTTAGAAGGGTTAGAATTTGAGGGAATTATACGTATATGGTATTTGACTTTTAGAATTTGGGGGAAAATGTATATGCATAAATTTTCCATTTAGATTTTGGGGGGAAATGTATATGTATGGAGGGAATTCATTATTGACTAAAATTTTTATCAAGACTATTGGACCACACTTGTGAATGTTGTTTTTAGAAGAATAAAATAACACATTTAAAAAGTGTAGTCATATATATACAAAAGTGTTGCTAAATATTTTATAACTTAGCTACAATTGTAAAGCGTAGTCTATAACTCTATAGACCACACTTTAAAAGTGTTGCCAAAATATTTGTGGTCAAAAGCTAAAAACTAAAGCTACGTTTTAAAAACGTGGTAAAAAGTACTTTATACAACACTTTTTAAGCGTTATCCAGATTTAGTGTGGTCTTAGGCCTAAAATGTTGTAGTGGTTGTTTCTTTTCTTCACTTATAGATCCTGCAATAGAGCCAGTGTTGTAAGTTGAATTGAATCAGTCGCATTCTTGGGATGAACTCACTCCAAGTGTGAGTTTTGGTTAAAATCAATCGCATTCTTGGGTCACATTGCGTCAGATAAAGGGATACAGGTTGATACACAAAAGATCAAAGCAGTGAAAAATTGGCCAAGACCTACGACACCTACAGAGATTCGTAGTTTTCTTGGACTGGCAAGTTATTACAGAAGATTTGTGGAAGTTTTTTCCTCGATTGATGAACCGTTAACAAAGTTTACACATAAGGCAGTAAAATTTTAGTGGAATGATGCGTGCGAGAAAAGCTTCCAAAGGTTGAAAGACAAATTAACCTCCACACAAATTTTAGTTCTTCCCGAAGGTACCGAAGGTTATGCAGTGTATTGTGACGCTTCTGGGGTTGGCCTTGGATGTGAATTGATGCAACAAGGTACTATCATAGCACATGCCTCACGAAAGTTGCGGCCAAACGAGAAAAATTATCCCACACATGATCTTGAGTTAGCAGCGGTGGTCTTTGCTTTAAAGATATGGCGTCATTATTTATATGGAGTTCATGTTGATATCTATACGAATCACAAAAGTTTACAATATCTCTTTTAAGCAGAAGGAACTCCATTTGAGGCAGCGAAGGTGGTTAGAGCTCTTAAAAGAATATGATATTGATATTCTTTATCATCCAGGCAAAGCAAATGTAGTAGCTGATGCATTGAGCCGCAAGGCTGTAGAAAGCACTAGTGGCCAGTTGACTGAAAAGCAAGAGATAATCAAAGATCAACATCAACTAGCCAGCTTGGGAGTTTGACTTATTGAATCTCCAGATGAAAGGGTTACTGTACAAAATGCAGCAGAATCTTCATTGATAGCTGAAGTGAAAGAGATGCAGTTTGCGGATTCTATTTTATTATAGCTAAAGGAAAATGTATAGCAGAATTTGGCCAAGGCATTTGATATTACACAAGAAGGGGTACTTCAATGTCATGGGAGATTATGTATACCAGACGTAGATGATTTGAGGACACGAATTATGACAGAGGCGCATCATTCGCGCTATTCTATTCATCGGGGTGGTACTAAAATGTACCATGAATTGAAAGAAGTGTATTGGTGGGGAAATATGAAAAAGAACATTGCAGAGTTTGTCGCTCAATGCCCAAATTGTCAACAAGTGAAAGTAGAGCATCAGAAATTGGGAGGTTACATGCAATGTATCAATCTTCCGGTATGGAAATGGGATATGATTAATATGGATTTCATTACAGTTTTGCCTCGTTCATTGCAGAAGTTTGATTCTATATGGGTTATAGTGGACAGGCTTACCAAGTCAGCGCATTTTCTACCAGTCAAGATGACCTATACAGTTGTGGATTACGCAAGATTATATGTTAAAGAGATAGTGCGGTTGCATGGTATTCCACTTTCCATTATATCAGACAGAGGAGAACAGTTCACAACACACTTTTGGAGATCATTTCAGTAGAGTTTGGGCATACAGGTGAATTTGAGTACGGCTTTCCATCCTCAAACTGATGGACAAGCAGAATGTACTATTCAGACACTTGAAGATATGTTACGAGCTTGTACGTTAGATTTTCAAGGCAGTTGGGGTGACCATTTGCCGCTTATTGAATTTGCGTATAACAATAGCTATCATTCAAGTATTAAAATGGCACCTTATGAAGCCTTGTATGGAAGGAAATGTAGATCACCAATTGGATGGTTTGAAGCGGGTGAAACTGCTTTACTTGGGCCAGATATTGTTCATCAGACTATCGAGAAAGTTAAAGTGATACAACAGCAGTTACAAACGTCTCAAAGTCATCAGAAGTCCTATGCCGATGTTAGAAGAAGAGAGCTTGAATTCGCCATAGGTGATTGGGTATTTTTAACGGTGTCACCAATGAAAGGGGTAATACGGTTTGGAAAGAAAGGGAAATTGAGTCCACGTTACATAGTACCATATGAAATTATTAGAAGATTTGGGAAAGTGGTGTATGAGTTGGCACTACCCCAAGAACTTTCCTCAGTCCATCCGGTATTTCATGTTTCGATGATTTAAAAATGCATAGGAGATCCATCTTGTATTGTTCCTATAGCGGATGTTCAAGTTACGGAGGATCTTACTTAAGAAGAGGTACCCATTGCTATTCTAGATCGACAAGTAAAGAGATTGAGGAATAAAGATGTCGCATCCGTAAAAGTCCTTTGGAGAAATCAACAAGTAGAGGAGATCACATGGGAAGCGAAAGAAATGATGAAATCCAAGTATCCCCATCTATTTAAAATGGATGAAGAAGTTCACAGTGAGGATGTGGACCAATAAAAAGTAAGTATCTAAAAATATTATGTGTATATGTATGCGTACGTTAATATAGAGATGCATTTGTTGTACATAAGACGATGTTGTTAACATTCGAGGACGAATGTTTCTAAGGGGGAAGAATGTAACACCCCGTACTTTTTCTAACCTCATTTGATACCTTGGGGTCATATCTACCTAGGTGTTGAGATTCCATGGGTATGTGTTTTATAGTGTCATTGGTGAAACATTTGATATCGGACCTAATATGTGCTATTAGACCTTCGTAGTAGGTGTTTTGTGATTCCGTGGAGCATTTGTGTAATACCCCGTACACATTCCAACCTCATTTGGTGACTTGGAGTCATGTTTACTTGATGATTAAGATCACTAAGTAAGTATTTTGTAGTGTTTTGATAATGTATTGGATGATATGCAAGTATTGAAGAAGTGGCCGAAAAATTCAGCAAGTTGTTGAAACTTGCGCCACTCCCTGTTTCAGGGGGTGTGGCGCAAGCCACTTGATTTATAGGGGGTTCATTTCTTGCGCCACTTCCTTGCTTTGTAGCAGTGGCGCAAGGCACAAAAAATGTGCCCTTCCGGGCTTGTTTCGCAACGCAATTCTACGTCGATTCTTATATGGCTTCTTTTGGTTCTTTAGAGTTCTTTGAACATTGTTAAAGCTTCAAATACTTCAATAAACTCCTACATACTCCTACATGATCAAATCACGAAACATAAATAGTTATCCAAAATATTCAATGAAGCCATGGGCGACTAGACTTCCTATTTTTGCGATTGAGACTACGAATGAGAATCTCGTAAGAGAATATTGTTGTGATATTATGGAATTAATTAAACACGAGATATATGATGGATAATGTATGAAGATTGGTGGGCTAAGTTGAAAGGTATTATTGGACCCAATTTAAGGCCCGGCCCAAAAGTGGAAGAAATACATGGCCCAAATGGGTCAAATGACCCATTCTTCCATTTGACCTTCTAGATATAACATTTAATGCCATAGAGTGGATAAGGATGGATTGGAGGGCCTATATAAAGGGCAAAAAAACTGATTTTTGGTCATTTGGAAATCTCATGCCTTTTTGATATTTCTTAAACATTTTTATCTTAAAACCCTAAGAACCTTAAGTCAACTTTTGGAGAAGATCATCATTTTTCAAGCTTGGGTAAGTGTTTATTATTATGGTTTAACATATTATATGCATGGGAGATTATGTATATCATGTTGGTTATGCTTGGAAATGGTGGACATGGTACTTTGTGTTTTTATATAAGATTTGTGATCCATGAGATTCAAGCTTGAATTATGACTTGTGACTTTGATGGAAGAGCATGGTATGGATAAAATATGAACATGTATGGTGTGATTTTGTTATTTTATTTTTATAAAAGTGTAAATTGTGGGATTTTGGCCGATATGTGCTATGAGGTGTACTAAGGTAATTTGATGGATTATTTGTGATGTGGTGTGGATAAGAAAGTGTAAAGGAGAAGTGTTCTGCTGAAATGTATTGATTATCATGTATTTGTCAATGTAAGGAATATTGTGGGATTTTTGGAATAGTAATTTCATCAATAGTTTTGTCAAGGGGAAATGGCTTGTTTAAAGACAAACATGTAACTCATTGATGTTATATGCATTTGTAAAGTAGTTGATGGTTAATGTGAATCCCGTTATATATTTGTGTTGTAGAGTGACACATAAAGAAGGAGCTGGACTATTCTATGCACCTCTAGGATTGTATATTCGTATTGAGAATACAAGGTATGTAAGGTTACTCTGTCCGTATCTTTCTGCGGCAAATAGTATGCACATTGACATTACGTTTGCCCCAACCCAAAATGTGCTAAGGTATCCTATATCTGGTTATCAATGATCCTTATAATATATTTTCTACTCATTGATCAATTGTGAATCTCATGTCTCATATTCATGAATAATGTTCCAAAAGCCCAACAATGTTATGTTCCAAAGTTCCAATAGTGGTTATACTCATGTATCTTGTTCATTGATTATTGTCTAATGGTTCCAATGGTGTTATGTTTCCGATAAGGCTATGTTTCCAACAATGTTTATTCACATGTCCCTCACTCATTGGTTAATAATCCAAAGCTTAAAGTAAAGTTACAACAATCATTGTATCAATCTCAAAGTAATAAACAAAGTAATGCATATGTGGTCAATGATCAAGTATGGGTGACAGCTTTGTGGGAAAAATGCCTAGCTCAAGCCGATCCCGAGGTTGTTGGATCAGGGGGCAGTCCTAGGGGCATAAGCCTAGCTCGGACAGATCCTAACAAGGGGCAGCTCTAGGGGTAAAAACCTAGCTCGAGCCGAACCTGAAATGTTGTATGGGTGGCAGCTCTAGAGGTACTAACCTAGCTCGAGCCGATCCCGATATATACATTGATTCATAGGGTTGCAGCTCTAGGGGCATAAGCCTAGCTCGAGCCGATCCCAACATAACGCTATGTTATGTTTAAAAACCATTGTTCAGTCGGGGCCCGGGTATCACAGGTCAAAGGCAAAGATGAATAATCATGGAAGTAAAGATACAAAGAATGTAATGAAAGTAACATACATGGTTTCCAAAGTACAAAATAGTGACTCATCTACATTGTGACTTATCTATATTGGTTATGCATTTGAACTTGAGTTCTTGACATATTTTCATATCTTACAAGTTTCATATGGACTTACATACTCAGTACATTCTTCGTACTGACCCCTCTTGGGGAATTTACCTTACTTGCTGCAGGCGCATGTACTAGTAAGCCTCCACAGTAGGTTGCCAGTGTTGCAGATCTTTGGTGAGCTCCAGTTAGTTCGGGGCTTCTCCGAGTCACAGTTGTACATATGTTTTGGTGTTTTACATGTTGTATAAAGCAGGGACTTGTCCCGACTTTTAATTCATTTTTGTCAATGCATTTGTTAGAGGCTTTTGTAGACGGATGTGGGTGTATAAATGTAAAAGGAATATGTCGTTCTTGACTTGGTGGCCTCAACGGCCAAGTTTCGCATATGTATATGTATATATCATGTTCCATGAATTCCATTGTAGGTATCTTAAGCCATTATGTGATTATGGGTTTCTTATGGCATGCATACGATTGAATAGAGACAAAGCTTGGTTCTCTCGAGCCTTGTCGACTACGAGTGCCAATCCGTCCTGATGGGATTTGGGGCGTGATAATACATGTGTAGTTAAATAAGAAACCAAGTTCTATTATTGGTCCATCCAACCTATGTATGTCTCATTTAGTGATTTTGTTGTCTAAGAAACACCGATTACCCATCCGAGTATGGAATACACATGTTAGGAGGGAATACATCCGAGTATGGAATACATATAATTTAGTAGGGAATACACGTGTTGTAATATTTGAAACCAAGTTAAATTTTTTTTTCTATCCAACCTATATATGACTAATTTAGTGATTTAGTAGTCAAAGAGATACCGATAGTCCATCCCAGTATTGAATGCCTAGATGTTAGCAGGCAATACACGTGTAGAAAAGTAGAAAACTATGTTCTATTAATGGTCTATCCAACCTATGTATATCTTGTTTAGTGATTTAGTAGTCCAAAAAACATCGATAATCCATCTGTGAATGGAATACATTAATACTAGGAAGTAATGCATGTGTAGTAATGAAAGAAACCATGCTTTATTATTGGTCTATCCAACCTGGGTATGTCTCATTTAGTGAATTAGTAGTCAAAGAAATACCGATAATCCATCCAAGATTGAATACATTGATGTTTGTAGGTAATACACGTGTAGTAATGTAAGAAACAAAGTTCTCTAATTGGTTCATCCAACCTACGTATGTCTAGTTTAATGATTTCGTAGTCAATGAAACACCGATAATCCATTTGTTTATAGAATGCACAGATGTTATGAGGTAATACACGTGTAGTAAAATAAGAAACTAAGTTTTATTATGTCATTCCTCAAATCCCATTGGGGCGGACATGGCACTCGAAGCCGTTAAGGCCCGAGAGAACCATTCTATACGTTCACATATTTGTCGTCAATGGGATAGCATTCAATCACTTATGGTTACAACATATCAATAATAGAAATCTAATAAGAATATTTATATAAACATGAGACATGGACGTTGGAGCCATATGGTCAAAAAAGTACAACGTTCCTTCCTTGAGATACCACCCATGCTATAATAATAGAGATCGACATTCATGAGGATGTTCCTCTCATCCCATGAGATACCACCCATTCTCAACATTAACCATTACACAATTACTCACATTACTTCATTCTTTAGATATAAGAGTGATACATTGATAAAAAGTGCTACTAACTCTGAAATGAGATACCCTAAACCATTTAGAGGAAGGAGACACTGTACAACCCTTTGGGGATAGGACAAGTGTTATGATAATATGAACAATAGATGCTGCAGAAGAATGAGGAAAAGAATAACCTTACATACCTTATCTTCCCAACACGTAACTACAATGATTCAGCTCCTTCCTTATGTGTTACTCTACAATACAAGTACATAATGGAGCGAACATTAACGGCTAGCTACATTATAAGTTCACAAGACGGTAAGTAGGTGCTTAATGGAAAGTAGAAACCGTCCAACCTACAAAATACATTGTGCATCACTCCCCCCTTCATTATACTACCAAATAACATTATTCCACCACATTACACTATAACTTACTGCTTTTACAAAACAACAACACCAAATCAGTCCACACACCACCAAAACAGTCCTCAAACCAACATAAACGTTACAAACCGGTAGGATTACCTATCTAGTTTATCCTTTACATTTCCACTCCAACGAAACTCCATATATTCAACCCATAAGGTCACAATACTTCCTTCCACATTAGAATACCAAAATCATTCCACAACAGTTCTAAAATTCAGTTTAACATAACAAAAGAGTATTCTCTTTTCACTACAACAAACGTTCCATTTACCAACACATATAAACATTCCCATTAAGCCATACATAAAAGGAACGATTTAGGGGAAGAAACACACTTTAATATACTGAAATTTCATCATTATAACTTAATTTCTTCAACACCCTAATCCCCTATACAAGTCCAAGCCACAAGGAAGACAAATGCATCAAAACTAACACAAGTGGACTACCAACTAATTAAGGGACTGCCCTATACATTTTAAACATAACCAACCTGATTTACACACTTTATTATACATATATTACATTAATATATAAGGTTAAACACTTACCAAGGCTTTCAAAGTGGAGGATTCACCCAAGAAGCCTAGGGAATTTTGGGGCGGCTGATTGGGTTTTGAGAGAGGAGAGAGTGTTTTAATTTTCTGTTTTTGGAAAATGAAGTGAATGGATAAATGAGCTGGATTTCAGATCTTTATACTCACTATTATACACCTCTTTTATCTCATTATTATCCCATTTTTTGGTCAAAAATAGTCCAAGTAGGTGATGCACCTACTTGGCTATACAAGCTGTCCAAAACAGTCCACTTTCTCACTTTATTTCTACTCGGATCATGTCTTGTTGGGACTAAATTAATAGTAGGTGTTGGGATGGTCCTCTTTCCATTTTTATGTACTTACTTTGGGCATCAATTGAGTCCATTAACTTATATCCAAATGCATCCAAATAGTTTAATTAGGTGATACACCTACTATCTTAATTAAGTCACGGAAGCACCTCGTTTATGTTCTCCCCTTTTTCCAACGTCTTAATCCTTCTACCTTAATCCACCACTTAACTTTAACTTTACACTCAATTATGTCCTCATTATATCAAGTTTAAATACTTTTATCCATGCTAGGTTGATCATATAAATTTTGAAATTGTACGGGGTGTTACATATTATTGGTCCATCCAATCTATGTATGTCTCATTTAACGATTTTGTAGTCTAAGAAACACCGATTATCCATCCGCATATGGAATAAACAGATGTTAGGAGGGAATATATCCGAGTATGGAATACATAAAATTGAGTATGGAATACACGTGTTGTAATGTTTGAAACCAAGTTAAATTATTTGTCTAGCCAACCTATATATGACTAATTTAGTGATTTAGTAGTCAAAGAGACACCGATAGTCCATCCTAGTATGGAATGCCTAGATGTTAGCAGGCAATAAACATGTAGTAATGTAAGAAACCATGTTTTATTATTGGTCTCTCCAACCTATGTATTTCTCGTTTAGTGATTATGTAGTCAAAGAAACACCGATAACACATCCGAGTATGAAATACATTGATGTTAGTAGGTAATACACGTGTAGTAATGTAAGAAACCAAGTTTTATTATGGGTTTATCCAACCTACGCATGCCTAGTTTAATGATTTAGTAGTCAAAGAAACACCATATTCCATTTGACTATGGAATGTACAGATGTTACGAGGTAATACACATGTAGTTAAATAAGAAACCAAGTTCTAATATTGGTCCATCCAACCAATGTATCTCTCATTTACTGATTTTGTTGTCCAAGAAACACCGATTACCCATCAGAGTATGGAATAAACAGATGTTAGGAAGGAATACATCCGAGTATGGAATACATATAATTTAGTAGGGAATACACGTGTTGTAATATTGAAACCAAGCTATATTTTTTTTCTATTCAACCTATATATGACTAATTTAGTGATTTAGTAATCAAAGAGATACCAATAGTCTATCCCAGTATAGAATGCCTAGATGTTAGCAGGCAATACACGTGTAGAAAGGTAGAAAACTATGTTCTATATTGGTCTATCCAACCTATGTATATCTTGTTTAGTGATTTAGTAGTCCAAAAAACACCGATAATCCATTAGAGAATGGAATACATTAATTTTACGAAGTATTGCATGTGTAGTAATGAAAGAACCCATGTTTTATTATTGGTCTATCCAACCTATATATGTCTCGTTTAGTGATTTAGTAGTCAAAGAAACACCGATAATCCATCCGAGTATGGAATACATGGATGTTTGTAGGTAATACATGTATAGTAATATAAGAAACCAAGGTTTATTATTGGTTCATCCAACCTACGTATGTCAAGTTTAATGATTTAGTTGTCAAAGAAACACCGATAATCCATTTGAGAATGCAATTCACAGATGTTACGAGGTAATACACGTGTAGTTAAATAAGAAACCAAGTTCTATTATTGGTCCATCCAACCTATGTATGTCTCATTTAGTGATTTTGTAGTCCAAGAAACACCAATTACCCATCCGAGAATGGAATACACATATGTTAGAAGGGAATACATACGAGTATGGAATATATATAATTTAGTGGGGAATACACGTGTTGTAATATTTGAAACCAAGTTAAAAAAATTTTCTATCCAACCTATATATGACTAATTTAGTGATTTTGTAGTCAAAGATAAACCGATAGTGCATCCCCGTATGGAATGCCTAGATGTTATCAGGCAATACATGTGTAGTAAGGTAGAAAACTAAGTTCTAATATTGGTCTATCCAACCCATGTATATCTTTTTTAGTGATTTAGTAGTCAAAAAAACACCGATAATCCATTAGAGAATGGAATACATTAATAGTAGGAGGTAATGCACGTGTAGTAATGAAAGAAACCAAGTTTTATTATTGGTCTATCCAACCTATGTATGTCTCGTTTAGTGATTTAGTAGTCAAAGAAACACCGATAATCCACCCGAGTATGGAATACATTGATGTTTGTAGGTAATACACGTGTAGTAATGTAAGAAACCAAGTTGTATTATTGGTTCATCAGACCTATGTATGTCTAGTTTAATGATTTAGTTGACAACGAAACACCAATAATCCATCTGAGTATGGAATGCACAGATGTTACGAGGTAATACAGGTGTAGTTAAATAAGAAACCAAGTTCTATTTTTGGTCCATCCAACCTATGTATGTCTCATTTAGTGATTTTGTAGTCCAAGAAACACCGATTACCCATCCGAGTATGTAATACACAGATGTTAGGAGGGAATACATCCGTGTATGGAATATATATAATTTAGTAGGGAATACACGTGTTGAAATATTTGAAACCAAGTTAAAAATAATTTCTATCCAACCTATATATGACTAATTTAGTGATTTAGTAGTCAAAGAGACACCGATAGTCCATCCCAGTATGGAATGCCTAGATGTTAGCAGACAATACACGTGCAATAAGGTAGAATACTTTGTTCTATTATTGGTCTATCCAACCTATGTATAACTTTTTTATTGATTTAGTAGGGGAATACACGTGTTGTAATATTTGAAACCAAGTTAAATTTTTTTCTATCCAACCTATATATGACTAATTTAGTGATTTTGTAGTCAAAGATAAACTGATAGTGCATCCCCGTATGGAATTCATAGATGTTATCAAGCAATACATGTGTAGTAAGGTAGAAAACTAAGTTCTAATATTGGTCTATCCAACCCATGTATATCTTTTTTAGTGATTTAGTAGTCAAAAAAACATCGATAATCCATTAGAGAATGGAATACATTAATAGTAGGAGGTAATGCACGTGTAGTAATGAAAGAAACCAAGTTTTATTATTGGTCTATCCAACCTATGTATGTCTCGTTTAGTGATTTAGTAGTCAAAGAAACACCGATAATCCACTCGAGTATGGAATACATTGATGTTTGTAGGTAATACACGTGTAGTAATGTAAGAAACCAAGTTGTATTATTGGTTCATCAAACCTATGTATGTCTAGTTTAATGATTTAGTTGACAACGAAACACCGATAATCCATCTGAGTATGGAATGCACAGATGTTACGAGGTAATACAGGTGTAGTTAAATAAGAAACCAAGTTGTATTTTTGGTCCATCCAACCTATGTATGTCTCATTTAGTGATTTTGTTGTGCAAGAAACACTAATTACCCATCCGAGTATAGAATACACAGATGTTAGGAGGGAATAAATTCAAGTATGGAATATATATAATTTAGTGGGGAATACAAGTGTTGTAATATTTGAAACCAAGTTAAATTTTTTTTCTATCCAACCTATATATGACTAATTTAGTGATTTAGTAGTCAAAGAGACACCGATAGTCCATCCTAGTATGGAATGCCTAGATGTTAGCTGACAATACACGTGCAATAAGGTAGAATACTTTGTTCTATTATTGGTCTATCCAACCTATGTATAACTTTTTTAGTGATTTAGTAGGGGAATACACGTGTTGTAATAGTTGAAACCAAGTTAAATTTTTTTACTATCCAACCTATATATGACTAATTTAGTGATTTTGTAGTCAAAGATAAACCGATAGTGCATCCCCGTATGGAATCCCTAGATGTTATCAAGCAATACATGTGTAGTAAGGTAGAAAACTAAGTTCTAATATTGGTCTATCCAACCCATGTATATATTTTTTAGTGACTTAGTAGTCAAAAAAACACCGATAATCCATTAGAGAATGGAATACATTAATAGTAGGATGTAATGCATGTGTAGTGATAAAAGAAACCAAGTTTTATTATTGGTCTATCCAACCTATGTATAACTTTTTTAGAGATTTCGTAGTCCAAAAAACACCGATAATCCATCTGAGAATGGAACACATTAATGCTAGGAAGTAATGCACGTGTAGTAATGAAAGAAACCACATTTTATTATTGGTCTATACAGCCTATGTATGTCTCGTTTAGTCATTTACCTTTAGCAGTCAAAGAAACACCGATAATCCATCAGAGTATGGAATACACTGACGTTTGTAAGTAATACATGTGTAGTAATGTAAGAAACCAAGTTGTATTATTGGTTCATCCAACCTACGTATGTCTAGTTTAATGATTTAGTAATCAATGAAACATCGATAATCCATCTGAGTATGGAATGAACAGATGTTATGAGGTAATGCACGTGTAGTTAAATAAGAAACCAAGTTATATTATTCGTCCATAATGTCTCATTTAGTGATTTTTTTATGCAAGAAAACTAATTACCCATCCGAGTATGGAATACCTAGATGTTAGGAGTGAATAAATCCGAGTATGGAATATATATAATTTAGTGGGGAATACAAGTGTTGTAATATTTGAAACCAAGTTAAATTTTTTTTCTATCCAACCTATATATGACTAATTTAGTGATTTAGTAGTCAAAGAGACACTGATAGTCCATCCCAGTATGGAATGCCTAGATGTTAGTAGACAATACACATGTAATAAGGTAGAATACTTTGTCCTATTATTGGTCTATCCAACCTATGTATAACTTTTTTAGTGATTTAGTAGTCCAAAAACACTGATAATCCATCTGAGAATAGAACACATTAATTCTAGGAAGTGATGCACGTGTAGTAATGAAAGAAACCACGTTTCATTATTGGTCTATCCAACCTATGTATGTCTCGTTTAGTCATATACCTTTAGCAGTCAAAGAAACACCGATAATCCATCCGAGTATGGAATACACTGACGTTTGTAGGTAATACACGTGTAGTAATGTAAGAAACCAAGTTGTATTATTGGTTCATCCAACCTACGTATGTCTAGTTTAATGATTTAGTATTCAACGAAACACCGATAATCCATTTGAGTATGGAATTCACAGATGTTACGAGGTAATGCACGTGTAGTTAAATATGAAACCAAGTTATATTATTCGTCCATCTAACCTACGTATGCCTCATTTAGTGATTTTGTTGTGCAAGAAACACTAATTACCCATCCTAGTATGGAATACACAGATGTTAGGAGGGAATAAATTCAAGTATGGAATATATATAATTTAGTGGGGAATACAAGTGTTGTAATATTTGAAACCAAGTTAAATTTTTTTTCTATCCAACCTATATATGACTAATTTAGTGATTTAGTAGTCAAAGAGACACCGATAATCCATCCCAGTATGGAATGCCTGAATGTTAGCAGGCAATACATGTGTAGTAAGGTAGAAAACTATGTTCTATTATTGGTCTATCAACCTTTGTATATCTTTTTTAGTGATTTAATAGTCCTTAAAACAACAATAATCCATCTGAGAATGGATTACATTAATGCTAGAAAGTAATGCACGTGCTGTAATGAAAGAAATCATGTTTTATTATTGGCCTATCCAACCTATGTATGTCTCGTTTAGTGATTTAGTAGTCAAAGAAACACCAATAATCCATCCGAGTATGGAATACATTGATGTTTGTAGGTAATACACGTGTAGTAATGGAAGAAACAAAGTTCTATTATTGGTTCATCCAACCGACGTATGTCTAGGTTAATGATTTAGTAGTCAATGAAACACCAATAATCCATTTATGTATGGAATGCACCGATGTTATAAGGTAATACAAGTGCAGTAAAATAAGAAACGAAGTTCTATTATTGGTCCATCCAACCTATGTATGTCTCATTTAACGATTTTGTAGTCCAAGAAACATCGATTATCCATCTACGTATGGAATACACAGATGATAGAAGGGAATATATCTGAGTATGGAATACATAGAATTTTGTAGGGAATACACGTGTTGTAATGTTTGAAACCAGGTTAAATTATTTGTCTATCAAACCTATATATGACTAATTTAGTGATTTAGTAGTCAAAGAGACACCGAGAATATGGTAGGGAATACACGTGTTGTAATGTTTGAAACTAGGTTAAATTATTTGTCTATCCAACCTATATATGACTAATTTAGTAGTCAAAGAGACACCGATAATCCATCCCTGTATGGAATACCTAGATGTTATTAGGCAATACACGTGTAGTAAGGTAGAAAACTAAGTTCTAATATTGGTCTTTCCAACCTATGTATATCTTTTTTAGTGATTTAGTAGTCAAAAAATGTCACGCCTCAAGTCCCATTGAGGCGTACTGGCACCCGAAGCCGTTAAGGCCCGAGAGAACCAACCTACGTTCGAGTACATTCGTATGTATGTCATCAAGTGAATAAAAATTCTTCCACATGTAAATAGAATGTATTGGTGATACAAATTATGTATACACGTTCAAAATAGATACGAGACTTGGCCGTTGGGGCCACAATGTCAAAAGGCAAGATACTTCTAAGTTTGACTTTACCATGGTCTACAAAGCCTCTAAACGATGTACATAACCAAAACTAAGGTCGGTACAAGTCCCCGCCTTATACCACTACTGTACAGTACCAAAAAGATTTACAAGGACTCGGAAAGCCCCGAAGTAACTTAGATCTCACCAACAATCTATGGATGACCCGTATCCTACTGTAGAGGTTTACTAGAACCTGTGCCTGCAAAAAATAAGGTAAGTCCCCCAAGGGACGTCAGTACGAAAGAATGTACTGAGTATGTAAGGCTATAAGAAACTACATGAGATATAGGAACTCAAATGGAATCAAATACAAGTGGATAGATAATACTGATATACCACCTTTACTATAATCATGGAACCGTATACATCACATTCATTACTTCCTTTTTTATTTCTTTACTTTTCTTGTTTTTATAAGGCATGCCATACATATACCCAACTGATCAGTGGTAACATAATCTAGGATCGTCTCTATGCTGGGCTATAAGCCCCCTCGAGCTGCCACCCATACATAACCATATTGAGTTGCTTACTTTATTTAATCTTTGAAGTTGTTATGGTGATGGTTATAACATTATGGATCCTTTTTGGAAAAACAAAAGAGAACATCTGAAATTTGATAGTAAATATGTATTGAGGTACTTTAGAACATTCCGGAGCGGAAATAAGGTCATTAGCTAGGTGGACAATATATGATGCCAAAAGATACGGAAAAGAGTAACCTTGCATACATTATCTTCTCACTACGTGGCTAAAATGATTCAACTCATTCCTTATGTGTTACTCTACAACACAAGTACGTAATGGAGCTAACATTAAAAGCTAATTATATTTCAAGTTTACAAAAAGGCAATTAGTTACTTAACGGGAAGTAAAAACTGCCCAACCTCCTAAGCACATGGTGCATATCTCCCCCCTTATTTATACTGCCATAAAACCTTATTACAACCCCTTACATTATAACTTACTGCCTTACCAAGACAACACCACAAAAACAGTCCACAAACCAACATAAACGTTACAAACCGGTAGGATTACCTACCTAGTGTATCCTTTACATTTCCACTCCAAAGAAACTCCATATATTCACCCCATAAGGTCACCATACTTCCTTCCACAGTAACATACCAAAAACAGTCCACAACAGTTCCAAAATTCAGTTTCAAATAACAAGAGAGTATTCTCTTTTCACTACAACAAACGTTCCATTTACCAACACATATAAACATTTCCATCAAGCCATACAAAAAAGGAACGATTTAGGGGAAGAACCACGGTTTAATATACTGAAATTTAATCCTCCTAACTTAATTTCTTCAACACCTTAAGCTCCTATACAATTCCAAACCACAAGGAAGACAAATTCATTAAAACTAACACAAGTGGACTGCCAACTAATTAAGGGACTGCCCTATACAGTTTAAACATAACCAACCTGACTTCCACACTTTATTATACATATATTACATTAATATACAAGGTTAAACACTTACCAAGGCCTGCAAAGTGGAGGATTCACCCAAGAACCCTGGGGAAATTTAGGGCGGCTGTTTGGGATTTGAGAGAAGAGAGAGTGTTTTTAATTTTCTGGACAGTTTTTCAGCAATGAAATAAATGGAAAATGGAGCTGAAATGAGACCTATATACTCCCTATTTAACCGCCTCTTTTGTTCCATTCTTATCCAATTGTTGGTCAAAAATAGTCCAAGTAGGTGATTCACCTACTTGGCTATATAAGCTGTCCAAAACAGTCCACTTACTTGGGCTAATTCTAGTTGGATCACATCATGTTGGGCCTTAGTTATATTTAGGTGTTGGGCTGGTCATCTTCCCTATTTTATGTACTTAGTTTAGACCTCATTTAAGTCCATTAACATAGGTCCAAATACAGCCCAATAGGTTAAGTAGGTGATACACCTACTATCTTAATTAAGTCACGGAAGCACCTCACTTATGTTATCCCTGTTTTCCAACGTCTTAATACTTCTACCTTAATTCACCACTTAACTTTAATTTTATGCTTAAGTACATCCTTATTCTCTCAATTTTAAATACTTTTACCCTTGTTAGGTTGATCGCACAAGTTTCGAAAATGTACGAGGTATTGTACTTGAATCAAAGAACTAGTTAGTCCATCACCTATTGCCACAAGCCCGTACCATTTTCCATATAAGTAAGAGTAGTTTCAATATAATACGGGGTGTTACATCCTTCCCCCCTTAAGAACATTCGTCCTCGAATGTTAGTACCATCACTACACAGCTTAAACAAGTTCAAGCCTAAATTTAATCTTTATGCTATCACTTAATACTTATATATACTTACTTGTTATTGCTCCAATTCCACATCTTGAACTTTCTCTTCAGTTTAAAATAATTGTGGGTACTTAGACTTCGTCATTTCCTCGGCTTCCCATGTGATTTCTTCTACTTGTTGATTTCTCCAAATACCTTTACGGAAGCTACTTCTTTATTTCCTAACTTTTTAACTTGTCTATCCAGAATAGCAATAGGTACTTCTTTATAGGTGAGATCTACCTATATATCTTCAGTAGGAGTAATATGAGATGGATCTCCTATACACTTTCGAAGCATTGAGACGTGAAACACTAGATGAACTGTGGAGAGTTCTTGGGGTAGTTCACACTCATACGCGACTTGGCCAAATCTTCGAATAATCATATATGGTCCTATGTAACGTGGACTTAACTTTCCCTTTTTCCCAAATCTCATTACCTCTTACATAGGTGACACTTTCAAAAATACCCAATCACCGATAGCAAATTCTAACCCTCTTCTTCTAACATCGGCATATGATTTGTGTCGACTTTGAGCTGTTCCTAACCGCTGTTGTATCACCTTAACCTTTTCTATGGCTTGATGAATAAGGTCTGGTCCAAATAAAACAGTCTCACCCACTTCAAACCACCCAATCGGTTACCTACACTTTCTCCCGTATAAAGCTTCATAAGGGGCCATCTTGATGCTTAAATGATAGTTATTATAGTAGGCAAACTCAATAAGAGGTAAATGATCATCCCAACTACCATTAAAGTCTAATACACAAGCTCGCAGCATATCTTTAAGTGTCTGTATGGTGCGTTCTGCCTGTCCATCTGTTTGTGGGTGAAAAGTTGTACTTAAATTCACTTGTGTACCCAAACTTCTCTGAAAAGACTTCCAAAAGTTTGCAGTAAATTGAGCTCCTTTATCAGATATAATAGAAATTGGAACTCCATGTAGTAGAACTATTTCTTTAATATACAATCTCGCATACTTTTCAGCTGTATAAGTAGTCTTAACTGGCAAGAAGTGTGCTGACTTGGTAAGTCTGTCAACTATCACCCATATTGAATCAAACTTCCAAAGTGTATGAGGCAAACCGGTGATAAAATCCATGCTAATCATGTCCTACTTCCAAACTGGAAGATCTATACATTGCATATGACCTCCAGGCTTCTGATGCTCTACTTTCACTCATTGACAATTTGGACATTGGGCTACAAATTCAGCAATGTCCTTTTTCATGTCACCCCACCAATATACTCCTTTCAGATCATGGTACATTTTAGTTGATCCCACATGAATAGAATACCTGGAATGATGTGCCTCTTCCATAATCCTTCTCCTTAGCTCATCTACCTTAGGTACACATAGTCTGTTTGGGCACTGAAGTACTCCTTCTTGCGTAAGCTCAAATGCCTTTGTCATACCTTGCTGTACATTTTCCTTAAGCTGTGATAGAATAGGATCTGCTTACTGCTTTTCTTTCACTTCAGCTACTAATGAGGATTCGGCCGCATTTTGCATAACAACTCCTTCATCTGGAGTTTCAAGAAGGCGAACCCCTAAGCTAGTTAATTGATGTAGATCCTTGATTAACCCTTGTCTTTCTATAAGCTGGCCATAAGTGTTCCCAATTGCCTCACGACTTAATGCATCAGCTACCACATTTACCTTCCCTGGATGATATAAAATATCAATGTCATAATCTTTTAATAGTTCAAGCCACCTCCACTGCCTCAGATTTAGGTCCTTCAGCTTAAAGATATATTACAAACTATTATGGTCGGTATATATGTCAACATGAACCCCATACAAATAGTGGTGTCATATCTTTAAAGCAAATACCACTGCTGCTAACTCAAGATCATGTGTTGGATAATTTTTTTCATGTGGCCTCAATTGTCTTGAGGCATAAGCTATCACTTTACCATGTTGCATCAATACACATCCCAAGCCAAGTCCTGAAGCATCACAATACACTGCATACCCTTCTGCCCCTTCTGGAAGTACCAATATGGGTGTAGAGGTCAGCTTATTCTTCAGATCTTGGAAACTCTTCTCACATGCATCATTCCATTGAAACTTGGTTGCCTTGTGTGTTAGCTTTGTTAAAGGTGAAGCAATAGAAGAAAATCCTTCAACAAACCTTCTATAATAACCTGCCAACCCGAGGAAACTACGAATCTCTGTAGGCGTTGTAGGTCTTGGCCAGTTTTGCACTGCTTCTATATTTTGAGTATCAACCCTTATTCCTTCATCAAATACAATATGACCCAAGAAAGCTACAGATTTTAACCAAAATTCACATTTAGAGAACTTTGCATATAACTCATGATCATAAAGAATCTGCAACACCTGTCATAATTGACTAGCATGGTCCTCTTTTGATCTTGAATAGACAAGAATCTCATCTATAAACACTATCACAAACACGTCTAAAAATGGCTTGAACACCCTATTCATCATATCTATAAAAGTTGCTGGTGCATTTGTTAGCCCGAAAGACATAACCAAAAACTCATAATGACTGTACCATGTTCGAAAAGCTGTCTTAGGTATATCTCTCTCTCTGACCTTTACTTGATGGTAACCCGACCTCAAGTCAATCTTTGAGAAATATTTAGCACCTTGTAATTGGTCAAACAAATCGTAAATTCTAGGGAGCGGATATTTGTTCTTAATTGTTACCTTATTCAGTTGTCGATAATCAATACACATTCTTAATGTGCCATCTTTCTTGCGTACAAATAACACTAGTGCACCCCAAGGGGACATACTAGGCTTTATGAATCCCTTTTCTAGCAAGTCTTTTAATTGCTCTTTTAACTCCCGTAATTCTGCTGGGGCCATTCTATATGGAGGAATAGAGATAGGTTGAGTATCTGGAATAACATAAATACCAAACTCTACTTCTCATTCTGGAGGTAACCCTGAGAGATCTTCAGGAAACACATCAAGGAATTCATTTACCACTGGAATAGATTGAAGAGTCAGTGGTTCCACATCTGTATCTTTTACCCTTACTAGGTGATATATTGTATCACCCCATACCTTCCTAACCCTACTTTACGATGTTGAGCAATGCTTACTTAGGAATCGAGAGCCATACATACGTCTTTTGTAATGCTATAGATGAGATACTTGACTTTTGGCCTTGTAAATGTGATTAAACCTTCATAAGAAGTGTTTTATGATTTTCGTGGAACATTTGTGGGGTTCAAAAAGAGGCTAAGAGGACCCCTAAACAAAGTACATTAAGGTTAAGAAGTAAGTTAAAGAATAGGACTTGAAGTATCTAACCAAACCCGCGAAGAAAAGTCGAAAAATGAATTTTTCAAAAAAACTAAGTTTGGGGCACGTTTGGGACCATGCCACGCCGCTATGGGCTAAAATTTTTAGTCTATAGGAAGCAAGTTGGTGCGCCCAAGGGCGTGCCACACTGGTTTTTCCACTTTTTCGAAAGTTGGAAATTTCTAAGTCCCAAGGGTATCCGGGGTCGTAAAGAGACGATTTTTGCCACATTTATTCTACAACCACGAGTATATACATAAAATGAATGACATATTATATTAGTATGATAAAATTACACGAGAACGAATTTGGAGTCAAAATGATAGTTTTGCCCTTAAGGAAAATAAGTCAAACGTGGCTAGAATCACTTGTTTTTGGAATTGAAGCTACGGATATGAGTAGCATGAGTGGGAATATTATTGTAATATGTATAAGACGACTTAAACATGAGAAATTATTGATTTTATTGGGTTAAGTGATTTGGGCTCAATAAAAGCCCAAAATAAGGCAAAATACATGGGTCACATGATCCAATCTTCTATTGACTAAGTCAAATGAAACATTAAATGCCAAGGATGACTAAGGATGGACACAAGGACTATAAATAGACCCAAAAATCAGATTTTATTAAATTGTAACTCTCATATTTTTCTTTCTCCAACATTCTCTCAAACCCTAAAGATCTCAAAGGCAACTTTGGAGCAAGATCATCACTTTTCAAGCTTAGGTAAGTGATTATTGTTATGGATTAATATATTATATGCATGAAAGAGTATATAAATCATGTTGGTTGTTCTTGGAAATGTTGGACATGATACTTGGTGTTTTTGTATAAGATTTGTGATCCATGGGACTCAAGCTTGAATTATGACTTGTGCCTTTGATGAAAGATCATGGTATGGATAAAATATGAACGTGTATGGTGTTAGTTTGTTATTAAACTTGTTATATTTATATAAGTGTAAATTGTGGGATTTTGGCCGATATGTACTATGAAGTGTATTAAGGTGAATTGATGGACTATTTGTAATGTGGTGTGGATAAGGAAGTGCAAAGGAGAAGTGTTGTGGTGCAATGTATTGATTATCATGTATTGGTCAATGTTGGGAATATTGGGGAATTTTTGTAATAATAATTTTATCAATGGTTTTGTCAAGGGGAAATGACATGTTTAAAGGCAAACATGTAACTCGTTGACATTGTATGCATTTGTAAAGTAGTTGGTGGTTAATGTCAATTTCGTTATGTATTTGTGATGTAGAGTGACACATAAAGAAGGAGCAGGACTGTTGTGTGCACGTCTAAGGTTGTTTATTCTTATTGAGAGTACAAGGTATGTAAGGTTACTCTGTCCGTATCTTTCTGCGACAAATAGTATGCATATTGACATTACGTTTGTTCCATCACGAAATATGTTAAGGTATATCATATCCGGTTATCAGTGGTCATTGTCATATATTTCCTACTCATTGATTATTGGTGAATCTCATGTTTCATATTCAAGAATAAGGTCCCAAAAGCTCAAAAATGTTATGTTCCAAAGTTCCAATAGTGGTTATACTTATATATCTTGTTCATTGATTATTGTCTAATGGTTATATTAGTGATATGCTTCCTACAATGCTTATTCATGTGTTTCTCATTTATTGGTTAATGATCCAAAGCTTCATATCAAGTTGTGAATATCATGGTATCAATCTCAAAGTAATAAACAAAGTAATGCATATGTGGTCAATGATCAAGTAAGGGTGGCAGCTTTGGGGGCCAAATGCCTAGCCCAAGTCGATCCCAAAATAAGGGGGCAGTCCTAGAGGCATAAGCCTAGCTCGGATCGATCCTGACAGGGGGCAGCTCTAGGGGTAATAACCTAGCTCGAGCCGAACCTAAAATGTTGTATGGGTGGCAGCTCTAGAGGTACTAACCTAGCTCGAGCCAATCCCGAAATATACATTGATTCATAGGGTGGCAGCTCTAGGGGCATAAGCCTAGCTCAAGCCGATCCCAACATAACATGATGTATGTTTAAAACCCACTGTTCAGTCAGGGCCCGGGTATCACAGGTCACAAGCGAATATGAATAATCATTAAGTTTAAAATACAAAGAAAGTACCGAAAGCAACATACATGGTTTCCAAAGTACAGAATAGTGACTCATCTACATTGTGACTTATCTATATTTCTTATGCATTTAAACTTGAGTTCCTTGACTTATCTACATATCATACAAGTTTCATATGGCCTTACATACTCAGTACATTCTTCGTACTGACCCCTCTTGGGGAATTTACCTTACTTGCTGCAGGCGCAGGTACTAGTAGGCCTCCACAGTAGGTTGCCAGTTGTTGCAGATCTTTGGTGAGCTCCAGCTAGTTCGGGGCTTCTCCAAGTCACTATTGTACATATGTTTTGGTGTTGTACATGTTGTATAAAGCGGCGACTTGTCCCGACTTTTAGTTCATTTTGGTCAATGCATTGTTAGAGGCTTTTGTAGCTGGTTGTGGGTGCATAAATGTAAAAGATATATGTCATTTTTTACTTGGTGGCCTCAACGGGCAAGTTTCGCTTATGTGAATATATGTATCATGTTCCATGATTCCATTGTTGATATCCAAAGTTATTATGTGATCATGGATTTCTTATAACATGTATATGATTGATTAGAGGCGGGCCTTGTCGGCTACGGGTGCCAATCCGTCCCGATGGGATTCGGGGCGTGACAAAAGTGGTATCAGAGCAGGTCGGTCTAAGGGTGTCTATAAAGCCGTGTCTGAGTAGAGTCCTACTTATCGATGTGTTGTGAACCATATTTATAAGTAGGAGGCTACGGGTCATTTAGGACGTTGTTTCTTTTCTTCACTTCTAGATCGTGCAATAGAGCCAGTGTTGTAAGTCAAATTGAGTCTGATCATGGTAAATGTTTTTCTTTAATATAGTCAAAATGCCAATCACTAGAAGTGGAAGAGGTAAAGGTAAGCAGGTAGATGTGCCTGCGAAAAAAGGAATGAGTAGGCTACCACCTGACCAAGCTAGTCAAGGTGGAGTACAGGCGGAAATTTCATCGCGGTCTTCGTCTACTTTTCCAGCTCCAGACGAGCCAATTGGTAGAGAAGTACCTCTAGAACCACAAATGAATACCACAGATCAAGATCTTAGAAATGCAGTTCATATGTTGACGCAGTTAGTGGCAGCACAAAGTCAAGGACGAGCTGGTCCAATGGCACATGATGATGATGCGGCTAGAGTGGCTAGTCGCAGGACACAAGATTTCTTAAAACTCGACCCACCTATATTCACAGGGTCCGATCCAAAAGAAGATCCACAGGACTTCGTGGATCAAATTCAGAAGGCTTTGAAAGTTATGCACGTGACGGGGGTTGAAACAGTTGAACTTGTTGTGTACAGGTTGAAAGGGGAGGCAATATTGTGGTATGAGGATTGGAAGAAATCCCGTGACATTGGTGCAAATCCACCTACTTGAGAAGAATTTAAAGTGGCTTTCCTAGATCATTACTTGCCCTATGAGATCCGTGAGGCACGTGCGGATCAGTTTCTAAATCTCCGTCAAGGAAATCTGAGTGTTAGGGAATATACCTTGCAATTCAATTCCTTGGCACGATATGCTCCAAGTGTGGTAGCTATAATGACAGACAGAATTCATCGATATGTAGACAGATCGGAGTCGTATCTAGTAAGGGATTGCACCATTGATGCCTTGAATAAGGACATGGACATAGCGAGAATTCAGGCCTTCGCCTAAAAAATGGAAGATCAAAGACAGAGACGAAGGGTACATGAATTTGATAGGGGACTATCCAAAAGGGCTAGACCTATGGGATCACCTATGATGTCCCAAGGAGGATCTAGGCCCAGTATGTTTCCGAGACCAACTAGACCATTGTTATCCTATTCTACAGGGGGTGCTCACTCACAGTTTCGAGGGTCTAGGGGTGGTCCATCTGGGCAGAGTAGCGGAGTTCACGGATCTCAGAAAGTAGGTTTTCCTTGTCAGCAGTGTCAGCACTGCAGGCGTATTCATGCAGGTACATGCAAAGTGGGGACAAATGCTTGTTTCTGGTGCGGCATGACAGGACACATGATGAGGGAGTGTTCCCAAAGGAGTATGGGTGGTGTAGCATGACCGACAGGATCTACAGTTGCGTCATCAGCATCGGTTCCTTCACTGGGCCGAGGTGTGCAGCCTGTTGGCTGTGGTAGGGGTGACAGAGGAGCGGCCAATACTAGCAGGGTCCAAAATCGTACTTATGCTTTATTGGACCGACAGAATTCAGAGGCTTCCCCTGATGTGGTCACAGGTACATTATCCATATTCTCATATAATGTCTATGCATTGATTGACCTTGGTTCTGCATTTTCCTATGTTACTCCATTGGTTGCTGCGAAATTTGCAAAGGCACCAGAATTATTAATTAAATCAATTGAAGTATCTACACCGGTTGGTGAATATATTATTGCAAAGAGAGTATATCGTAATTATGTGGTAACGGTGTGTGGTCATGATACATTGGCCAATCTCATTGAATTAGACATGGTGGATTTTGATGTGATCATGGGAATGGATTGGTTGGCCTCTTGTTATGCCACGGTAGATTGTCGGGCCAAGAAGGTGCAATTTTGTTTTTTGCAAGAAAATGTTCTTGAATTGCAGGGTAATGTAGGGGCACCACGAGGAAGATTTATTTTCTATTTGAAAGCCAGAAAAATGATTGTCAAGGGTTATATATGTTATTTAGTACAGGTGAAAGATACTGAAGCGGAACCACAAACTGCGCAGTCGGTTCCAGTGGTCAATGAATTTCTGGATGTATTTCAAGAAGATCTTCCAGGCTTACCCCCAGAACGGGAATTCCAATTTGGTATTGATGTTATTTCGGGCACTCAGCCTATTTCTATTCTCCCATATAGAATGGCTCCAGCAGAACTGCGTGAATTGAAGGAGCAGTTGAAATATTTACTGGGCAAAGGCTTCATTAGGCCTAGTATGTCCCCATGGGGTGCGCCGGTATTATTTGTACGGAATAAAGATGGCACGTTGAGAATGTGCACCAACTATCGGCAATTGAATAAGGTGACGATCAAGAACAAATATCCCCTCCCTCGAATTGATGATTTATTTGATCAGTTACAGGGTGCCAAGTGTTTTTCAAAGATCGACTTGAGGTCAGGTTACCATCAAGTAAGAGTTAGAGAAGAAGATGTGCCAAAGACAGCTTTCCGAACATGGTATGGCCATTATGAATTTTTAGTTATGTCATTCGGACTAACAAATGCACCAGTTGTGTTCATGGATTTGGTGAATAGAGTGTTTAAGCCATTTCTGTACATGTTCGTCAAGGTGTTTGTAGATGACATCCTAGTTTATTTCAGAACACCGGAGGACCATGCTAATCACTTACGGCAGGTGTTACAGATTCTTCGTGAGCGTAAGCTATAGGCCTAGTTCTCTAAGTGTGAGTTTTGGTTGAAATCAGTTGCGTTCTTGGGTCATATTGTGTCAGATGAAGGAATACAGGTTGATGCACAAAAGATTGAAGCAGTGAAAAATTGTCCAAGACCTACAAACCCCACAAAAATTCGTAGTTTTCTTGGACTGGCAGGTTATTACCAAATATTTGTGGAAACTTTTTCTTCCATTGCTGCACCGTTAACAAAGCTTACACATAAGGCAGTAAAATTTCTGTAAAGTGATGCGTGTGTGAAAAGCTGCCACAAGTTGAAAGATAAATTAACCTCCACACTAGTTTTAGTGCTTCCCGAAGGTATCGAGGGTTATGTGGTGTATTGTGATGCTTTCGGGGTTGGCCTCGGATGTGTATTGATGCAACACGGCAGTTGCGGCCACATGAGAAAAATTATCCCACACATGATCTCGAATTAGCAGCGGTGGTCTTTGCTCTAAAGATATGGCGTCATTATTTGTATGGAGTCCATGTTGATATCTATACGGACCACAAAAGTTTGCAATATCTCTTCAAGAAAAAGGAACTCAATTTGAGGCAACGAAGGTGGTTAGAGCTCTTACAAGACTATGATATCGATATCCTTTACCACCCAGGCAAAGCAAATGTAGTAGCTGATGCATTGAGCCGTAAGGCAGTAGAAAGCACTAGTGGCCAGTTGAATGAAAAGCATGAGATAATCAAAGATCTAAATCAATTAGCCAGCTTGGGAGTTCGCCTTATTGAATCCTCAGATGATAGAGTTATAGTGTAGAATGTAGCAGAATCCTCCTTAATAACTAAAGTGAAAGAGAAGCAGTTTGCGGATTCTATGTTGTTGCAGCTAAGGGAAAATGTACAGCAGGATTTCTCAAAGGCATTTGATCTTACACCAGAAGGGGTACTTCAATGTCAAGCGAGATTATGTGTAACGGATGTAGATGAGCAGAGAACACGAATTATGACAGAAGCGCATCATTCGCGCTATTCTATTCATCCGGGTGCTACTAAAATGTACCATGAATTAAAAGAAGTGTATTGGTGGGGAAACATGAAAAAGAACATTGCAGAGTTTGTCTCTCAATGCCCGAATTGTCAACAAGTGAAAGTAGAGCATCAGAAATCGAGAGGTTACATGCAATGTATCAATCTTCCAGTCTGGAAATGGGATATGATTAACATGGATTTCATTACAGGTTTGCCTCGTACATTGTGGAAGTTTTATTCTATATGGGTTATAGTGGACAGGCTTACCAAGTCAGCACATTTTCTACCGGTCAAGACGACCTATACAGCTGAGGATTATACGAAGTTGTATGTGAAAGAGACTGTACGATTGTATGGTATTCCACTTTCCATTATATCAGACAGAGAAGCACAGTTCACAGCGCACTTTTGGAGATCTTTCCAGCAGAGTTTGGGTACACGGGTGAATTTGAGTACGTCTTTCCATCCTCAGACTGATGGACAAGCAGAATGTACTATTCAGACACTTGAAGATATGCTACAAGCTTGTACGTTAGATTTTCAAGGCAGTTGGGATGACCATTTGCCTCTTATTGAATTTGCTTACAACAATAGCTATCATTCAAGTATTAAAATGGCACCTTATGAAGCCTTGTACGAAAGGAAATGTAGATCACTAATTGGATAGTTTGAAGCGGGTGAAACTGCTTTACTTGGGCCCGATATTGTTCACCAGGTTATGGAGAAAGTTGAAGTGATCCAACAGCGGTTACAAACGGCCCAAAGTCATCACAAGTCATATGCCGATGTTCGAAGAAGAGGGCTTGAATTCGCCATAGGCGATTGGGTATTGGGTCACCGATGAAAGGGGTAATGCGGTTCGGAAAGAGAGGGAAATTGAGTCCACGTTACGTAGGCCCATATGAAATTATTAGAAGATTTGGGAAAGTTGCGTATGAATTAGCACTACCTCAAGAACTTTCCTCAGTCCATCCGGTATTTCATGTTTCGATGCTTCAAAAATGCATAGGAGATCCATCTCGTATTGTTCTAATTAAAGATGTCCAAGTTACAGAGGATCTTACTTATGAAGAGGTACCCATTGCTATTCTAGATCGACAAGTAAAGAGATTAAGGAATAAATACATAGCTTCCGTAAAAGTCCTTTGGAGAAATCAACAAGTAGAGGAGATCACATGGGAAGCGGAAGAGATGATGAAATCCAAATATCCCCATCTATTTCAAATGGACCAAGCAGTTCAAAGTGCGTAAGTGGGGCAATAACAAGTAACTCTCCATGAGCTTTAAGTGTTTATGCATATGCATGCTAATGTAGAGATGCAATTATTGTAATTGAAATGATATTGTTAACATTCGAAGACGAATATTCCTAAGGGTGGAAGAATGTAACACCCCGTACCTTCCTAACCCTACTTGACGATGTTGAGCAATGCTTACTTAGGTGTCGAGAGCCATACATACGTCTTTTGTAATGTTATGGATGAGATACTTGACTTTTGGCCTCGTAAATGTGATAAAACCTTCATAGGAAGTGTTTTATGATTTTAGTGGAACATTTGTGGGGTTCAAAAAGAGGCTAAGAGGACCCCTAAACAAAGTATATTAAGGTTAAGAAGTAAGTTAAAGAATAGGACTTGAAGTATCTAACCAAACCCGCGAAGAAAAGTCGAAAAATAAATTTTTCAAAAAAACTAAGTGTGGGGCGCATTTGGGACCGTTCCATGCCGCTCTGGGCTAAAATTTTTAGTCCAGAGGCAGCAAGTTGGTTCACCCAAGGGCGTGCCACGCTGGTTTTTCCACTTTTTTGAAAGTTGAAAATTTCTAAGTCCCAAGGGTATCCGGGGTCGTACCGAGCCGATTTTGCCATGTTTTTATACAACCACGAGTATATACATGAAATGAATGATATATTATATTGGTATCATAAAATTACTCGAGAACGAATTTGGAGTCAAAATGACGGTTTTGCCCTTAAGGTCAAAATAAGCCAAACGTGGCTAGCATCACTTGTTTTTGGAATTGAGGCTACGGATATGAGTAGCATGAGTGGGAATATTATTGTTATACATATAAGATGAATTAAACATGAGAGATTATTGATTTTATTGGGTTAAGTGATTTGGGCTCAATAAAAGCCCAAAATAAGGCAAAATACATGGGTCAAATGAAGCATTAAATGCCAAGGATGAATAAGGATAGCCCCAAGGACTATAAATAGACCCAAAAATCAGATTTTATTCAATTGTAACTCTCATATTTTTCTTTCTCCAGCATTCTCCAACATTCTCTCAAACCCTAAAGATCTCAAAGGCAACTTTGGAGCAAGATCATCACTTTTCAAGCTTGGGTAAGTGATTATTGTTATGGATATTATATGCATGAAAGAGTATATAAATCATGTTGTTTGTTCTTGGAAATGTTGGACATGATACTTGGTGTTTTTGTATAAGATTTGTGATCCATGGGACTCAAGCTTGAATTATGACTTGTGCCTGTGATGAAAGATCATGGTATGGATAAAATATGAACGTGTATGGTGTTAGTTTGTTATTAAACTTGTTATATTTCTATAAGTGTAAATTATGGGATTTTGGCCGATATGTGCTATGAAGTGTATTAAGGTGAATTGATGGACTATTTGTGATGTGGTGTGGATAAGGAAGTGTAAAGGAGAAGTGTTGTGGTGCAATGTATTGATTATCATGTATTGGTCAATGTTGGGAATATTGGGGGATTTTTGGAATAATAATTTTATCAATGGTTTTGTCAAGGGGAAATAACATGTTTAAAGGCAAACATGTAGCTCATTGACATTGTATGCATTTGTAAAGTAGTTGGTGGTTAATGTCAATTCCGTTATGTATTTGTGATGTAGAGTGACACATAAAGAAGGAGCGGGACTGTTGTGTGCATGTCTAAGGTTGTTTATTCGTATTGAGAGTACAAGGTATGTAAGGTTACTCTGTCCATATCTTTCTGCGGCAAATAGTATTCATATTGACATTACGTTTGTTCCATCCCGAAATGTGTTAAGGTATCTCATATCTTGTTATCCATGGTCATTGTCATATATTTCCTACTCATTAATCATTGGTGAATCTCATGTTTCATATTCAAGAATAAGGTCCCAAAATCTCAACAATGTTATGTTCCAAAGTTTCAATAGTGGTTATACTCATATATCTTGTTCATTGATTATTGTCTAATGGTTCCATTGGTGAAATGCTTCCTACAATGTTTATTCATGTGTTTCTCATTTATTGGTTAATGATCCAAAGCTTCATATCAAGTTGTGAATATCATGGTATCAATATCAAAGTAATAAACAAAGTAATGCATATGTGGTCAATGATCAAGTAAGGGTGGCAGCTTTGGGGGGCAAATGCCTAGCCCAAGTCGATCCCAAAATAAGGGGGCAGTCCTAGAGGCATAAGCCTAGCTCGGACAGATCCTGACAGGGGGCAGTTCTAGGGGTAATAATCTAGCTCGAGCCAAACCTGAAATATTGTATGGGTGGCAGCTCTAGAGGTACTAACCTAGCTCGAGCCAATCCCGAAATATACATTGATTCATAGGGTGGCTCCTCTAGGGGCATAAGCCTAGCTCGAGCCGATCCCAACATAACATGATGTATGTTTAAAACCCACTGTTTAGTCGGGGCTCGGGTATCACAGGTCACAAGTGAAGATGAATAATCATTAAGTTAAAAATACAAAGAAAGTACCGAAAGCAACATACATGGTTTCCAAAGTACAGAATAGTGAATCATCTACATTGTGACTTATCTATATTGCTTATGCATTTGAACTTGAGTTCCTTGACTTATCTACATATCATACAAGTTTCATATGGCCTTACATACTCAGTACATTCTTCGTACTGACCCCTCTTGGGGAATTTACCTTACTTGCTGCAGGCGCAGGTACTAGTAGGCCTCCACAGTAGGTTGCCAGTTGTTGCAGATCTTTGGTGTGCTCCAGTTAGTTCAGGGCTTCTCCGAGTCACTATTGTACATATGTTTTGGTGTTGTACATGGGTATAAAGCGGGGACTTGTCCCGACTTTTAGTTTATTTTGGTCAATGCATTGTTAGAGGCTTTTGTAGATGGTTGTGGGTGCATAAATGTAAAAGGTATATGTCGTTTTTTACTTGGTGGCCTCAACGGCCAAGTTTCGCTTATGTGAATATATGTATCATGTTCCATGAATTGTTGATATCCAAAGTTATTATGTGATCATGGATTTCTTATGGCATGTATATGATTGATTAGAGGCAAAGCTTGGTTCTCTCGGGCCTTGTTGGCTACGGGTGCCAATCCGTCCCGATGGGATTTGGGGTGTGACAAAAGTCGTATCAGAGCAGGTCGGTCAAAGGGTGTCTACAAAGTCGTGTCTGAGTAGAGTCTTACTTATCGATGTGTTGTGCACCACATTTATAAGTAGGAAGCTACGGGACATTTAGGACGTTGTTTCTTTTCTTCACTTCTAGATCGTGCAATAGAGCCAGTGTTGTAAGTCGAATTGAGTCTGATCATGGTAATTGTTTTTCTTTGATATAGTCAAAATGCCAATCACTAGAAGTGGAAGAGGTAAAGGTAAGCAGGTGGATGTGCCTACAAAAGAAGGAATGAGTAGGCTACCACCTGACCAAGCTGGTCAAGGTGGAGCACGGGCAGAAATTTCATCACGGTCTTCGTCTACTTTTCCAGCTCCAGAAGAGCCGATTGGTAGAGAAGTACCCGTAGAACCACAAATGAATACCACAGATCAAGATCTTAGAAATGCAGTTCATATGTTGACGCAGTTAGTGGCAGCACAAAGTCAAGGACGAGCTGGTCCAATGGCATATGATGATGATGCGGCTAGAGTAGCGAGTTGCAGGACACAGGATTTCTTAAAACTCGACCCACCTATATTCACTTAGTACGATCCAAAAGCAGTCCAAGGACTTCGTGGATCAAATTCAGAAGGCTTTGGATGTTATGCACATGACGGGGGTTGAAACAGTTAAACTTACTGCGTACAGGTTAAAAGGGGAGGCAATATTGTGGTATAAGGATTGGAAGAAATCCCGTGACATTGGTGCAAATCCACCTACTTGGGAAGAATTTAAAGTGGCTTTCCTAGATCATTACTTGCCCTATGAGATCCGTGAGGCACGTGCGGATCAGTTTCTAAATCTCCGTCAAGAAAATCTGAGTGTTAGGGAATATACCTTGCAATTCAATTCCTTGGCACGATATGCTCCAAGTGTGGTAGCTACAATGACAGACAAAATTCATCGATATGTAGACAGATTGGAGCCATATCTAGTAAGGGATTGCACCATTGCTGCCTTGAATAAGGACATGGACATAGCGAGAATTCAGGCCTTCTCCTAAAAAATGGAAGATCAAAGACAGAGACGAAGGGTACATGAATTTGATAGGGTACAGTCCAAAAGGGCTAGACCTATGGGATCACCTATGATGTCCCAAGGAGGATCTAGGCCCCGTATATTTCTGAGACCACCTAGACCATCATTCTCCTATTCTACAGGGGGTGCTCACTCACAGTTCCGAGGGTCTAGGGGTGGTCCATCTGGGCAGAGTAGTAGAGTTCACGGATCACAGGCAGCAGTTTTTCCTCATCAATAGTGTCAGCACTGCGGGCGTATTCATGCAGGTACATGCAGAGTGGGGATAAATGCTTGCTTCTGGTGCGGCATGACAGGACACATGATGAGGGAGTGTCCCCAGAGGAGTATGGGTGGTGTAGCACGACCGACAGGATCGACAGTTGCGTCATCAGCATCGGTTCCTTCACTGGGCTGAGGTGTGCAGCCTGTTGGCCGTGGTAAGGGTGCCAGAGGAGCGGCCAGTACTAGCGAGGTCCCGAATCGCACTTATACTTTAGTGGACCGACACAATTCAAAGGCTCCCCCTGATATTGTCACAGGTACATTATCCATATTCTCTTATAATGTCTATGCATTGATTGACCCTGGTTTTACATTTTCCTATGTTACTCAATTGGTTGCTGCGAAATTTGCAAAGGCACCAAAATTATTAATTAAATCAATTGAAGTGTCTACACCGGTCGGTGAATATATTGTTGCAAAAAGAGTATATCGTAATTGTGTGGTAAGGGTGTGTGGTCATGATACATTGGCCGATCTCATTGAATTAGACATGGTGGATTTTGATGTGATCATGGGAATGGATTGGTTGGCCTCTTGTTATGCCATGGTAGATTGCTGGGCCAAGAAGGTGCAATTTTGTTTTTCACAAGAAAATGTTCTTGAATGGCAGGGTAATGTAGGGGAACCACGAGGAAGGTTTATTTCCTATTTGAAAGCCAGAAAAATGATTGTCAACGGTTATATATGTCATTTAGTACGGGTGAAAGATACTGAAGCGGAACCACTAACTCCGCTGTCGGTTCCAGTGGTCAATGAATTTCTGGATGTATTTCAAGAAGATCTTCCAGGCTTACCCCCAGAACGGGAATTCCAATTTGGTATTGATGTTATTTCGGGCACTCAGCCTATTTCTATTCCCCCATATAGAATGGCTCCAGCAGAACTGCGTGAATTGAAGGAGTAGTTGAAAGATTTACTGGACAAAGGCTTCATTAAGCCTAGTATGTCCCCATGGGGTACGCCGGTATTATTTGTACGAAAGAAAGATGGTACATTGATAATGTGCATCGACTATCGGCAATTGAATAAGGTGACGATCAAGAACAAATATCCCCTTCCTCGAATTGATGATTTGTTTGATCAGTTACAGGGTGCCAAGTGTTTTTCAAAGACATACTTGAGGTCGGGTTACCATCAAGTCATAGTTAGATAAAAGATGTGCCCAAGACAGCTTTCCGAACACGGTATGGCCATTATGAATTTTTAGTTATGTCATTCGGACTAACAAATGCACCAGCTGTGTTCATGGATTTGATGAATAGAGTGTTTAAGCCATTTCTGGACATGTTCGTCACGGTGTTTATAGATGACATCCTAGTTTATTTCAGAACACCGGAGGACCATGCTAATCACTTACGACAGGTGTTACAGATCTCCGTGAGCGTAAGCTGTATGCCAAGTTCTCTAAGTGTGAGTTTTGGTTGAATCAGTTGCGTTCTTGGGTCATCTTATGTCAGATGAAGGAATACAGGTTGATACACAAAAGATCGAAGCAGTGAAAAATTGTCCAAGACCTACGACACCCACAAAAATTCATAGTTTTCTTGGACTGGCAGGTTATTACCGAAGATTTGTGGAAGGTTTTTCTTCCATTGCTACACCGTTAACAAAGCTTACACATAAGGCAGTAAAATTTCAATGGAATGATGCGTGTGAGAAAAGCTTCCAAAAGATGAAAGATAAATTAACCTCCACACCAGTTTTAGTGCTTCCCGAAGGTAGAGGGTTATGTGGTGTATTGTGATGATTTTGGGGTTGGCCTCAGATGTGTATTGATGCAACATGGTAATGTCATAGCATATGCCTCACGACAGTTGCGGCCACATGAGAAAAATTTTCCCACACATGATCTCGAATTAGCAGCGGTGGTCTTTGCTCTAAAGATATGGCGACATTATTTGTATGGAGTCCATGTTGATATCTATACGGACCATAAAATTTTGCAATATCTCTTTAAGCAAAAGGAACTCAATTTGAGGCAACGAAGATGGTTAGAGCTCTTACAAGAGTATGATATTGATATTTTTACCACCCAGGCAAAGCAAATGTAGTAGCTGATGCATTGAGCCGTAAGGCAGTAGAAAGCACTAGTGGCCAGTTGAATAAAAAGCATGAGATAATCAAAGATCTAAATCAATTAGCCAACTTGGGAGTTCGCCTTATTGAATCCTCAGATGATAGAGTTATAGTGCAGAATGTAGCAGAATCCTCCTTAATAACTAAAGTGAAAGAGAAGCAGTTTGCGGATTCTATGTTGTTGCAGCTAAGGGAAAATGTACAGCAGGATTTCTCAAAGGCATTTGATCTTACACCAGAAGGGGTACTTCAATGTCAAGCGAGATTGTGTGTAACGGATGTAGATGAGCAGAGAACACGAATTATGACAGAAGCGCATCATTCGCGCTATTCTATTCATCCGGGTGCTACTAAAATGTACCATGAATTAAAAGAAGTGTATTGGTGGGGAAACATGAAAAAGAACATTGCAGAGTTTGTCTCTCAATGCCCGAATTGTCAACAAGTGAAAGTAGAGCATCAGAAATCGAGAGGTTACATGCAATGTATCAATCTTCCAGTCTGGAAATGGGATATGATTAACATGGATTTCATTACAGGTTTGCCTCGTACATTGTGGAAGTTTTATTCTATATGGGTTATAGTGGACAGGCTTACCAAGTCAGCGCATTTTCTATCGGTCAAGACGACCTATACAGCTGAGGATTATGCGAAGTTGTATGTGAAAGAGACTGTACGATTGTATGGTATTCCACTTTCCATTATATCAGACAGAGAAGCACAGTTCACAGCGCACTTTTGGAGATCTTTCCAGCAGAGTTTGGGTACACGGGTGAATTTGAGTACGTCTTTCCATCCTCAGACTGATGGACAAGCAGAATGTACTAT
Organism: Capsicum rhomboideum; assembly: GCA_031232105.1. NCBI lineage: Eukaryota > Viridiplantae > Streptophyta > Magnoliopsida > Solanales > Solanaceae > Capsicum > Capsicum rhomboideum. Next base: position 57,883,459 of record CP124710.1, on the reverse strand, counting down.
TTAGACACTTGAAGATATGCTACAAGCTTGTACGTTAGATTTTCAAGGCAGTTGGGATGACCATTTGCCTCTTATTGAATTTGCTTACAACTATAGCTATCATTCAAGTAAAGAGATTAAGGAATAAATACATAGCTTCCGTAAAAGTCCTTTGGAGAAATCAACAAGTAGAGGAGATCACATGGGAAGCGGAAGAGCTGATGAAATCCAAATATCCCCATCTATTTCAAATGGACCAAGCAGTTCAAAGTGCGTAAGTGGGGCAATAACAAGTAACTCTCCATGAGCTTTAAGTGTTTATGCATATGCATGCTAATGTAGAGATGTAATTGTTGTAATTGAAACGATATTGTTAACATTCGAAGACGAATATTCCTAAGGGTGGAAGAATGTAACACCCCGTACCTTCCTAACCCTACTTGACGATGTTGAGCAATGCTTACTTAGGTGTCGAGAGCCATACATACGTCTTTTGTAATGTTATGGATGAGATACTTGACTTTTGGCCTCGTAAATGTGATTAAACCTTCATAGGAAGTGTTTTATGATTTTCGTGGAACATTTGTGGGGTTCAAATAGAGGCTAAGAGGACCCCTAAACAAAGTATATTAAGGTTAAGAAGTAAGTTAAAGAATAGGACTTGAAGTATCTAACCAAACCCGCGAAGAAAAGTTGAAAAATGAATTTTTCAAAAAAACTAAGTGTGGGGCGCATTTGGGACCGTTCCACGCCGCTCTGGGCTAAAATTTTTAGTCCATAGGCAGCAATTTGGCACCCCCCAAGGGCGTGCCACGCTGGTTTTTCCACTTTTTTGAAAGTTGAAAATTTCTAAGTCCCAAGGGTATCCGGGGTCGTACCGAGCCGATTTTTGCCACATTTATTATACAACCACGATTATATACATGAAATGAATGACATATTATATTGGTATCATAAAATTATTCAAGAACGAATTTGGAGTCGAAATGACAGTTTTGCCCTTAAAGTCAAAATAAGCCAAACGTGGCTAGAATCACTTGTTTTTGGAATTGAGGCTACGGATATGAGCAGTATGAGTGGGAATATTATTTTAATATGTATAAGATGTATTAAATATGATAAACTATTGATTTTATTGGGTTAAGTGATTTGGGCTCAATAAAAGCCCAAAATAAGGCAAAATACATGGGTCACATGATCCAATCTTCTATTGACTAAGTCAAATGAAACATTAAATGCCAAGGATGACTAAGGATGTACCCAAGGACTATAAATAGACCCAAAAATCAGATTTTATTAAATTGTAACTCTCATATTTTTCTTTCTCCAACATTCTCTCAAACCCTAAAGATCTCAAAGGCAACTTTGGAGCAAGATCATCACTTTTCAAGCTTGGGTAAGTGATTATTGTTATGGATTAATATATTATATGAATGAAAGAGTATATAAATCATGTTGGTTGTTCTTGGAAATGTTGGACATGATACTTGGTGTTTTTGTATAAGATTTGTGATCCATGGGACTCAAGCTTGAATTATGACTTGTGCCTGTGATGAAAGATCATGGTATGGATAAAATATGAACGTGTATGGTGTTATTTTGTTATTAAACTTGTTATATTTATATTAGGGTAAATTTTGGGATTTTGGCCGATATGTGCTATGAAGTGTATTAAGGTGAATTGATTGACTATTTGTGATGTGGTGTGGATAAGGAAGTGTAAAGGAGAAGTGTTATGGTGAAATGTATTGATTATCATGTATTGGTCAATGTTGGGAATATTGGGGGATTTTTTTAATAATAATTTTATCAATGGTTTTGTCAAGGGGAAATGACATGTTTAAAGGCAAACATGTAACTCGTTGACATTGTATGCATTTGTAAAGTAGTTGGTGGTTAATGTCAATTCCGTTATGTATTTGTGATGTAGAGTGACACATAAAGAAGGAGAGGGACTATTGTGTGCACGTCTAAGGTTTTTTATTTGTATTTAGAGTGCAAAGTATGTAAGGTTACTCTGTCCGTATCTTTCTGCGGCAAATAGTATTCATATTGACATTACGTTTGTTCCATCCAGAAATGTGTTAAGGTATCTCATATCCGGTTATCCATGGTCATTGTCATATATTTCCTACTCATTGAACATTGGTGAATCTCATGTTTTATATTCAAGAATAAGGTCCCAAAAGCTCAACAATATTATGTTCCAAAGTTTCAATAGTGGTTATACTCATATATCTTGTTCGTTGATTATTGTTTAATGGTTCCATTGGTGATATGCTTCCTTCAATGTTTATTCATGTGTTTCTCATTTATTGGTTAATGATCCAAAGCTTCATATCAAGTTGTGAATATCATGGTATCAATCTCAAAGTAATAAACAAAGTAATGCATATGTGGTCAATGATCAAGTAAGGGTGGCAGCTTTGGGGGTGAAATGCCTAGCCCAAGTCGATCCCAAAATAAGGGGGCAGTCCTAGAGGCATAAGCCTAGCTCGGACCGATCCTGATAAGGGGCAGCTCTAGGGGTAATAACCTAGCTCGAGCCGAACCTGAAATGTTGTATGGGTGGAAGCTTTAGAGGTACTAACCTAGCTCGAGCCAATCCCGAAATATACATTGATTCATAGGGTGGCAGCTCTAGGGGCATAAGCCTAGCTCGAGCCGATCCCAACATAATATGATGTATGTTTAAAACCCATTGTTCAGTCGGGGCCCGAGTATCACATGTCACAAGCGAAGATGAATAATCATTAAGTTAAAAATACAAAGAAAGTACCGAAAGCAACATACATGGTTTCCAAAGTATAGAATAGTGACTCATCTACATTGTGACTTATCTATATTGGTTATGCATTTGAACTTGAGTTCCTTGACTTATCTACATATCATACAAGTTTCATATGGCCTTACATACTCAGTACATTCTTCGTACTGACCCCTCTTAGGGAATTTACCTTACTTGCTGCAGGCGCAGGTACTAGTAGGCCTCCACAGTAGGTTGCCAGTTGTTGCAGATCTTTGGTGTGCTCCAGTTAGTTCAAGGCTTCTCCGATTCACTATTGTACATATGTTTTGGTGTTGTACATGTGTATAAAGCGGGGACTTGTCCTGAATTTTAGTTCATTTTGGTCAATGCATTGTTAGAGGCTTTTGTAGACGGTTGTGGGTGCATAAATGTAAAAGGTATATGTCGTTTTTTACTTGGTGGCCTCAACGGCCAAGTTTCGCTTATGTGAATATATGTATCATGTTCCATGATTCCATTGTTGATATCCAAAGTTATTATGTGATCATGGATTTCTTATAACATGTATATGATTGATTAGAGGCAAAGCTTGGTTCTCTCGGGCCTTGTCGGCTACGGGTGCCAATCCGTCCCGATGGGATTCGGGGCGTGACACATATGTACCCCTTATATATCATTTTCTTCGCCTTAATATAAGAAATAAACTTACCTTTTGGCGCTCCAACATTACCCCTCCATTTAAGAACTATCTCTTTTAGGAAATAAAAATGTACCTTCTTTGTTCGGCAATCTACTGTGGCACAATAAGAAGCCAACCAATCCATACCCATTATAACATTAAAATCTACCATTTCTAGTTCGACAAGATCAGCCAACGTATCATGATCACAAACAGTTATGATACAATTATGATAGACTCTTTTAGCTACAATAGACTCGCCAACGGGGGTAGATACTTCAAATGGTTTAACTAATAATTCTGGCGTTCTTTCAAATTTTGCAGCAATCAATGGAGTGGTATATGATAGTGTAGAGCCTGGATCAATTAATGCATATACATTATGTGAAAAGATGGATAATGTACTTGTAACCACATCAGGAGAGGCCTCCAAATTCTGTCGATCCGCTAAAGCATAGGTACGATTTTGGGCCCCACTAGAACTAGCTACTCCCTTACTACCTCTAACACGACCAGTAGACTGTACACCCCTACCTAGAAAAAGAACCGATGATGATAATGCAACGGCTGAACCCGTAGGTCGTGTCACACTACCCATAGCCCTTTGTGGGCACTCTCTTATCACGTGCCCCGACATACCACACCAATAGCAAGAATTTATCCTAAACCAACATACACCTAGATGAAGCTTTCTGTAGTGCTAACATAGCTGACGAGAAGGCCCTGTTGTATGTGAACTTCGAGCCCCACTACTTTGCCCAACTTTACTGACTCTGAACCCTCGGAATTGAGATAAAGTTCCTACTGTAGGATCAGAAAATGATGGTCTAGGCGGTCTGTTAAAAACCCAAGGCCTAAATTCTCCCTGGGACCCCATAGACTGTCCGATAGATTTAGCCCTTTTTTATGGCCCTCTCTCAAATTCTTGTGTCCTTCTCCTTTGCCTCTGATCCTCCATCTTCTGTACAAAGGCCTGTATTCTGGCTATGTCCATATCTCTGTTCAAAGCAGCAATAGTACAATCCCAGAACAAGTATGGATCCAATCTATCCACGTATCGATGAACTCTATCAGTCATAGTAGCTACCACATTTGGAGTATACCTGGACAAAGAGTTAAACCGAAGGTTGTACTCTCTGACGCTCATGTTACCTTGCCGTAGATTTAAGAACTGGTCCGCACGAGCTTCTCTGACCTCATATGGGAGATAATGGTCAAGGAATGACATTTTAAATTCTTCCCAATCAGCTGGAAGTGCACCAATCCCCCTCGATCGTTTCCAATCCTCATACCATAATATAGCCTCGTCTTTCAATCTATAAGCTGCAAGCTCAACCGTTTCCATGCCAGATACATGTATGACATCCAAAGCCCTTTGGATTTGATATATAAAATCTTGTGGGTCCTCATTAAGATTCGATCCAGTGAATGTAGGAGGATCTAATTTCAGGAAATCTTGTGTCTGCCGACTAGCTGCCCTAGTAGTGTCATCATCACCTGTCGTTGGACCAACTCGTCCTTGGATTTGTGCAGCAACTATCTGGGTCAACATTTTTACTACGTTCCTTAAATCCTGGTCAGTAGCATTTACAGGAGGTTCTACATGTACTTCTCTCCTTCTTGACTCTTCTGGAAATGGAAGAGTAGAAGAAGTCCGCGATGCGAACTCATTTTCAGCTTCATTTTGATTAGTTCGTCTAGGTGGTGACTTGCTGGTCCCTTCTCCAGCAGCCATGTCTACCTTCTTACCTTTACCCTTACTCTTCCTTCTAAACGGCATCTTTACTATATAAAAAAAAAAATTCAAGGTTAAATACAAATCAACTTACATTATTGGCTTTATCGCACGAACTAAGAAATGAAGAAAAAAAACAACCCCTAAATGTCCCGTAGCCTCCTACTTATAAATGTGGTGCACAACATATCCATAAGCAAGACTCTAATCAGACACGGCTTTGTAGACACCCTAGGACGACCCGCTCTGATATCACTTTTGTCACGCCTCAAGTCCCATTGAGGCGGACTGGCACCCGAAGCCGTTAAGGCCCGAGAGAACCAACCTACGTTCGAGTACATTCGTATGCATGTCATCAAGTGAATAAAAATTCTTCCACATGTAAATAGAATGTATTGGTGATAGAAATTATGTAAACACGTTCAAAATAGATACGAGACTTGGTCGTTGGGGCCACAATGTCAAAAGGTAAGATACTTCTAAGTTTGACTTTACCATGGTCTACAAAGCCTATAAACGATGTACATAACCAAAACTAAGGTCGGGACAAGTCCCCGCCTTATACCACTACTGCACAGTACCAAAAATATTTACAATGACTCAGAAAGCCCCAAAGTAACCTGGAGCTCACCAACAATATGTGGATGACCCGTATCCTACTGTAGAGGTTTACTAGCACTTATGCCTGCAACAAATAAGGTAACTCACCCAAGGGACGTCAGTACGAAAGAATGTACTGAGTATGTAAGGCTATAAGAAACTACATGAGATATAGGAACTCAAATGGAATCAAATACAAGTGGATAGATAATACTGATAAACCACCTTTACTGTAATCGTGGAACCGTATACATTACATTCATTACTTCTTTTTTTATTTATTTACTTTTCTTGTCTTTATAAGGCATGCCATACATATACCCAACTGATCAGTGGTAACATAATCTAGGATCGTCTCTATGCTGGGCTATAAACCCCCTCGAGCTACCACCCATACATAACCATATTGAGTTGCTTACTTTATTTAATCTTTGAAGTTGTTATGGTGGTGGTTATAACATTATGGATCCTTTTTGGAACAACAAAAGAGAACATCTGAAATTTGATAGTAAATATGTATTGAGGTACTTTAGAACATTCCGGAGCGGAAATAAGGTCATTAGCTAGGTGGACAATATACGATGCCAAAGGATACAAAAAAGAGTAACCTTGCATACCTTATCTTCTCACTACGTGGCTACAATGATTCAACTCGTTCCTTATGTGTTACTCTACAACACAAGTACGTAATGGAGCTAACATTAAAAGCTAATTATATTTCAAGTTTACAAAATGGCAATTAGTTACTTAACGGGAAGTAAAAACTTCCCAACCTCCTAACCACATGATGCATCACTCCCCCCTTACTTATACTTCCATAAAACCTTATTACAACCACTTACATTATAACTTACTGCCTTACCAAGACAACACCACAAAAACAGTCCACAAACCAACATAAACGTTACAAACCGGTAGGATTACCTACCTAGTTTATCCTTTACATTTCCACTCCAACGAAACTTCATATATTCACCCCATAAGGTCACCATACTTCCTTCCACAGTAACATACCAAAAACAGTCCACAACAGTTCCAAAAGTCAGTTTCAAATAACAAGAGAGTATTCTCTTTTCACTACAACAAACATTCCATTTACCAACACATATAAACATTTCCATCAAGCCATACAAAAAAGGAACGATTTGGGGGAAGAACCACGGTTTAATATACTTAAATTTCATCCTCCTCACTTAATTTCTTCAACACCTTAAGCTCCTATACAAGTCCAAACCACAAGGAAGACAAATTCATTAAAACTAACAAATGTGGACTGCCAACTAATTAAGGGACTGCCCTATATAGTTTAAACATAACCAACCTGACTTCCACACTTTATTATACATATATTACATTAATATACAAGGTTAAACACTTACCAAGGCTTGCAAAGTGGAGGATTCACCCAAGAACCCTAGGGAAATTTAGGGTGGCTGTTTGGGGTTTGAGAGAGGAGAGAGTGTTTAATTTTCTGGACAGTTTTTCAGCAATGAAATAAGTGGAAAAATGAGCTGAAATTAGACCTATATACTCCATCTTTAACCGCCTCTTATGGTCCATTATTAGCCAATTGTTGGTCAAAAATAGTCCAAGTAGGTGATGCACCTACTTGGCTATATAAGCTGTCCAAAACAGTCCACTTACTTGGGCTAATTCTAGTTGTATCACATCATGTTGGGCCTTAGTTATATTTAGGTGTTGGTCTGGTCATCTTTCCTATTTTATGTACTTAGTTTGGACCTCATTTAAGTCCATTAACATAGGTCCAAATTCCTCCCAATAGGTTAAGTAGGTGATACACCTACTATCTTAATTAAGTCACGGAAGCACCTCACTTATGTTCTCCCTGTTTTCCAACGTCTTAATCCTTCTACCTTAATTCACCACTTAACTTTAATTTTACGCTTAAGTACATCCTTATTCTCTCAATTTTAAATACTTTTACCCATGTTAGGTTAATCGCATAAGTTTCGGAAATGTACGAGGTGTTGTACTTGAATCAAAGAACTAGTTAGTCTATCACCTATTGCCACAAGTCCGTACCATTTTCCATATAAGTAAGAGTAGTGTCAATAGAATACTGGGTGTTACAAAAAACACAGATAATCCATCATAGAATAGAATACATTAATGCTAGGAGGTAATGCACGTGTAGTAATATAAGAAACCATGTTTTATTATTGGTCTATCCAACCTATGTATGTCTCATTTAGTTATTTAGTAGTCAAAGAATCACCGATAATCCATTCGAGTATGGAATACATTGATATTTGTAGGTAATACACGTGTAGTAATGTAAGAAACCAAGTTCTATTATTAGTTCATCCAACGTACGTATGTCTAGTTTAATGATTAATAGTCAATGAAACACCGATAATCCATCTAAGCATGGAATGCACAGATGTTATGACGTAATACACGTTTAGTAAAATAAAAATGTCATGCCTCAAATCCTATTGGGTAGGACAAGCACCCGTAGCCGTAAAGGCCCGAGAGAACCAACCTATGATCGTGTACATTCATATGTATGCCATTAAGTGAACAAAAATTCTGCCACATGCAGATATAATATATCGACGATGGAAGTCATGTAAAGACGTACAAAATAGATACGAGACTTGGCCATTGGGGCCACAACGTCTAAAAGAAAAGACACTTCTACGTTTGACTTTACAAGGTCTACAAAGCCTCTAAAAGATATATAACCATGACTAAGGTCGGGATAAGTCCCCGCCTTATAAAACTACTACACAATACCAAAAATATATACAAATGACTCGAAAAGCCCCGAAGCAACCTGAAGCTCACCAATAACCTGCAGATGACCCGTACCCTACAGTGAAGGTCTACTAGCTCCTGTTCCTACAGCAGGTAAGGTAGGTCCCCCAAGGGATGTCAGTACGAAAGAATGTACTGAGTATGTAAGGCTATAAGCAACTGTATGAATATAGGAACTCAAATGGAATCAAATACAAGTGAATAGATAATACTGATATACCACCGTACTGTATATGTGGAACCATGTATATTATATTTATTTATTTCCTTTTACCTTTACATCAATATACATCATACAATGCCCGGGACCAACTGATCTGTGGTAAATAACATTGGGATCGGCTTGAGCTAGGCTTATGCCCCCAGAGATACCACCCATAAATCAATAAATCAGGTTTGGCTCGAGCTAGGTTTTCAACCCTAGAGCTACCCCCTACATCCAATAATTAATTGGGATCGGCTCGAACTAGGCTTTCGCCCCCAGAGCTACCACCCGTACTCAACCAAATATGCATTACTTCACTTCTTTAATTTTTGTGAGATTGTTGCATCGGTGGTCATAACATTATTGGAGCTTTGGAAAAATATTCAACAAATAAGAGACACATAAATAACAATTGCTAACAACTTGAAATAAGATACTTTAAAACATTTCGGAGTGGAAACAAGTTCGGTAACAATGTGATCAACAGGTGCAGCCAAAGAATACGGAAAGGAGTAACCTTACATACCTTATCTTTACAAAAACTGACTACAACAGTTCAGGTCTTCCTTAAAGCGTTACTCTACAACACAAGTATGTAATGAAGCTAACATTAAAACCTAATTACATTACAAGTTCACAAGTCTATAATTAGCTACTTGACGGGAAGTAAAAACTATCCAACATCCCAAACATATGGTCTATCATTCCACCTTCCTTTATACTTCCATATAACTTCATTCCACCCTCTTACAATACAATTTACTACCCCACAACACCAACAATACCAAAATAGTCCACACATTAACATAGACGTTACAAACCGACAAGATTTCCCCCCAAGTGCATACTTCACATCTTTACCTCAATGCAACTCCACATATTTATTCCATCAAGTCACATCAATACCTTCCACAAAAATATACCAAAAACAGTCCACATAATTCCAGAATTCATTTTAACATAACAAGAAAGTATTTTCTTTTCACTACGCCAAACGTTCCATGCACAATTACGTATAAACATTTCCACAAGTCATGCACAAGGAACAAAAAAATAGGTACAGAACCACACTTAAACATACTTAAATTTCATCTATCTAATTCAATTCCTTCAAGACCTTAAGTCCCCTTTCAAGTTTAAACAATATAGAAGGCAAATCCTTTACCGATTTAGATAAAGTGGACTGCTACAAATAAAGTGGACTGTTCAACACTTTTTAAACATAACCAACATGATATACACAAACTCTTATGCATATAATATATTAATCTATAAGGTTAAACACTTACCAAGTCTTGCAAGTGAAAGATTGGTCCAAAATTCCTTACAGAAAATTAGGGTGGCTAGGGTTTGAGAGAGGAAAAAGTATTTCTTTGAAAATATGATTTTTTGCAAGTGTATTTTGTTGAAAATGAGCTGAATTTAAGACTTAAATACTCACTCTTAACCCTCTCTCTCAAGTCTATCCTTAGCCAAATTTTCGGTCAAAAATTCCAAGTGTAATGATGTGTAGAATTGGTCCATTTTTAATGGATCATCTCCTATTTTGGGCCCATGTCTTTTTACTTAATTTTGGGCCTCAATTAGGTCCATACACATAATATTAATTCATCCAAAAAAAAATAGTGGGTAATACACCAACTATCTCAAGTTTAAATAATACCATAAATGTTAAGGTAGTCAAATAAGTTCAAAAATGTACGGGGTGTTACATCCTCCCGACTTAGGAACATTCGTCCTCGAATATTAGTAACACTATTCAATCTAAACAAGTTCAAGTCTAAGTTCATTCTTCATATTATCACATACACATACTACTTATATATACTTACTTGTTATTGCTCCAATTCTGCATTTTGAACTTTCTCTTCAGTTTGAAATAAATGCGGGTACTTAGAATTCATCATTTCCTCGGCTTCCCATGTGATTTCTTCTACTTGTTGATTTTTCCAAAGCACTTTTACAGAAGGTACTTCTTTATTTCTTAACCTCATAACTTGTCGATCCAGAATAGTAATAGGTATTTCTTTATAGGTGAGATCTTCTTTAACTTGTACATCTTCAGTGGGAGCAATAAGAGATGGATCTCCTATGCACTTCCAAAGCATTGAAAAATGAAACACTAGATGAACTGTGGAGAGTTCTTAGGGTAGTTCTAATTCATACGCAACTTGACCAAATCTTTGGATAATCTTATATGGCCCTATATAATGCGGACTTAGCTTTCCTTTCTTTCCAAATCTCATTACCCCTTTCATTGGTGACACTTTCAAGAATACCCAATCACCTATGGAAAATTCTAGCCCCTTTCTTCTAACATAGGCATATGATTTGTGCCAACTTTGGGCCATTTGTAGTCGTTGTTGTATCACCTTAACCTTCTCCATTGCTTGATGAACAACATCTAGCCCAAATAAGGCAGTTTCACCCGCTATAAGCCATCCAATTGGTGATCTACACTTTCTTGCATATAAACCTTCATAAGGCGCCATCTTGATACTTGAATGATAGCTATTATTGTAGGCAAATTCAATAAGAGATAAATAATCATCCCAATTACCTTTAAAGTCCAATGTGCAAGATCGTAGCATATCTTCCAGTGTTTGTATGGTACGTTCTGCTTGTCCATCTGTTTGAGGATGAAAAGTCGTACTTAAATTCACTTGGGTTCCCAAACTCTTCTGAAAAGTCTTCTAAAAGTGTGCAGTAAATTGAGCTCCCCTGTCTGATATAATAGAGATTGGAATTCCATGTAGTCAAACTAGATCTTTAACATAAAACTGCGCATAATCTTCGGTTGTGTAGGTGGTCTTGATCGGTTGAAAGTGTGCTGACTTGGTAAGCCTGTCAACTATTACCCATATGGAATCAAATTTCTGAAGTGTACGAGGAAAACCTGAGATGAAATCCATGTTGATCATGTCCCACTTCCAGATTGGAAGATTTATACATTGCATATAACCTCCAGGCTTCTGATTCTCTACTTTTACTCGTTGACAATTTGTACATTGGGCTACGAATTCTGCAATGTTCTTCTTCATGTTACCCCACCAATACATTTCTTTCAAATCATGATACATTTTGGTGGCTCCCGGATAAATAGAATACCATGAATGATGTGCCTATATTAAAATCTGTCTCCTTAGCTCATCTACATCAGGTACACACAATCTACTTTGGCACTGAAGTACTCCCTCTTGTATAAGATCAAATGCCATTGTCAAAACATGTTGTACATTCTCCTTCAGCTGCAATAAAATAGGTTCTGCATACTTTTTTTCCTTCACTTAAGCTACTAATGAAGATTCTGCCGCATTTTACACCATAATTTCTTCATTTGGAATTTCAAGAAGACGAACCCCCAAGCTGGCTAGTTGATATAGATCCTTGACTATACCTTGCTTTTCCATGAGCTGGGCATCAGTGCTTCCTATTGCTTTGCGGCTTAATGCATCGGCTACTACATTTGTTTTCCCTGAATGATATAAAATATCAATGTCATAATCTTTGAATAGTTCCAGCCACCTCCGCTGCCTCAAATTTAGGTCCTTCTGCTTGAAAATATACTGCAAACTCTTATCATTGGTACATATGTAAATGTGAACCCCATACAAATAGTGGTGCCATATCTTTAAAGCAAATATCACAGCTGCTAGCTCAAAATCATGTGTTGGATAATTTCTCTCATGTGATCCGAATTTCTTGAGGCATAAGCTATTACATTACTGTGCTGCATCAATACACATCCTAAGCCGACTCCTGAAGCATCACAATATACCACATACCCTTCTGTGCCTTCTGGAAGTACCAATATAGGTGCAGAAGTCAACTTATCCTTCAGATATTGGAAACTCTTCTCACATGCATTATTCCACTGAAACTTGGTTGCATTGTGTGTTATCTTTGTTAAAGGTGCCGAAATGGAAGAAAACCCTTCAACAAATCTTCTATAATAACCTGCCAACCCGAGAAAACTACAAATCTCTATAGGCATTATAGGTCTTGGCCAATTTTTCACAGCTTCTATCTTTTGAGTATCAACCCTTATTCCTTCATCTAACACAATATGACCCAAGAATGCTACAGATTTTAACCAAAATTCACATTTAGAGAACTTTACATATAACTTATGATCACGAATAATCTGTAACACCTGTCGTAAGTGATTATCATGGTCTTATTTTGATCTTGAATAAACCAAAATATCATCTATAAACACTTTCACGAACACATCTAAGAAAGGCTTGAACACCCTATTCATCAAATCCATAAAAAATGCTGGTGCATTTGTTATCCCAAATGACATAAATAAGAACTTATAATAACCATACCGTATTCAAAAAGTTGTCTTAGGTATATCTTTTTCTCTACCCTGACTTGATGATAACCCGATCTCAAGTCAATCTTTGAGAAACATTTGGCACCCTGTAATTTATCAAACAAATCGTCAATTATAGGGAGGGGATATTTGTTCTTGATTGTTACCTTATTCAGTTGCCGATAATCAATACACATTATCAACGTTCCATGTTTCTGTAACACCCCGTACATTTCTGACCTTACTTGACAACCTTGAACCATGTTTACCCTAGGTTCGAGAGAAATAAGTACGTATTTTGTATTGTTATTGATGGAACATTTGATATTGTGCTAGTAAATGTGATTAGACCTTTATAGGAGGTGTTTGTGACCTTGTAGAGCATTTGTGGGGTGAAAAGCAAAGTTTAAAGGACATCCAAGCAAAGGATCTTAAAGGTAAGAGGCAACAAAAAGGTTGGAACTTGAAAGATCCAACCAAATCCACAAAGAAAAGTCGAAATCAAAAATTAAGTGTGGGGCGCTGCAGGTGGCGTGCCAGGCCGCTTTGGCCAGAAATTTTTGTGGTACAGGCAGCAAGGGGGCGCGCCCAGGGTCATGCCAGGCTTCCCATGCACACCTTTTCCAGAGCTGAAATTTTTCTAAGTCCTAAGGGCGCCCGGGAGCGTGCCGGGGTGATTTTTGCCCGATTTCTTCTACGATTATGAGTCTATAAAGAGGACTCTTGGGTTATGGTATCACTATTCCATCGTAGTAGAGCTACTCTTGAGAAATTTTAGCATCCGATTTGGGGTTAATTCTTCATCACAAGTATGTTATCAAATTATGTTCAATTAAGCCATGAGTGGCTAGAACTTTTTATTTTTGAGATTGAGGCTATGAACATGAGTCTCGTGAGTTGAATATTGTTGTAACATTTATGGAATTATTTAAACATGAGATAATTGGAATATTACACATTGAAATGTTAATATGTGTAAATAGGCTCAATTTGAGGCCCAATGTGAAGCCAAAATGCAAGGCCCAAAGGGGAAAATGACCCATTCTTCCATTGACTAAGTAAACAAGGCATTTAATGCCCAAGAATTGGATAAGTATGACTACAAGGACTATATATAGGCAAGGAAATCAGATTTTTATTCATTAAACCACACTTGCCAACTCTAGACATTTCCACAAGATATTTCTCTATTTTCCAAACCCTAAGGCAACCATTTTTCTTGGGACACTTTGGACAAGATCATCACTTTGAAAGCTTTGGTAAGTGTCTAATCTCATGGATTAATTTATTATATGCATGAGAGATTGTGTATATCATGATGGTTATGTTGGTAAACTATTGAATAATGCACTTTTGCTTTTTGCTAAAAGATGTGTCATCTTTGTGTTTTGAGCTTGAAAGGTGACTTAAGGTTTTGATGAAAGTGCATGGTATGGATGAAATATAAAAATGTATGGTGTGGTTGTGCTCCTTAACTTGCTATTTTTCTATGAGTGTAAATTGTGGGATTGTTGTCGATATGTTGTTATGAAGTATATTGAAGTGGCCTGATGGGGTAATTATGACATGGTGTTAATGAGGAAGCGTAAAGGATAAACTTGGTGTAAGAAGCTATTGGTTTGTGATGTGTTGGTCAATGTATGGCATGTTGTGGTATTTTTGGTATGACAATGCCGTGAACGGTATTGTAAATGGGGAAATGATGTTATAAGGCAATTATGTGACTCATTATCGTCTTATGCACTTGTAAGGTAGTTGATTGTTAATGTAAGCTCCGTTATGTACTTGTGTTGTAGAGTGAAATGTAAGGAAGGATATGGACTATTATATTCACATATAGGATTGTGTATTCATATTGGAAGTATAAGGTATGTAAGGTTACTCTTACCGTATCCTTCTGCAGCACATATTGTTCACATTGTCATTGTACGTATTCCATTCTGAAATGTCTTAAAGTATCTTATGTCAGATTATCATATGTTATTATTCATATGCCTCTTATTCACAGACTGATGTTCCAAAGCTCCAGTAATGTTATGATTATCAATGTATCAATCTCACAAAAGTAAAAGAATAAAGTAATGTGTAGTTGTTTACTGTTTGAGCACAGGGGGCAATCCAGAGGGGTGAAAACCCTGGTCGGAACAAACTTGTTTTATTTGTATGGATCGCACTCTAAGGGGCATAATCCTGGCTGGAATGATCCCAAAATTATGCTACTATGGATCACACTCTAAGGGGCATAAGCCTGGCTGGAACAATCCCAATAGTATGTTATTTTCCCACTGATCAGTTGGGGACCGAGTATGATATGAATCAAATGATGGTAAATGAATGTAAAAGCAAAGAACACATTGAATGAAATGTGCATGGTTCCAAACATATGCATAGCAGTGGCTTATCTATATTGTCTTTACATTTGTTATTGAAGTCCTTATGTATGATGCAGTTTTATATAGCCTTACATACTCAGTACATTCTTCATACTGACGTCCCTTAGGGGACTTACCTTACTTGTTGTAGGTGTAGGGGTTAGTAGACCTCCACAGTAGGTTGTAGGTCTTTTGGAAAGCATTGGTGAGCTCCAGTTGCTTCGGGGCTTTCCAATTCACATATGTACATTTTTTTTGGTGTTGTGTTGGTATTGTATATGTGTATAGAGCGAGGTCTTGTCCCAACTCTAAGTTGGTTTTGGTTATGCATCTGTAGAGGCTTTGTAGATGTTGTAGGACAAATGAAGGATATATAAGAAACTTATGTTTTTGTCTTGATAGCTCAAACGGCCAAGTTTTGTAGTTATCATGTAGTTCTATGTCTTCCTCTATTGGAATCTTATATTTGTTTAGGGTGGTGATGTATATTGAGTAGCTTGTGTATGAATGTGCATGAGCAAAGATTGGTTCTCTCGAGTCTCAACGGCTTCGGGTGCCAGTCCGCTCCTTTGGAATTTGGGGCGTGACAAAAGTGGTATCAGAGCAGGTTGTCCTAAGGGTGTCTACAAAGTCGTGTCTGAGTAAATTCTTGCTTATGTATGTGTTGTGCACCACATTTATAAGTAGGAGGCTACGGGACATTTAGGAGTTGTTTCTTTCCTTCATTTCTAGATCGTGCAATAGAGCCAATATTGTAAGTGGAATCATATCTGATCATTGGAATTGATTTTCTTGTTTATAGTAAGTTGTCGATGACAAGAAGAGGTAGAGGCAAAGGTAAACAGGTAGATATTCTTGCTGGTGAAGGCACAAGTAAATCACCACCTGACCAAGCTAGTCAAGGTGGGGCTGACACCGCAATTGCATCGCGATCTTCTTCTACTTTTCCAGCTCCGGAAGATCCAAGAGATAGAGAAGTACCAGCAGAATCGCCTATGAATGCCACTGACCAAGATTTAAGAAATGCAGTGCATATGTTGACTCACCTAGTTGTTGCACAAAATCAGGGATGAGCTGGTCCAACGACAGGTAATGATGGTGCAGCTAGGGTAGCTAGTAGCAGAACACAGGATTTTCTGAAACTAGACCCTTCCACATTCACTGGGTTGGACCTTAATAAGGATCCGCAAGATTTTATAGATCAAATCCAAAGGGTTTTGGAGGTTATGCATATATCAGGTATAGAAACGGTTGAGATTGCGGCCTATAGATTGAAAGGGGAAACTATATTGTGGTATGAAGATTGGAAAAGATCGAGGGGTGTTGGTGCAAATCCAATTAATTGGGATGAATTTAAAATGGTGTTCCTTGATCACTATCTTCTGTATGAGGTCTGAGAGGCTCGTACGGACCAATTTTTAAATCTCTGATAAGGGACTATAAGTGTGAGAGAATAAAGTCTCCAGTTTAATTCTTTGGCTCGATATGCTCTGAATGTAGTGTCCACAATGACAGACAGAGTCCATCGATATGTGGACATATTGGAGCCATATTTGGTAAGGGACTGCATCGTAGCTGCATTGAACAGAGACATGGATATAGCAAGAATTCAGGTTTTTGCACAAAAGATGGAAGATCAAAGGCGAAGAAGAAGGGTGCATGATTCTGAAAGAGGACAGTCAAAGGGGCTAGACCTATGGGACAGTCCATGGCGTCCCAAGGAGAATATAGGCCTCGGATGTTTCCTAGACCACCTAGACCATCATTCTCCTATTCCATAGCATGCACTCACTCTCAATTCTAAGGGTTTAGGGTCAATCACAGTGGGCAGAGTAGTGGGGTGCAAGGATCATAGACAGCGGGATCTACTCATCAGTCGTGTCAGCATTGCGGGAAGTATCATTTAGGCGCATGCCGTGTTGGGACAAATGTTTGTTTCTGGTGTGGTTTATCGGGGCACATAGTTAGAGATTGCCCACAAAAGGGCACGGGTGGTATGGCACGACCTACTGGATCAGCCATTGCATCATCATCATCGGTTCCTTCTTTAGGCCGAGGTTTACAGTCTGATGGTCGTGGTAGAGGTACTAGAGGAGCAGCTAGTTCCAGTGGAACCCAGAATTACACTTATGCTTTAGTGGACCGGTAGAATTCTAAGGCATCTCCTGACGTAGTCACAGGTACATTATCCATATTCTTGCACAGTGTATATGCATTGATTGATCTGGGTTCTACATTATCATATGTTACCCCACTGATTATTGCAAAATCTAAAAGAACCCCAAAATTATTAGTTAAGTCATTTGAAGTATCTACACCAGCCGGTGAATCCATTGTTGTAGAAAGAGTATATCGTAATTGTGTGGTAACTGTGTGTGGTCATGATACATTGGCCGATCTTATTGAGTTGAAAATGGTGGATTTTGATGTGATAATGGGAATGGATTGGTTGGCTTCTTGTTATGCCACGGTAGATTATCGGGCCAAGAAGTTGCATTTTCATTTGCCACAAGGAAATGTTCTTGAATGGCAGGGTAATGTGGGGGCACTAAGAGGAAAATATTTTTCCTATCCTAAAGCAAAGAAAATGATAGCCAAAGGGTATATATGTTATTTAGTCTGAGTGTAAGATATCAATGTAGAACCACCAACTCCTCAAACGATTTCAGTGGTCAATGAATTTCTGGATGTATTTCCTGAAGATCTTCTAGGCTTACCCCCAGAACGGGAGGTAGAGTTTAGTATTGATGTGGTGCCAGGCACTCAACCTATCTCTATTCCCCCATATAGAATGGCTCCAGCAGAATTGCGTGAACTGAAGGAGAAATTGAAGGACTTGTTGGACAAGAGCTTCATCAGGCCTAGTATGTCCCCGTGGGGTGCACCAGTATTATTTGTATGGAAGAAAGATGGCACATTGAGAATGTGCATTGACTATCGATAATTGAATAAGGTAACGATCAAGAACAAATATCCCCTCCCTAGAATTGATGATTTGTTTGATCAGTTACAAGGTGCCTAGTGTTTTTCAAAGATTGACTTGAGGTCGGGTTACCATCAAGTCAGGGTTAAAGAAAATGATATACCCAAGACAGCTTTTCGAACATGGTATGGCCATTATGAATTCTTAGTTATGTCATTTGGACTAACAAATGCACCAGCTGTTTTTATGGATTTCATGAATAGGGTGTTCAAACCATTCTTGGATGTATTTGTGACCGTGTTCATAGATGATATTCTGGTTTATTCAAGATCACCAGAGGACCATGCTAATCACTTACGGCATGTGTTACAGATTCTTCGAGAGCGTAAGTTGTATGCAAAGTTCTCTAAGTGCGAATTTTGGTTGAAATCCGTAGCATTCTTGGATCACATTATGTCCGGTGAAGAAATTTAGGTTGATATGAAAAAGATTGAAGCGGTGAATAATTGGCCAAGGCCTACGATGCCTATGGAAATTCGTAGCTTTCTTCGATTGGCAGGTTATTACCGAAGGTTTGTTGAATGGTTTTCTTCCATTGCTGCACCTTTGACGAAGCTAATGCACAAGGCAATCAAGTTTCAGTGGAACGATGCATGTGAGAAAAGTTTCCAAGAGCTGAAAGATAAATTAACTTCCACACCAGTTTTAGTACTTCCCGAAGGCACAGAAGGTTATGTAGTGTATTGTGATGCTTCTGGGGTTGGCCTCAGATGTGTATTGATGCAGTATGGTAAGGTAATAGCGTATGACTCACGACAGTTGCGGCCATATGAGAGAAACTATCCCACACATGATCTCGAGTTAGCAGCTGTGGTATTTGGTTTAAAGATATGGCGCCATTATTTGTATAGGGTGCATGTTGATATCTATATTGATCACAAAAGTTTGCAATATATCTTTAAGCAGAAGGAACTAAATTTGAGGCAACGAAGGTGGTTAGAACTTTTAAAAGACTATGATATCGATATCTTATACCACCCAGGGAAGGCAAATGGGGTAGCTGACGCACTAAGTCACAAAGCAATAGAAAGCACCAATGATCAGTTGAGGGAAAAGCAAGATATAGTTAGGGATCTACATCAACTAGCCAGTTTGGGGGTTTGTCTTCTTGAATCTCCAGATGAAGGGGTTATTGTGCAAAATGCAGCAAAATCTTCCTTAATAGCTGAGGTAAAGGAGAGACAGTATACAGATCCTATTTTATTGCAACTGAGAGAGCATGTTCAGCAAGAGTTGACAAAGGCAATTGATCTTACACCAGAGGGAGTACTTCAATGCCAAGGTAGATTATGTGTACCGGATGTAGAGGAGCTGAGGAAGCGGATTATGACAGAGGCCCATCATTCACGGTATTCTATTCATCCGGGAGCTACAAAAATGTATCATGATTTGAAAGACATGTATTGGTGGGGAAATATGAAGAAGAACATTGCAGAATTTGTAGCTCAATGCCCAAATTATCAACAAGTCAAAGTAGAGCATCAGAAACCTGGAGGTTATATGCAATGTATCAATCTTCCAGTTTGGAAATGGGACATGATCAATATGGATTTCATCACAGGTTTTCCTCGTACACTGCAGAAATTTGATTCTATATGGGTGATAGTTGACAGGCTTACCAAATCAGTGCATTTCTTACCAGTCAAGACCACTTATATAGTTGAAGATTACGCAAGGCTGTATGTGAAAGAGATAGTGCGATTACATGGGATTCCAATCTCCATTATATCAGATAGGGGAGCTCAGTTTACTGCACATTTTTGGAGATCTTTTCAGAAGAGCTTGGGTACACAAGTGAATTTGAGCACGGCTTTTCATCCTCAGATAGATGGACAAGCAGAACGTACTATCCAAGCACTTGAAGATATGCTACGAGCATACACATTGGACTTTAAAGGTAGTTGGGATGATCATCTTCCTCTTATTGAATTTGCCTACAACAATAGCTATCATTCAAGTATAAAAATGGCACCTTACGAAGCTTTATATGGAAGAAAGTGTCGATCACCAATTGTATAGTTTGAAGTGGGTGAAACTACTTTACTTGGGCCAGATCTTGTTCACCAATCCATGGAGAAAGTTAAAGTATTCCAAAAGTGGCTACAAATGGCCCAAAGTCGACACAAGTCATATGCTGATGTTAGAAGAAGAGGACTTGAATTTGCCATAGGCGACAGGGTATTCTTGAAGGTGTGGCTAATGAAAGGGGTAATGAGATTTGGAAAGAAAGGAAATTTAAGTCCACGTTATATAGGCCCATATGAAATTATCAGAAGATTTGGGCAAGTTGCATATGAATTGAAATTACTCCAAGAACTCTCCTCAGTCCATCTAGTGTTTCATGTTTTGATGCTTTGAAAGTGCATAGGAGATCCATCTCGTACTGTTACCATTGAGAATATCCAAGTTACGGAGGATCTTACTTATGAAGAGATACCCATTGATATTCTAGATCGACAGGTAAAGAGGTTGAGAAATAAAGACATAGCTTCCGTAAAGGTACTTTGGAGAAATCAACAAGTAGAAGAGAGCACATGGGAAACTGAAGAAATGATGAAGTCCAAGTACCCTCATCTATTTCATATATAAGAAAAATTTCAAAGTGCGGAAGTGGAGCAATTACAAGTAAGTATCTATGAGCATTAAGTGTCTATGTATATATATGCTAATATAGAGATGCAATTGTTGTAATTGAAAAGATGTTGTCAACATTCGAGGACGAATGTTTCTAAGGGTGGAAGAATGTAACACCCCATACATTTCCGACCTTACTTGACAACTTTGAACCATGTTTACCCTAGGTTCGAGAGCAATAAATACGTATTTTGTATTGTTATTGATGGAACATTTGATATTGTGCTAGTAAATATGATTAGACCTTTGTAGGAGGTGTTTGTGACCTTGTAGAGAATTTGTGGGATGAAAAGAGAGGTTTAAAGGACATCCAAGCAAAGGATCTTAAAGGTAAGAGGCAAGAAAAAGGTTGGAACTTGAAAGATCCAACCAAATCCGCAAAGAAAAGTCGAAATCAAAAATTAATTGTGAGGCGCTACAGGTGGCGTGCCAGGCCGCTTTGGCCTAAAATTTTTGTTGCACAGGAATCAAGGGGGTGCGCCCAGGGGCGTACCAGGCCGCCCATGCACACCTTTTCCAGAGCTGAAATTTTTCTAAGTCCCAAGGGTACCCGGGAGCATGCCGGGGTGCTTTTTGCCTGATTTCTTCTACGATTATGAGTCTATAAAGAGGACTCTTGGATTATGGTATCAGTATTCCATTGTAGTTGGGCTACTCTTGAGCAAGTGTAGCATCCGATTTGGGGTTAATTCTTCGTCACAAGTATGTTATCAAATTATGTTCAATTAAGAATTTAATGCCCAAGAATTGGATAAGGCATTTAATGCCCAAGAATTGGATAAGGATGACTAAAAGGACTATATATAGGCAAGTAAATCAGATTTTTATTCATTAAACCACACTTTCCAACTCTAGATATCCCCACAAGATATTTCTCTATTTTCCAAACCCTAAGGCAACCATTTTTGTTGGGACACTTTGGACAATATCATCACTTTGCAAGCTTTGGTAAGTGTCTAATCTCATGGATTAATTTATTATATGAATGAGAGATTGTGTAGATCATGATGGTTATGTTGGCAAAGTGTTGAATAGTGCATTTTTACTTTTTGCTAAAAGATGTGTCATCTTTGTGTTTTGAACTTGAAAGGTGACTTGAGGTTTTGATGAAAGTCAATGGTATGGATGAAATATCAACATGTATGGTGTGGTTGTGTTCCTTAACTTGCTATTTTTCTATGAGTGTAAATTGTGGGATTGTTGTCGATATGTTGTTATGAAGTATATTAAGGTGACCTGATGGGGTAATTGTGACGTGGTGTTAATGAGGAAGCGTAAAGGATAAACTTGGTGTAAGAAGCTATTGGTTTGTGATGTGTTGGTCAATGTATGGCATGTTGTGGTATTTTTGGTATGACAATGCCGTGAACGGTATTGTAAATGGGGAAATGATGTTATAAGGCAATTATGTGACTCATAATCGTCTTATGCACTTGTAAGGTAGTTGATTATTAATGTAAGCTCCGTTATGTAGTTGTGTGGTAGAGTGAAATGTAAGTAAGGATATGGACTATTATATTCACATATAGGATTGTGTGTTCATATTGGAAGTATAAGGTATGTAAGGTTACTCTTACCGTATCCTTCTGCAGCACATATTGTTCAAATTGTCATCGTACGTATTCCATTCCGAAATGTCTTATGTATCTTATGTGCAGATTATCATATGTTATTATTCATATGCCTCTTAGTCACGGACTGATGTTCCAAATCTCCAGGAATGTTATGATTATCAATGTATCAATCTCACAAAAGTAAAAGAATAAAGTAATGTGTAGTTGTTTACTGTTTGAGCACAGGGGGCAATCCATAGGGGTGAAAACCCTGGTCAGAACGAACCTGTTTTATTGTTATGGATTGCACTCTAAGGGGCATAAGCCTGGCTGGAACGATCCCAAATTTATGCTACTGTGGATCACACTCTAAGGGGCGTAAGCCTGGATAGAACGATCCCAATAGTATGTTATTTTTCCACTGATCAGTTGGGGCCTGGGTATGATATGAATCAAATGATGGTAAATGAATGTAAAATCAAAGAACGCATTGAATGAAATGTACATGGTTCCAAACATATGCATAGCAGTTGCTTATCTATATTGTCTTTACATTTGTTATTGGACTCCATTGAAGTCCTTATGTATGATGCAGTTTTATATAGCCTTACATACTCAGTACATTCTTCGTACTGACGTCCCTTAGGGGACTTACCTTACTTGTTGTAGGCGCAGGGGCTAGTAGACCTCCACAGTAGGTTGCAGGTTATTTGCAGAGCATTGGTGAGCTTCAGTTGCTTCGAGGCTTTCCGAGTCACATATGTACATTTTTTTTGGTGTTGTGTTGGTATTGTATATGTGTATAGAGCGGGGTCTTGTCCCGACTCTAAGTTGGTTTTGGTTATGCATCTGTAGAGGCTTTGTAGATGTTGTGGGACAAATTAAGGATATATAAGAAACATATGTTTTTGTCGTGATGGCTCAAATGGCCAAGTTTCATAGTTATGATGTAGTTCCATGTCTTCCGCTATTAGCATCTTACATCTGTTTGGGGTGGTGATGTATATTGAGTAGCATGTGTATGAATGTACATGAGCAAAGATTGTTTTTCTCGGTCCTCAACGGCTTCGGGTGCCAGTCCGCTCCATTGGAATTTGGGGCGTGATACTTTCTTGCGTACAAATAACACTGGTGCACCCCACGGGGACATACTAGGCCTTATGAATCCCTTTTCCAGCAAGTCTTTTAATTGCTCCTTCAATTCCCGTAACTTTGTCGGGGCCATTCTATACTGAGGAATAGAGATAGGCTGAGTACCTGGAATCACATCAATACCAAACTCTACTTCCCGTTCTGGAGGTAAACCTGGAAGATCTTCAGGAAATACATCAAGGAATTCATTTACCACCGGAACCGATTGAAGAGTTGGTGCCTTCACATTGGTATCTTGCACTCTTACTAGATGGCATATGTACCCCTTGGATTTCATTTTCTTTGCCTTAAGATAATAAATAAATTTACCTCTCGGTGCTCCAATAGTACCCTTCCATTCAAGGACGGTCTTTTGTGGAAAATAGAAATGTACGTTCTTAGCTCGACAGTCTATCGTGGCATAACAAGAAGCCAACCAATCCATACTCATCATAACATCAAAATCTACCATCTCTAGCTCAACAAGATCAGCCAATGTATTATAAACACAAACAGTTACTATACAATTACGATAGACTCTTTTAGCTATAATAGATTCATCAACTAGTGTAGATACTTCAAATGACTTGACTAGCAATTCTGATGTTCTTTCAAATTTTACAGCAATCAATGGAGTGACATATGATAGGGTAGATCCTGGATCAATCAATGCATATACATTATGTGAAAAGACCGATAATATACCTGTAACCACATCTGGAGAAGCCTCCAACTTCTGCCTATCCGCTAAATCATAGGTACAGTTCTGGACTTCACTAGAATTAGCTGCTCCTCAAACACCTCTACCATGCCCAGTAGGCTGTACACCTGACGAGGATGATGCAATGGCTGATCCAGTAGGTCGCACCACACTACCTGTGCCCCTCCGTGGGCACTCTTTCATTATGTGTCCCGACATACCACACCAAAAACAAACATCTGTCCCAAGTCGACGTGCACCTAAATAAATCTTTCTATAATGCTGACATAGCTGACGAGAAAACCTTGATTGGCTCATTCTTCCTTGTTCTTGATACCCTATTGTCTGTGAACCTTTAATCTCACTACTTTTCCCAACTTGACTGCCTCGAAACCCTCGAAATTGGGATGGAGTACCTATTTTAGAATAAGAAAATGATGGTCTAGGTGGTCTATTAAAAACTCGAGGCCTAAATTCTCCTTGGGACGCCGTGAACTGTCCCATAGGTTTAGCCCTCTTTTACGGTCCTTTTTCAAATTCTTGCGTTCTTCTCCTTTGCCTCTGATCCTCCATCTTCTGTGCAAAAGCTTGTATCCTAGCTATATCCATGTCTCTATTTAAAGCAGCAATAGTACAATCCCTAACCAAATATGGATCCAATATATCCACATACCGATGAACTCTATCATCCATAGTAGCTACTACATTAGGAGTGTACCTGGCCAAAGAGTTAAACCGAAGACTGTACTCCCTGATGCTCATATTACCTTGACGAAGATTTAAGAACTGGTTTGTACGAGCCTCTCGAATATCATATGGAAGGTAATGATCAAGGAATTCAACTTTAAATTCTTCCCAACTAGACGAAAGTACACCGATACCCCTAGATCGTTTCAATCTTCGTACCATAATATAGCCTCTCCTTTTAATCTATATGATGTAAGTTCAATTTTTTCTGTACCAGATACATGCATAACATCTAAATCCCTTTGAATTTGGTCCATGAAGTCTTGTGGGTCTTCATTAAGATCTGACCCGGTGAATGTGGGAGGGTCTAATTTAAGAAAATCCTATGTACGCCGACTAGCTGCCCTATCCACACCGTCATTACTTGTAGTTAGACCAACTTGTCCTTGATTTTGTGCAGCAACTATACTAGTCAACATTTGCACCGCATTCCTTAAATCTTGTTCAGTAGCATTAACAGGTGATTCTGGGGGTACTCCTCTCCTTCCTGGCTCTCTGGGAGGTGGAAGAGTAGAAGAAGCCTGTGATGCAAATTCATCTTCAGCCTCACCTTGATTAGCTTGTTTAGGTGGTGATTTACTGGTTCCTTCCCCGAAAATCCTGTCTAGCTCCTTACTTTTACCTCTGTTTCTCCTTGTAAGCGTTATTTTGCAATACTGAGGAAACAAAAACATAAAACAAATTTAGTGATTAAATATGACTCCACCTACAATTTTGGATCTATTGCAAGATCTAGGAAATGAAGAAAAGAAAAAACTCCCAAATGTCCCGTAGCCTCCTACGTATAGATGTGGTGCACAAAACATCCATAAGCAAGGCTCTACTCAGACACGGCTTTGTAGACACCCTAGGACGACCCACTCTGATACCACTTTTGACACGCCTTAAATCCTATTGGGGCGGACAGGCATCCGTAGCCGTAAAGGCTCGAGAGAACCAACCTATGACCATGTACATTCATATGCATGCCATTAAGTGAACAAAAATTCTGCCACATGCAGATATAATATATCGACGATGGAAGTCATGTAAAGACGTACAAAATAGCTACGAGACTTAGCCATTGAGGCCACAACTTCTAAAAGAAAAGACACTTCTACGTTTGACTTTACAAGGTCTACAAAGCCTCTAAAAGATATATAACCATGACAAAGGTCAGGACAAGTCCCTGTCTTATACAACTACTACACAGTACCAAAAATATATACAAATGACTCATAAAGCCCCAAAGCAACCTGGAGCTCACCAATAGCCTGCAGATGACCCGTACCCTACTGTGAAGGTCTACTAGCTCCTGTGCCTGCAGCAGGTAAGGTAGGTCCCCCAAGAGACGTCAGTATGAAAGAATGTACTGAGTATGTAAGGCTATAAGTAACGATATGAATATAGGAACTCAAATAGAATCAAATACAAGTGAATAGATAATACTGATATACCACCGTACTGTATATGTGGAACCATGTACATTACATTTATTTCTTTCCTTTTACCTTTACATCAATATACATCATACAATGTCTGGGACCAACTGATCAGTGGTAAATAACATTGGGATCGGCTCGAGCTAGGATTATTCCCCCAGAGATACCACCCATAAATCAATAAATCAGGTTCGGCTCGAGCTAGGTTTTCAACCCCAGAGCTACCCCCTTCATCCAATAATCAATCGGGATCGGCTCGAGCTAGGCTTTCGCCCCTAGCGCTACCACCCGTACTCAACCAAATATGCATTACTTCACTTCTTTAATTTTTGTGAGATTGTTACATCGGTGGTCATAACATTATTGGAGCTTTGGAACAATAGTCAAAAAATAAGATACACGTAAATAACAATTTCTAACAACTTGAAATGAGATACTTTAAAACATTTCGGAGTGGAAACAAGTTCGGTAACAATGTGAACAATAGGTGCGGCCAAAGGATACGGAAAGGAGCGACCTTACATATCTTATCTTTACAACAAGTGACTACAACAATTCAGCTCTTCCTTAAAGCATTACTCTACAACACAAGTACGTAACGAAGCTAACATTAAAAGCTAATTACATTACAAGTTCACAAGGCGATAATTAGCTACTTGACGGGAAGTAAAAACAATCCAACATCCCAAACACATGGTATATCATTACACCTTACTTTATACTGCCATATAAATTTATTCCACCCTCCTACAATACAATTTACTTCCCCATAACTCCAACAATACCAAAATAGTCAACACATCAACATACACATCACAAACCGACAAGATTTCTCACCAAGTGCGTACTTCACATTTTTACCTCAATGCAACACCACATATTTATTCCATCAATTCAAATAAATACCTTAAACAAAAATATACCAAAAACATTCCACACAATTCTAGAAATCACTTTAACATAACAAGAAAGTATTTTCCTTTCACTACGCCAAACATTCCATGCACAATTACATATAAACATTTCCACAAGTCATACACAAGTAGTAATGAATTAGGTACAGAACCACACTTAAAAATACCAAAATTGCATCCATATAATTCAATTCCTTGATGACCTTAAGTCCCCTTTCAAGTTTAAACCATATAGAAGGCAAATCCTTTACCGATTTAGCAAAAGTGGGCTGCTACAAATAAAGTGGACTGCTCAACACTTTTTAAACATAACCAACATAATATACACAGCCTATTATTCATATAATATATTAATCTATAAGTTTAAACACTTACCAAGGCTTTCAAGTGGAATTTTTTTTCGAAAATCCTTAGAGAAAATTAGGGTGGCTAGGGTTTTTTGAGAGAAGAAATATTGATTGGAAATCTGATTTTTTGCAAGTGTATTGTGTTGAAAATGAGATGAATTTCAGACTTATAAAGTCCCATTTCCACCACCTCTCTAGGGTCTTCCTTAGCCAATTATTTGGTCGAAAAGTCCAAGTAAACTTGGTCCATTTTTAAATGGATCCTCTCCTTTTTGGGCCCATGTCTTTTTACTTAATTTTGGGACTCAATTAGGTCCATGAACATAATATTAATTCAGCCCATTAAATTTAGTGGGTAATACACCAACTATATCAAGTTTAAATAATTCCATAAATGTTAAGGTATTCAAATAAGTTCGGAAATGTACGGGGTGTTACATCCTTCCCCCTTAGGAACATTTGTCATCGAATGTTAGTAGCATTATACAATCTAAAAAAGTTCAAGTCTAAGTTCATTCTTCATATTATCACATACACATAATACTTATATATACTTACTTGTTATTACTCCCATTCCTCATTTTGAACTTTCTCTTTTGTTTGAAATAAATGCCAGTACATAGAATTCATCATTTCCTCGGCTTCCCATGTGATTTATTCTACTTGCTGATTTTTTCAAAGCACTTTCACAGAAGCTACTTCTTTATTTCTTAACCTCTTAACCTGTTGATCCTGAATAGCAATAGGTACTTTTTCATAGGTGAGATCTTCTGTAACTTGTACATCTTCAGTGGGAAAAATACGTGATGGATCTCCAATGCACTTCCGAAGCATTGAAACATGAAACATTGGATGAACTGTGGAGAGTTCTTGGGGTAGTTCTAATTCATACGCAACTTGAACAAATCTTCGGATAATATTATATGGCCCTATATAACGTGGACTCAGCTTTCTCTTCTTCACAAATCTCATTATCCCTTTCATTGGTGACACTTTCAAGAATACCCAATCACCTATGGCAAATTCTAGCCCCCTTCTCCTAACATCGGCATATGACTTATGCCGACTTGTAGTTGCTGTTGTATCACCTTAACCTTCTCCACAGCTTGATGAACAAGATCTGACCCAAATAAGGCATTTTCACCCGCTTCAAACCATCCAATTGGTGATCTACACTTTCTTCCATATAAAGCTTAATAAGGCACCATTTTGATACTTTAATGATAGCTATTATTGTAGGCAAATTCAATAAGAGATAAATGATTATCCCAACTACCTTTAAAGTCCAATATGAAAGCTCATAGCATATCTTCCAGTGTTTGTATCGTACGCTTTGCTTGTCCATCTGTTTGATGATGAAAAGTTGTACTTAAATTCACTTGGGTTCCCAAACTCTTCATAAAAGACTTCCAAAAGTGCGTAGTAAATTGAGCTCCCCTGTCTGATATAATGGCGATTGAAATTTTGTGTAATCGATCTATCTCTTTAATATACAACCTCGCATATTCTTCAGCTGTGTAGGTGGTCTTAACTGGTAGAAAGTGTGCTGACTTGGTAAGCCTATCAACTATTACCTACATGGAATCAAATTTATGAAGTGTACGAGGCAAACCTGTGATAAAATCCATGTTGATCATGTCCCACTTCCAGATTGGAAGATTTATACATTGCATATAACCTCCAGGCTTCTGATGCTCTACTTTTACTCCTTGACAGTTTGGACATTGGGCTACGAATTCTACATTGTTCTTCTTCATGTTACCCCACCAATCCATTTCTTTCAAATCATGATACATTTTGATGGCTCCTGGATGAATAGAATACCGTGAATGATATGCCTCTGTCATAATCTATCTCCTTAGCTCATCTACATCAGGTACACATAATCTACTTTGGCACTGAAGAACTCCCTCTTGCATAAGATCAAATGCCTTTGTCAAACCTTATTGTACATTCTCTTTCAGCTGCAATAAAATAGGATCCGCATACTGTTTTTCCTTCACTTCATCTACTAATGAAGATTCTGCTGCATTTTGCACCATAATTTCTTCATTTGGAGTTTAAATAAGATGGACCCCCAAGCTTGCTAGTTGATGTAGATCCTTGACTATACCTTGCTTTTCTATGAGTTGGCCATCAGTGCTTTACATTGCTTTACGGCTTAATGCATCAGCTACCACATTTTCTTTTCTCAGATGGTATAATATATTGATAGCATAATCTTTTAGTAGTTCCAGCCACCTCCGCTGCCTTAAATTTAGGTCCTTCTTCTTGAGAATATACTGCAAACTCTAATGATCAGTATAAATGTCAAAGTGAACCCCATACACGCAGTGGCGCCATATCTTTAAAGCAAATATTATTGTTGCTAGCTCAAGATCATGTGTTGGATAATTTCTCTCATGTGGTCGCAACTGTCTTGAGGCATAAGTTATTACATTATCGTGCTGCATCAATACACATCCTAAGCCGACTCCTGAAGTATCACAATATACCGCATACCCTTCTGTTCCTTCTGGAAGTACCAATATAGGTGCAGAAGTCAACTTATCCTTCAGATATTGGAAACTCTTCTCACATGCATCATTCCACTGAAACTTGGTTGCATTGTGTGTTAGCTTTGTTAAAGGTGACGAAATGGAAGAAAACCCTTCACAAATCTTCTATAATAACCTGCCAACCTGAGAAAACTACGAATCTCTATAGGCGTTGTAGGTCTTGGCCAATTCTTCACAGCTCCTATCTTTTGAGTATCAATCCTTATTCCTTCATCTAACACAATATGACCCAAGAATTCTACAAATTTTAACTAAAATTCACATTTAGAGAACTTTACATATAACTTACGATCACGAAAAATCTGTAACACCTGTCGTAAGTGATTAGCATGGTTTTCTTTTGATCTTGAATAAACCAAAATATCATCTATAAACACTGTCATGAACACATCTAAGAATTGATTGAACACCCTATTCATCAAATCCATAAAAACTGTTAGTGCATTTGTTAGCCTAAATGAAATAACTAAAAACTCATAATGACCATACTGTATTCAGAAAGCTGTCCTGGGTATATCTTTTTCTCTAACTCTTACTTGATGATAACCCGATCTCAAGTCAATCTTTGAGAAACATTTGGCACCCTGTAATTGATCAAACAAATCATCAATTCTTGGGAGGGGATATTTGATATTGACTGTTACCTTATTCAGTTACCGATAATCAATACACATTCTCAACGTACCATCTTTCTTTCGTACAAATAACACTGGTGCACCCCAAGGGAACATACTAGGCCTTATGAATCCCTTGTCCAGCAAGTCTTTTAATTGCTCCTTCAATTCCCGTGACTCAGCCGGGGCCATTCTATACGGAGGAATATAGATAGGCTAAGTACCTGGAATCATATCAATACCAAACTCTACTTTCTGTTCTGGAGGCAAACCTGGAAGATCTTCAAGAAACACATCAAAGAATTCATTTTCCACCGGAACCGATTGAAAAGTTGGTGGCTTCACATCGGTATCTTGCACCCTTACTAGATGACATGTGTACCCCTTGGATATAATTTTCTTTTCCTTAAGATTAGAAATAAACTTACCTCTTGGTGCACCAAATTACCCCTCTATTTAAGGACGGTCATTTATGGAAAATAGAAATGTACCTTCTTAACTCGGAAATCTACCATGGCATAACAAGAAGCCAACCAATCCAGACCCATTATAACATCAATATCTACAATTTCCAGCTCAATAAGATCAGCCAACGTATCATGATCACAAATAGTTACTATGCACTTACGATAGGCTCTTTTAGCTACA
Source organism: Capsicum rhomboideum (assembly GCA_031232105.1). Classification (NCBI taxonomy): domain Eukaryota; kingdom Viridiplantae; phylum Streptophyta; class Magnoliopsida; order Solanales; family Solanaceae; genus Capsicum; species Capsicum rhomboideum. The sequence continues at coordinate 57,851,794 of CP124710.1, read as the reverse complement.
ATAGATTCACCAACTGGTGTAGATACTTCAAATGGCTTGACTAGTAATTCTGATGTTCTTTCAAATTTTTTAGCAATTAATGGAGTGACATATGATAGGGTAGAGCCTTGATCAATCAATGTATATACATTATGTGAAAAGATGGATAATGTACCTGTAACCACATCAGCAGAAGCCTCCAATTTCTGCCAATCCGCTAAATCATAGGCACGGTTCTGGACTCCACTAGAATTAGCTGCTCTTCGAACACCTCTACCATGCCCAGTAGGCTGTACACCCGACGAGGATGATGCAATGGCTGATCCAGTAGGTCGCGCCATACTACCCGTGCCCCTCCGTGGTCACTCTCTCATTATGTGTCCCGACATACCACACCAAAAACAAACATCTGTCCCAAGACGACATGCACCTAAATGAAGCTTTTTGCAGTACTGACACGGCTAACGAGAAAACCTTGATTGGCTCATTCTTTCTTGTTCTTGATACCCTACTGTCTGTGAACCTTGAATCCTACTACTTTGCCCAACTTAACTGTCTTTAAACCCTCAAAATTGGGATGGAGTACCTGCTGTAGAATAATAAAATGATGGTCTAGGCAGTCTATTAAAAAATCGAGGCCTAAATTCTCCTTGGGAAGACATGAACTGTCCCATAGGTTTAGCCCTTTTTAATGGTCCTCTTTCAAATTCTTGCGTTCTTCTACTTTGCCTCTGATCCTCCATCTTCTGTGCAAAAGCTTGTATCCTGTCTATATTCAAAGCAGCATTAGTACAATCCCTAACAAAATATGGATCCAATCTATCCACATACCGATGAACTCTATCATCCATACTAGCTACTACATTAGGAGTGTACCTGGCCAAAGAGTTAAACTGAAGACTGTACTCCCTGATGCTCATATTACCTTGACGAAGATTTAAGAACTGGTTTGTACGAGCGTCTCGAATATCATATGGAAGGTAATGATCAAGGAATTCAACTTTAAATTCTTCCCAACTAGACGAAAGTACACCGATACCCCTAGATCATTTCAATCTTCGTACCATAATATAGCCTCTCTTTTTAATCTATATGTTGCAAGCTCAAGTGTTTCTGTACTAGATACATGCATAACATCTAAATCCCTTTGAATTTTGTCTGTGAAGTCTTGTGGGTCTTCATTAAGATCTGACCCGGTAAATGTGGGAGGGTCTAATTTAAGAAAATCCTATACCTGTCGACTAGCTGCCCTATCCACAACGTCATTACTTGTAGTTGGACCATCTTGTCCTTGATTTTATGCAGCAACTATACGAGTCAACATTTGCACCGCATTCCTTAAATCCTGCCCAGTAGCATTAACAGGTGGTTCTAGGGGTACTCCTCTCCTTCCTAGCTCTCCGAGAGGTGGAAGAGTAGAAGAAGCCCGCAATGCAAACTTGTCTTCAGCCTCACCTTGATTAGCTATTTTTGGTGGTGATTTACTGGTTCCTTCTCCGATAATTCTATCTAGCTTCTTACTTTTACCCTTGTTTCTTCTTATAAATGGCATTTTGCGATACTGAGGAAACAAAAAACATAAAACAGATTCAGTGGTTAAATATGACTCCACCTACCACTTTGGCTCTATTGCACGATCTTGGAAATGAAGAAAAGAAATAACTCCTAAATGTCTCATAGCGTCCTACGTATATATGTGGTGCACAACACATACATAAGCAAGAGTCTACTCAGACATGGCTTTGTAGACACCCTAGGACGACCCGCTCTGATACCACTTTTGTCATACCTCAAATCCCATTGGGGCGGACAGGAACCCGTAGCCGTAAAGGCACGAGAGAACCAACATATGACTATGTACATTCATTTGCATGCCATTAAGTGAACAAAAATTCTGCCACATGTAGATATAATATATCGATGACAGAAGTCATGTAAAAACATACAAAATAGATACGAGACTTGGCCGTTGGGTCCACAATGTCTAAAAAGTTAAGACACTTCTACGTTTGACTTTACAAAGTCAATAAAGCCTCTATAACTACTACACAGTACCAAAAATATATACAAATGACTCGGAAAGACCCGAATCAACCTGGAGCTCACTAATAGCCTGCATATGACCCGTACCCTACGGTGAAGGTCTACTAGCTCCTGTGCCTGCGACAAGTAAAGAAGGTAAGGTAGGTCCATAGGTCCCCCAAGGGACGACAGTACGAAAGAATGTACTGAGTATGTAAGGCTATAAGTAACTATATGAAATATAGGAACTCAAATGGAATCAAATACAAGTGAATAGGTAATATTGATATACCACCGTACTGTATATGTGGAATCATGTACATTACATTCATTTCGTTTCTTTTACCTTTATATCAATATACAACATGCAATGCCCGGGACCAAACTGATCAGTGGTAAATAACATTGAGATTGGCTCGAGCTAGGCTTATGCCCCCAGAGCTACCACCCATAAATCAATAAATCAGGTTCGGCTCGAGCTAGGTTTTCACCCCAGAGCTACCCCCTGTATCCAATAATCTATTGAGATCAGCTCGAGCTAGGATTTCGCCCCCAGAGCTACCACCCGTACTCTACCAAATATGCATTATTTCATTTCTTTAATTTTGGTAAGATTGTTACATCGGTGGTTATAACATTATTGGAGCTTTGGAACAATAGTCAACAAATAAGAGACACATGAATAACAACTACTAACAAACCTTAAATGAGATACCTTAAAAGATTATGGAGTGGAAACAATGTTCGGTAACGATGTGAACAATATGTATGACCAAAGGATATGGAAAAAAGTAACCTTACATACCTTATATTTACAACAAGTGACTACAACAATTCAGATTTTCCTTAAAGTTTTACTCTATAATATTAATACATAATGGAGATCACATTAAAAACTAATTACATTACAAGTTCACAAGGCGATAATTAGCTACTTGACGGGAAGTAAAAACTGTCCAATATCCCAAACACATGGTATATCATTAAATCTTACTTTATACTTCCATATAACTTCATTCCACCCTCCTATACCATAAATCACTGCCTTACCAAGACAACACCACCAAAAAAGTCCATAAACCAACATAGACGTCACAAACCGACAAGATTTCCCACCAAGTGCATACTTCACATTTTTACCTCATTGAAACTCCACATATTTATTCCATCAAGTCACATAAATACATTCCACAATAATATACAAAAAATAGTCCACACAATTTCAGAATTCACTTTTACATAACAAGAAAGTATTTTCCTTTCACTACGCCAAACGTTCCATGCACAATTACGTATAAACATTTCCACAAGTCATACACAAGTAGTAACGAATTAGGTACAGCACCACACTTAAAAATACCAAAATTTCATCCATATAATTCAATTCCTTCAAGACCTTAAGTCCCCTTTCAAGTTTAAACCACATAGAAGGCAAATCCTTTACCGATTTAGCAAAAGTGGACTGCTACAAATAAAGTGGACTGCTCAACACTTTTTAAACATAACCAACATGATATAAACAACCTATTATTCATATAATATATTAATCTATAAGTGTAAACACTTACCAAGTCTTGCAAGTGGAAGATTTGTCCAAAAATCCTTGGAGAAAATTAGGGTGGCTAGGGTTTTTTGAGAAAGGAGAAGTGTTGATTGGAAATATGATTTTTTGCAAGTGTATTGTGTTGAAAATGATATGAATTTAAGACTTATAAAGTCCCTTTTACACCACCTCTCTAGGGTCTTCCTTATCCAATTATTTGGTCAAAAAGTCCAAGTAAACTTGGTCCATTTTTAAATGGATCCTCTCCTTTTTGGGCCCATATCTTTTTACTTAATTTTGGGCCTCAATTCGGTCCATAAATATAATATTAATTCAGCCAAAGTACGAGCTTACAAGTTCTATGCTATTCCAGATAGTGATGCATTGCTACTAACAGAGTTCTTTGAGGCTATCTAGGACAAAAGAAGGGATGGACCCTTTGTGACGCCTATTCACTCTATGCAAGTACCCATTAGGCTTAAAGGAAAAATAAACAAGGGATTTTAAGTTGATAGTGGAGTTTTGGGATAGGTTTTAGTAGAATAAAATATCAGTCCCCTGAAGAGTAAGTTATCCCAGTCTTTTAATATGAATCATGGAGAGGTTGGGTTAAAAGGAAAGAAAAGAAATCTTCAAAAGAGTATTCAATCCTACTATTGCAACCAGGTTTGGGATGAGTTCCCTCATTGTTCCTGATGATGTTCAAGCTTGGATGCATTTGTTCGACTATATAGGTATTGCATATGTCAGTGAGGTTAGAGACTTTTATAATGATTTGATGTTCACAAAAAAGTAGTTTTCAGTTGATGCCACTGTAAATAGAATCAATTTCACCTTAACAACCTTACTACTTGGAGAGATTCTTGGTGGTTCTACTTTTAGGTTGGATATTGTGAAGGACAAGTATGCCTCAGAGACCTTCCTTAATAATATTTCCAAATCAAAGAGACTATTAGGGAGCCTTAGATTACTGGAAAAAAAAATAAAGCTTGAATTTCATCTTCTTTTTGAACTGGTTAGCAAGGTGCTACTTCTACGAGCTGAAGGTTGATCATGTAATTCTATACCAGATCTCTATCTAATGGAAGCTCTTAACTCATGCACTCCAATCAGTCTGCCTAAAATCATGATTAAGAATATTATTAAGATCTGTAAACTGAAGAAGTCAATCATGGTATGGGCTATGCATTTGTCCTCATAAAAGTTCTTGATTACTTTGGCATAAAACCAAGATCGGTTTCCCGTACTTTTGGATAAAAGAGGCAATACTTCACACTCACTACCCTTGTAGAATGTGAGTGTGTTACGAAGAAAAGAGGAGTTGGTCCTAAGTCTGCAGTGTCAAATCTTATTATTACTCAGTAGGTGAGTAATATGAAGATAAAGGAGTTGTCAACCATGGTTGCATGAAATGAAGATGAAATTGAATCACTGAAAACTCAACTGACTGAAGTCACAGACGAAACTGGTCGCATACTAGGAACCTCAATTCAAGCTAAGATTGAAATCACTCAGTTAAAAGAGAAGAATTCATAGCTTAAGAATAAGAATGCTCAGTTGAAAATAAAGAATGAGGCATTGATTGATGATAATCATGTTTCTATGAGACATTTTGATCACTTTTCTTATAGTTGTCTCTCTATTACCCATCCTATTTGATCCATTATGTCTACCTCTTCACTCTATACTCTTACCTTCCTCTTATTTTGACACCATTGCATAATTAATTCCTTTTGTTAAACTCGAATACTAACTTGTCTAATTATTCAGAATGCTTGTTTTAATATGAATATGATCATATTCCTATCCTTATTGTGAATTCTTTACATGCTTTAATACCTAGTAGTTATGATCTTTTTTTAATGATTCCAATAGGGGGAAGATTAGTATGTGGTTGGTGACAGGGGGAAAAGTGTTGGTGACAGGAGGAACTGGTGTTTCTGAATACTGGTGACAGAGGCAACTAGTGCTGACTTGCATGGTGAGAGAAGGAACAAGAAACAATTGCATGTGCTGCAAAAGTCTCTATGTTTTTCATCATCCAAAAGGCAGAAAATTTTTGGTTCTAGCCTTGTTCTTATTATGTTTATTATGTTCATATTTTAATAATTGACAAACTTCATCACTGGAACCTGGTCCATACATTTCTGATTATTATCATGTTCCGATGATTTCCTAACCTAGTGGAACCAATATACAGTTTTGTAGTTGCATGCATTTGTTTTATGTGCCAGCTGTCTAGTACTTTTCTGGATAATGTCAGCATATTAGTAGGACAAATTTTTAGTGGTCTTTTCTAGCATCCACTAATGAGGCAGCTTCGATCCCAATGTTCACCATATATATATATATACACCATTGTTGAGAAGAGAAGCTCAAGCTTTTGCACAAATCCAAATGGAATTTTTCTGAAGCACAGGGCTCAGTTGATAGTACAAGACTCAACAATTTAGAAACTCTTTCTCATAGTGATATACATTTTTATTTCTAGGTTGTTTGAAGTTTTGTTTGATTGTATAATTGGAAACTCAAGTCTCATTCTAGATATTCAAGTGAATATGTTGTTTAGCCTTGTTGATTCAGATTTGAGTTGTTTTATAGCTGGAGGTAGCTAAGGAGTCTCATAGTAGAGTTATTGTAAGGGTCAGTTTGCAATAGAGTTATTGCAAAGAGATAGAAATTAGGAGGTTGATTCCTAGGTTGTAATCGAAGGTTTCTCTGTGTTTACTGAAAGCTGTTGGTGAAATCCTACTGGCGTAGGTTGTGGTTTTTCTTCCTTAAGCAAGGAGATTTTCATGTAAAAATCTCTTGTTCTTACTTTCCTACAAATTCTTTTTGTGTTCTTACTGTTCTTCATTATCCTCATTTAGGGACCTGGTACCGATTCAGGTCTCAGAGATAGTGGTGGACTCTTGCAAACCACACATGTTCAATGTTGGTAAGCAAACCTTGTTTTACAGGCCATTGTATTCTTTGTTGGTCAATATGATCAAATCTAGCATGCCAAATGTTTATATCACAATCATATTTATTTGAAGAAGCAAACATCTAAGAACTGACATTATTATTAAATGAATCAAAATCCAAATCCATAATAAATAAATCTCCAGTCACATATTCAAAACCAAATAAAATTGAATCAAAAGACAACTGAACAAAATTTTCATGAAAGAATAAGTCGAATCTAGCCTAAGCAAAACAGAAACTGAAATAACATTTTGACAAACCCTTAGTGCATAAAGAACATCATGTAGGATTAGGTCTCGATTGCCATGTAGGACTAACTTGCATGTACCGATCCCTTCAACAACAACTTTATTGTTGTTACCTAGATATACCAATTTTTGCTTCATATGGAACTCATCTAAATTCAACAAAGGCAGTATGCTCCAATGCTACATGGTTCATTGCTCCTGAGTCTACCATCCACAATGAATCAAATTCAGTTAGTAAAATAGAACTAGAAATACAAAGTTCACTAATTCAAATTTTGTGAAATACCTTTCTAGAAGGCTCACAACAATATCTGACATAGTTACCCTTCTTGTCATAATTAAAACATTTCACTTTAGCAATCTTAACATGTTTGGGATGCTTGTTCTTGCTATTTTCAGTCTTTGTTTTCTTAGCAGGCTGAGCTAGATGAGTCTGAGCTTACCCTCTCTTCTTCTTTCCCCAATTCTTTCTTTTTGGATCGCTCTTGAATTTGGAGGTTGTTGCGATGTGCAACTCAGCTACTAGATTTGTATCTTGAAGTCGTTCCTCCTCTAATTCAAGATACATCCGAACATCTTCCAGAGATGTGATTAGCTGATTATTAGTCAAATGCACTTTCATATGATCCCAAGAACAAGGTAAAGAGCATACTACTGCTTGGACTTTTTGTTGGTTAGTCAACACAAGACCGATAACATTCAATTCTCCAATCATACTTGTCATTTGCCTCATATGTGTTTTCATTGAATGTTCTGGGCTTTTCTTGTATGAATCAAAATTAATCATGAGGGATCTTAGCTTTGCAGTAGAACAAGTACCAAATCTGTTCTTCAAAACATTCCAACCCTTTAGTAATCCTTGAACTCTCTTAGGATGTCATCATCCAAGGTGCTTAGCAATGTAATGTGAGAAGTGGAGTCTTTTTTCCTCCAAGCATAATAAACTTCACGGTCATGCCTATGCTGAGCTATGTTGCCACTCTTAGGCCGATTCAGTACGTGATTAATAGCATCAAGAGACACTTGCTCTTCTAGTACATACTGAACATTCAAGCTTCAGGTCTCATTACTACCTCCGTTGAGTTTCATCTCTTTGTTGAGCTCAGCAACAATATTTTTTTTAATCATTTTTTGTGATAAGAAGGTGCCGCCTAAACTCAAAGGCAAGTTCTACAGAGTAGTGGTTAGACCGGTTATGTTATATGGAGCGGAGTGTTGGCCATTCAAGAAACCTCACATCCAAAAGATGAAGGTGGCAGAGATGAGGATGTTAAGGTGGATGTGTGGGCGTACTAGGAAGGATAGGATTAGGAATGAGGTTATACAAGATAAAGTGGGAGTAGCGTCGGTGGAAGACAAGATGTGGGAAGTGAGGTTGAGATGGTTTGGGCATGTGTTGAGGAGGGGAACGGAGGCCCCAGTTTGGAGGTGTGAGATGTTGGCTAGGGATGGATTCAGACGAGGAAGGGGTAGACCGAAGAAGTATTGGAGGGAGGTGATTAGACATGATATGGAGCAGCTGCAGCTTACCGAAGACATGACCCTAGATAGGAAGGTGTGGAGGAGGCGGATTAGAGTAGAAGGTTAGTAGGAAAGGGGCGTCAGTGTTAGTAGATAGGAGAATTTTGTTGCATTTTTGTATTACTTCATAGTGTGTTATTATTTGTTGGATTACTTGATGGGCCCTATTTATATTATTACTGGGTGTGGTTTTACATTTTGTATCTTGTCCCTTACTATTTCTTTTCTACTCTGGTGTTTCTTGAGCCGGGGGTCTTTCGAAAACAGCCTCTCTATCTCACTTCTGAGGTAGTGGTATGGACTGCGTACACCTACCCCCCCTAGACCCCACGTGGTGGGAATATACTGGTATGTTGTTGTTGTTGTTGCTGTAGATATTCTTTAACAAAATAAAAAATACAATGAGAATCATTAAAATATAATGCAAGGCACAATGTTCGACATACATAAATATTATGAAACTATGCACCAATTAATTATGATAATAAACACATACATTAATCATGGAGTCAAAAGTTCACTATGTTCCCAAACTCATCTAAAAATTAAAATATTATAAAAAATAACCTAGTTAATTACATAGCTAAGTGTCTCAATCATATTTTGGCCATCGTATTTGGCTTTTATAATTTTATGATCCCATATGAATCATTAATCAAACAAATTAACTTATTTATAAGCATGCAAGTAAAATTAATGTGCAACTAATAAACATTTACTACATGCCAAAAAAAATTCACTTCAAAATTTTTAATGTTAAACCTATTAACATATCAATCAAGTTAAACACATAAAAATTAATGTTAAAATTATTAACATTACTTCATGCTAAATTGATTAAAAAAATGTTAAACTAATTAACATATATAAACCAAGCAACAAATAAATCTAATGTTAAATCAATTAACAATTCATGGAAACATGTTCAACAAAATAATCAATTCAAGCAATTGGAATAATGAAATAATTATGACTTTTTAAAATAAAAATATTAATTTATATTTTAAAAATTACGTCCATATGACCAATTTTTTTAATTAAAAAAAGTTAATAATTTGTAAGTGGGCCCTTTAGCCCAATTATTAAATTCTTCTATTCAATAAATTAATTCTTGTGGAATATGGGGCCTTAGCCCATCTATTAAGACATTTAAAAGGATAAATTACACAAATCCACAAACTTAAGGGTCATTAATACATAAAATCCCTTTCCTTTTAAAAAATTACATAAAATCTCTTTTTTAATATTTTGCTCTTGATACATATGGTCTGTTCTCCTCACCCTCTTTTCACTCAGCCATTGACGTCATCGACGCCCCAAATAGCGTTTTTGATTTTTCAAAATTTCTCACCCTAAAATGATCGGCAACTTCTCTCCCACAATTACTTCCATCACGTTTACTTCAACCTCTAACAACTGCCCACATCCATTTCAATTCGTTTTAATTTTTTTCAGATTTTTTGGAGAGGTGAGTTCATTGTAGAAGTAGCTTTTAATTAACTAATTTTCTCTTAGTTTTGAAACACATCTTCGACTGGTGTTATTTTTTTTTTTTAGGTCTTCAATGGCAACTGAAGCTTCACCCTCATTCAGTTTGGATATTTCCCAAATTGAAACTAACAATGTTGTTTCTAAAATTGATGAAGATGTGGGTTTTATGCTGGGTACCTTTGATTACACATCTGACGGTTTTCGTGAAAAATAGGTCAAAGCACCGTAATAACCTCGAAAAACTGAAGAAGATTAGGTTCTGCAAAAATGATATATATTGAAAAATACAAATTAAAAAGTGGTTCAGATATGTATCAGATGTGTGATGTAATCATTTGTAATTTACATTCTGTTTGATACATATGTTAAATGTATCAAACATTTATATAAGTATTACTACGTAGATTGTACCTTTTTCATTCGATAATGTATCAAAAATATGTATCACTAGTGCAGTAAAAGTAATGTATCAAAAATATGTATCAACATTATTCTAACAAAATGTATCAACATTATACTAACACTAGAAGATTGACTATTTTCGGTAATTTTGGATATCTCAGAGATTCATTCTGAAATGTATTTTGCATTATTCTCTCCCCTTAAAAATATAATTATGTTATTTCCTTATTTAACTAACTGCTCAGTTTTAAATGTATCACAACTAATATGTATCACGGCTTAATTTATGTATCACAAAAGATGAATTCCGGGATTTTATGTAATTGAGTAAAGTTATAGTAAAAAGTATTACTAACTTATAAACTTCTGGGATTTGTGTAAGTTACTCATTTAAAAATGGGTCTTTAGTCCATAATATTAAAACTATCAATCAATTCTTAGATGGGCCTTTTAAAAAAAAAGGGACATAAGCCCATGTGCCTCATTAAAGACAAAATCTATCAACCTATTAAAAAAATTAAAATGGGCCACAAACCCAAATAACAATAACAATTGCCACGAAGCATAGGCAACAACATACTTATCCAGCATCAACACAACACCCAATTCCAAAAGTGAAGCATCTCAAAACACTATAAAATCCTTACCTTCAACAGGCAGAGAAAGAGTTGGAGCCGTGGTCTACAATGTCTTGAGCCTTTGAAAGCTCTCCTCACAATCATCCGACCAAAAAAAAGGTACTTCTTTTTGAGTTAGCCTTGTCACATGCATTGTAATGGATGCAAAGTTCTTGAAAAACCTGCGGTAGTAGCTGGCAAGACCCATAAAACTCCTTACTTCAGTCACTAAGCTAGGCCTAACCCAACTCTTAATTGCCTCGACCTTCTGGGGATCCACCATCACCCCCTTTTCTTCAACATGCCCCAAGAAGGCAAACAAGGATAACCATAACTCACACTTTGAAAACTTGGCATACCACTACTTCTCTTTTAGAATCCCCAACACTAAGCAAAGATGACCTGTATGTTCCTCCTTACTTTTGGAGTAAACTAAAATGTCATCAACAAACACTATAACAAATGAATACAGGAATGACTTAAAAATACCTTTCATCAAGCTCAGAAGGTTGCAGGCGCATTAGTTAGCCTGAAGTACATCACTACAAACTCGTAATGGTCATACCGAATTCTAAAAGATGTCTTTGGTTTGTCCTCCAGTCTAATTTTCAACTGATGATAACTTGACCGCAAGTTAATTTTTGAGAATATCGTCGCACCCTGCAGCTGATCAAACAAATTGTATATGCAAGGCAAAGGATATTTATTCCTAATGGTAACCTTATTCAACTGTCTATAATCAATACACATCCTCATGCTACCTTCTTTCTTCTAAACAAACAATAACAGAGCACCCAAAAGTGAAGCACATGGACAAATAAACCCCTTGTCGAGTAGTTCCAGTAATTGAGTTTTGAGTATCCTCAACTCTGCTGGAACCATTCGATAGAGAAGAACATAAATAGGGCAAGTGCCCGACTCTAACTCAATGCAAAAATCAATATCTCTATCTGGAAGCATACCCGATAAGTCTGAAGGAAATACTTCCTGAAATCCAGAAACCATCGGAACAGACTCTGTAGAAGAGGACCCCACACTCGGATCCCAGAGATGAGTTAAAAATACTGAACACCCCTTCCCCACTAACTTCTTAGCCCTAACAAAAAATACTGAACACCCTTTTCCTACTAACTTCTTAACCCTGACAAATGATATAATTTTTACTGATTTTGCCTTATACACTCCCTCCCACTCTATCTCATCTATCCCAGGCATAGCTAGAGTTATTATTTTAGCATTACAGTTTAAGACAGCATGATATGGAGATAACCAGTTCATACTTAAAATTACATCAAAGTCCTACAAATCCAGAATCATCAAATCTACCTAAGTCTGAAAACCCACAAACAACATGGAATATGAATGATAAATATGGGTTACTACCACAAGCTCACCAACCAGAGTGGACACATAAAGAGGACAGTCAAGTATGTCACAAACTAATTTTATACCCAAAGGAAACTTGACTGATACATAAGAAATGGTAGATCCCAGATCAATAAAATAGAATCCATCCTGTCATAAACTAAAATGGTACATGTGATAATTGTATCAGAAGCCTCGACATCAGTTTTTCTAATAAAGGCATACCTGTGAGCCCTGTCATCAATATGAGCTAACTTCCTACCTGGTTGGCTCCTCCCTCTGCACCGTCATTTCCTTAACCACCACGACCACCATACTGATTTCTCTGTCCACCTTATGGATGACCCCTGTTGTTACCTCCGCCCCCTCTACCTATTGGAACTATGGCCCGATTCTACTGCAATATTTGGACATTTGCTTATCTCAAAGGATAATATCTCTTAAAATGACAAACATCCCCATAATAATAACATCCCGACTCAAGAGAAGGCCGACTGGTAGAAGAGTAAGAAGCCCCTTGACTCAGACTAATCTATGACTAAGAAGAGGCTTCAGCTGGACCCGTGGTAGAAGCTGGCAATGCTGACTAAATAGGGCGGGTGGAGTAGGTGATGTGAAATAAGAAAATAGAAACAAGATAATATTTAAAAATACAAATTCAAGGAAGAGACACAATTAGATTCAAGCAATTAAAAGATGTATTGGTTAAACTAACCAAAACACCACTTAATTGGGAATTAATAGCACCTAATCTATTAGAATCCTCAAGAAGGAATAACCTTACTTGTAAATCCTAGGACAAAATGTTGAAAATCAACAAAGGGTTTTGAGCTCTCAAAAGAGGCACAATTCTTCAAATGTCCAAAACTAATGTCCAAACCCTAATAGCTAACTATTTATACTAAGGGCAAAAAAAGTAAAGAAAGACCAAATTGTCCTTCATTTAAATTACAAGCAAATTTAAACGGTAGACACTTAATAATTAAATATCTTCAAGTATTCCATGTTGGAACCTTCCAAAAAATCCATCTTCATGCATAGATATTGCAATGCTTGAAGGTTCTTAGCTTGACTCTTTGTGAAAGACCTTCTTGGAGGAGCGTCACTTTGATGTACATCACTCTCCCCTTGTTCAAAAGAATTCATCCTCGAATTCGCCAAACCTACATCAAAAAGAGATAAATCACTAACATTGAAAACATTATGGACCAAATACTCACTTGGTAAGTCCACTTTGTAAGTATTATCTCCAATATTCTCAAGCACTTGAAAAGGTCCATCTCCTCTTGGAATTATCTTATTCTTCCTTTTGCTTGGAAATCTCTCTTTCCTAAAGTGAACCCATACCCAATAACCGGGTGCAAAGGTGACCTTTTTCCTTCCCTTGTTGGCTCTTTTGGTTGCATATTTGTTTTGCGTTTGTCCAAGTTAGACTTGAAGTCTTTTTTTGCACCTTTGGATTTGTCCCAAGTAGAAGATTTTCAAACTTCCTTATTTTTAGCCCATGAAGAAGAAGAAGATTGCACCTTTGACTTGTTCTCATTTTGATGAACCTCAATCTTGATTGTCATTTGATAAGCTTCATATAATATAGAAATATGATGCAATTTCAATGGTTCCTTACCTCCTTATTTAAGCCCAAGATAAATCTTGCCACAAGTTTCACCTTTTCATCATTGACATTAGCTTGAAGCCTGGTATGCTCTAGCTCCTTATAATACTCTTCCACACCCTTTCTTCCTTGTTGAAGATTGTAATACTTCTTGAGTGTATCTTGTTCATAATCTTGACCCACAAACCTTTCTCTCATACACCTTTTCATGTCATTCCAACTTGTAACAAAATCTCTATTCACCAAAGCATCTCTTTCGATTTTCTCCCACCATGTAGAAGCAAAAACCTCAAGGTGACTTATTGCATAATTCATTTTCTTGGCATCACTCACATTGTTGAGATTATATTTCCTTTAAAGCTTCACAATCCAATCAAGATATTCATTTGATTCACTACTTCCTTTGAAGAATGGAAGGGTAACCTTGATGTTGTTGAATCCTCGATCTTCATCATCATTCCTTCTATTGTATTCTCTACCATCCAGCAGATACCAACCTCCATTTCCTCCTCTTCTTCCTCTCCCACCTAACCTCTTTTGTTGAACTTGGTTGTTGACTCCATAATCATAATTATCACTATACAAAAAATCATGCTCTTTAAGGTTATGTTGGACTCTGATTTGAGGTCTAGTGGCTTGTGGTGGATAATTTGTTTGTTGATTTTCCCCTTTTGGAAGTGTTTCTTGATTGCAAACCCTTGGTAAAGTAGCATTAGGAGAGGGGGTATCTTGCACTATCAAGTGTGATAGAGTTGTATCAAGAGGAGTCTTACTTGATCCCTAATCATGTTGACTAATGGGATTGAAAATTTCAAGTGGTTGCTTTGCTATTTCTTGATTTCTTATTCTTCCTTCCACATCTTCCAATTTCCCATTAATTTCTTTCATTTATTCCAATAATTTTTTAAGCAACATTTCCGTTTTACTAGAGGATTTTCCCTCCAATTGAGTCATTGTACCTACAAGAATAAATAAAAACTTAGTATAAAAAGTTCCTCACCACTACCTCACTTCACGTATCCCTCTCTTTGTCACTCAAACTCATGTATCACTCTAAGGCCAAAGGCTTTTAAGGCCACCCTCAAATGAACTCACTTCACTCTTGCCTTTTACCACTCTTGAATAACCCAACATTGAGAGTCAACACCGTCAAATAATTCACAAGTGGTACTACTTCTTCAGGATGGAGTGGAGTGTATGTAAATCAAGAAAGGACAATTAAAAACTAAAAGACAAGGAAACAAATAAGCATACAATGAAATGAAAGAAAAAAAGCATGAAAGAATTTTGCACGAACAAATTAAACGGATAAGAACTAGTTTAACATTAAGTATGAACTAATACTCAAATAAACTAGCTAGAATTAACAAGAAAAGAAGAGAAAACAAGTTTGAAAGATTTGAGCTATTTTGTAGTTCTCAAATTCATCTTCTTCTCCAAGAAAAATTTCAATTTTTTTTTGAATCAATCTCCACAAATGAGCTCAAATTTGAGATATAACTTCCCCAAAACTCTATAAACAACTTCTAACCAACAATTTCTTCAAACAAACACCAAATCAACAAAACCCATTTTCAAGTTTCTTTAAATCTTCAAATTCAACAATGACTTTTGATTTTTTTTTATAAGGCCATGTATTTTTTTTTATTTTCAACAAGAAATACAACAATATGTAGTTCAAGAAACAAAATCAAACAACCTTCAATGAATTTTATTATTTTTTTGGATTTTTTTTTTAAACCCAAGACTTAGATTTGTGGAAACAAATCTAATCAAAGCTTTGATACCAATTTGATGTGAAATAAAAAAATAGAAACAAGATAATATTTAAAGATACAAATTCAAGAAAGATAGACACAATTAGATTCAAACAATTAAAAGATGTATTGGTGAAACTAACCAAAACACCACTTAATTGGGAATTAATAGCACCTAATATATTAGAATCCTCAAGAAGGAATAACCATACTTGCAAATCCGAGGATAAAATGTTGAAAATCAACAAAGTGTTTTAATCTCTCAAAAGAGGCATAGTTCTTCAAATGTCCAAAAACTAATGTCCAAACCCTAATAGCTAACTATTTATACTAAGGGCTAAAAAAAGTAAATAAAGACCAAATTGCCCTTCATTTAAATTACAAGCTAATTTAAATGGTAGACACTTAATATATTAAATATCTTCAAGTATTCCATGTTGGAACCTTTCAAACATTCTATCTTCAAGCATAAATATTGCATTGCTTGAAGGTCCTTAGCTTGACTCCTTGTGAAAGACCTTCTTGGAGAAGCGTCACTTTGATATACATCAGTAGGCCTTCTGACTGTGGCCCCGGGAGAATGACCTGTTGAAATTCCCAACATTGTGATACTTTTTAGCTAATAACATATCCTGACCCGCTTGCATGACCCCTTCTAACTTCTTCACATAATTTGAAACCTCATTGAACCATTTTCCTACAAAATTCATATGAACAGATAAAACCTGAAGATCATTATTCAAACCTTTGATGAAGCATAGAACCCTCTCCTCCTCAGTAGCTAATAACTGAGTCGCATAGTGATACAAGGCATGGAACTTAGCCTCATAGGCTACAACTGACATATCACCCTATTCCAATGCCAAAAACTCATCCATTTTATGATCAAGGAGGGTGTGGGGCACATACTTCTCCAAGAATAAAGCATGAAACTATTCCCAAACCAATGGAGATAAAGTCGGTGACCGATATTCAACATACGACTGCCACCATTGCTTAGCATCTTTCTCTAACAGAAAGGTCACAAACTTAACCAAATGTTGTTGCACAATGCCCATCTTATGTAACTGCTCATAATAGTCAATAATGAACTCAAAAGCATTTTCAGACTTAGTACCTTGGAATGTTGGAGGTTTCATCTTCAAAAACTTGGTCAGAAGCTCATGTTCAGTACTAGTTATTACAGAACCCAAAATCAAACAAGGGAAAGTATTCGTCCCTGAAGCCTCATCCATTCTAGGAGCCATAGAGATAGTAGGATAAGTACCAATAGCCTGAACACCCGATATAGTTGGAGTGGCTCCAGTGCTAGCCAGTCTACTCAAAAAAGCTAACATCTGCTGAATTACCTCTGCAGACATAGGGGGTAAGACTGCACCTCCAGCTGGTACCACCACCTCTGGCCCCATTATCTGTTCCTCTACTAATTCTATTTCCTCCAAATGATCTTGGGGTGGGGGAGGTAATACTGACCTTTTATGAGCCTGGCCAGTTGTTGCCTGAGCTAGAGTTGGTTGCACTTCCCCCTCCTCTCCTTTCTCTTTCTCTTACTTGTCCTCTTCTCCTTCCTGCTGGCTCCACTGCTAGAGCTTCCAGTGTCGGGGCTACTGCTCGGGTTCTGTTTGACTTATAGACACTATATACGAACAAAAAAGTAAAGATGGTTAGATAACAATTGGAATTAAGTTACTGCACGAAAGAAGCAAGAATGAGAGTTTTTCTAAAGTCCTATAGCCTCCCGTACAAAAGTACAGACATCTTTCTACCATTCCGCGAGACTCTACTAGACCCATTTTGGTTTAATGAGATTGGTGAACCTAGGTTCTGATACCAACTTTGTCACGATCCAACCCGTTGTGAGTGGCACCCACTCTAACTCTCTCGTGGAAGCACCAAATACCCAAAACAATAATAAAAAATTAGAGAGATAAAAGAAACTAATCCATTAATAAGATATTCATGTCAAAAACAAAACAAAAGTACAACTTAAATGCGGAACATTGTACTTAACAAAATATCCTTCCCTAGAATCTGAAAGTCGTCTGTACCAAAACTACTAAAGATTGTCAAGAAAGGGGATGCAGCCCCAAAAGTAAGAAAATGTGCATAGGTTCAACAAAGGACTCTAACATCAAGAAAGATCCATAGTAGCCCAAAATATGTTGCTCACCCTTGAATCCAGAGTTCAACGCTAAAAACACAAGTGAGGTCTTGCAGGAGCCGCTGGAATATACGTTGCACTCAATAAGTGTAAGAGCAGGTGTAGTATCAGTACACAAGAGAACAACTGTATACTAGTAGGGTCATTTGGCCAACCCAAGATAAGAATATGAAAACTTAACCATAACGTAGTACAACAAGTTAATACATGCTCACCCTAACTACACCTTCGTACAACAAGTAATATTTAGAACAGTTTAGATTTCCCAGCGACAAGTCAAAGATGTCTACACATACGCCAGTCAAGTCAAGTCAAATCAAGTCAAGTCAATTACAAAATACAACAACACATATTAATTAATTGGCTCACTCATGGAATAAGCAAACTCGCCTAAACCTTGTACATACACGCTAAGGGTATTATGGTTACTTACCAGTCATGACCTTCAGGGGACGGACTCAGTCCATGTACCAAAACCTAGATGTCAAGTTCCTGCCAACCTTATTCCACCAAATCCCATGAAGATGTCCAAATATCGGTACATCCAACAAATAACCAATATAATATCACAGGAATCAAAGAAAATAATGATAACAACCAACACTTGTAACAACCATAAGCTTTACATATAAATTTATTGAATGTGATTACACTTAGAACATCGTTTAATAAATTCCTTCCTTAAGTATTCATTGCAACAGTAGGCAACCACCCAAAAACTTGGTCAACTCGAGTTAATCATTTCAGGTAAACAACAATCATACTTTACTATACCAAATCACAAGTAGCTATGAATCATTGGTTTTATCAATTAAAACATGTTCTAATACCAATCCATGGCTTGATCAAGCAAGAATTATCAAGCTATGTTCATTTAAATCCAAGTACTTACTTTAGGAGAGCACATTTAACCCAAAGGAGTCTAAACTCTAGTTCAGCATTCATAAGTTCATTCACAAATCCAATCCTCCTTTATTTATATCGAGATCGAGGATTTCCTCTATTATCAAGCAACCCCTACATTCAAGTCATTACTAGGTTCAATACCTACCCTATTAGCCAATCATTTAACTCTATTCAACTAATAATCTAGTTTTAGTCATACACATTTATACCTTTTACTTCCTAACCCTTAGCCTAAGTTGACTTTAGGCTCTTAAGTTATGTCACCACCTTCTCATACCGTAGTCAATTCTCATCACTAACTTTAAGCAAGATTATCCCATATTCCAACCACATATAATACCAAGTTCATTTATTTATGGTAATTAGGCTAAATCACTAGATTATGAGCTCACACAATCTCCTTATCATCTATATTCACATAATTCACATTACAATATACCATGGAGTCTTACAAACACAGAACACCTATCAAGGATTCATACACAACATAATAATACACAATTAAGCCTTTATTACATTAATTCCATGATTTATACCTCCATACTCTGGGCCCGTAAGTCCTAAGCATGATTTCTCCCGTCAAATCTATATTATGGATACGATTACTAACAATATTCTACTACTCATAAACCATAACCTTCTTGGGAGCCAAGTTGCTGCAACATATAAGTTATACCATGTATAATCTTCCTTCTTCTTCACTTTTTCGAAGGCTAAATCATCTAATAAACAATAATTACAAGAGTAATTAATAAACTACTCTTCAAACAAATACCTTGTGAATTCTAACCCAATAATTTTACCCTTATTCATGCCCTACAAACTTACCCCAGGGTCAATTAACCATTAACTTAGTTCTAGCCAGCTCACCCCAACATCATTAATGGAGTTCTAAAGCTAAAGGTCCCATCTTTATTAAATTCAAGGTCCCCAACTATCAACTTTCATGTTTTAGAACCACAATTTCATTCTAGGAATGGTTAATTTGAAAACTAAAATCAATTCTAGGTGAAAATACATATGCCTATGGGTTTTACCCATAATTTCATGAACCTAGGGTTCTAAACCACAAGAATTTCACCATAGATTCCCCATTCTAGTAATTCTCAAATATAAACGGATTAATCAATTTTAAAAAGAAGAAAAAATCTTACCTCAACATATGATTTCCACCAAACCAAGAGAAAACCTCCCCTGTGGGGCTTAGGAATGAAATTTTGGAGTTTGGGGGCGGAAACCCATCAAAATAAGGTTATAAACTGTTGATACGTCACAATAGCAATGTCGCTATAGCAACCTGAACCCGCTACGGTGCCCTCAGCTTTTCAGTACGGATAGTCTTTAGTAAAATGGCCATAACCTTTTACTTAGAAAGAGGATTAACAAATGGTTGGTTATGTTGGAAAGAAGACTCAGAGATCCTTAATTTTGTGGGTATTGGGCCCCCTAAATCTTTATATTCTAGGAGAAATGCTCTTTTAAAGTTGACCGTAGTTTAAACTTAACCAAAACTAAATCGGTAATAACACTTTCAACTGAACTTTGTGCTAGGGGTATTGTATGACCTTAGTACATATCAAATGCACTCCCATACTAAAGAATTGATCCTAATACATATGATGAATGATATTCATAGACCTTTACTGCAGATATTTTCAGTAACGATAGAATCGGTCTTTACAATAAATACCAATTAACCATTCGTTCGTCCCCGAACGGGCATTGAGTGAAGAGAAGCACGAGGTCAGAATTAGAAAGACACTATTTTTTGAGTTTCTTATGCAGCACCTTACTTACCCACTCGCTATCATTTATCAACTAAATCTCCCCAAATCGCCCTTTCCCTTCCCTAAAACACCATCAGCCCACGGCATTTAGGACTAACCCTTTACTTTAAATGCTACATCCGGAGTTCTACTAACCCAAACTCCATTACAAAAGTTTCTATGTGATACTATGTCCCTCGTATATAATGATATCACCTTAATTTCATCAAATACTACACCTCGAGACACCAAATATCTCTAAGACACACAACACCAGATTTTCATCGAAACCCACCCTAGTTGTCATGTCCACCTAGATAGGAGATCACCTTACCACCCAATTAGAAAACATGCGAAAATCATTAAGTAAAAAATTAAGCCCTTTATTTATTACAACAAATTTGCAAAACTTTAAATACAAATGAAAAACCTCCCCAAGGACCTAGTCTAAATAGGTACAAGAGCTTCTAGGATAATAATAGAAAAAATAAGACACAGCCTCTACCATAGGAGTGAGAGGAGAAGAAGTTGTTGGAGATTACTATCCATATCAACCTGAAACACCTATTGATCCTTTAACCAGACTATACCCCAAAAAGGGTATAGCAAGAGTAGTATCAATACAAACAACACGTACTGGTAGGTATCATCGGTCCACCAGGGTTAAATCACGTAAACACAATATAGAAATTACAGAAAGAAAGCATGACCACTTATATAACATTTTAATCCACATCACTTTCATCCACTTATGTTACCTAAAAGTATTCCATTCTTATTCTTGTTGACTTAGTTGCATCTAACCCATTACACATAGTCAATAAATACCATTGGCATTCCCCTTATACTTTTCATACTTAATCTCACTAATCATACATCACTCTTCACCTTAAATGTCATACATCATAACTCTTACTTCCTGAATCCCAATAATTATTATAAGACAATCTATTTCAATTAATCTCTATAATAAATGAACACAATAACCATAACCTTATAACAAGTACAACTATGAACACTTAACAATTACTTCAATTATATATACCATTTAGCCTTTCTTAAACAACACCAAATAGTTCAGTCAAGTGTAGTCAATAAAGACATTAAACCAAGTCAAGACCCTGACTATCAATCATTAACCCAGTCCACAACCATGACTCAATATTATCCAAGTCAACAATCCATGACTCTAACAATATCCATACCTCAAATCAAACATGAGAATAACAACAGCAAATATGCTAAGCGTTTGTCAATTTAACTCGAACCAACTCAAGGATCCATAAATAATAATAAAACACATAATCCACGATTCACCCATAGAACCGTTACACTCACCTGAACTTTGTACATACATGCCAAGGGTCTTATGGTTGCCCACTAGTCATGAACTATATGGGACGAGCTCTATCCATGTACCAAAACCCAGACATCAAGTGCTTGTCAATATTAATCCACCAAATCTCATGAAGATGTCCAAATACTGGTACATCCCATAAATAACCAATAGAATATCATAGTAACCACAGAAAATAATGATAACAACCAACACTTGTAACAATCACAAGCTTTACATATAAATTCATTAAATGTGATTACTCTTAGAATATCATTTAACAATTACCTTCCTTAAATATTCATTTCAACAATAGGCAAACCACCCAAGCACTTGGTCAACTCGAGTTAATCATTTTAGGTAAACAACAATCATACCTTAACACACCAAATCCCATGTAGATATAAACCATTGGTTTCATCAATTATAGCATGTCCTAAGACCAATCCACGGCTTAGTCAAGCAAGCATTATCAAGCCTTATTCATTAAATCCAAGTACTTTTTTTAGGAGAGCACATTCAACCCAAAGGAGTCTAAACTCTAGTTAAACATTCATAAGTTCATTCACTAATCAAATACTCTTTTATTTATATCGATACCGGGGATTTCCGCTATTATCCAACAACCCCTACATTTAAGTCAATAATAGGTTCAAGACCTACTCCATTAGCCGAATCATTAAACTGTACTCAACTTACAATCAAGCTTTAGTCATACACCTTTATACCTTTTACTTCCTAACCCTTAACTTTACTTGACTTTAGGCTCTTAAGTTATGTCACAACCTCCTTATCCCATAATCAGTTCTCATCACTAACTTTAAACAAGATTTTCCGATATTCCAACCACACATAATACCAAGTTCACCCTTTTATGGTAATTAGGCTAAATCAATAGATTATGAGCTCACACAATCCCCTTATCAGATATTTACATAATTCACATTACAACACACCATGGAGTCATACAAATACAAAATACCCATAAAGGATTCAAACATTAACATAATGATACACCATTAGGTCCTTATTGCATTAAATCCATGTTTTATCCACCCAAACTCCATGCATGCAGTACTAAGCATGATTTGTCCCATAAAATCTATATTAGGGATACGATGACTAACCGCAGTCTACTACTCATAAATTATAACCTACCTAGGCGCCAAGCTGCTGTAACAAGTAAGCTATATCATGGATGACCGCCTTCTTCTTCACATTTTTGAAGGTTAATCATCTAACAAACAACAATTATAAGAGTAATTATTAAACTACTCCTCAAACAAATACTTTGGAAATTCAAAAGCACTAGTTCTACCCTTAGTTACGGTCTACAAAATTATCCAAGGGTCAATTAACCATCAAATAATTTCTTCAAGCTCAACCCAACTCTATCAATGGAGTTTTTATGCTAAAGGTTCTACGCTTATTGAATTCAGGGTCCAACTATCAACTTTCATGCTTTTGAACCTTAATTTCATGCTAAAAAGAGTTAATTTACGATCTAAACTCAAATCTAGGTGAAAATACATACACCCATAAGTTTTCCCTACAAATTCATGAACTTAGGGCTCAAAACCACAATAATTTCACCATAGATTCCCCATTCTAGTGATTCTAGAAGATAAACGGATTAATCAATGTTAAAAAGAAGTAAAAATCTTACCTCAATGAAGGATTTCCACCCAAACCAAGAGAAAATCGCACCTCTAGGGCTTAGGAATGAAATTTTTGAGTTTGGGGACTGAAACCCATCAAAATAAGGTTATAAATTATTGTTACATCACTATAGTGATGTGCATGTCTCTATATCAACATGCATAGCGACCTGAACTAGTTATGACACCCTCATCTTTTCAGCACGGACAATCTTCAGTAAAATGGTCATAACTCTTTACTCAGGAAGTGGATTAACGAATGGTCAGTTTCGTTGGAAAAAAGACTCAAAGATTTTTAATTTTGTGGGTATTGGTCCCTCTAACTCATTATATTCTAGGATAAATGCTCTTTTGAAGCTGACCCTAGTTTAAACTTAGCCCAAAACTAAATCGGTAAGGAGACTTTCAACTTAACTTTGTGCTAGGGGTACTGTATGACCTTAGTACATATCAAATGCACTCCCATACTAAATAGTTGATCCTAACACATATGATGAGTGATATTACATACCTTTACCACATATATTTTTAGTGATGATAGAATCGGTTATTACAACAGATACAAATTACCATTCGTTCATCCCCGAATGGACAATGAGTAAAGAGAAACACGAGGTTGGAATTAGAAAGACACTATATTCAGAGTTTCTTATGCAGCACCTTACTTACCCACTCGTTATTGTTTATCAACTTAATCTCCCCAAATCACACTTGACCTTCCCTAAAAAGGGTTTTTGAAATAATGAAATGTTTTGGAAAAAATATTCTGAAAAATAGCGATTTACCCCGCTATATAGACATATGTCGCTATAGCGACATTTCTATAGAGGGACCTGCCATTATAGAGACATAAGATGCCTGCCTCTATAGTGACATTGACCGAGTTTGACCGTTGCTATAGCGGGACTTTTTCCACTTTAGAGCACCTACCTATAGCTACGTTGTGAGGCAGAATGTTGGGAATCCTTATATATTTTCCCTTTTCACAAGGCACCTTCTACCTACGACATTTCGGACTAACCCCTTTATGTTAAACACTATATCCAAAGTTCTACTAACTCAAACTCCATTCTAAAAGTTTCTATGGGATACTATGTCCCTTGTATATAATGATATCACCTTAATTTCATCAAAAACTACACCTAGAGACACCAAATATATTTAAGACACACAACACTGAATTTTCATCAAAACCCACCCTAGCCTGAGATTTGAACAACCCTTATCCTAGGAAAACCCTACACTTACACCCTATCTAATGCTATAGCGAACACATCATTACCAAATGCTTACACCATGTTTTTCCCTCAGTACATCTACTTTATAACTCTTTTTCACACCTCCATGATCAACACATAAGAATAGATCATCTAGAGTACAACCACTAACCAAAACACTACTATGGGTTTCATTAATACATAGATTATCCACCATCACTTGCATTAGTCTATTTGACCCTCAACTAAGGATCATCAATCATAATCAAGCGATCTCATTGCAAGGACCCTAGCAATTCAATTATACCATTCCCAAGAGATACTATTAATTGATAATTATTTTCATATAATAAGCATATGAGCAACAAACAATAATCAGTCAATGACAAGTTATTTTATTAATCAATACATGGGTGACTATTTCTACCAATAAATAACAATAATCACTGTTTTACAAAAACAAAGGAACTTGGTCCCACCATAATCTCTTGATTTCCTCATCAACTATACATTATCATCACAATACAAGTAGTTACTCAATCAACAGTAAAAACCACCTAGTCAATTAAAGTCTGATGTTCAAATATATATGTTACGTCAAACAGACTACATCACCTACATCACATATATAACTTTCATGCCAAGGGCTACCATATCCACCCTTTCATTTGCTTAGCCGACAATCCAATCATCAATTAAACCTTCAAGTCATCACAAAATTCAAAACCAAAACAAATTTTCCTTAAGTCACAATTATGAATTTCTACACAAAAAAAATTCTTACCACAATTCCCGCTATCAAGCAACAATAGCCCTTTGGCCATGGTACGTATTCACATACCAACCACTTGAAACATAAGTTTCCACAATCATATACCATTTTTCCCTTACCATTTTACCAATGATAAGACCATGCCCAACATTTAGCATACCATTTTCATTAAACAATGATGGTAAATAATTTCCTTTAACCATCAACATATAACTAAATTACCACCTTTCACAATTTCCAGAATTCACAAAAGTTAATCAACCACAACTAATATAACTATTAACTTCATCAAACTTAAACACCAAATCAAAACTTCATCATACTACCAATAAGACAAGCAACAAACCTACTCAAATTCCTTCCCATACCACAAAATGCACAATAACTTATAATTCTTACCTATCACGGTTCAAATTTAACCAAACAACTAAAAATCACAATTACATCTTATATTACACCAACAAAGTTACAACCAACTAATTTCATCATAATTCATATGACAATCATAAGTTCCATCTGTTATATATAGATACCAATTGAAAACAACTAGATTTCAATTGCAAACTCCTCGAGAAACCAATTGGAATCGACAAGATTTCAATTATGACTGTAAAGATATAAATTAGAATTGAGAGATACCAATTGAATTCAACCCATACAGGCAACTATACAAACTACATGAGGGGAAACAAGAAAGTGCAAAATTTTTCTAAAATACCTTATAGCTTCCCGAAGATTAGATGTGGACGTCAACACACCAATCCATAGGACTCTACTAGATATTTACTCATTTACGGAGAGACTGGTAACCTAGGGGAGATTATTCATTTTGCCAGTAAGAGGCACCCCATGAAGCCTCACTATCTCTTTGAGTAGATTTTAGCTAGTTTCTTGGAGCTATAGTCAACCCGAACTGGCAAAAAGTTAGCTAATTTTGTCAACATATCCACTAAAACAAAATGAATCTTATTTCCCCATGGTCTTAGCAAGACTCACTATGAAATCTATAGTAATATTCTCCCATTTCTATACAGGTAAAGGCATTCTTTGAAGCAATCCCTCAAGCCTTTGATGTTCATACTTTAGTTGCTGGCAGTTTAGACACTTAAACACATACTCCACTATGTCTTTCTTCATCCCAGGCCACCAATAAAACTGCTTCAAGTAACGGTACATTTTGGTTGCACTCGAATGAACAGAATACCCAAACCATGGGCTTCAAAAAATACATCATAAATCAAATCACCAACCTTGGGAACACATATCCTTCTGTTAAACCACAACACCCCACCCACGTTAAGAGTAGCGTCCGCCACCTCTCCACGCACCACCTTATTTTGAAGTGCATTCAACTTTTTGTCTTCAAACTGATAGGTCTTAATCTCATCTAGAAATGTTGACTTCACCTCGACACTAGCCAACACTCCACCTCTATCTGAAACATAAAACTGCATGCACTGTGATGTTAGAGTTTAAAACTCTCTAGCCAAAGGTTGCTTGGACACCCTTAAAAAGAACAAAATACCCATACTTATACTTTTTCGACTCAATATGTTTGTCACCACATTGGACTTTCCTGGATGATACTGAATAGTCACATCATAATCTTTCAGCAATTCCATCAATCTTCGTAGACTTAGATTCAGATCTTGTTGGGTAATCACATGTTGCAGTCTACAGTGGTCTATGAAGACCTCACACTTGACACTATAAAGATGGTGCCTCCAAATCATTAGTGCAAACACCAGCGCTGCCAGCTTCAAATCATGGGTTGAGTAGTTTCTCTCATGAGGCTTTATTTTACTCAAAGCATAGGCAATGACATACTTATCCTACATCAATACAACACCCAATCCCAAAAGTAAAGTATCACAAAACACTATAAAATTCTTACCTTCAACCGATAAAGAAAGAATAGGAGTCGTGGCCAATAATGTATTGAGCCTTTGAAAGCTCTCCTCACAATCATCTGACCAAAAAAAAGGTACTTCTTTCAGAGTTACCCTTGACAAAAGCATTGCTATGGATTCAAAGTTCTTGACAAACATGTGGTAGTAGCTAGCATGACCTACAAAACTCCTTACTTCAGTCACTGAGCTAGGCCTAACCCAACTCTTAATTTCCTTAATCCTCTAGGGATCCACTATCACCCCCATTTTGGAACAACATGCCCCAAGAAGGCAACCGAGGATAACCAGAACTCATACTTTGAAAACTTGTCATACAACTGCTTCTCTTTTAAAATCCTCAACACTATGTGGAGAGGACCTGCATGTTCCTCCTTACTATTGTAGTAATCTAAAATGTCATCAATAAATATTATAACAAATGAATCCAAGAATGACTTAAATATACTATTCATAAAGGCTGCAAGCACATTAGTTAGCCCAAAGGACATCACCAGAAACTCGTAATGGCCATATTGAGTTCTAAAAGTTGTCTTTGGTATGTACTCTTGTCTAATTTTCAGTTGCTAATAACCTGACTTCAAGTCAATTTTGGAGAATACTATCGCACCCAGCAACTGATCAAAACAAATTGTCTATGTGAGGTAAAGTATATTTATTCCTGATGGTAACCTTATTCAACTGTCTATAATAAATACACATCCTCATGCTACTATATTTTTTTCTTAACAACTAGATCCAGAGCCCCCCAAGGTGAAGCACTTGGACGAATAAACAACTTGTCGAGTAGTTCCTGCAATTGAATTTTAAGTTCCCTCAACTCTGTTAGAGCCATTCGATAGAGAGGAATAAAAATAGAGTGAGTGCCCAGCTCTAACTCGATGCAAAAATCAATATCTCTATCAGGAGGCATACCCAGTAAGTCTAAATGAAACACCTCTTGATATTTGGAAACCACCAAAACTTGTTCTATAGTAAGGGACGCCACATTCGTATCCTAGGGATGAGCTTAAAATATGGAATGCCCCTTCCCTACTAACTTCCAAACAAATGATATAATTTTCACCAGTTTGGACTTATACACTCCCTCCCACTCTAGTTCATCCATCCCAGGAATAGCTACAATCACTGTCTTAGCATTACAGTACAAGACAGCATAATATGGAGATAACCAGGTCATACCCAAAATTACATCAAAGTCCCACAAATCCAAAATAATCAAATCTTCCCAAGTCTCAAAACCCACAAACAACACAAAACAAGAATGATAAACATAGGTTACTACCACAGACTAACCAACTAGAGTTGATACATAAATGGGACAATCAAGTACATCACAAACCAATTTCAGACCCATAAAAAACTTGACAGATACATAAGAATAGGTAGACCACGGATCAAATAAAATAAAAGCCATCCGATCACAAACTAAAATGGTAATTATGATGACCACATCAGAAGCCTCGATAGTAGTCTTTCCTGGGAAGGCATAACAATGAGACTGGTCATCAATCTAAGATAACTCCCTGATGTCGCCCAAAATATGCCTCCTAAGAAGTATAAAGTGCTCACTGTATCAAATACAGAACCCAACTAGGTTGGGGTCAATCCCACAGGGAATAAGACGAAATTAGGTTAAGTTCTTGTCCAGTAATTGGCGAATAAGTAAAAAGGGGGAAGTATTTGTAAGCAAGTAGTAATAGTAACAAGTGATGAGACTTTGGATTTGTTTTCAATATGAGAAATATACTAGGACTGTGATCTCCAATGAATCCTTAAATCTACCAATTACTTGTGCTGGCAAAACTATCCTGCTACGTTGCATGAAAGATCTAACAAGATATGTTCATCTAACTGTCTCTCGACCTTGGTTAGACGAATTTCACTCTTCTACTCTTGGTCTCCGAGTGTCGCACTACTAACCCTTATTCTTGATCTCAGATTAACTATCCCTGTTATGACTCGAGTTATGAGATGAAGGTTGATAGCTTCAAATCTCTGTTGATATTTTATTTTCCTAATCTCTACCTTTCTCTCGAGCAAGTTTAGAATACAAGCGTGTTTCTAATGTTTGCAACCATTAGAAGATCAATTATAACGAAGGCAATAAAGAAGAAACTCTGAAATCTCAATAATGAATAAAACCCTGGAATTGATGTTCCATGATTACAAAATCCAACAATGTGTTTATGAACTCAAAATAATGAAAAACTATCTCAAAACTATGTAATGACTAGCTCCTGAACATAGGACAACAAAAGGGTATTTATAGATACAAGACGAATCATATCCTAGTCAAAATAGAAAAACAGAGTCGGCAACCTTCCACAGTATCGTGACTTGGTGTCGTGGAACCAAGCCACATCACGTGGGTCCAGTTGTGGAAATCAGACACTTTGAACATTCTCTGAAGTGGACTCACAGCATCCACTCACGGAACATGAGTGAACTCACAGCTCGTGAGTCCTTTCGTGAGTCACCCTCTTGTGCAGAACCTAGTTCTTTTGTCTTTATATACTTCGTTCTCGGGTGTGATTTTTCCTTTTTGTCCATTTTTCCTCCAAAACCTATTCTCCTGCAATATAGAACAGAAAACATGTCATACCAACCAGACTCACCCAAGTTATTGCATATTTTTAATGTTTTAGGCATCAAAAGTTTCATGAAACCATGACACATCAACACCTACAACTTAGAACATTTGCATGTCCTCAGGCGACCAAAATAAAATAAACACAATGATGCTTAACTAAAAGAATCCTAAATGACCTACGGTAGCCAACTCATTTGCTTTTGACCTCAAAATTTTTCTGACCCCTCCTATTTACAAATAAAAACCTCAATGTGCATGCATGAAACATATTATCATGACTTAGAAGGGATCAAGTGATGGCATGAGATTATGAACAAACAACTAAGCATATGTGCAAATGACATTATCCGAACAGATAGCAGCTAACAACGCAACCCATGTGCTCTCACAACAAATACATCCCATACACTCACAGTATGATAATGAATCTCAAAGCAAGGACTCGGTCAAAACACTCTCTCTCACAAAGAAGTTGAAACGGTGTGCATGAAATACCATAGGCTTGCCCTTATTTTCTATGCCTTGATTTTTCGGACAGTTGAACTAGGATCACTATAGGACTTTCATTGTTTTGTAATGTAGGCTTGGGGACGGGTATGGTACATATGGGAATGGTGACCCTCCTTGACACTACACTATTTTTTACTCCACTTTCCAACTATTCTCATTTTATTCTCTCTTATTCTCCTTCATTTATTTTCAGACTTTGGGTGTGTTTTCTTTTCTTTTTTCTTTTCTTCTCCTTTTTTTTTCTTTTTCTTCCACATAGATTTGTTCTCTTTTTATTTTACTAACCCCTCTTCATTCCCAAATCAATTTATGCACCCCTATAATAGCCACCCTCAACTTAGGTGATTTGACTAAGTTGAGGTGCACAATGTCTAAGGAGGGACCAAGGCTAAGACAGGTTCATTATAAGTCAAAATGGGAAAGTCAATAGGCTAATGAAAGAAATAGGAAGATTAAGGCTCAAAATTGGGATCAAGGGATATTTATTTCATTTGGCCGAGCATTTAGGCCAAAAGTGGACTTATTCAAAAATGGCCTATGATCCTTTCCTAACCACTATCCTCTAGCCTAGGCAAGACTAACCGGACAAGTTCTGAATTTCACGCACAGAGTGAACTAGGTAATGACCTCACACACACATAGCACGGGGTTACATTATCAACTACTCCCTATCTGATTCATGCAATGCTAGCTACAGTAGTTTGTCTATAATACTTATGCCATAGCAAGATCCAACAGATGTCATAAACTAACTGCTACACACACATTTTAAAACAAAATCTTCAGGAGGGGTATCCTTTAAATAATCAAATAGCATAACTTGTTCAAAACTGGACTACACTAAGGTTCCCCTATTTTTCTCCCAATTAAACAAGAAAACACATAAATACTATAAATAACAACCTAAACATGTCGATTCTACTATGATAGCACACTTGGGGGAAAAGAAGCACGAAAACAAAAAAACCCAAGTGGTGGTATACCCCCACGCCTAACTAAATAATGGTGCACTGCCCCTAGTGCACAACTATCAATATAAAAAATGTTAGGGAGTAAAGATATACCTGCAGTGCCCTAGGCACCGAAAGTGGGCCCGCCCTTAGCAGGATCATCAGCATGCTCTCTTGGCGCTCTGCTAGGTGCATTCTATGGAGGGGGTACCTGACTAGAGGCGCTCTACGGGCCTCCACTCTTACTTCAGCATCCTCTACCGTGGTCCTAACCCATGGCTTAAGATGGGATACCAACTTAGCCATTTGAGTCTCTGTGTGGTCCTGTCGCTCAAACATTTGTGTCTGCCGATCAACCAGCTGGTGCAGGAAGTCTCGCGAAACCATAACCATACCAGAGGGGAGCGGTGGTACGGTAGTACCTGGAGCCGCATTATCAATCACCGAGTCTGTGCCCTTAGCAGGTGTAGGAAGAGTCTCAGGTATGCTCATCGGTACTGGAATAGGCATAGGTGTACTAACTAGCTCGTCCCTATCTCCAGGCCCTTCAAAAAGGGCTGCTCCTGATGACCAAAAAGGTTGAGACCTTCATGGAACAATGGGGTTAGCTCCCCGCTGCTGCATCAACTGGATATTTGCTATGCAGGTCACCTCGATATAGTGATTTATGGTAGGTAGCTTAACCACACCAGCCCTATCACATAGGCTCTGAATCAAACAAGGGAAAAGAATATTGGTAAAGTCTCAAAAGGTACGCTCATGGATCTCCCTAATAATGTATCGGGTGATATTGATCTCACAATGGGTGATGATGCTAGCTACCATAACAGCCCGGTCCAAGGTGAGGGAATTATCAATGTTAGTGGGTCCCAAACGATGCCTAACAATAGACCACCAAAACCTGCCTGCAAAATGAAGTGTGGACTTCTTTATATCCAGCTTCCTAGTCACCCAACTAGAATCAACACCCTCCTCCGCTATATAACTAGCAATCCACTTCAGTAACTCTAACCTCTGATCAATATCCCTTATTTTAATCCTATTTCTGACAGTCTCCATACGGTGATCAAACTCAGCTGTCGTAACTGGCAATGGACGGTCAGCACCAAACAAGAATCTGTGGATAGTCTGCTCAGATCAATCGACTCTGGTCTCCCAAACCAAAGTGTGAGTCAATAGTGGTTGATCCCAAAGCTGCTGCTCAACCAGTGTGATCAACTCAACAGAATCAGCGTAGGATGCATAAAACTCTCAGACCAATTTTGGGCTATAGCAACTAGGAGGCTCCGTCATCTATCCAAATCCATACTGATCAAACATAGTCCAAATGTTGGGAAATGCCTTTAAATCCTCTATTCGATATTGGGGCTCCTTTGTAATAATTCTTCTGCACACGCCCCACTTAGTAAGCTCAGTATCCCTGTCATAAAAGTCCCGCATGCCCTGAACATACCATCGTTGGTTGTCCCTTCCATCGGCCAAAATCCCACAATTTACACTTTTAGAAAAATAACAAGTTTAATAACAAAATCACACCATACAGTTTCATATTTTATCCATACCATGCTCTTCCATCAAAGTCACAAGTCATAATTCAAGCTTGAATCTCATGGATCACAAATCTTATATAAAAACACAAAGTACTATGTCCACCATTTCCAAGCATAACCAACATGATATACATAATCTCCCATGCATATAATATGTTAAACCATAATAATAAACAGTTACCCAAGCTTGAAAAATGATGATCTTCTCCAAAAGTTGACTTAGGGTTCTTAGGGTTTTAAGAGAAAAATGTTTAAGAAATATCAAAAAGTCATGAGATTTCCAAATGACCAAAAAATAGATTTTTGGACCTTTATATAGGACCTCCAATCCATCCTTAGCCACTCTATGGCATTAAATGTTATATCTAGAAGGTCAAATGGAAGAATGGGTCATTTGACCCATTTGGGCCATGTATTTCTTCCACTTTTGGGCCTTAAATTGGGTCCAATAATACCTTTAAACTTAGCCCACCAATCTTCATACATAATCCATCATATATCTCATGTTTAATTAATTCCATAATGTCACGACAATATTCTTTTACGAGATTCTCATTCGTAGTCTCAATCACAAAAATAGGAATTCTAGTCGCCCATGGCTTCATTGAACATTTTTGATAACTATTTACGTTTCATTATTTGATCATGTAGGAGTATGTAGGAGTGTATTGAAGTATTTGAAGCTTTAACAATGCTCAAAGAACTCCAAAGAACCAAAAGAAACCATATAAGAATCGACGTAGAATTGCGTTGCGAAACGAGCCCGGAAAGGCACATTTTTTGTGCCTTGCGCCACTGCTGCAATGCAAGATAGTGGCGCAAGAAATGAACCCCCTCTGAATCAAGTGGCTTGTGCCACACCCCCTGAAATAGGGAGTGGCGCAAGTTTCAACACCTTGCTGAATTTTTCGGCCACTTCTTCAATATTTGCATATCATCCAATACCTTATCAAAACACTATAAAATACTTACTTAGTGATCTTAATCATTAAGTAAACATGATTCCAAGTCACCAAATTAGGTTGGAATGTGTACGGGGTATTACACAAATGTTCCATGAAATCACAAAACACCTCCTACGAAGGTCTAATCACACATATTAGGTCCGATATCAAATGTTTCACCAATGACACTATAAAACACATACCCATGGAATCTCAACACCTAGGTAGATATGACCCCAAGGTATCAAATGAGGTTAGAAAAGTATGGGGTGTTACATTTTTCTCCCCTTAGAAACATTCATCCTCGAATGTTAACAACATTTTCTTATGTACAACAAATGCATCTCTATATTAACATACGCATACATATACACATAATGCTTTTAGATACTTACTTTTTATTGGTCCTCATCCGCACTGTGAACTTATTCATCCATTTGAAACAGATGGGGATACTTGGATTTCATCATTTCTTCCACTTCCCATGTGATCTCCTCTACTTGTTGATTCCTCCAAAGGACTTTTACGGATGCGACATCTTTATTCCTCAATCTCTTTACTTGTCGCTCTAGAATAGCAATGGGTACCTCTTCATAAGTAAGATCCTCCATAACTTGAACATCCTCTACGGGAAAAATATGAGATGGATCTCCTATGCATTTTCAAAGCATCGAAACATGAAATATCGGATGGACTAAGGAAGCTTCCTGGGGTAGTGCCAACTCATACGCAACTTGCCCAAATCTTCTAATGATTTCATATGGGCCTATGTAACGTGTACTCAATTTCCCTTTCTTTCCGAACCGCATTACCCCTTTCATCGGTGACACCTTTAAAAACACCCAATCACCTATGGCGAATTCAAGCCCTCTTCTTCTAACATCGGCATATGACTTGTGACGACTTTGAGCCGTTTGTAACCACTATTGGATCACTTTAACTTTCTCCATAGCCTGATGAACAATATCTGGCCCAAGTAAAGAAGTTTAACCCGCTTCAAACCATCCAATTGGTGATCTACATTTCCTTCCGTATAAGGCTTCATAAGGTGCCATTTTAATACTTGAATGATAGCTATTGTTATACGTAAATTCAATAAGAGGCAAATGGTCATCCCAACTTCCTTGAATATCTATCGTGCATGCTCGTAGCATATCTTCAATTGTCTGAATAGTAAGTTATGCTTGTCCATCAGTCTGAGGATGGAAAGTTGTACTCAAATTCACCTGTGTACCCAAACTCTGCTGAAAAGATCTCCAAAAGTGTGCTGTGAACTGTGCTCCTCTGTCTGATATAATGGAAAGTGGAATACCATGCAATCGTACTATCTTTTTCACATACAACTTCGCATAATCCTCAGCTGTATAGGTGGTCTTGACTGGTAGAAAATATGCTGATTTGGTAAGCCTATCCACTATGACCCATATAGAATCAAACTTCCGCAATGTACGAGGATAACCTGTAATGAAATCCATATTAATCATATCCCATTTCCAGACTGGAAGATTGATACATTGCATGTAACCTCCCAATTTCTGATGTTCCACTTTCACTTGTTGACAATTCAGGCATTGCGCGACAAATTCTACAATGTTCTTTTTCATATTTCCCCACCAATACACTTCTTTCAATTCATGGTACATTTTAGTAGCACCCGGATGAATAGAATAGCGCGAATGATGCGCCTCTATCATAATTCGTGTCCTCAGCTCATCTACATCTGGTACACATAATCTCCCTTGACATTGAAGTACCCCTTCTTGTGTAAGATCAAATGCCTTGGTCAAATTCTGTTGTACATTCTCCTTTAGCTGTAATAAAATAGAATCCGCAAACTGCTTCTCTTTCACTTCAGCTATCAAGGAGGATTCTGCTACATTTTGCACAATAACCCTTTTATCTGGAGATTCAATAAGTCAAACTCCCAAGATGGCTAGTTGATGTAGATCTTTGATTATCTCTTGCTTTTCAGTCAACTGGCCACTAGTGCTTTCTACTGTCTTGCGGCTCAATGCATCAG
This sequence comes from Capsicum rhomboideum, assembly GCA_031232105.1. Lineage (NCBI taxonomy): Eukaryota > Viridiplantae > Streptophyta > Magnoliopsida > Solanales > Solanaceae > Capsicum > Capsicum rhomboideum. The sequence continues at coordinate 57,815,980 of CP124710.1, read as the reverse complement.
CTACTACATTTGCTTTGCCTGGATGATAAAGAATATCAATATCATAGTATTTTAAGAGCTCTAACCACCTTGGCTGCCTCAAATTGAGTTCCTTCTTCTTAAATAGATATTGCAAACTTTTGTGATCCGTATAGATATCAACATGAACTCCATATAAATAATGATGCCATATCTTTAAAGCAAAGACCACCGTTGCTAATTCAAGATCATGTGTGGGATAATTTTTCTCGTGTGGCCGCAACTATCGTGAGGTATATGCTATGACATTACCGTGTTGCATCAATACGCATCCGAGGCCAACCCCGAAAGCATCATAATACACTACATAACCTTCGGTACCTTCGGGAAGCACTAAAACTGGTGTGGAGGTTAATTTATCTTTCAACCTTTGGAAGCTTTTATCACACGCATCATTCCACTGAATTTTTACCTTCTTATGTGTAAGCTTTGTTAACGGTGCAGCAATAGAGGAAAACCCCTCCACAAATCTTCTGTAATAACCTGCCAGTCCAAGAAAACTACCGATTTCTGTGGGTGTCGTATGTCTTGGCCAATTTTTCACTGTTTCAATCTTCTGTGTATCACCCTATATACCTTCATCTGACACAATGTGGCCTAAGAATGCAACTTATTTTAACCAAAACTCACACTTAGAGAACTTGGCATACAACTTACACTCACGGAGAATCTGTAACACCTGTCATAAGTGATTAGCATGATCCTCTGGTGATCTTGAATAAACTAGGATGTCATCTATAGATACCGTGATGTACAAATCCAGAAATGGCTTAAACACCCTATTCATCAAATCCATGAACACATCTGGTGCATTTGTTAGTCCAAATGACATAACTAAAAATTCATAATGACCATATCGTGTTCGGAAAGCTGTCTTGGGCACATCTTCTTGTAACACCCCGTACTTTCCCAACCCTACTTTATGACAGTGAATAATGTTTACTTAGGTGTCGAGAGTTATAAGTATGTATTTGATAATGTTCAAGATGAGAAAAATTTAAATTTGGCCTTGTACATGTGATGAGCCTTTTATAGAAAGTGTTTTGTGATTTCGTGGAGCATTTGGGAAATACCCCATACACATCCTAACCTAATTTGGTGACTTGGAGTCATGTTTACTTGATAATTAAGGTCACTAAGTAAGTATTTTATAGTTTTTTGATAAGGTATTGGACGATACGTAAGTGTTGGAAAAATTGCCGAAAAATTCAGCAAAGCATGAAAACTTGCGCCACTACCCTGTTTTAGGGGGTGTGGCGCAAGCCACTGATTCAGAGGGCAGTGATTTCTTGCACCACTGCCTTGCTTTTCAGCAGTGGCGAAAGGCACAAAAAATGTGCCCTTCCGGACTCGTTTTGAAACGCAACTCTACGACGATTCTTAGATGGTTTCTTTTGGTTCTTTGGAGTTACTTAAACATTGATAAAGCTTCAAACACTTCAATACACTCCTAAACACTTCTACATGATCAAACCATGAAACACAAGTAATTATCAAAAATGTTCAATGAAGCCATGGACGACTAGAATTCCTATTTTTGCGATCGAAACGACGAATGAGAATCTTGTAAGAGAATATTTTCGTGACATTATGGAATTATGTAAACATGAGATATATTGTGAATAATACATGTAATATGATGGTTTAAATGGAAATGTCTTATTGGGCCCAAATTAAGGCCCAAAAGTGGAAGAAAGACATGGCCCAAATGGGTCAAATGACCCATTCTTCCATTTGACCTTCTAGAACACTATATTAAATGATAAAGAGTGGCTAAGGATGGACTCAAAAGCTTATAAAAGGTACAAAAAATCTGATTTTTATCCATTATACACACACATGTATTTCTATGTTTTTCCAAAAACATTTCAAGAAACCCTTTTTGCTCTCAAAACCCTAAGTCCACTTTTGGAGAAGATCATCACTATTCAAGCTTGGGTAAGTGTTTATTATTATGGTTTAACACATTATATGCATGGGAGATTATGTATATTAAGCTAGTTGTGTTGGCAAGGTGATGAATAGTATTTTTGCTTTTGGTGAAGGATGTGCTATCTTGGTAATTTGAACTTGAATTAGGCCTTGTGCCTTTGATGAAAAAGCATGGTATGGACAAAATATGAACATGTATGGTTTTATTTTTGGTCTTAACCTTGTTCTTGTCTATAAGTGGAAATTGTGGGATTTTGGCCGATATGTGTTATGAGTTGTATTAAGGTAAAGTGATGGATTATTTGTGATGTGGTATGAATAAGAAAGTGTAAAGGAGAAGTGTTGTGATGAAATGTATTGATTTTCATGTATTGGTCAATGTATGGAATATTGGGGGATTTATGGAATAATAAGTGTATCAATGGTTTTGTCAAGGGGAAATGGCATGTTTAAGGACAAATATGTGCCTCATTGATGTTACATGCATTTGAAGAGTAATTGGTGGTTAATGTGAATTCTGTATTGTATTTGTGTTGTAGAGTGACACATAAAGAAGGAGCGGGATTATTGTATACGCATCTAAGGTTGTATATACGTATTGCGAACCCAAGGTATGTAAGGTTACTTTGTCCGTATCTTTTTGCGGCAAATAGTGTTCACATTGACATTTCACTAGTCCTATTCCGAAATGTGCTAAAGTATCCCATATCCGATTATCAATAGTCATTGTCATATATTCCCTACTCATGGATCATTTGTGAGTCTCATGTCTCATAATTATGGTTAATGTTCCAAAAGCTTAAACAAGGTTATGTTCTAAGGTTCCAATGGTGATTATACTTATGCCTCTTGTTCATAGATTATTGTCCAATGGTTCCCATGGTGTTATGATTCTCATAATGTTATGTTGCCAAGTTATTCATATGTCTCTCACTCATTGGTTAATGATTCAAAGTTTCCACCAATGTTATGTTCCAAAGTTCAAAGTGATGTTATGACTATCCAAATATCAATCTCAAAGTAAAGATCAAAGTAATGCAAATGTGGTTAATGATCAAGTATGGGTGGCAAGTCTAGGGGCGCAAGTCTAGCTCGACTCGATCCCGATGTATTGATTTATGGGTGGCAGGTCTGAGGGGCATAAGCCTAGCTCGACTCGATCCCGAGGTATTGATGTATGGGTGGCAAGTCTAGGGGCATAAGCCTAGCTTGACTCGATCCCGAGGTATTGATTTATGGGTGGCAAGTCTAGGGGCGCAAGCCTAGCTCGACTCGATCCCGAGGTATTCATTTATGGGTGGCAAGTCTAGGGGCATAAGCCTAGCTCGACTCGATCCCGATGTATTGATTTATGGGTGGCAGGTCTGAGGGGCATAAGCCTAGCTCGACTCGATACCAACATGACAATAAGTCATGGAAAGACCCACTGATCAGTAGGGGCCCGGGTACATTGTGACACATGCATTGAGATAAACAAAGTAATGAAAGTAATGAAAGCAATCCACATGGTTTCTAAAATGCAACATGGTGACTTACTCACATTGATTATTCATCTATTTTGAGTTCATGGAAATATTCATGTATTGTACAGTTTCATCTGAGCCTTGCATATTCAGTACATATTTCGTACTGACCCCTCTCGGGGAATTTACCTTACTTGTTGCAGGCGCAGGTACTAGTAGGCCGCCACAGTAGGTTGCCATCTATTTGCGGTTCATTGGTGAGCTCCAGTTAGTTCGGGGCTTCTCTGAGTCAGAGTGTATATATGTTTTGATAGTGTACATTGTGTATAAAGCGGGGACTTGTCCCGACTTTCAGTTGGTTTTGGTCAATGCATCTGTTAGAGGCTTTTGTAGACGTAGGTGGGTGTATGTGTATAAGATGATAGATGAAATCTTGACCTGATGGCCTCAACGGCCAAGTTTCTCATATGTATATACGTCACATGTTCTATGCTTTCCGATTTTAGCCTCTCATGTTTATATGTGATAGTAGTGTTTCCTATGACATGCATACGAATGAATAGAAGCAAAGATTGGTTCTCTCAGACCTTGTTGGCTTCGGGTGCCAATCACGCCTCGTTGGGATTCGGGGTGTGACAAAGTGGTATCAGAGCAGGTCGTTCTAAGGATGTCTACAAAGTCGTGTCTGAGTAGAGTCTTACTTATCGATGTGTTGTGCACCACATTTATAAGTAGGAGGCTATGGGACATTTAGGATGTTGTTTCTCTTCTTCATTATAGATCGTGTAATAGAGCCAATGTTGTATATGAGGTGGTTAGCTTCTTGTTATGTCACGAAGATTTCCAAGCTAAGAAAGTATATTTCCCTTTTCTGCCACAAAAGACCGTCCTTGAGCGGAAAGGTAAATTTGTTTTCTATCCTGAGGTAAGGAAAGAGATGTCCACGGTATATACATGTCAGCTGGTCCCTGTATGGTGCACCAGTGTTGTTTGCACAAAAGAGAACTGGCACATTGAGACTGTGTATTGATTATCGGCAACTGGATGAGGTAAAGTTTGAGGGAACATATTACATACAAAGGTTTATATAGAAGGAAGTTTAAATCATCAATGAGATGATCTAGAGCGAGTGGAACTGCCTTACTTGGGGTTAGCTGTAGAGAAGATTAAGGTGATACAAGAGTAACTACAAGCTAATGTAAGTCATATGCCGAGATCCATTGCTTTTATTGGAAATGGGCAAATTATGGAGAGTCTTACATATTAAGAGATATATATTGCTATGCTAGAGGGGTAAGTGAAAAGATTAGGAAAGGTACGGCATAGGAATTGACAAATAGAAGAAAGCACGTGGAGAGCCAAAGAAATGATAAAGTCGGAGTACCCATAATAGTTTCAAACGGAAGAGAAAATTCAAAGTGCGGAATTGGAGAAATAACAAGAAAGTATCGGGGAGTAGTATGTGTATATGTCTATATATGTGAATATAGAGGTGCATGGGATATACATGAGACGATGTCACTAACATTCGAGGACGAATGTTTCTAAGGGGGGAAGAATGTAACACCCCGTACTTTCCCAACCCTACTTTATGACAGTGAATAATGTTTACTTAGGTGTCGAGAGTTATAAGTATGTATTTGATAATGTTCAAGATGAGAAAAATTGAAATTTGGCCTTGTACATGTGATGAGCCTTTTATAGAAAGTGTTTTGTGATTTCGTGGAGCATTTGGGAAATACCCCGTACACATCCTAACCTCATTTGGTGACTTGGAGTCATGTTTACTTAATGATTAAGGTCACTAAGTAAATATTTTATAGTTTTTTGATAAGGTATTGGACAATACGCAAGTGTTGGAAAAATTGCCGAAAAATTCAGCAAAGCATGAAAACTTGCGCCACTACCCTGTTTCAGGGGGTGTGGAGCAAAACACTGATTCAGAGGGCAGTGATTTCTTGCGCCACTGCCTTGCTTTTTAGCAGTGGCGCAAGGCACAAAAAATGTGCCCTTCCGGACTCGTTTTGAAACGCAACTCTACGACAATTCTTGGATGGTTTCTTTTGGTTCTTTGGAGTTCCTTGAACATTGTTAAAGCTTCAAACACTTCAATACACTCCTACACACTTCTACATGATCAAACCATGAAACACAAGTAATTATCAAAAATGTTCAATGAAGCCATGGACGACTAGAATTCCTATTTTTGCGATCGAAATGACGAATGAGAATCTTGTAAGAGAATATTTTCGTGACATTATGGAATTATGTAAACATGAGATATATGGTGAATAATACATGGAATATGATGGGTTAAATGGATATGTCTTATTGGGCCCAAATTAAGGCCCAAAAGTGGAAGAAAGACATGGCCCAAATGGGTCAAATGACCCATTCTTCCATTTGACCTTCTAGAACACTATATTAAATGATAAAGAGTGGATAAGGATGGACTCAAAAGCTTATAAAAGGGACCAAAAATCTGATTTTTATCCATTATACACACACATGTATTTCTATGTTTTTCCAAAAACATTTCAAGAAACCCTTTTTGCTCTCAAAACCCTAAGTCCACTTTTGGAGAAGATCATCACTATTCAAGCTTGGGTAAGTGTTTATTATTATGGTTTAACATATTATATGCATGGGAGATTATGTATATTAAGCTAGTTGTGTTGGCAAGGTGATGAATAGTATTTTTGCTTTTGGTGAAGGATGTGCTATCTTGGTAATTTGAACTTGAATTAGGCCTTGTGCCTTTGATGAAAAAGCATGGTATGGACAAAATATGAACATGTATGGTTTTATTTTTGGTCTTAAACTTGTTCTTGTCTATAAGTGGAAATTGTGGGATTTTGGCCGATATGTGTTATGAGTTGTATTAAGGTAAAGTGATGGATTATTTGTGATGTGGTATGAATAAGAAAGTGTAAAGGAGAAGTGTTGTGATGAAATGTATTGATTTTCATGTATTGGTCAATGTATGGAATATTGGGGGATTTATGGAATAATAAGTGTATCAATGGTTTTGTCAAGGGGAAATGGCATGTTTAAAAACAAATATGTGCCTCATTGATGTTACATGCATTTGAAGAGTAATTGGTGGTTAATGTGAATTTCGTATTGTATTTGTGTTGTAGAGTGACACATAAAGAAGGAGCGGGATTATTGTATACGCATCTAAGGTTGTATATACGTATTGCGAACCCAAGGTATGTAAGGTTACTTTGTCCGTATCTTTCTGCGGTAAATAGTATTCACATTGACATTTCACTAGTCCTATTCCGAAATGTGCTAAAGTATCCCATATCCGATTATCAATAGTCATTGTCATATATTCCCTACTCATGGATCATTTGTGAGTCTCATGTCTCATAATCATGGTTAATGTTCCAAAAGCTCAAACAAGGTTATGTTCCAAGGTTCCAATGGTAATTATACTTATGCCTCTTGTTCATAGATTATTGTCCAATGGTTCCCATGGTGTTATGATTCTCATAATGTTATGTTGCCAAGTTATTCACATGTCTCTCACTCATTGGTTAATGATTCAAAGTTTCCACCAATGTTATGTTCCAAAGTTCAAAGTGATGTTATGACTATCCAAATATCAATCTCAAAGTAAAGATCAAAGTAATGCAAATATGGTCAATGATCAAGTATGGGTGGAAAGTCTAGGGGCGCAAGCCTAGCTCGACTTGATCCCGATGTATTGATTTATGGGTGGCAGGTCTGAGGGGCATAAGCCTAGCTCAACTCGATCCCGAGGTATTGATGTATGGGTGGCAAGTCTAGGGGCATAAGCCTAGCTCGACTCGATCCCGAGGTATTGATTTATGGGTGGCAAGTCTAGGGGCGCAAGCCTAGCTCGACTCGATCCCGAGGTATTCATTTATGGGTGGCAAGTCTAGGGGCATAAGCCTAGCTCGACTCGATCCCGATGTATTGATTTTTGGGTGGCAGGTCTAAGGGGCATAAGCCTAGCTCGACTCGATCCCAATATGACGATAAGTCATGGAAAGACCCACTGATCAGTAGGGGCCCGGGTACATTGTGACACATGCATTGAGATAAAGAAAGTAATGAAAGTAATCAAAGAAATCCACATGGTTTCCAAAATGCAACATGGTGACTTACTCACATTGATTATTCATCTATTTTGAGTACATGGAAATATTCATGTATTGTACAGTTTCATCTGAGCCTTGCATATTCAGTACATATTTCGTACTGACCTCTCTCGGGGAATTTACCTTACTTGTTGCAGGCGCAGGTACTAGTAGGCCACCACAGTAGGTTGCCAGCTATTTGCGGTTCATTGGTGAGCTCCAGTTAGTTCGGGGCTTCTCCGAGTCAGAGTGTATATATGTTTTGATATTGTACATTGTGTATAAATCGGGGACTTGTCCCGACTTTCAGTTGGTTTTGGTCAATGCATCTGTTAGAGGCTTTTGTAGACGTAGGTGGGTGTATGTGTATAAGATGTTAGATGAAATCTTGACTTGATGGCCTCAACGGCCAAGTTTCTCATATGTATATACGTCACATGTTCTATACTTTCCGATTTTAGCCTCTCATGTTTATATGTTATAGTAGTGTTTCCTATGACATGCATACGAATGAATAGAAGCAAAGATTGGTTCTCTCGGGCCTTATCGGCTTCGGGTGCCAATCACGCCTCGTTGGGATCCAGGGCGTGACACTTCTTCTCTAACGCTGACTTGATGGTAACCCGACCTCAAGTGGATCTTTGAAAAACACTTGGCACCCAGTAACTAATCAAATAAATCATCAATTCGAGGGAGGGGATATTTGTTCTTAATCGTCACCTTATTCCATTGCCGATAGTTGATGCACATTCTCAACTTGCCATCTTTCTTCCGTACAAATAATACCGGTGTACCCCACGGGGACATACTTGGCCTAATGAAGCCTTTGTCCAGCAAATCTTTCAATTGTTCCTTCAATTCACGCAATTTTGCTGGAGTCATTCTTTATGGAGGAATAGAAATAGGCTGAGTGCCTGGAATCACATCAATGCCAAATTCTACTTCCCGTTCTGGGGTAAGCCTAGAAGATCTTCTGGGAATATATAAAGAAATTCATTGACCACTGGAACCGACTACAGAGTTAGTGGTTCCACTTCAGTATCTTTCACCCGTACTAGATGACATATATAACACTTAGTAATCATTTTTCTGGCTTGCAAATAGGAAATAAATCTTCTTCGTGGTGCCCCTACATTACCCTGCCATTCAAGAACATTTTCTTGCGGAAAACAAAATTGCACCTTCTTGGCCCGGCAATCTACTGTAGCATAACAAGAGGCCAACCAATACATTCCCATGATCACATCAAAATCCACCATGTCTAATTCAATGAGATCGGCTAATGTATCATGACCACACACCGTTACCACACAATTATGATATACTCCTTTTGCAATAATATATTAACCGACTGGTGTAGACACTTCAATTGATTTAATTAATAATTCTGGTGCCTTTGCAAATTTCGCAGCAACCAATGGAGTAACATAGGAAAATGTAGAACCTGGGTCAATTAATGCATATACATTATACGAGAATATGGATAATGTACTTGTGACAACATCAGGGGAAGCCTCTGAATTTATTCGCTCCACTAAAGCATAAGTGCGATTCTGGACCCCACTAGTACTGGCTGCTCCTCTGGCCGCTCTACCACGTCCAACAGACTGCACACCTCGGCCCAGTGAAGGAACCGATGCTGATGACGCAATGGCTGATCCTGCCGATCGTGCTATACCACCCACACTCCTCCGGGGACACTCTCTCATCATGTGTCCTTTCATGTTGCACCAGAAACAAGCATTTGTTCCCACTCTGTATGCACCTGCATGAATACGCTCACAGTGCTGACACTGCTGACGAGGAAAACCTGTTGCCTGTGATCCGTGACCTCCACTACTCTGCCCAGCTGGACCACCTCTAAACTGAGCATGTGCACCTACTGTGGAATGCGAGAACGATGGTCTAGGTGGTCGAGGAAACATACGGGGCCTAGATCCTCCTTGGTACATCATAGGTGGTCTCATAGGTCTAGCCCTTTTGGACTGTCCCCTGTCAAATTCATGTACCCTTCGTCTCTCTCTTTGATCTTCCATTTTCTGGGCAAAGGCTTGTATTCTAGCTATGTACATGTCCTTGTTCAAGGCCTCAATGGTGTAATCCCTTACCAATATGGCTCTAGTCTGTCCACGTATCTATGGACCCAGTCTGTCATCGTAGCCACAACATTTGGCACATATCAAGCCAAGGAATTAAATTGCAAACTGTAGTCCCTGATGGAGATTTAGTAACTGATCCGCACGTGCCTCACGGATCTCGTAAGGAAGATAATGATCGAGGAAAGCCACTTAAAATTCTTCCCAATTAAGTGAATTTGCACCAATATCGCGGGATTTCTTTCAATCCTCATACCACAATATCGCCTCGCCTTTCAATCTATACGTAGCAAGTTCAACTGTTTCTACCCCTGTCACGTGCATAACTTACAAGGCTCTCTGAATTTGATCCGCGAAGTCCTGTGGATCTGCTTTTGGATCTAACCCTGTGAAGATAGGAGGGTCCAATTTCAAGAAATCCTATGTTCTGCGACTTGCCACTCTAGCCGCATCATCATCATGTGTCATTGGACCAGCTCGTCCTTGCTCTGGGTTGTCACTAACTGTGTTAACATATGAACTGCATTTCTAAGATCCTGATCTGTGGCATTCATTAGTGGTTCTGCGGGTACTTCTCTACCAACTGGCTCCTCCGGAGCTGGAAAAGTAGACGAAGACCGCGATGAAATTTCAGCATTCGCTCCACCTTGACTAGCTTGGTCAGGTGGTAGTCTACACATTCCTTCTTTAGAAGGCACATCTACCTGCTTCCCTTTACCTTTACCTCTCCTCGTGATTGGATTTTGACTATACCAAAGAAAAATAATTACCATGATCAGATTCAAGTCAACTTACAACACTGGCTCTATTGCACGATCTAGAAGTGAAGAAAAGAAACAACATCCTAAATGTCCCATAGCCTCCTACTTATAAATGTGGTGCACAACACATCGATAAGTAAGACTCTACTCATACACGGCATTGTAGACACCCTTAGAACAACCTGGCTCTGATACCACTTTTGTCATGCCCCGAATTCCATCGGGACGGATTGGCACTCATAGCTGACAAGGCCCAAGAGAACCAAGCTTTGTCTCTATTCAATCATATGCATGCCATAAGAAACCCATAATCACATAATAGCTATATATACCAACAATGGAATTCATGGAACATGATATATATATATATGTACATATGTGAAACTTGGCCGTTGAGTACACCAAGTGAAGAACGATATATCCCTTTTACATTTATACACCCACATCTGTCTACAAAAGCCTCTAACAAATGTATTGACCAAATGAACTAAAAGTCGGGACAAGTCCCCGCTTTATACAACATGTACAACACCAAAACATATGTACAACTGCGACTCGGAGAAGCACCGAACTAACTGGAGCTCACCAAAGATTTGCAACACTGGCAACCTACTGTGGAGGCCTACTAGTACCTGCGCCTGCAGCAAGTAAGGTAAATTCCCCAAGAGGGATCAGTACGAAGAATGTACTGAGTATGTAAGGCCATATGAATATGTCAAGAACTCAAGTTCAAATGTATAACCAATATAGATAAGTCACAATGTAGATGAGTCACTATTCTGTAATCTGGAAACCATGTATTTTGCTTTCATTACTTTCATTGTATCTTTGCTTCCATGATTATTCATCTTTGCCTTTGACCTGTGATACCCGGGTCCTGACTGAACAGTGGGTTTTAATCATAACATAGCGTTATGTTGGGATCGACTCGAGCTAGGCTTATTCCCCTAGAGCTACCACCCTATAAATCAATGTATATATCGGGATCGGCTCGAGCTAGGTTACTACCTCTAGAGCTGCCACCCATACAACATTTCAGGTTAGGCTTGAGCTAGGTTATTACCCCTAGAGGTGCCCCCTATCAGGATCTGTCCGAGCTAGGCTTATGCCCCTAGGACTGCCCCTTGATCCAACAACCTCACGATCAGCTTGAGCTAGGCATTTTGCCCCCAAAGCTGCCACCCATACTTGATCATTGACCACATATGCATTACTTTGTTTATTACTTTGAGATTGATACCATGATAGTCATAACTTTACTTGAAGCTTTGGATCATTAACCAAAGAGTGAGATACATGTAATTAAACATTATTAGAACCATAACACCTTTGGAACCATTATTTAATAATCCATGAACAAGATACATGAGTATAATCACTATGGAACATTGGAACATAATCTTGTTGGGCTTTTGGAATATTATTCATGAATATGAGACATGAGATTCACAATTGCTCATTGAATAGGAAATATATGATAATGACCATTGATAACTGGATATAGAATACCTTAGCACATTTGGGGATGGGACAAGCGTAATGTCAATGTGAATACTATTTGCCGCAGAAAGATACGGACAGAGTAACCTTACATACCTTGTATTCTCAATACCAATATACAATCCTAGAGGTGCATACAATAGTCCCGTTCCTTCTTTATGTGTCACTCTACAACACAAATATATAATGGGATTCACATTAACCATCAACTACTTTACCAATGCATATAACATCAATGAGTTACATGTTTGCCTTTAAACATGCCATTTCCCCTTGACAAAACCATTGATGAAATTATTATTCCAAAAATCCACCAATATTCCATACATTGACCAATACATGAGAATCAATACATTTCACCACAACACTTCTCCTTTACACTTTCTTATCCACACTACATCACAAATAATCCATAAAATTACCTTAATACACCTCATAGCACATATCGGCCAAAATCCCACAATTTACACTTTTAGAAAAATAATAACAAAATCACACCATACATGTTCATATTTATCCATACCATGCTCTTCCATCAAAGTCACAAGTCATAATTCAAGCTTGAATCTCATGGATCACAAATCTTATATAAAAACACAAAGTACCATGTCCACCATTTCCAAGCATAACCAACATGATATACATAATATCCCATGCATCTAATATGTTAAACCATAATAATAAACACTTACCCAAGCTTGAAAAATGATGATCTTCTCCAAAAGTTGACTTAGGGTTCTTAGGGTTTTAAGAGAAAAATGTTTAAGAAATATCAAAAATTCATGAGATTTCCAAATGAACAAAAAACAGATTTTTGGACCTTTATATAGGACCTCCAATCCATCCTTAGCCACTCTATGGCATTAAATGTTATATCTAGAAGGTCAAATGGAAGAATGGGTCATTTGACCTATTTGGGCCATGTATTTCTTCCACTTTTGGGCCTTAAATTGGGTCCAATAATACCTTTCAACTTAGCCCACCAATATTCATGCATAATCCATCATATATCTCGTGTTTAATTAATTCCATAATGTCACGACAATATTCTCTTACGAGATTCTCATTCGTAGTCTCAATCGCAAAAATAGGAATTCTAGTCACCCATGGCTTCATTGAACATTTTGGATAACTATTTACGTTTCATGATTTGATCATGTAGGAGTATGTAGGAGTGTATTGAAGTATTTGAAGCTTTAACAATGCTCAAAGAACTCCAAAGAACCAAAAGAAACCATATAAGAATCGACGTAGAGTTGCATTGCGAAACGAGCCCTGAAGGGAACATTTTTTGTGCCTTGCGCCACTGCTGCAAAGCAAGGCAGTGGCGCAAGAAATGAACCCCCTCTGAATCAGGTGGCTTGTGCCACACCCCCTGAAACAGGGAGTGGCGCAAGTTTCAACACCTTGCTGAATTTTTCGGCCACTTCTTCAATACTTGCATATCATCCAATACCTTATCAAAACACTACAAAATACTTACTTAGTGATCTTAATCATCAATTAAACATGACTCCAAGTCACCAAATGAGGTTGTAATGTGTACGGAGTATTACACAAATGCTCCACGAAATCATAAAACACCACCTACGAAGGTCTAATCGCACATATTAGGTCTGATATCAAATGTTTCACCAATGACACTATAAAACACATACCCATGGAATCTCAACACCTAGGTAGATATGACCCCAAGGTATCAAATGAGGTTAGAAAAGTATGGGGTGTTACATCAACTCCTACAGGTGTCAATTATCTCTAATTCTCACGATACCACCCATGTGACGTGGGTTGACCCACGTCATATGGGTCTATGGCATAGGTTAACTTCTGCAGGTGACAATTTTCCTCTGACTCCTACGGTACCAATCCATGTTACTTAGGTGAACGTAAACCCACGTCACGTGGGTCTATGGCATAGGTTAACTTCTGCAAGTGACAATTTTCCTCTGACTCCTACGATACCAATCCACGTTACTTAGGTGAACGTACGTCTCGTGAATCACTTGCGTGGGAAGTACTGGCACATACTCAGTTCAATACAGCAAATATCAGTGAACGTATCCACCAATGCTTAGATCACCCATAAGAAAACCCTGGGTTTCCTCCCAAGCAGTGCCTGATTTAATATCGCAGCATGACACGGCTAACTTGGTTGCTAAGACTTCACCAACTAGCCAATGGGTTGCCTCCCATGAAGCGCCTGATTTAACGTCGGGGCACGACATGACTAACTTGACTACTTAGACTTCATCAAGCTCAAGCTCCAAACATGTGCTTGTTTCTTCTATGATTCCCACATAATGCTTTATACGCTGCCCATTGACCTTGAATAAAACTTGATCATCACCTTTTAGCTCAATTACTCCAGTGGGAATACCCTGACTACCGTGAATGGTTCGAACCATTTGGACTTTAACTTTCCAGCAAACAAGTGAAGCTTTGAGTTGTAAAGTAGTACCAAATCTCCTGATTGAAACTCTCATTTCTCAATTCGCCGATCATGATATAATTTCATCTTCTCTTTATATATTGCTGAATTTTCATAAGCTCGGAGACGAAATCTATCCATATCATTCATCTTCTCAAGTCTCAATTTAGCTGCGTCACTCCATTCCAGATTTAATCTTTTCAATGCCCATAATGCCTTATATTCAAGTTAGATAGGCAAATGGCACGATTTACCAAAAACAAACTGATATGATGATGCACCAATTGGCATCTTGAAAGCAGTTCAATATGCCCATAATGCATCATCCAATCTTCGAGCCCAAACAGTCCTATTGGCAGTCACCATTTTTGCCAAAATAGATTTGATCTCATGATTTGACATCTCAACTTGCCTGCTTGTCTAAGGATGGTAAGGTGTTGCCACATTATGTTTAACACCATATTTTTCAAGCAGGGCCTTGAACAGCCGATTACAGAAGTGGGGATCCTCCATCACTAATGATTACTCGGGGTGTACCAAATCATGAAAATATGTTCTTCTTTAAGAATGTTGTGACACTTCTTTCTTCATTATTGGGAAGCACAATTGCCTCTACCTACTTAGAAACAAAGTCTACAGCTACCAAGATGTATTTCATCCCATGTGAGCTCACAAAAGGTCCAATAAAGTCAATTCCCCATACATCAAACAATTCGAGCTCAAAGATAAGTGTCATAGGAAGTTCGTGCCTGTGTAGGATATTCCCTTGCCTTTGACATTAGTCACAAGCCTGAGAATAATCATGAGCATCTTTATAAATGGTGGTCCATTAATACCCACATTGTAAGATCTTATGAGCAGTCCGCGCACCTCCATGATGACCCCCAACTGGGGATGAATGACATGCTTCTAAAATATTCATCATTTCAACTTCCGAAATGCATCTTCGAATCATATCGTCAGCACACATCCTAAACAAATAAGGTTCATCCCAAAAGAAATTTCTCACCTCATGCATGAATCTCTTTCTCTGCTGATACGACATGTCTTCCGGGACTAGGTCACTTGCCAAAAAGTTGGCAAAATCTGCAAACCAAGGGACTAAGTCTTGCGATGCTGCCAGCACTTGATCATCTGGAAAAGTATCATCAATATCAAGATCATCCCTTAATTTAAGCATGGTCTCCTCCTCAAGGCGTGATAGATGGTCTGCGACCTGATTCTCGATTCCCTTCCGATCCTTGACTTCAAAATCAAATTCCTGTAGTAGAAGCACCCACCGAATCAATTTTGGCTTAGCATCCTTTTTAGACATAAGAAACAGAAAAGTTACATGATTTGTATGCACAATCACCTTCGTACCAATCAAGTAAGCTTTGAATTTCTCAAAAGCAAAGACCACTGCTAACAATTCCTGTTCAGTCACAGTGTAATTCTTTTGAGCTGGATTATGCACTTTGCTAGTATAGTAAATCAGATGTAAAATCTTCTCACGTATTTGGCCAAGGACTACACCCAAAGCCACCCCGCTAGCATCACATATAACCTCAAAAGGCATCATCCAATCTGGTGAAACAATGATAGGGGCTGAAATCAACTTCTCTTTCAGACACTCAAATACTTTTAGACATGCCTCATCGAACACGAAATTCACCTCCTTCTCTAAAAGCTTGCATAACGGATTATCAATTTTTGAGAAGTCTTTGATGAATCTTCAATAAAATCCAGCATGTCCCAAGAAACTTCGAATTCCTTTCACGGAGATAGGTGGAGGTAGATTTTCAATCACCTCAATCTTTGCTTTATCAACTTCAATACCTTTCTTTGAGATCTGATGCCCCAATACGATACCCTCATTTACCATAAAGTGGCATTTTTCCCAATTTAGCACTAAATTGCACTCCTCGCATCTTTGCAGCACACTAGCAAAGTGTGCCAATCAATCATCAAATGAGTCTCCCACCACTGAAAAATCATCCATAAAAACCTCAATAGCGAACTCGACCATGTAGGAGAAAATAGATATCATGCAATGTTGGAAAGTGGCTGGTGCATTACATAAACCTAAGGTCATCCTTTTAGATGCAAATGTACCATATGGACAAGTGAAAGTGGTCTTCTCTTGGTCTTCGGGAGCAATGAAAATTTGATTATACCCCGAATAGCCATCGAGAAAACAATACCATCCTCTACCAGCAAGCCAGTCTAACATCTGATCCATGAAGGGCATAGGAAAATGATCTTTTTATGTCCAAGAATTCAGCTTTCGATAATCCATGCAAACTCTCCATCCAGTAACCGGTCTCATTGGGATTACCTCATTTTTGTCGTTTGGAACCATAGTTGAACTGGGCTCACCCATTTGCTATCGGCAATGGGGTAAACCACACCTACATCTAACCATTTAATGATCTTTTTCTTTACAACCTTTTGCATCGGTGGGTTTAGACAACGTTGGTGCTTAATGCCTGGTATGCACTCCAGACTAATTTGAATTTTGTGAGTGCAAATGTTGAGTGGAATCCCTATAATATCAGCAATGGACCAACCAATGACCCTCTTAAATCTTCTCAATACCAAAACCAGAGCCTCTACTTTCCACTACACCAATTTAGCATAAATAATCATAGGCAAGGTGTTGTTGGCTCCCAAAAGTGTGTAGCGAAGGTAAGCTGGAAGATCCTTATGCTCCAGAACTGGAGGCTTCTCAATAGAAGGACGAGCTGGTGGGGTCACTCTATTCTTCAAATCGAGATCAAGTTTCTTTGGAGCATAAGTGTAGGATCCCTTACCAGTGAGTGCACCAACCATCTCATCGTATTCCTCAATACCATCGCTATCAAAATTCATAATCACGACCGCAAGAGCTTCTACCCCCAACCTTTCTTCAAGAGACATGACAATATCACTATCCTCAACCGCATCTATTACCAAAATCACCCACATATCTTTTGGTTGCTTCATAGAACGACAAATATTGAACGTGACTTGTTCATCATTTAACCTAAATTTTATCTGCCCTGTTTCCATGTCAACTAATTCACGACCAGTGGCAAGGAATGGTCTTCCCAATATGATGGGAACCTCAAAATCAACTTCATAATCTAGGATCACAAAGTCAGCCGAAAATATGAAAGATGCATCTTTTACCAAAACATCATACAAAATGCCCACCAGTTTTTTTATAGTCCTATCTGCCATGAGAATTCTCATAGAGGTTGGTTTTGGTGCTCCCAATCCCAACTGCATGAAAATGGCTAACGGCATTAAGTTAATGCTAGCACCCAAATCACAAAGTGCTTTAGCAAAGTTGTAAGACCCGATAGTACAAGAAATTGTGAAAGCTCCTGGGTCTTCCTTCTTTTCAACTAGGGAACATGAAGCAACTGCACTACAATGATGTAAGTTATCTGCCGGCTCAAAACTGATAGTTCTCCTTTTCATCACCAAGTCTTTCATGAACTTCGCGTAACCTGGCATCTATTCCAGTGCCTCAACAAGAGGGATATTTACCAACAACTCTTTCAACATTGTAATAAACTTTTGATAATTGCCTTCTTCAGACTCTTTGAGGAAAGGGAGGAGGAGGTCGTGGGATAGTTTTTAGCATTTGTGGGACCTTATTTTCCTGCCTCTTTTCAGATTTCGCCTTTTTGCTAGTATCATGAGGATTTGGAACTGTTTTGAACTTTGAATTATCTGACTCTATCTCAATTTCTATGTCAACTATCATCGGCTCATTGGCCTTACTAGTATCCACAGGTATAGATGGATCAGTTATGCCTTTCCCACTTCTAGTAGTAATGGCCAGACAATGACTATCATTCTTTGGATTCTGGATGGTGTTGCTTGGAAGGGTACCTGGCTGATGTTGGTTCAATGCCACCGATATCTGCCCGAACTATTGCTCCAACTGCTTAATAGCAGTCGAATGGGATTCTACTTTCTAACTTATTCCTTAGATGTCTAAGCTAATCTCTTTCAAGCAATGTTCTTGACTCTCTGACCCTTTAACCAGTTTATTAAGAAGGGCTTCCATTCTTGAATTTCCATAGTCAGCATCGCGATTTCCTGGTGGAACATATACGCCACTCTTCTCTTTATAATCATCCTTCTGCCTCCAATCACCGTCACAATCTCATTTTCTATCTCTATATCCCGACTTGTTGTAATTTTCTCCATAGTAGTTGTGACCTTGATTCCCTTGCCTCGAGTTCCAAGATTCTTAATTAGGCCCTTGACCCTTGGCTCAAAAACCCGCAACTTCTGGATCAAGGTACTTAGCCTCCTTATCAAATTCACTATCATCATGTCTAGGTATTTTACCTTGTGCACCTATAGCATGCACCTTCTCAGCATATCTGGCCGCTATCTGTTAGCTAATAAACTAATTTATGTCCTCAGCTGTGCGACTTCTTGAGCTACAAATTCATCCAAAGCCAGTTGTGCTGCTGAGGCTCCGATAGCATATGTGCCAGCAGGCATTTCTGCCTCCTGAGTATGCCATCCTCGAATGATCTTGGTGATACGATCTAATAACTCCGAAGCTCATTCCCATCTCAGACTCAAGAATGCTCAACCAGTGATAGTATCTGCTACCGCCTTCGTATTGGCATTTAAAGCCCTGTAGAAGATTTCAAGTAAATTCCTACCACTCATCCTGTGATTTGGCACATTCTGTAGCTTCTTCTTGAACCTTAGCCATGTCTCATAAAGTTCTTCAGAATGTAGTTGTCTGAAGTTGTAAATTTCATCATTCAACTGTAGCATCTTGGAAGGTGGAAAAAATCTTTCCAGAACTTGATTTCTTAACTCTTGCCAAGTAGCGATGGAACCTCGTGGTAATTCTGCCAACCACAAAGTCGCTTCTCCTGTTAGACAGAATGGAAACAATCTCAATCGAATAGCCTCTTGGTCAACTCCAGGCAAATTATATGAAATGCAGACCCACACAAAATTCATCACGTGCATGTTTGGATCATCAGTAGGAAGACCGGCGAACACACCCTTCAAGTTTAGCAGGTGAATCATAGCACTTGTAATGTCAAACTTAGTGACCTGAGGTAACTCTGGTGGAGTAATGGCACCAGTCTATATTGGCTTGAAATAGGCAACATCTTCTTCCTCAAGATCACTATAAACTGGCACAAGCGGTCTTTGAGGTGGTTGGTGAGCTCTCAGTCTTTTTTGTCTCTCTTCAGCTTCAGCCAGTCGCTGGGCTGCCTCTTGCATAGCTCGATTATCTCTCTCTGCTTGCCTAAGATCAGCTTGTCTAGCTTGCCCTTCTCGTGTCAACCGATCCATAGTTTGGTCTGTTGTTTCATGACCAACTGGCAGAATTGGTTGATTATGAATGTCTCCCACGGCGGCAGGATCCTGAACTTCGTCGGTATTCACCATTCTTCGATTAGCTCTCAGAGTCCTTTCTATTTTAAGATCAAGTGGAATCAGGGGATTGCCTTGACTCCTAGTATAGGGCATACACCGGCGCGTGCCCTTAAAGGTATATAAAAACAATACCAATCAACTCCAACAAATAAACTAATCAACTCCGTAATTGTATTCCCCGGCAACGGCGCCAAAATTTGATGTCGCCTAAAATATGCCTCCTAAAAAGTATGAAGCGGCCGTTGTATCAAATATAGAATCCAACTAGGTTGGGGTCGATCCCACAGGGAATAAGACAAAATTAGGTTAAGTTTTGGTCCGAGTAATTGGCAAATAAGCAAAAATGGGGAAGTATTTGTAAGCAAGTAGTAATAGTAACAAGTGTTGAGACTTTGGATTTGTTTTCAATATGAGAAATATAGTAGGACTGTGATCCCCAATGATTCCTTAACTCTACCGGTTACTAGTGCTGGAAAAATTATCCCGATGTGTTGCATGCAAGATCTAACAAGATATGTTCATCTAACCATCTCTCGACCTTGGTTAGATGAATTTCACTCTTCTCCTCTCGGTCTCCGAGTGTCGCACTACTAACCCTTGTTCTTGATCTCAGATTAACTATCCTCGTTATGGTTCAAGTTATGAGATGAAGGTTGATAGCTTCAAATCTCTGTTGATATTTCCTTTTCCTAATATCTACCTCTCTCTCAAGCAAGTTTAGAATACAGGCGAGTTTCTAACATTTGTAATCGTTAGAAGATCAATTATAACGAAGGCAATAACAATACATGCATAACACCGGTTCAGAATTGCTTTGTACCTAACCCATTTCGTTAATTTCTCATGGTTCACACAACCCTAGTTAATGGGTTTAGATATTCATGATTTCAAGAACACAAGAAGAATTCAAAGACGAAAACATAGTTGTAAACTCACAATAAAGAAGAAACTCTGAAATCTCAATAATGAATAAAACCCTGGAATTGATGTTCCAAGATTACAAAATCTAACAATGTGTTTATGAACACAAAATAATGAAAAACTATCTCAAAACAATGTAATGACTAACTCCTGAACATAAGACAAAAAAGGGGTATTTATAGATACAATACGAATCCTATCCTAGTCAAAACAGGAAAATAGAGTCGGCAACCTTCCACGGTATCGTGATTTGGTGTTGTGGAACCAAGCCACGTCACGTGGGTCCAGTCGTGGAAATCAGACAATTTGAACATTCTCTGAAGTGGACTCACGGCAGCCACTCACATCACGTGAGTGGACTCACGGCACGTGAGTGGACTCACGGCACGTGAGTGGACTCACGGCACGTGAGTGGACTTACGGCATGTGAGTCCTGTCGTGAGTCACCTTCTGGTGCAGACCCTAGTTCTTTTGTCTTCAAATATTTCATTCTCGGGCGTGATTCTTCCTTTTTGTCCATTTTTCCTCCAAAACCTATTCTCCTGCAATATAGAACAGAAAACACGTCATACCAACCAGACTCACCCAAGTTATTGCATATTTTCAATGTTTTAGGCATCAAAAGTGTCATGAAACCATGACACATCACTCCCTACCTGGTTGTACTCCTCCCACTATACCGCTATTTCCTCACCCACGACGACCACCTACCTGATTTCCCCATCCACCCTGTGGATGAACTCTGTCGTTACTTACTCCCCCTCTACTTGGGGGAACTATACGGGACTTTGCTGCTGCATTTGGCCATTTACCTATCTCAAAGGGCACTTTCTCTTAAAAGGACCAATAACACCACAGTAATAACATCCCTACTCGAGAGAAGATTGACGGGTAGGAGAGTCAGAATCCCCTTGGCTCCTAATAACCTGTGACGAAGAAGACACCTTAGATGGACCCACGATTAAAACTAGCAATGCTGACTGAATAGGGCGGGTAAACTAGGCCTGCTATCTGTTGCCCCTGGAGTAAGAACAACTGAAATTTCCAACATTGCGAGACTTCTTAGCTAATAACTTAGCCTGACCCGCTTGCGAGACCCCTTCAAACTTCTTCACATAATTTGAAACCTCATTGAACCCTTTTTCCTGTAGAAGTTGTATGTACAAATAAAACCTGATGATCATAACTCAAGCCTTTGACAAAACATTGAACCCTTTCCTCCTCAATAGCTAACAACTGAGTCACATAGCAAGACAAGGCAAAAAACTTAGCCTCATAGGCTGCAACTGACATATCACCCTACTACAATACCAAAAACTCATCCTTTTACAATCGCGGAGGGTTCGGGGTACATACTCACCAAGAGCAAAGCATGAAATTTTTCCCAAGTTAATGAAGGTAAAGCCGGTGACCGACATTCAACATACACCGGCCACCAATGCTTAGTATTCTTCTCCAACAGAAAGGTCACAAACACAACTCCATGTTACTGCACAATGCCCATCTTATGTAACCACTCATAACAATCAATAATGAACTCAAAAGCATCTTCAGACTCGGCGCCCTTGAATGTTGGAGGTTTCATCTTAAGAAACTTGGTCAGCATCTCATGTCAAGTACCAATCATTACAAAACCCAAAACTAGACAAGGAAAAGTATTTTTCCCTGAAGCCTCATCCATTCTAGGAGCCATAGAGACAGTAGGATAAGAACCTAGAGCCTGAACAGCCTGTACAGTAGGAGTGGATCCAGTTCCAGCAAAACCACTCAGAAAAGCTTACACCTGCTGAATTACCTCTGCGGACATAGGTTGTAAGACTGCATCTCCAGCTGGTACCACCACCTCCGGCCCTATTTCTTATTCCTCTATAGCTTCCATTTCTTCCAAATGATCCTTGGGTAGGGGAGGTGATACTAACCTTTCACGAGCCTGGCAAGCAGCTGCCTGAACTCTACCCCTAGTAGGTGTTGCTCTTCCCTCTCCTCTCTTACCTCTTCTTCTTACTCGTCCTTTTTCCCTTATGGCTGGCTCTACTACTGGAGTTGTCAATACGGGGCCTACTGCTTAGGTTTTGTTTGACCTAGTAGTCGCTATCTACGGACAAAAAAGTGATAATGGTTAGATACCAATTTTGATCGCTAGATACCAATTGGAATCAAGTAACAGCACGAAAGAAGCAAGAATGAAAGTTTTTGTAAAGTCCTAAAGCCTCCCAAAGAAAAGTACAGACATCTTCGTACCGTTCTGGGAGACTCTACTGGACCCATTTTGTACAATGATCGATGAACCTAGGCTCTGATAGCAAATTTGTCATGACCCAACCAGTCGTGAGTGGCACCCACTCTAACTCTCCGGTGGGAGAACCAACTACCCAAAATAATAATCAACACTTAGAGAGATAAAAGAAACTAATCCATTAATAAGATATTAAAGTCTAAAAACAAAACATAAGTACAACTTAAATGCGGAACATTGTACTTAACGAAATACCCTTCCCTACAATCTGAAAGTCGTCTGTAACCAAACTACTAAAGATTGTCAAGAAAGGGGATGCAACCTTAATAACGCTAAAATACACTCGCGAATATGAATGTATGTAGTTGCTAACAATATATTTTACCCAACTAAGAGTCGAGGTCAAATTCACAGGGAATGAGAGTGCTAGTTTACTCGTAAGTGTCACAAGCTATTCTAGGCTCACAAGCAATGTCAAAATTAAACATAAAAGTAAAATGGGGAGTTATTGTTTGAACAATTTTTTTGTATCAAGTTAATAGTATCAATTATTGGTTTGCCAAAGAGACATGCAACAAGATTGTAATCAAATAAGTTAAAACACTTGGGGTTATGCCTTCTTGAGAATTATTGTATGTATGGGTAAGTGAGAATACACCTAAGATTTGATTGCTAGTTATGATTAGGAATGATTTTAGATATTGGAAATGATTTCTCAATCCACAACCAAATTTCACATGGGCTTCTCTCGAACACCCAAGTGTCAACACTGCCAAACAACCATTAGCCTCAAAATGGATAATCTATCACTAGCATTACCACTTAAATGAGTGTAACTCAAGTTTCGTTAGCTAAATCCCATCAGTATTGTACCCCCTTTCAAGCAATACAAGTGATCCAAGCAAAGACTAAGTTTGCAACCTCAATCTATAAGGTAAGACATAGAGATTTAGCTAAAATCATAATATACAACCTAATTCAAAGTTAAATAAACACTACCCACACACAATCCTACTCAATAATGCATAATCCCAAGTACGGGAAATTAGTTACTCATAATGAAGGAAAAAGAAATTATATCAAATTCTTCTTCTATAACAGCCAAAGAATCCAAATATTTCACAAGAAAACTCTAAATTCCAAGCTAAAGTAGTTACTCTCAAGATTAGGGTTTGATTACAAGCTCAAGCATAAGAAAAATTGACAAAACATAGGGTTTTCAATGACCAAAATTGCTTAAATAGAATCAGGAAAAATGGACCACATAATTGTAGAAATGCCACCACTTGGTAATTCGACTGAGCAGAGTCCATCGCCGAACAAGTCAGCAATGCATTGAATTGTACTGGGCTCACCGATTCGTCAACATGACAAGCACCATGGGTTATATTTTGTTCCTTTGGGTGATGCAGGGTTTAGTCAGCCAATTGGTTTGGCGATGCACTGATATGTTCATCACGTCGATGTTTTGCTTCTCTTTTTCTTGGCTTTTTTCTGTTAGTTTTGATGATGGAAATGTTTGATTGGCGATGCACCGAAGTGCCTCTTTTATACCTTTGTGCAATTATTGCTTCACTCAACCATCTTTTTGCTATTTTGATCACTTCTAGGCTTTTATCCTGAAAAATATTAAAAATGCTTCAATTTAGCATTGAGGACATGTTTGCTTCCTAATTTTAGGGCAAATGTGTCGTAGTTTTCCGACTCATCAAACACCAAAACTAAGAAAATGTGCATAAGTTTAACAAAGGACTCTAACATCAACTAGGATGACTCTAACATCAACAAGGATCCATGGTAGCCCAAAATATATTGCTTGCCCTTGAATCCGGAGTTCAACGCTAGAATCATAATTGTGGTTTTGAAGGAGCTACTGGAATATGTGCTGCACTAAACAAAAGTAAGAGCAGGTATAGTATCAGCACACAAGAAAATAACAGTGTACTGTTAGGGTCATTTGGCCAACCTAAGATGAGAATATGAACACTTAACCATAACGTAGTACGACAAGTTAATACATGCTCACCCTAAATACACCTTAGTACAACAAGTAACATTAGAACAGTTTAGATTTCCTAGCAACAAGTCAAAGATGTCTACATGTACGCCAGTCAAGTTATGTCAAATCAAGTCAAGTCAAGTCGCAAATACAACAACATGTATAAATTACACAGTTCACTTATGGAACCGGCAAACTCACCTGAACCTTGTACATTACATGCTAAGGGTATAGAACCGAAAAAGTTCTATCCATGTACCTAATCCCAGACACGAGTGCCTACCAATCTTATTCCACTAATATCCCATGAGAATGTCCATTTACTGAAACATTCCACAATCAATAATGGAATATAACAAAATCACATAAAACATAGATATCAAATAACACTTGTAATATCCAAAAGTTTACATATAAGTTCATTTGAAATGTGGTTACGCCTAGCAATATGCATCAACAACCAATACTGAGAAATAGTTATCATGCACACATAACACAAGTTTGATTAAACTAAGTAACCATCACCTACCTCAATCCAAGCTTGTACAACTCAACTAAGCCTGAGCCTTGCCTTTCCTGTAATTTCTTCTTTCTTTTGATCTAGAGATAAATAAAAAACATATAATCAATGCAATGACCTACCCCATTGGGGATTATAACTTATTCCCAACCACTAACGCCAAGTTCATGATCATTACCTCCCTGTTCTAGGGCTTTTCTACCATAATTCACCTAAACCTATCAATTTCATGGATAATTTAGTGGATTAAAAACATGCAAGAGTAATTTAACAATCATCAATCAAAACCCAATGATTTTATACCTAAATTACATTTTGCACCAAAAAATCAACTAAAACCAGTCCTTAACCCTCCCTAAACTATGTAAACTAGTGATTCTAAGGTTAATTAACCCAAATACTAGTTAATGGGGAGTGAATACTTAATTTAACAAAGAAAACGATGAAAAACAAATGATTTTTGCCTAAATTGCCACTACTGAAGCCCCAAAATGCTTTTTATAAAAATAAACTATTTGGGGTTGGGGGGGGGGTGATTTACGTTACAATAGCGACATACGTCTCTATAGCGACACATGTCATTGTAGCGGCCATTGACCGCGTTGACCGGTCGCTATAGCGGGACTTTCTCTACTTTCGAGCATGTCACTATAATGATGTACATGTTGCTATAGCGACATGGATGGGATAGAATATCTAATTTTATCCAAAATTCCCTTTTTTCATAAGACACCTTAAATTCGAGATATCCTAAACAAAACCCTTTATGCTAAGATTGATTCCGGGAGTTTTAGTTACCTGAATTCAATTTCGTGAAATCCTACGGGTTCCTAATCATCTTAGTTAACTAGAAATCAATATAAACACTACCACATGAACCCAATCCATTCCTAGATTGCCCTAGACCACACCTCGCCTAGATTTCATTCGAGACTTACCTAGCCTAAAAATTGTAACTTCAAATCCAGGGAGAATCTTAGCTTGAATTTTTAAATGAAAGACTTACACGTAATAATGAAAAGGGTTTTTACAACAAATACAAATTTACCCATTGTTCATCCCCAAACAATCAAATGAGAAAAATAGGCTGAATGAGAAAATAAGAGAGTACCTATATCCACAAACAAGTAAGAGTACTTGTCCTATATGTCCTTCTTGATTTCCTAAGTATCTTCTTCAATCAGATTATGTTTCCATTGAACCTTTCCTGAACAAATTTCCTTTGACCTCAACTTCCAAACATCCAGATCTAGAATCGCCACCGGTTCCTCCTCATAAGCCAAATCTTTATCTAATAAAACTGAGTCCCATTTAATAATAGAGTCTCCATCCCCATGGTACCTCTTGAGCATGGACAAATGAAACATTGGATGAATGCCCGACAACCTCAGCGGTAATGCTAGTCTGTAAGCAACCAGACCCATATCCTCAAGAACATAAAAAGGACCAGTATATCAAGGGTTGTGTCACGCCCCGAATCCCATCGAGACATGATTGGCACCCGTAGCCGATAAGGCCCGAGAGAACCAACCTTTGCCTATGTTCATTCGTATGCATATCTTCGTATGCACCTTATTAAACCTTATGCAACTATGCGAAAAACTTGAACATGGAAACATATGCTATACATATATATATTTAGGAAACTTGGCCGTTAAGGCCATTAAGTCAGAATAGACATTCGTTTCTACATACTCGTCTCTTACATCCATATACCCACATATGTCTACAAAAGCCTCTAATAGATGCATCAACAAGACGGACAAGTCCCCGCTTTATACAATTTATATAACATCACAACAAATATACACCTATGACTCAGGGGGCTCCGAACCAATTGGAGCTCACCAAATAGCTGCAAATGATCCCCAGTCTACAGAGGAAGTCTACTAATGCCTGCACCTGCAACATGTAAGGTAATTCCCCCGAGGGGGTCAGTACGAAGAATGTACTGAATATGTAAGGCTCATAAGAAATTCATCATACATAATAACAACAATGATGGAATCAATATAAGGAAACAGAAATGTGCATAAACTCTCTTTCCGTATGTGGGAAACCATGTATATTACGTTCTTTACTCCTCTTGTCTTCATCTTTTATTCATCTTTATTGTTCTACCCATGCTAGGCTATTATGTCGCCCCTGGGATGAGATTAACCCATGCTAGGTGCTTTGACCCCTGGGATGTTATGTGAATCCATGCTAGGCTTTCGTGTCGCCCCTGGGATATCATTAACCCATGCTAGGCTTATCGCCCCTGGGATGTTATATTAACCCATGCTAGGCTTTCGTATCGCCCCTGGGATGTACCATCATAACCCATGCTAGGCTTTTATATCGCCCCTGGGATGTATCGGGATCGACCCATGCTAGGCTTTTCTGTCGCCCCTGGGATTCCACCCGTGTTATTGGGATCGACCCATGCTAGGTATTTTAACCCCTGGGATACCACCCATGATTACTTCTTAATTATACACCTCTTACTTCTCTTGTTATTCTTACTTCCATTCTTAAGAGTGATTGAGATATTGAAGATCATGACATAATAGGAATCACACATATGTATATTACTTCTTCACTCTTGCTTCATGAGATTGACATATTCACTTATGAGGAATAGATATATTAGCTTGCACATCACCTCTCTTGTTACTCTTATGAAATCTTATGAGATTGGTACTTTTATTTGTGAAAGATTGATACAAAGATAATCATCATAATTGAGGACTTGGAACATGTCATCATTGGAAAATACTATTCAAGAATAAATAGGTTCTCTTATGTTATTACTCTCTTGAGATCGTTCATTTAGGAATGATAACGTTATGACATTTTTGGAACTTCACTCAATGAACAAGAGACAAAAGAATCATCATGCATTTGAGAATAGGACACATATGAATAACAATATACGTCAATCTGAATTTGAGATACTTCAAACCTCTCGGAATTGAAACAAGCCCAATGTCAATGTGAACAACATGTTGCAGAAGGATATGGAAAAAGGAACCTCACATACCTTGTATTCTTATAAGAATACACAATCTTAGACGTGCATACAATATTCCTGCTCCTTCCTTATGTTTCGCTCTACAACACAAGTTTATAACGAAACCAACATTAACCACCAATTACCCTATAATGGCATACAACAACAATAAGTCACATGTTTAGCTTTAACATGTCCTTTCCCTCTTAACAAAACCATTGATAAAATCATTATTCCAAAAATCCTCCAATATTCCCAACATTGACCAATACATGATAATCAATACATTCCACCACAACACTTCCCCTTTACACTTTCTTATCCACACCACATCACAAACAATCCATCAATTCACCTTAATACACTTCATAGCACAAATCGGCCAAAATCCCACAATTTGCACTTATAGAAAATAACAAATTTAATAACAAAAATAACACCATAGACGTTCATATTTTATCCATACCATGATCTTTCATCAAAGGCACAAGTCCAAATTCAAGCTCAAATCCCATGGATCACAAATCTTATACAAAAGCACAAAGTGCCATGTCCAACATTTCAACCATAAAAAACATGATATACATATTCTCTCATGCTTATAATATGTTAAAGTACAATAATATTCACTTACCCAAGCTTTAAAGATGATGATCTTGCTCCAAGAAGTGCCTTAGGGTTTTGAAAGCCAAAGAGATGTTCTTGGGAAATTTCTAGAAAAAGATAGAAAAAGCATGTGTGTTTCTCTTCAATAAAATCAGCATTTTGCCCCTTTATATAGGCCTTGAGTCCATCCTTAAGTCATTAATGTGGCATTCTAGAAGGTCTTGGCAAGAATGGGTCATTTGACCCATTTTGGGCCATGCTTTCATTTCATTTTTGGGCCCTTTTTGGGCCCAATTCACTTAACCCGATAAAATCAATAATTTCTCGTGTTTAAGTCGTCTCATAGGTATGACAATAATATTTCCACTCATGCTATTCATATCCATAGCCTCAATCCAAAAACCAAGTGATTCTAGCCACGTTTGGCTTATTTTGACTATAGGGGTAAAATCGTCATTTTGGCCCCAAATTCGTTTTTGAGTAATTTTATCATACCAATGTAATATTTCATTCATTTCATGTATATACTCTTGGTTGTAGAAGAAACGTAGCAAAAATTGGCTCGGTACGACCCCGGATACCCTTGGGACTTAGAAATTTCCAACTTTCGAAAAAGTGGAAAACCCAAGGTGGCACGCTCCTGGGCGCGCCAACCCACTGCCTATGGGCTAAAAATTTTAGCCCAGAGCGGCGTGGCACGGTCCCAAACGCACCCCTCTTCAAAATTTTCGAAAATTCCATTTTTCGACTTCTCTTCGCGGGTTTGGGTTAGATACTCAAGTCCCATTCTTTAACTCACTTCTTAACCTTATTATACTTTGTTTAGAAGTCTTCTTAGCCTCATTTTGAACCCCACAAATGCGCAATGAAAATTTCAAAACACCTTCTATGCAAGTTTAACCACATAACAAGAGCAAAATTCACTTAGCTCACCAATAGCATTACCAAATGCATACTTATAGCTCTCGATACCTAAGTACATAGCATTTAATGTCATCAAGTAGGGTTGGGAATGTACGGGGTGTTACAGGTTGAGCATTCCCTTCTTACTGAACCTCATGACTCCCTTTATAGGAGACACTTTGAGCAACACCTATTCACAAACCTTGAAAGCCATGTATCTTACCTTACGATCTGTATACTCTTTCTATCTATTTTTAGCAGCCAATAACTTGGTTTGAATAAACTTTACCTTTTCTTGAGCCTCCTTTACCAAGTCAATGCCCAAAGGTTTAACATCCCTAGTCTCAAACCACCCAATAGGTGACCTACACCTCCTTTCATAGAGTGCCTCAAATGGTACCATACCGATGCTAGAGTGATAACTGTTGTTATATAAAAACTCATAAAATGGAAGGAAATGGTCCCAATAAAAACTAAGATTAATCACATAGCTCTTACCATGTTCTTTAGCACCTGTATTATCCTCTCTGACTGCCGTCAGCCTGAGGATGAAAGGTTGTACTAAAGGTGAGCTTGGTACCCAACTTCTCATGCAACTTGTCCCAAAATTTTAAAGTACATTTTGCATCGATATCAGAAATGATGGTAAGGCGCACCTCATGAAACCTCACTATCTCTTTGATGTGATTTTAGCTAGTTGCTTGGAGATGTAGTCTAATCAAACTGACAAAAAGTGAGATAATTTCATCAACCGATTCACTATAACCCAAATGGAATCATATTTCCCCAAGGTCTTAGAAAGACCCACCACAAAATCCTTTGCATATTCTTCCATTTCCATACAGGTATAGGCATTCTCTGAAGTAATCCCACTGGCCTTTGATGTTCATACTTCACTTGATGGTAGTTGAGACACTTCGACACATACTCCACTATGTCTATATTCATCTCAGGCCACCAATAAAGCTGCCTCAAGTCACGGTACATTTTGGTTACAACTGGATGAACATTATAATGTGAACCATGGGCTTCAAAAAGTACATCATGAATCAAAACACCAATGCGGGGAACACATATTCTTTCCTTAAACCACAACACACCACAACATCAAGAGTGGAGTCCGCTACCTCTCCATGCACCATCTTATTCCTAAGTACATTCAACTTCTTATCTTCAAACTATTGGGTCTTAATTTGATCTAGAAATGTTGACTACACCTCGACACTAGTCAATACTCCACCTTTGTCTAAAACACCAAACTACATGCGCTGTGATGCTAGAGTTTGAAACTCTCTAGCCAAAGGTCACTTGGACACCCTCAAAAAGGACAAACTACCCATACTTACAGCCTTTCGGCTCAATGTGTCTTCCACCATATTGACCTCTTCTAGATGATACTGAATAGTCACATCATAATCCTTCAGCAATTCCATTCATATTCGCTGCCTTAGATTCGGATCTCGTTGGGTAAACACATGTTGTAGGCTATGGTGGTCTGTAAAGACCTCACACTTGACACCTTAAAGATAGTGCCTCTAAATCTTTAGTGCAAACACCAGCACTGCCAGCTCCAAATCATGGGTTAGGTAGTTTCTCTCATGAGGCTTTAATTGTCTTCAAGCATATGCAATGACATACTTATCCTACATCAACACAACACCGAATCCTAAAAGTAAAGCATCACAAACCATTATAGAATCCTTACATTAGTTAGCTTGAAGGACATCACCAGAAACTCGTAATAACCATACCGAGTTCTAAAAGTTGTCTTTGGTATATCCTCCGATCTAATTTTTAGTTGATGATAACCTGACCGTAAGTTAATATTGGAGAATACCATCGTACCCTGCAACTGATCAAACTAATCGTCTATGCAAGGCAAAGGATATTTAGTCCTAATGGTAACCTTATTCAACTGTCTATAATCAATGCACATCCTTATGCTACCGTTTTTCTTCTTAACAAATAGGATCAGAGCACCCCAAGGTAAAGCACCTAGACAAATAAACCCCTTGGCGAGTAGTTCCTGCAATTGAGTTTTGAGTTTTTTCCACTCTGATAGAGCCATTTGATAGGGAGGAATAAAAATAGGGTGAGTGGACGGATCTAACTTGAGATAAAAAACAATATCTCTATCTGGAGGCATACCCGATAAGTCTAAAGAAAATAGTTCCTGAAATTCAAAAACCAAGGGAACTGACTCTATAAAAAGGGACCTCACACACGCATCCCAGAGACAAGCTAAATATGATGAACACTCCTTCTCTACTAACTTCCTAGCCCAGGCAAATGATATAATTTTCATCGGTTTGGCCTTATACACTCCCTCCCACTCAAGTTCATCCATCCCAAGCATAGCAAGAGTCATTTTCTTAGCATTATAGTTTAAGACAGTATGATATGGAGATAACTAGGTCATACCCAAAATTACATTAAAGTCCCACACATCCAGAATAATCAAATCTACCCAAGTTTAAAAACCCACAAACAACATGGAACAAGAACACCAAACATGGGTTACTACCACAGACTCACCAACCAAAGTTGACACATAAATAGGACACAGTCAAGTACATCATAAACCAATTTTAGAAACATAGCAAACTTGACAGATACATAAGAATAGTTAGACCCCGAATCAAATAAAATAGAAGCCATCCGATCACAAACTAAAATGGTACCCATGATAACCACATTAGAAGCCTCGACGTCAGTCTTTCTTAGGAAGGCATAACAGTGAGCCTGATTATCAATCTAAGCTAACTCCCTTCCTGGTTGTGCTTCTCCCCCTGCACTGTTATTTTCACGACCACCTTTCTGATTTCCCCATCCTTTATGTGGATGACCCCTGTCGTTACCTCTTCCTTTTCTACCTGCTAGAACTATGGCCTAATTCTACTGCTGCATCTAGCCATTCACCTGTCTCAAAGGACACTCTCTCTTAAAATGACCAATAGAACCATAATAATAACAGCCCCGCTCGAGAGAAAACCGACTGGTAGAAGAGTAAAAAGCCCCTTGGCTCCTAATAACTTGAGATTGAGAAGAGGCCTTAGTTGGACCCACGTTAGAAGCTAGAAATGCTAACTGAATAGGGCGGAAGGCTTGCTGATTATGGCCCCTAGAGTAAGACCCATTGAAATTCCCAATATTATAAGACTTCTTAGCTAATAACTTAGCCTGACCCACTTACATAACCCCTTCTAACTTCTTAACATTATCTAAAACCTCATTGAACCCTTTACCTGTAAAATTTATATGAACAGATAAAACTTGAAGATCATAATTTAAAACTTTAATAAAGCGTTGAACCCTCTCATCCTCAGTAGCTAACAACTGAGTTGCATAGCTAGACAAGGCAAGGAACTTAGCCTCATAGGTTGTAATTAACAAATCACCCTGCTCCAGTGCCAAAAACTCATCTTTTTAATGATCACGGAGGGCCCAGGGCACATACTTCACTAAGAACAAAACAAGAAATTATTCCCAAGTCAATGGAGGTAAAGTTTGTGACCAACATTCAACATACGTCTACCACCATTACTTAGCATCCTTCTTTAATAAAAAGGTCACAAACTCAACCCTATGCTGTTGTATAATGCCCATCATATGTAACCTCTCACAAAAGTCAATAATGAACTCAAAAATATTTTCAGACTCAGTACCATGGAATGTTGAAGGTTTCATTTTAAGAAACTTGGTCAGCAACTCTTGTTCAATATCAGTCATCACAGAACCTAAAATTGGATAAGAAAATGTATTTGTCCCTGAAGCCTCATCCAATCTAGGAGCCATAACGACAGTAGGATAAGCACCTGGGACCTGAACAACCAGTATAGTACTAGTGGCTCCAGTGCTAGTAGGTCCACTCAGAAAAGCTAACTCTTGCTTAATTACCTCTGCTGACATAGGGGTAAGATTGCACCTCCAGCTGGTACCACAACCTCCAGCCCTATTACCTATTCCTCTACTGCTTCCATTTTCTCTAAATGATCTTGGGGTGGGGAAGGTGATACTAACCTTTCACAAACCTGGCCAACAGCTTCCTGATCTCCACCTCTAGCAGTTGTTGCTCTTTCTCCTACTCTCCTACCTCTTCCTCATACTTATTCTTTTCTCCTTATAGTTAGCTCCACAACTGAAGCTATTGGTGCGGGGTCTTCTACTCAGGTTCTGTTTGACCTAATAGTCACTATCTATAGAAAAAAGAGTGAAGATGGTTAGATAGTAATTTGGATCGGCAGATACTAATTGGAATCAAGTTACAACACGAAAGAACCAAGAATGACAGTTTTTCCTAAAGTCCTATAGCCTTCCAAAGAAAAGTACAAATATTTCCATATCTTTTTGCGATACTCTATAGGACCTATTTTGGTACAATGAGATCACAAACCTAGGCTCTAATACCAACTTTGTTGCAACCTAAACCATAGTGAGTGGCACTTGCTCTAGCTCTCTAACGTCTCCCTACCTGGCTGCGCTCCTCCCCTTGCACCACCATTTTCTCTATGATATAATACAAATCGGTGCCAAAATTTCAAGGACAATTCAAAAGGATCCAAGCCTTGATCACCTTAAATACATAAGGACGTGTATAGAGGACCCTTTTTGATGCAATCTTAAGTAACGTTGGTGCTATCTGAGCTTCTTTAAATGACTACATAAGAAGCCAAGCTAAGAAGTTAGTAGCATTGTCCTCAAATCACTACTTTGGAAGCTTGGTAAATGTATAGATTAGGACCTTAGATCATTGGAAAGAGCTCCTAATCAAACAACATCATGTTTGGTAGGTGGCTTGGAGCATGGAAGGACCAACCAAGCGAATGAAAGGCCAAAGGACATTCTGTCCACTTTGGTGACACCAAGGAGCATTGCCAATACCATTGGCGCGTCGCCAATTTCCCTACCCCATCGCCAAACTTGGAAGCC
Source organism: Capsicum rhomboideum (assembly GCA_031232105.1). Classification (NCBI taxonomy): domain Eukaryota; kingdom Viridiplantae; phylum Streptophyta; class Magnoliopsida; order Solanales; family Solanaceae; genus Capsicum; species Capsicum rhomboideum. The sequence continues at coordinate 57,781,176 of CP124710.1, read as the reverse complement.
CCTCCTTTGATGGGTCACTTTTAGGCTAATTTGTAATAAGGCCTAGCCTAGAGTATTAATAGTTAGTATTTCATTTCCTTAGGTAGTTTTTGATGAATTTTTATGTCATGAAACTCTTAAGAGAGTGTAGCTTTGAAATGCCTATGTTGATTATTGCTTAGAAACGTGGGTTGCAAGGGAAGTTCTATTCCCTATTGACCTTCATAGGAATAGGGTGCTTCTTGTAGGATCCATCACTAGTGTTTTAGGGTTTAATATACCCTTTGATTTCATTGATTTACTCTATTTGTGTCTTATTATCTATTTTCATCATCTATCCTTTATTTTCCATCTTTTAATTCTATCAATTCTAGTTTTTGTATTTATTTTTCTTCTCATATTTTGGTTTGTATCATTTGGTATCAGAGTCGAGCTTAGGATTGTTTCAACAATTCTAGTATTGCGATTTGTTATCACAAAAAAAGAGGAAAAGAGGTCAAAAATGTTTTTGGTACTTTTGAAAATTTTGAATTTTAATTTTGAGTCTTGTTTGAGTTTTTGATACTAGAATCGTGTTCTCTAGTATCTAGAGACTAGATCTAAGATTTGGGCTTAATCAGAGTTAATTTGAATATTCTACCATTTTTGGGTTTGAGTTTTAAAGAAATAGAAATGTGTCATTAAATCTAAAAATTTTAGAGTGAAATTGAATGTTGAAAAGCATTGGGGTTTGTTCCCCATACCAAAAGGAGCTCGAATTTCGAATTTGGTGCGATTTTGAGTTAAAATAAGTGAGTTGGGTTTTTGAAATCTTCATATTTGTTCTTGGTATTCTTGTGGATATTCATATCATCAAGAAAAAGAATAAACAAAGAAGGGGGTTAAGATCCAAAAAGAAGGTAAAAGGAAAGTGTTTGGAAGTAGTACAAAAAGAAAATATACCAAAAGGGGTAAAGGACAAGGAATAAAGTACAAGGGGACCAAAAGTGTAACACCCCGTACATTTCCAACCTTACTTGCCAACTATGAACCATGTTTACATTGGTTTTGAAAGCAATAAGTACGTATTTTGTATTGCTATTAATGGAACATTTTATATTGTGCTAGTAAATGTGATTAGACCCTTGTAGGAGGTGTTTGTGACTTTGGGAGCATTTGTGGGTTGAAAAACGAGGTTTAAAGTACATCCAAGCAAAGGATCTTAAATATAAGAGGTAAGCAAAAGGTTTGAACTTGAAAGATCCAACCAAATTCGCAAAGAAAAGTCGAAATCAAAAATTAAGTGTGGGGCGCTGCAGGTGGCGTGCTAGGCCAGATTTGGCCAGAATTTTTCTGCCCCAGGCAGAAAGGGGGCACGCCCAGGGGCGTGCCAGGCCAACCCTGCCCACCTTTTTCAGAGCTGAAATTCAGCTAAGTCTCAGGGGCGCCCGAGAGCGTGCCGGGGTGCTTTTTGCTAAATTTCTTCTACGATGATTAGTCTATAAAGAGGACTCTTGGGTTATGGTATTATTATTACATTGTAGTAGGACTACTCTTGAGCAAGTTTTACATCCAATTTGGGGTTAATTATTCGTCATAAGTATTTTATCGAATTATGTTCAATTAAGCCATGAGTGGCTAGAATTGCTTGTTCTTGGGATTGAGGCTACGAACATGAATCTCGTGAGTTGAATATTGTCGTAACATTTATGGAATTATTTAAACATGACATATATGGTGAATCATTCATGGAATTTGGTGGGCTAAGTTAACATGTGTTATTGGGCTCAAATTAAAACCCAAATTAGAACAAAAGACATGGCCCAAAAGGGCAAATGACCCATTCTTTCTTTGACCAAGTAAACCCATCAATTATTGATTAATTGTTTGGCTAAGGATGACTTCAAGGGCCTATATAAAAGGTAAAAAATCATATTTTATTCATTACTTTACACATGCCAAATTCTAGACTTTTCCAACAAAAGAGATATTTCTCTCTATCTCAAACCCTAAGCCACCATCTCTTGTGGACAAGATCATACTTTAAAAAGGTTGGGTAAGTGTTTATTCTTGTGATTTAATATATTAAATGCATGAGAGATTGTGTATATCATGCTGGATATGTTGTCAAGGTGTTGAGTAGTGCACTTTTGTTGTTTTGCTAAAAGATGTGTCATCTTTGTGTTTTGGACTTGAAAGGAGACTTGAGGTTTTGATGAAAGTGAATGGTGTGGATGAAATATCAACGTATATGATATGGTTATGTTCCTTAACTTGTTATTTTTCTATGAGTATAATTTGTGGAATTATTGTTGAGATGTTGTTATGAAATGTATTGAGGTACCTTGATGGATTAATTGTGATGTGGTGTTAATGAGAAAGTGTAAAGGAGAAACTTGGTGTAAAATGCTATTGGTATATGATGTTGTGGTCAATGTGTGTAATGTTGTGGTATTGTTGGTATGACGATGTTGTAAGTTGTATTGTAAAGGGTGAAATGACGTTCTAGGGAAATCATGTAACTCATTGTCGTCTTATACCCATGTGAGGTAGTTGGTTGTTAACGTGAGCTACGTTATGTATTTGTGTTTTAGAGTAAACGTAAGGAAGGAGATGGATTATTGTTCACATACAGGACTGTGTATTCATATTGGGAAAATAAGGTATGTAAGGTTACTTTATCTGTTCCTTCTGCAGCGTATTGTTCACATTATCACTGCATTTGTTCCATTCCGAAATGTTCTAAGGCATTTTATTTCAGGCCGTCATGTATTGTTATTCATACGTTCTTTGTTCGTGGATTAGTTGTTATTCATAAGTCTCTTAATCATGGAGTGATGTTCCAAAGCTCCAATAATGTTGCGACTATCAACATGTCAATCTCTCAAAAGTAAGAAATGAAGGAATGTATCACTCTTTTAATCATGGAAAGAAGGCATAATTGTTTGAATAATCTTGGGTTATCATAATAACATCCCAGGGGTGACAGAAAAGCCTAGCATGGGTTATCATAATTACATCCCAGGGGTTAAAATACCTATCATGGGTTATCATAATAACATCCCAGGGGCGACAGAAAAGCCTAGCATGGGTTATCATAATTACATCCCAAGGGTTAAAATACCTAGCATGGGTTATCATAATAACATCCCAGGGGCGATAGAAAGTCTAGCATGAGTTAATCACATCCCAGGGGTTAAAATACCTAGCATGGGTTAATCTCATCCCAGGGGAGACAGAAAAGCCTAGCATGGGTAGAACGATAAAAAAAAAAGAATTAACGTAAAGGCAAGGAAAGCCATGAATGTAATGTACATGGTTCCAACACAAACAAAGAGATGGCTTATTCATATCAACTGTTCTTTTATATTTGAATCCATTGGAGTATATATATATAATGCAGTTTAATATAGCCTTACATTCTTCATACTGACCTCCCTTGGGGGGATTACCTTACTTGCTGTAGGCACAGGTGCTAGTAGACCTCCACAGTAGGTTGCAGGTCATTTGCAGATCATTGGTGAGCTCTAGTTGGTTCAGGGCTTTTCGAGTCACATGTGTACTTTGGTTTTGGTTTTGGTATTGTATATATGTTGTATAAAGTGGGAACTTGTCCCGACTGTAGGTTGGTTATGTACATGTATTTGTAGAGGATTTGTAGACGTTTGGGGAAAGATGAATGTCAGAGATGTATGCCCATGTTGACTTGATGGCCCTAACGGCCAAGTTTCATATATAGTAGATATTTGCCATGACTTCCGCCATTGGTATGTTATATTTTATAAGTTACACGAGATAGAATTCTATTCATATAGAGACACGCATATGAAGGTACATGAGTAAAGATTGGTTCTCTTGAGCCTCAACGGCTTCGGGTGCCAGTCCGCCTCGTTGGAATTCGGGGCGTGACAAAAGTGATATCAGAGCAGGTCATTCTAAGGGTGTCTACAGAGTCGTGTCTGAGTAGAGTCTTGCTTGTGGATGTGTTGCATGCCATATTTATAAGTAGGAGGCTACGGGACATTTAGGAGTTGTTTCTTTTCTTTATTTATAGATCGTGCAATAGAGCCAATGTCGTAGGTGGAGTTATATCTGACCCTTGAAATTGATTTTCTTAGTTATAGTAAAATGCCAATTACAAGACAAGATAGGGGCAAAGATAAGAAGGTAGAGATGCTTGCCGGGGAAGGAACTAATAAATCACCACCTAACCAAGCTAGTCAAAGTGGGGCTGAAACGAAGTTTGCAATGCAGGCTTCGCCTACTTTTCCAGAAGAGCTGAGAGGGAGAGAAGAACCTGCCAAAACACCTGTTAATGATACTGAGCAGAATCTAAGAAATACAGTGCACATGTTAACTCATGTAGTTGCTCGTATAGTTGCTGCACTAACTCAAGGACAAGTAGGTCCACTGGCAGGTAATGACAGTGAGGCTAGGGCAGCTAGTCGAAGGACACAGAATTTTCTGAAATTAGACCCTCTCACGTTCACCGCGTCAGATCTGAAAGAAGATCCACATGATTTCGTGGACCAAATCAAAAGGGCTCTAGATGTTATGCATGTGACTAGTATAGAAACAGTGGAGCTTGCAGCATATAGATAAAAAGGCGAGGTTATATTATGGTACGAAGATTGGAAGCGATCTAGGGGTATCGGTGCACTTTCAGCTAGTTGGGAGGAATTCGAAATAGCATTTCTTGATCATTACCTCCCATATAAGATTCTAGAGGCTCGTACGGATCAGTTTTTAAATCTTCGTCAGGGGAACATGAGTGTCAGAGAGTACAGTATCCGATTTAATTCTTTGGCTCGATATGCTCCAAATGTAGTGGCCACAATGGCCGACAGAGTCCATCGGTATGTGAGCAGATTGGAGCCATATTTGGTGAGGGACTGTACTATTGTTGCATTAAATAAAGACATAGATATAGCAAGAATACAAGCCTTTGCACAGAAAATGGAGGGTCAGAGGCAACGGACAAGGACACAAGAATTTGAATAAGGGCCATCAAAGAGGCCTAGACCTATGGGACAGTTTAAGGAGTCCCAAGTAGAATTTAGGCCTCGAGTGTTTCCTAGACCGCCTAGACCATCATTTTCTTACCCTATAGCAGGTACTCCATCTCAATTTCAAGGGTTTAGTGGCGGTCAAGCTGGGCCAAGTAGTGGGACTAAGGGTTCACAGACAGTAGGGTATTGAGAATAAGGAAGTATGAGCCAATCGAGGTCTTTTCATCAACTGTGCCAGCGCTGCGGGAAGTTTCATTTAGGTGAATACTGGTTTAGAATGAATGTGTGCTTTTGGTGTAGTGAGTTAGGGCACATGATGAGAGAGTGCCCACGGAGGGCCACGGGTAGTATGACACAACCAACGGGGTCAGTCGTTGCATTATCATCGCCAAGTGTACAACCTGCTGGTCATTGAAGAGATGCTAGAAGAGCAGCTAGTTCTAGTGGAACCCAGAACCATACCTATACCGTAGCGGATCGGCAGGAATTGGAGGCTTTTCCTGATGTAGATACAGGTAAAGTCTTCATATTTCTACATAAGGTATATGCATTGATTGACCCGTATTCTACATTACCATATGTTACTCTAGTGATTGCGAAAAAAAAAATTAAAAGAATACCAGAATTACTAGTTACGCCATTTGAAGTCTATACATCAGTTGGTGAATCTCTTGTAGTTAAAAGAGTATATCATAATTGTACCATAACTGTTTGTGGTTATGACATACTGGTTGATCCTACTGAACCAAAAATAGTAGATTACCGAGCTAAGAAGTTACATTTTTGTTTTCCATAAAAGAATGTTCTTGAATAAAAGAGTAATGTGGGAGGACCGAGAGGTAAAGTTAAGTTATATCTCATCGTAAGGCAAATAAAATGATACCCAAAGGGGTCACTTAGTAAAAGTGCAAGATACTGATGTGAAGCCACCAACTCTTCAATTGGTTCCGGTGGTAAATGAAATTCTTGAGGTCTAGTATATCCCTTTTGGGGTGCATCAGTGTTAATTGTACGAAAAACAAAAGATGGCACATTGAGAATGTGTATTGACTATCGGCAACTGAATAATTTGACAATTAGGAATAAATATTCCACTCCCAAAATTCAATTACAGGGTGTCAAAGATTTCTCAAAGGTTGACTTGAGGTCGAGATATCACCAGGTAAGGGTTAGAGAAAAAAAAGATAACCAAGACAGCTTTACGAACATGGTATGGTTGTTATTGAGTTTAATTATGTCATTTGAACTAATGAATGCACCAGTAGTTTTTATGGGTTTGATGTATAGGGTGTTCAAGCCATTTTTAGATGTGTTCAGGACCATGTGTAGAGATGATATTCAAGAACACAAGAGAGCCATGCTAATCAATTGTGACAAGTGTTACGGATTCTTCGTGACCGTAAGCTATATGCAAAGTTTTCTAAACGTGATTTTTGGTAAAAGTCCGTATTACTTTTGAGTCACACGGTATAGGATGTGTATTGATGTAGCACGATAACGTAATAGCGTATGCCTCAAGACAATTGTGTCCACATGAGAGAAATTATCCCACATATGATCTTGAGTTAACAGTGGTGATATTGGCTTTAAAAAGATGGTGCCACTACTTATATGGAGTTCATGTTGATCTATATATATTGATCATAAGAGTTTGCAATATAGTTTTAAGCAAAAGGACCCATATGGAAGACATCAAAGGTGGCTGGAGTTACTCAAAGATGATGATAGTGATATCGTATGCCATTCGGCAAAAGCAAATATGGTAGCCGATGCATTAGGCTTCAAAACATTGGGAAGCATTGATGGCTGGTCAACTTATGAAAAGGAAAGGTACTATTAAGGATCTATGTCAATTAGACAGCTTGGGGGTTCGTCTTCTTGAAACTCCAGATGAGAGCATTATAGTGTAAAATGCGGCAGAGTCTTCATTTGAAGATGAGGTGAAAGAAAAGCGGTTTGCGGATTCTATGTCATTGCAACTGAAAGAGAATGTACAACTAGGCCTGACAAATTCATTTGATCTTACATAAGAGGGAGTATTGTAATGCTCAATTTACGGAATTCTATTCATTCGGGAGCAACCAAAATGTACCATGGTTTGGAAAAGAAGTATTGGTAAGGTTACATGAAAAGAACATTGCAGAAAATGTAACTCATTGTTCGAATTATCAACAAGTAAGAAGTAGGGCATCAGACATCTGGAGGCTATATGTACTGTAGGAATCTTCCAGTTTGGAAGAGAGATGTGCTTAACATGGTTTCATCACTAGTTTGCCTCGTACATTTTGGAAATTTAATTCCATGTGGGTGATAGTTGACAGGTTTGCCAAGTTAGTACACGTTTTACCTATCAAGACCACTTATACAGCTGAAGATTATGTAAAGGTGTATGTTAAGAGATAGTACGATTCCAACTTCTATTATATGAGATAGGGGAGCTCAATTTACTGAACATTTTTGAAAAAAAAACTTTCAGAAGAGTTTGGGAATCCAAGTGAATTTAAGTACATCTGTTCATCCCCAAACAGATGGACAGGCAAAATGTACTATCCAAACACTTGAAACTATGCTACGAGCTTGCACATGGGACTTTAAAGGTAGCTGGGATGGTCATTTACCTCTTGTTGAATTTACCTACCAGAATAGCCATTGTTCAAGTATCAATTGGATGGTTTGACATGGGTAAAACTGCTTTACTTGGGCCAGATCTTGTTCATCAAGCTATAGAGAAAGTTAATATGGTATAACAACGGCTACAAATGGCCCATAGTCGACACAAGTTATATGCCGATACTAGAAGGAAGGAAGCAGAGTTTGCCATAAATGTTTGGGTATTTTTGAAAGTGTCACCAATGAAAGGGGTAATGAGATTTGAAAAGAAAGGAAGGTTGTCCCTCTATAATGTGTTGTATAAAATTTATTGAAGATTTGAGCAAGTTGCATATGAATTTGAAATACCCAAGAACTCTCCACAATTCATCCAGTGTTTTATGTTTCGATGCTTTGACAGTGCATAGGAAATCCATCTCATATTGCTCCCATTGGAGATGTACAAGTTACGGAGGATCTCACTTATGAAAAGATACCTATTGCTATTCTTGATAGAAAAGTGAAGAGGTTAAGAAATAAAGACGTAGCTTCCGTAAAAGTACTTTGTAGAAATCAACAAGTAGAGGAGGTCACATGGGAAGCCGAGAAAAGATAAAGTTGAAGTACCCGTATTTGTTTCACATGGAAGAAAAAGTTCAATAACCGGGAAGTGGAGAAATAACAAGTAAGTATCTATAAGAATTATGTGTGTTCGTATATATATGTTAATATAGGGATGCATTTGTTGTTCATGAGATGATGTTATTAACATTTGAGGACGAATGTTTCTAAGGGGGGAAGAATGTAACACCCCGTACATTTTCGACCATACTTGCCAACTATGAACCAAGTTTACATTGGTTTTGAAAGCAATAAGTACGTATTTTGTATTGCTATTGATGGAACATTTGATATTGTGCTAGTAAATGTGATTAGACCCTTGTAGGAGGTGTTTGTGACTTTGTGGAGAATTTGTGGGGTGATAAGTTGACATTTTGAGCTTGGATTATCTTAAAATTCGAATTGATACAATATAAATTCTCATGTTATATGGCTCTTATATACATGTAATGGATGAATTCGAGCCCGAGCTAACTATGCGAGATAATGAGAGTTCGAGGAGTGAAGAAAGGAGGTTTAAATCAACATCGGGGAGAGTAATGGCCACCTGCGCACGCATGTGGCTAAGATGCGCACGCAGATGGCCAACTGAATAGAGGTGCAACACAAACAGTGTCATCTGCGCTAGCCACCTACGCACGCAGGTGGCCGATTTAATAGTGGAGCAACACAAGCAGTGTCATCTGCGATAGCCTTCTGCGCGCGCAGGTCAGCCATCTGCGCTGGAACCTGCGCCAGCAGATGGCTAGTGCAGTGGCACTTTCGTAATTTTGAATGACGCGATTTGAGGCTATAAAAGGAAATTTTTCCAACTCTGAAGGGATCTTTTTTTGGGCATTTTTGTCAAGATAGAGTAAAAGAGAGTGAAACCCTAAGGGGCATTTTTGTAAAGATAGAGTAAAGGAGAGTGAAACCCTAAGGAGAAACAAGTTACATTCTTGCATTTTTGGATCAAATTCGTGAATACATTTGGATTCGATGGAAGTTTGGGAAGAGAATTTGGGTGATTTTCTTCTCTCTTATTTTATGAGTAGCTAAATTCTCTACTTGGGGTTATGCTTGAATAAGATGTGATAATTGTCTGGGTTTTGTTTATTTGATTTATGTTTAGATAATTGATATGGGTTTTAATCCCATTCCATGCTTTCATTCAAACTAGGGGTTGCAAACTCTAATTAATTTTAGAACACTTTTCATCCTTGACAAAGGGGACAAGGGTGAGGAACGGGTGTGAACAATAACTTGATGTATGTCATTTAATAACATTTCTTAGACATAAGGGTGTTAAATGAGGTATTGGATTGGTCTTATAATCTGCACTTTTGAGGTGTTCGAAAGAACCCAATTGTGAAACCTTGGTGTTTGGTTGACAAATCAACACCAAGCACCTGTGATCTAACCTACCCAAGGCCCTTAGCTAAATGTAGTCAAATACTCAACTTACCCATACACAATTTCACTCTTACGATGGCATAACCCCAAGTCTCGTAATACCCTTGGTCTTAACTCCTCTTCTCTATTCTTGAACTTGTGTGTCCTCAGTTACAAAAATCTAAATAGTTACAAATTAACAGATAATAAACCCCCCGTTTACTTTTATGTATTATTTTCATAGCATCGCGTGTTAGCACTAGTTGCTTCTAACACTTAGAGGTGAAAGCTATCGCATTCATTCCTCGTGGATTCGACCCCGACTCCAAGTTGGGTAATTATACTGCTAACGATCGTTTACATTCTATTCTGGGGTGTATTTGAGCGTTATCAAAATGGCGCCGCTGCCGGGGAATGAAACTTAGCATTCATTTCTTTTAGTGTTTTAAGTTACCTGTGTTTACCGTGGTGTAAGTTTACTTTATTTGTTGTTTTTGTACTTCATTGGTGACAACCAAAGTCTTCACGATTCAATAAGTCAACATGGTAGCCATGCCGCTTCATTTGACGGACATTTTGAAGATGGAGATCATTTGGGAGATGCCGGAAGAGCTAGTGCCATCCGTATTCCACCGCGGATGGCAATGGAGTGTTCTATGTTACTAGTGTAATGCTTCACCTCCTTCAAATGAAGGGGTTATTTGGGGGTCAAGCCCATGAAGATGCAAATCTTCACTTGGCAAATTTCATTGAGGTGTGCATGCCGTTTGATATCTCCTACATATCACAAGAATCCATCCTATTAAGACTCTTTCCCTTCTCATTAACGGGCGAGGCTGCATTGTGGTTGAGACAATTGCCCGCGGGTTCAATCACTACATGGTCGGAATTGACGAAAGCATTCTTGGATCGGTTCTTTCCACCATCCCGGATGTTATAATTGAGAGATGAGATTATCAACTTCCATCAATTGAATGGTGAACCATTACATGAAGGTTGGCAAAGGTTTAACACGAAATTGATGCAATGCCCGACTCATGAGGTTTCGGATAAGATGCTCCTCCAAATATTTTATCGAGCATTAGATCAATTGAACAAAAGGGTTGAGGATAATGCAGTTGGGGGGTCTTTGGTGAAACAAACTTATGGTGTTGCATCTACAATATTGGACCAAGTTACCAAACAAAGTCGGGGTTGGCATACAAGAGATTCCGAGGTGGCCGTGGGGGCTCCCTCCGCATCTTTAGTAATCCACGAACAAAGAAACAAAGATGAGGAGAGAGACGAGAGTATGACTAAGATGATGACACAACTAGAACTCCTCACTAAGCATGTAATGGGTTCAATACCAAAGGCGGTCAACGCCATCGCCTCCAAGGATGTTAAGAGCTATGATGATGATGAAGCGGAGACTCTTGATGAAGAAATCCGATTTATGTCAAATCAAGCGGGGACTTCTTGCCCCACCTATCAAAGAAAGGGCGGGAATCAAGGTTGGATGGATAAAGACCGTGATTGGAAAGATTGTGAGTGGAAAGATCGCGATAGAGATCGTGATAGAGACCAAGATTAGAGGGATAAAGATAGGGACCATGATTGGCGAGATGCGAATCGGGATTATGATAGGTATATTCCTCCACATGATAGGTCCAATGGTAAAGAAGCAACCTCGGTTGATCCGGAGAAATATAAGAATGAAGATGTGCTTGCTTGTATCCTCTTGGGAGTTGAAGGAAGCGTTAAGATGTTGAGGGAAATGAAAGGGGATTTGTCGCATCTCAACCAAACTGTCACCTCACATTCGGCTTCAATAAAGCAACTTTAAACCCAAATGGGTAAACTCTCCTCCCAAATGAATGCAAGACAAAGAGGAGGAGTCCCTAGTGACACGGTGGTGAATCCCAAAAATGACGCTCACGTCATGGCCATTGTTACTAGAAGTGGGAGAACTCTTGGAAATAATGTTGAAAATCTTGATGAAAACCCTTGTGATAAGGGTGTTGGGAGCCAAGTGAGAAAATCAAGAAATCAGCTTGATAATTCAAAAGAGGAAACTCAAATGTCACAAGAGCAAGGTGTTGACGGGTCGAAAAAGGTGGAAGAGAAGGAGGTAAGCCCACAAGTGGTTAACCATGGTAATGAAAAATTGAATGAAAACTCGGTTGTCTCTAAGCCACAAGTTAAATTTCCCCCTCCATTCCCACAAAGGTTTAAGAAGAAAGAAGATGATTCGAAATTCAAGAAATTCCTTTCTAAATTTAGCAACCTTTCGGTAAATATACCATTGTTGGAAGACCTACAAGAGATGCCCGGGTATGCTAAGTTTATGAAAGAATTGGTAACAAAGAAGAGAACTATGGACTTCGAAATAATTGAAGTTACTCATAACTGTAGTGCTATAATGTCTAGTACGATGGTTGTGAAGAAGGATGATCCGGGGGCATTCACTATCCCATGTACTATTGGGGTGTATCAATTTGGGAAAGCCTTATGCAATCTTGGAGCAAGTATTAATTTGATGCCATTAGCTGTATTTCGAAACTTGGGTTTGGGAGACCCAACACCAACGACAATGCGGCTATTGATGGCCGACCGCTCTATAAAAAGACCCATGGGCGTGTTGTGTGATGTGATTGTGAAGGTGGATCGTTTCATTTTTCCAGTTGATTTTGTGATCTTGGATTTTGAAATTGACCATGAAGTCCCCATTATTCTTGGTAGACCATTTTTGGCTACCGGTCGAGCTATAGTTGATGTTGAATGCGGTGAAATGAAATTCCGACTAAACAACGAAGAGGTGTCACTCAATGTTTGCAAGTCCATGAAACAACCTATGGATTTACAAGTTGTCTCTGTAATCGATGTGGTGGATGATGTTGTGGCTAGCACTATAGAGGCTGAATTTGTTAGAGAACCTTTGGTGGGAGTCTTGAGGAATCTTGAAAGCGAAGGGAATGAAAGATATGAAGAAGAAGTTGCATCCTTGAAAGGTTTTGGATCTTATCCGAAAAATCCTTGTAAGTTGGATCTTGACTTGAAAAATCGGGAAACTCCTCCCGCGAAGCCTTCAATTGAGGATCCACCACAAATTGAGCTCAATCCATTGCCACCTCATCTCTGATATGTGTTTTTGGGAGAAGGGGAGACTCTACCCATTATTATTGCAAGTGATTTGTCATCAAGGCAAATTTAGGTGTTGAAATCGTCGGTGAGTCGGTATATTCGGGCACTTGGATGGACTATAGCGGATATCATTGGGATTCCACCCGTCATATGCACTCATAAGATCAAGCTTGAGCTCGAGTTTGTAGCAAGTGTAGAACATCAAAGAAGACTAAATCCTCCAATGCAAGAAGTTGTGAAGAAGGAAATCATCAAGTGGCTTGATGCGGGTGTAGTTTATCCTATCTCGGATAGCACTTAGGTGAGTCCAATACAATGTGTTCCAAAGAAAGGTGGTATCACGGTAGTCCCAAACAAAAATAATGATCTTATACCCGTTCGTCCGGTCACGGGTTGGAGAGTGTGTATTTATTACAGAAAGTTAAATTCTTGGACTGAGAAGGATCACTTCCCCATGCCCTTCATGGATCAAATGCTTGATAGATTGGCGGGTAGAGGGTGGTATTGCTTCCTCGACGGATATTCAGGCTATAATCAAATCTCCATATCTCCCGAGGACCAAGAAAAAACTACTTTCACTTGTCCCTATGGAACTTTTGCCTTCAGGCGCATGCCCTTTGGACTATGCAATGCACCGACCACTTTTCAACGGTGCATGCTTTCTATATTTTCTAACATGGTAGAGAGTTCTATGGAGGTGTTTATGGATGATTTTTCAGTGGTTGGTGATACATTTGAAAATTGCCTTGAACACTTGGAGAAGGTGCTTGAAAGATGTGTGGCGAATAATCTTGTGTTGAATTGGGAGAAGTGCCACTTTATGGTTAAGGAGGGAATTGTTCTTGGACACAAAATATCAGGCCGAGGAATCCAAGTCGATCAAGCCAAGGTGGAAGTCATTGCTAAGTTACCACCTCCAATATCTGTCAAAGGGGTCCGGAGTTTCCTTGGCCATGCGGGTTTTTATAGGAGGTTCATTAAAGATTTCTCTAAAATTTCTCATCCGATGTGCAAACTCCTTGAGAAGGAGGTCACTTTTGAATTTAATGAAGAGGGCTTGAAGGTATTCAATTGCCTTAAAGAGAAGCCTGTCTCAGCCCCGATTATCGTGACCCCAAATTGGTCACAACCATTTGAACTCATGTGTGATGCTAGTGGGCTGGCATTAGGAGCTGTGCTTGGAAAACGAAAAGAGAAACTTTTTCATCCCATCTACTATGCTAGCAATTCATTAAATGATGCTCAAAAGAAGTACACCATTACAGAACAAGAATTGCTAGCCGTGGTGTATGGGTTTGAGAAATTTCGTGCTTATTTGTTAGGCATAAAATTCATTATGCACACTGATCATGCCTCTCTCCGGTATTTGATGGCGAATAAAGAAGTAAAACCTCAATTGATAATATGGATTCTACTACTTCAGGAGTTTGATTTTGAAGTGAAGGATCGAAAAGGGTGTGAAAACCAAGTAGCCGACCATCTGTCCCGTCTTGAGATAAATAAGAATATTTGGCGAGATGTTGATCTTGATGATACATTCCCGGACGAAATTGTCATGATTTTGAAAGAGAGCAATCTACCATGGTATGCCGATTTTGCAAACTATATAGTGAGTGGACTCCTTCTTGATGAGCTGAGTTACTATCAAAGGAAAAGATTCCTCTATGATGTGAAGCGGTACTTTTGGGATGAGCCCTATCTTTTTAGGGAATGTGCAGATTGAATCATACGGCAATGTGTCATGGACGAGGAGATAAGATCCATTCTTGGAGCATGCCATTCTTCTCCTTTTGGTGGCCACCATGGTGGTGTGAGAACCGCAGTGAAAGTCCTTCAGTGTGGATATTATTGGCCTACCATTCATCGTGATGCTCATGAATTAGTAAAGTCTTGCATTCAATGTCAAAAGCATGGTGGTATCTCGAGGAGGCATAAAATGCCTTTAAGACCCAATCTTGAGGTGGAGCTATTCGATGTATGGGGCCGCCTTGATTTTATGGGTCCATTTGTGAGCTCATATGGTAACAAGTATATCTTGATGGCTGTTGACTACTTGTCCAAGTGGGTCGAAGCCATAGCCTTACCAACCAATGAAGGTAAAAGTGTAACTCTCTTCCTAAAAAAATGCATTTTCACCAGGTTTGGAACTCCTCGAGCTATCATTAGTGACGGAGGGTCACAATTTTGCAATCGGTTATTTGAAGCTTTGCTTGAAAAATATGGGGTGCAGCATAAGGTGGCAACTCCATATCATCCTCAAACGAGTGGCCAAGTGGAGGTCTCTAATCGGGAGATCAAATCTATCTTAGAGAAAACCGTAAATGTAGGGCGTACAAATTGGGCAAGGCAACTTGATGATGCTCTGTGGGCATATAGGACAGCATTCAAGACTCCTATTGGCATGTCGCCCTATCAGTTAGTGTTTGGGAAGGCTTGTCATCTGCCGGTTTAATTAGAGCACAAAGCTTTGTAGGCCTTGCGAAAATTGAACATGGATTGGGTGGTTGCCTCAAAATCAAGAATAGATCAACTTCATGAGTTGGATGAGTTCTGACTGAGGGCATATGAGAGCTCAGCATTATACAAGGATAAAATGAAGAAATGGCATGATGCCAAGATCTTAAAAAGAGAGTTCCATGCAGGTGATAAAGTGCTACTCTTTAATTCGAGGTTAAAACTCTTTGCGGGGAAGCTAAAATCCAAGTGGTATGGCTCTTTTGTTGTGGTTAATGTCTTTCCTAGTGGTGCTATTGAGCTCGAGGACCACGAGAAAAGGAGGTTCATGGTAAATGGTCAAAGATTAAAACATTTTTATGAGGGCGGACCTGGAGCGGCTAAGGTTGAGTTGCTCCATTTTAAGGATGCATGATGATGAGAAACAACGTCGAGCCACGACGATAACCAAGGCACTTCTTGGGAGGCAACCCAAGGTTACTTATAGTCGTTTTAAGTTTGTTTGATTGCTAATTCTTAGTTGTTTTGGTAAATGCAGGTGAATAATGCTAAGTGTGGGAGCTTGGATACACTGTTTTGAGCTAAATTAATCACCTGCTAGCGCACATGCCCACATGCCCACGCATGTTGGAACGCATGAGGCCAGCAGGTGGAAGGCAACATTCTGCCTGGGGGCAAGGAGCCACCTGCGTGCGCAGCCCAGGCACATGCGTGCGCAGGCTAGCAACGCAGGAGGCTCTGCCTTGTGCCTGCCTCAAGTAAGTTTCCCCACCTGTGTGCGCAGGTCCCCATATGGGTGCGCAGGTGACCCTACGCAAGTGGCTACAGATCTGCTCCAACACTCCCAGGTACACTGCCCAGGTAAGGACGCCCACCCGCATGCGCATCTCCCCACATGCGTGCGCATGGTGGGACGCAGTTGGGGGTGGCCCTCCGAATTATTATTTTTAAGTGAGTGGGTCGACCCGACCCATGTTGACCCATTCTCTTACTTATAACATGACCCATACCTACAACCCAATCTTTTAAAGACCCACTCCACAACCATCGACCTTTCTCTCTTTTTAACGACAAGAAAATTCTTACTTCATCTCACTTTCAAATTCAAAGAGGCTTGCACACATTGTTTTCTGTCAACTCAAGAATCTCCATCTTCCACCTTCTCTTGTCATTACTTCACCTCTTCTTTTAAGTTGGTAAGTTTATGTGGTTTAATCTTTTCTACGAAAGAGTTTGATACAAATGGTGACTCATGGTTTATGCTCGATTTTTGTGAAGAATTGATTCATATGGACTTTCTATGGTGTAGTTTTGATGTTGTTGTGGCTTGTTTGAGTTGGGGGTGATGCTTCATATACAATTGGGGAAGTCTTGAGTACCCAAAAGTTTATGCCCACCAAGTGTTTGATTATATTCCCACATGAGCATTTCCTTGTATTTTCTCTTGTGCATGAATTAAGAGACCTACACATGATTCCTTGAGCTTATCTTGAGCACTATTCCATCCCTATATGAGGTGTTGTAGTATTGTAGTGATGTTATGTGACATGATTTTTCTAGTGCCATGGTTCTTAATGTGTTTTTCACTTCATAAGGTATATTTAGTGATTCTTGTTGGCAATGTGAGTTAGTAAGCTTACTTGTTCATATCAAAAATGCATAGTTTTCCCTATGATAGATTAGGTGACACCATTCTTAAGGGTAAAACGTCATTTTTGTTATTGTTCGGGTCATGGTGGTTTGGGTACTTTGAGATGCAATGGATTGTGTTTGAGATATAGTGGTCCAAATACACTCCCATGTGCTTTCATATAGCATTTTGCCTTGCCTTCATAATAGTTGACATAGTTTCACTTTCTTTTACATATTGAAAATCCAAAAACATGTTTTACTTCTTTTTTTTTCATTTTGTATGGTTTGTTTCTTATGGTTCTTTATAGGGGATGTCTCCAAGGAAATCAATGCCACGAGAGGAGCAAAGAAAGATCATCACAAGGACAAAGGCAAGGCCATTGCCACTACTTCGCAAAGAAAAGCTCCCACACAACAAGGACACTCTAACACCCCTGATGTACAATACACACTTGATATCTCAAGGGAGCTGGCCAAAGATGTTGATAACCTCAGATTTGCCAACGCAGAAATGCGTGACCTTTACAATGAATGGGTGTACACTAGGGGCTTCAACCCCGAGAAAGTGTTTAATATGAAGGGCGTTCGTGATCATTTCCCCGATATTGTCAGACAAGTCAACAAGTTTGCTTGGGAAGTATTCACAAATATTAATCCCGAATCGCCCCCATGCTTTTATTTTCCTGATCTTGTAAAGGAATTCTATGCCTCCTACGTCATTCGGCACAATCAACAAAAGTATAAACCACCAGTGGCAGATCAACCTTGCCTTCGGAGTGTACTTGTTAGAGAAGTGGAGGTGCCGTGCTCCGCTTCTGCAATTAACAAGTTATATTTTGGTCGTGATTGCGCACCGGGGGTTGAGAGCAAGAGGCGAATGCTTGAGGGGCACGCTCATTTTCCATGGCTTTCCAAAATAATTGCTAAAGGTCTTTCACTATGGGCAAATGGGATTGGACAAATCAAAAGACGAGATCATTCTATGCAAGCCAAACATTGGCTTGGTTTTGTGGGAAATCGATTACTTCCTTGCACCAATGATCAAGATGTCACTCTTGAAAGGGCTATTCTTGTGGGTTGGATGTCAACCCGGGAGAGATAATTACTGAAGTGATAAAGCTCTGATCCAAGCAAGTGGGCACGCTACTACCTTTTCCTGCTCTTATATTGGTTTTATGTGCAGTCCACCATGTTCCTATCTTCCTAAAGATTGACAAGAAAATCAAATGCATGGGAGTCATTGATATTCGTACCAGTCAGGATGATGATAATCCAGTAGGTTTAAAGAGAAAGTTTGGTGAGGATTCAGGTTCTTCCATGAGAGAGGTGCCCACTTCTAGCACCTCTCCTATGACTTCTCATGTTTCAGCCCATGGTGACATTCCTCTAGATTATGATCTCCCTCAGGCACCGCCTCCCGCACACACTACGCAGCCAGCGTAGCCTCCTCGATCTTCCAGGCTGACATTTGCTAAGGTTGCAGCCATGACTTTGGCAAATGACAACTCTATCTCCCGCTTGGTGGCCGACATTCCTCATTTCATTCAGGTGGCTATTAAGCGGAGCCTTGGGCCTTTACGTGCTCAGATGGTAGACTATGAGCGGAGATTATCCGCGGTTAAGGCCCGGGGGGATAGTGAGGTAGTTACTACTCTCAGGACAGATCTTGCGAGTCTGCGTGAGGAGATGCAGTCGATGCAGCCCTCCATCTCTTTTGATGATACCCAGTTCACTATCCCACAGGCGGAGACTGGCCCCTTCCTTCCATTTGTAGGCTTTTTGGGGTATTCTCCTATGGGGGAAGAGACAGGGATCGAGTTCGATACGGGGCTCTCTGAGGATCAGCAGGTGGAATTGGACAAAAGAAAGTCCATTGAGGAACTCCAGGCACAGGCAGTTGGTGCTGGCCCTAGTTCTCGGCCTTTTGAGGAGGTTCATACAGGAGCTCAGTCTGAGGAGGCTCCTACTGTTACAGCCACAACATCAACACAGCCTTCACATGATACAGATCCGAGCGCCTAGTGCGCCTCAGGGAGTTTTGTCTATCATTTCCTTCCTTCTTGTTCTATATTGATTGCATTGGGGACAATGCAATACTCTTCAGTGGGGGGTGGGGAAAATTCATTCATTTTACTTTATGGTATGTAATATTAATTCATGATTCTATTTGGATGCCATCTTGTTATGAGTTTTGATTCGGATATTGCCTTGCCCTTGCCGGGCCAATTTTTGTTGATTCGGATATTGCCCTTGCCTGGCCAATTTTGTTGATTTGAATATTGCCCCATTTTTGTGAGTTGTGATTTGGATAGTGCCCTTGCCAGGGCTCTTTTTGCATGCTAGTCCTAATTTAGGGTGTGTAGTAGCTGAAGAGGTTCAAAGGTCCCTCCAAAATTGTCGTGGCAAACAGAAATGATTTGATAAAATGATTTTGTTTTAGAAAAGAAAAGGGAAAAGTGATTCCAAGCTTCCTCTTGTGTGTGACCTGTTAATTCAGTTTCTGGCTCATTCTTCATAAAGCCTTTGACTTAGAGTAGGTTGTCAAGTTCATTTGCTCAAATTTGGGGGAAAGACTAGCTTTCTATTTTAAGGAAAAAGTGCCTAGTGTGGTGAGGTTTTTGATTAATTCTTGTACACACATGATAGTCGAACTTGCCCAGCCTGTATTCAAGGCGAAATTTGGGACCTAACTTGGTTTAGAGAATGATCTGAGGCCATATTGTCTACCATTTGACCTAAATTCCCACCTTGACATTTATCCCTAGTTAACCCATTTGAGCATTTCACCACTTTCTTCTTGGATATGACCACACTATGACACCCCACTTTCGTCTTTGACAACTCTTTTTCTTGCCTATCACTCAATCTCTGTAGACACATCACATGGTTTTAATGTGAATCAATATAGGCAAAGGCCTGAGCTCGGAGAAGCATGAATGTGAAAATGGTTGAGATGGAGTTAGAAGTTAAGTTGGAGAAAAAGGAGGTGTACAAGATTTTAAAGGGAGGTGTATGCTTGGTTGTTGCATAAACAAGTGAATAAAGAAATAAAATGAAGAGAAAAGTTTGTAGAAAGAAAAGAGAGGCATGAGTTACTAATGAATAAATGAAAGGGCCCCAAAAGCAAATGAAGAGGGAATTTCAGTTGGAGGGCTATATATATAAAAAAAAAAAAAGAGAGAGAGAGAAGAAAGGCAAAGACAACGCAAGCAAAGGCAAATAAGGTGGAGAGCTTGAACAAAGTGGGCCTAAGAAATGATAATGCGATTGTGTTTAGGGAAATCTTCTAGTCACTTGATCCATAAACCCTTTCTCTCAACCGAACCTTCGTCATTGCCCGCAAGTCCTTGGTGACTTAAAACCTTGTTGGTCCCCATTAGTGGCGAGTGACACAAAGGGCAAGCATATGGTTCTACGTGTGTTACTTTAATTTCTTTGTGAGAGTGAGAGAAAGTTCTTTCTATCCTTACCCCCCTAGTAAATCGAATTACCTTGTGGGGGTGGAGAAAACTTTTGCAAGTGAGAGACATGGATACCTTTAAAGAGAGAGTGATGTCCTACCTTCAATTTGGGGAAAATGAGCAAGACAATTTGCAATTTGGAGATGAGACAAACTCTGAAAAATCTTGTGTCACACCTTGAGAATCAGCCCAACCTGAAAATTATTTGTTTGAGGAATTTGTTTCTTGGTTGATGAGGATTGACTTGTGAAAAATAAAGCATGATTCGCTTGTTTGTCATGACTTATTGGAGGAACCGATTGAACTTTATAGGCTTAATGGTCTAGTGTTGTCCCTTGTGGTTGTTCATGGTTAAGAGCATTCTTTTCTTTTCACCTTAGGTGTTCTTGATTACATGAGGACAAGCAATAGTTTAAGTTTAGGGGAGTTGATAAGTTGACATTTTGATCTTGGATTATCTTAAAATTCACATTGATTCGATATAAATTCTCATGTTATATGGCTCTTGTATGCAGGTAATGGATGAATTCGAGCCCGAGCTAACTATACGAGACAATGAGAGTTCGAGGAGTGAAGAAAGGAGGTTTAAATCAACACCGAGGAGCTAACTATACGAGACAAAAGACATGGCCCAAAAGGGCAAATGACCCATTCTTTATTTGACCAAGTAAACCCACCAATTATTGATTAATTGTTTGGCTAAGGATGACTTCAAAGTCCTGTATAAAAGGGAAAAAATCAGATTTTATTCATTACTTTACACATGCCAAATTCTAGACTTTTCCAACAAAAGAGATATTTCTCTCTATCTCAAACCCTAAGCCACCATCTCTTGTGGACAAGATCATACTTTAACAAGGTTGGGTAAGTGTTTATTCTTGTGATTTAATATATTAAATGCATGAGAGATTGTGTATATCATGCTGGATATGTTGGCAAGGTGTTGAGTAGTGCACTTTTGTTGTTTTGCTAAAAGATGTGTCATCTTTGTGTTTTGGACTTGAAAGGAGACTTGAGGTTTTGATGAAAGTGAATGGTGTGGATGAAATATCAACATGTATGGTATGGTTATGTTCCTTAACTTGTTATTTTTCTATGAGTATAATTTGTAGGATTATTGTTGAGATGTTGTTATGAAATGTATTGAGGTAACTTAATGGATTAATTGTGATGTGGTGTTAATGAGAAAGTGTAAAGGAGAAACTTGGTGTAAAATGCTATTGGTATATGATGTTGTGGTAAATGTGTGGAATGTTATGGTATTGTTGGTATGACGACGCCGTGAGTTGTATTGTAAAGGGTGAACTGACGTTCTAGGGCAATCATGTAACTCATTGTAGTCTTATACTCGTGTGAGGTAGTTGGTTGTTAATGTGAGCTACGTTATGTACTTGTGTTTTAGAGTAAACGTAAGGAAGGAGCTGGATTATTGTTCACATATAGGACTGTGTATTCATATTGGGAAAATAAGGTATATAAGGTTACTTTATCTGTTCCTTCTGCAGCGCATTGTTCACATTGTCATTGCATTTATTCCATTCCGAAATGTTATAAGTCATTTCATTTCAGGCTGTCATGTATTGTTATTCACATGTTCTTTGTTCGTGGATTAGTTGTTATTCATAAGTCTCTTAATCATGGACTGATGTTCCAAAGCTCCAATAATGTTGCGACTATAAACATATCAATCTCTCAAAAGTAAGAAATGAAGTAATATATCACTCTTCTAATGACGGAAAGAAGTAAGGCATAATTATTTGAATAATCTTGGGTTATCATAATAACATCCCAGGGGCGACATAAAATCCTAGCATGGGTTATCATAATTACATCCCAAGGGTTAAAATACCTAGCATGGGTTATCATAATAACATCCCAAGGGCGACAGATAAGCCTAGCATGGGTTATCATAATTACATCCCAGGGGTTAAAATACCTAGCATGGGTTATCATAATAACATCCCAGAGGCGATAGAAATCCTAGCATGGGTTAATCACATCCCAGGGGTTAAAATACCTAGCATGGGTTAATCTCATCCCAGGGGAGACAGAAAAGTCTAGCATGGGTAGAACGATAAAAAAAAGAATTAACGTAAAGGCAAGGAAAGCCATGAATGTAATGTACATGGTTCCAACACAAACAGAACGATGGCTTATTCATATCGACTGTTCTCTTATATTTGAATCCATTGGAGTATATATATATCATGCAGTTTAATATAGCCTTACATACTCAGTACATTCTTCGTACTGACCTCCCTTGGGGGGGGCTTACCTTACTTGTTGCAGGCACAGGTGCTAGTAGACCTCCACAGTAGGTTACAGGTCATTTGCAGATCATTGGTGAGCTCCAGTTGGTTCGGGGCTTTCTGAGTCACATGTGTACTTTGGTTTTGGTTTTGGTATTGTATATATGTTGTATAAAGCGGGGACTTGTCCCGACTGTAGGTTGGTTATATACATGTAACTGTAGAGGCTTTGTAGACGTATGTGGGAAGATGAATGTCAGAGATGTATTCCCATGTTGACTTGATGGCCCTAACGGCCAAGTTTCATATATAGTAGATATTTGCTATGACTTCCGCCATTGGTATGTTATATTTTATAAGTTACACGAGATAGAATGTTATTCATATAGAGACACGCATATAAAGGTACATGAGTAAAGATTGGTTCTCTCGGGCCTCAACGGCTTCGGGTGCCAATCCGCCTCATTGGAATTCGGGGCGTGACAACAAGAAAGCTAAAAATTTGGAAAGAGAGTGAGAGCACACTATCCAAATTGGCTCACCCCTTTCCCCATTGCCAAACAGCTTGGTTGAGCGCCAAATTTGACTTGACCATTTCCAAATCACCCCCAACAAACTCCCTACTTTGGCATAGCTTACCCCATCACCAAACACACTTCCCCCATTACCAATTACACCCTCCCTTCGCCTAATCACCACCCTCCATTGCCAAACTCACCCTAACCCTACTGTCCACTTTGGTGAACCCCAAACACATCACTTATTCTCTTGGCATATCGCCAAACACTCCATCCCATAACCAAATTTCCCTTTCACACCAACTTTGGTTGATTCAAGGTGAGATCTTGATTCAAGGTGAGCTCCAAGGAACATAATTTCATTACAAGTGAGCAGTCTCAAGATCAAATTCCTTAGTTTCTTTCCTTTGATTCATTAATTTCTTTTCTCGATTCTTAAACTTAAACTCCAACTAGTGATTAACCTTACTTGGTTGTTGGTTTAGTTCTTGAGTTCATTATTTCTTAGTCCATTTCTTTTGTACTTTTCTAGTTTTTACTTCGTAGTTAGTTTCTTATTTCAAGTCCTTTAGTTTAAATTGAGTCATCTATTCTTCTTCAAACAAAGATCCACTCCAACCAATAGTAGCAAAGTGACACCTTCTGTACCTCCTTTAGTTCTTGAGTCCGTTATTTCTTAGTCCATTTCTTTTGTACTTTTCTAGTTTTTACTTCGTAGTTAGTTTCTTATTTCAAGTCCTTTAGTTTAAATTGAGTCATCTATTCTTCTTCAAACAAAGATCCACTCCAACCAATAGTAGCAAAGTGACACCTTCTGTACCTCCAAAGTATAAGAAATCTTCAACATTAGTCGCTCCAATTGTGAGTAATTCAAAGGTGAGAATCTTATGAGTGTTGGTGATAAGCTTTTACTACTAACTTAGTTTCTCATTTTGTAGGTTCAAAGGATCTATAAAGAAGTATGTCGTCGGTAGCCTCGGATACATATGACTATGGCATGGGAGACTATGATTGTACTAATGAAGGCTATGGCTAAGATGGAGATGGTGATTATAGAGGCTATAAATATAGCCATGATCAAGAGCCGTGTGTGATACAATCTAAACCTTCTCTAAACCGTTCACTACAAGTCAAGCACGAGAGCTCCAAGCGTTTCAAGGAATGTTCATGAAATGAGGGATACTTGATGTCATCCAATTACCATCAAAGGGATGCTACGTGTTGGTGATTGCATCTAAAGAGGATCAAAGGACCTTGGAGGGATCTACGAGAAGCAAAGAAGGGCAAAATGATGCACTGATGGCAACTGCGTGCTCACCTGCAGCCGCAGGTGATGAGATGCACTAGAAGGTGGCCAAGGAAGCCCAAGTAGTGGCACCTGCGCCTTGATCTGCATGGGCAGGTGGTCCACCTGCGTGGGCAGGTAGCTTAGCTCGGCTGAAATTACTAGTTTGGTGGAAATGGGTCATTTTTGGGCCCAAGTATGTAATAAAGGGACCATGGGGTATAAATAGTAGACCTTGTCTTTATTTCACTAGTTTTTCTTTGAATATATAAGAACTAATCTCTTCTGAGAGTGGTGGTGAGTATTTGTTAACATTTTGCTTAGGAACGTGTGGTTACGAGGGCGATCGTTTCCTCTTAGTCACTGTAGTGATTAGGTGTTAGTTGGTTAATGTAATTAGGGGTTCTAGGGTTTGAAATACTCTATTGTTCTATATTTCATTTCCTTCTTATGTCTAATTTTCATATATCTATCGTTTTTCTTTCGTTTCTTAGTTAATCCTTCATTTTTCTGTAGTTTTCGGTTATCATTTGGTATCAAGAGCTTGGATTAGGGTTGTTTCCACAATCCTAAGTCATGGGATTGATATTTCAAAAAAAAAAAGATTTATTAGTCAAAAAATCCAAAAATATATTTTTGTTCTTTTTGAGTCTTTCTTGTAGTTTCTATACTAGATTTTGTTGTCTCTAGTATATTTGAGTCGGAATCCTGTGTTTGAACTTTGGTTTGAGTTGATTCAAAGAAAAACCCTTTTGTTGAGCTTGTGTTCTTGAGCTTGAAGAGAAACTGGAAATAGGTTTTTAGATATTGTTGATTTGGTGAAATTCTTAGGAAAGTATTCTCCATCTCAAAGGGAACCTAAATCTAAAGTTTCGTGGGATTCTGAGTCAAAATGAATTAGTTGGAAAATTTGAAGTTCTTGGTGTTCTTGTGGATCTTCAAATATTCAAGAAAAAGAATCCTCAACAGGTGTTGTTCGATCTTACAATGGAAAGAAAAAGGAAAGAAAGTTGTTTGTACAAAAGGATATCAAAAAGGGAAAAGAGAATATTCCAAGAAAAATAGTCAAAGAGGGCCCACGAAAGAAGATTTTTGGAATTTCAAGTGAGCTGCCAGGCCTTACCTACGCCTGACCTGCACCCACAGGATCCCCAAGAAGGCCAGGGCAGACTCACTGCTTTCACCTGTGCCCAGTCCACCTGTGTGGGCAGGTGCCATCTGCACCCACAAAAGCTAAAACACAGATCAAGTGTTCCAAACACAATTTTTGCTCAGGTTCCATCATCTTAGTTTCATTTCTTGATTCCTAATCTCAATTCTTGATTCCTAAACTAATTAACAACTAGTAATTCATCTACTTAGTTGGTTGATTAGTTCTTGAGTTTGATTTCTTTCTTAGTCCTACTTCTTTTGTTCTTTTCTAGTTTACTTTTCTTCGTTAATTCTTGATTTAAGTCCTTAAGCATTTCTTTTGAGTCTTTCAAACAAGAATCCAATCAAATCAAGAGTAGCAAACGACACTTCATCTACCACCCAGAGTATAAGCTATCCTTCAACATTTATGGATCCAAGTGTGAGGCATACAAAGGTGTGTAGAGTTGTGAGGTTATTTCTTTAACGCTAACTTATTTATTGCTTGTGTTTAGTGTCTTTAATAGGTACAATGGCCCTGGAAGGTGAACCACCTCGATCCATGGATATCAATACTTTGAATACGATCTTGGCCCCAATTGAATGATTAAGTCCTAGATTGGAATCCATGGAAGGTCACATAACCGTGCTCCAAGGAAGTGTGTCCACCATGGGAGGAAAGATAGTGAACATGGAAGGTCATCTAAACTCCACCCTATCCACTCCCCAAAACTACCATGCCTCATCTAGCATACATTCTCAAGACGCATCCGCTACTATCTCCTCGGAAAAACTCCACCAAATGCTCAATCCACCAAGACAAACACAAGACCCCACCATCCAAAATACTATTTATCCACATAATCGAAACCCCATCCGTCCCCTACAATCCTAATTCAGCCAAGTCAACTAAGAAGGACATCAAGGCCAAATACCCCATTACTAAGGCCTACCCCAAGCACCACCAAACCAAAATCCACCACCTCAAGCTCCACTAAACCGAAATCCCCCACTCCAAATACCCCGTAACCAAAATCAACCCATCCAAGTTGAAGAAGTATGAGAAGATGACCCACAAGTTTAGTTTGAAGGGTTTTATGAGGAGGCCATGCATGCGGAATATTAGCGGAATATACTATTGCCTCAACAAAGATTCCAAGGTCGAGGAGGAAGATTTGGTCCGACCCCTTATGAAAGAGAAAACTTGGGAAATCGACCCCAAGTTGAAGGTCCCTAGAACTAAAATGATAATCAAGGTGGAAATGGAGGCCGGGATAATAGGATCAATTCAAATCAAGACTATCCTTCCAACTTTCAAAGGAGAGAGTGATCCCGAAGCTTATCTTACATGAGAGTCATCTTGTGAAAGAATCTTTTAAGTCAATGATCTCACCGATGCCAAGAAGAGTTGCTATACAATAGCCCAATTCGAAGGATTTGCTTTCACATGGTAGGAATACACCAAGAGATTTGAAATTTTTTTAAATGAGGGACAACCACCACAATGGTATACATTGAAGGCTCTCATGAGGAGGAAATATATGTTGGAAAGGTATAGACATGAGTTACATGCCAAGTTGTACAACTTAAGGCAAGGGAACAAGAGTGTCTTAGCCTACTTTGATGAGTTTCAACAACTAATATTGACGCTTGAGTATCAAGAAAATATGGAGCACGCCGTCATCCACTTCAAAGTTGGGTTGAACAAGGAGATTTCCTCATCCATGACTTGCCATAGGTTCGCTACCATAGAAGAAATCTTTCAAGCGACCTTAGAAGTTGAGAGAGACATCAAGGAGAGGACATCTCTCAAACCCAAAGGGTACTCAACTACTAATCCATAGAGTAAGAGCAAAGAGGTAGCCCAACCTTCTTCTGGATGGAACAAGAATAGGACATTAATAAGTCTTATGACAAAAAGCCCGTTGAGAAGAATACTCCAAAGTACCCACCAAGGAATGAAGGTAACAAGTATCCAACTCCTAATCCTAAAGGTTTTCAATGTTTTAAATGTTAAGGTTGGGGACACAAGGCAAATGAGTGTCCTAATCATAGGAATGTGATCCTTAGAGAAGGAAGGATATATTACCTTGGAGATAAGGTGGGACAAGAAGCTGATAATGAAGGAGAAGCCTAAGAAGGAGAAATATTATAAGAAGAAGAGCAAATAGAGGAAGAGTATAAGGATGCTTGGCCTCAAGATGGAGAATTTGAGATTTCAAACTTTTTTGTGAGAAGAGTGATAATTAGTAAGGTAATAGATGATTCGAGTCAAAGAGAAAACCTATTTCACTTGAAATGCCTTATTAAAGAAAATGTTTGCTCATTGTTAATTAATGGTAGAAGTTGTGCTAATGTTGCAAGTTCAACCATGATGGACTTCTTGAAATTTCCCACAACCAAGCATGCCACACCGTACAAGCTCCAATGGTTAAATGAGTATGGAGAATTGAAAGTAAATAGGCAAGTTGTGATTCAGTTCAAAATTGGAAATTATCATGATGAGGTGTTATGTGATGTGATTCCCATGCCTGCTTGTCACATTTTTCTTGGAAGAGCATGGCAATATGATCGTTCAACCATACATGATGAGAGGACAAACTGTTATTCTTTTGAGTTCATCCCAAGCATAGGCTTGAAGGCCTTGAGGCGTTCCTATATTAGGACTTTGAAGTTGAGGAAGCCTTGTTTCAAGGAAGGTTCTTAATCAAAATCCTATGGGATGATAGATACTTGATGGCAAAGGGTGAATTATTTATCCTCATGAATCGAAAGAAGGAGTTCTCATGCTCCAAAGGTATGTGTCTAATATCTTTTATTGCAACCAATATTTGGAGTCATAATGACATTATCCATATGGTAGCCAAGATCTGTGGGTTGTATGACTTCATATCCTATCATGTGAGTGTTGGCGACTCTTAAATTCCCTTATGGGTTGCCAAAGTTAAGCTTAAATTGAGAGGACTCCACAAGTCAGGTGTCCAATCCCTTTATTACTTTGGAAAGAGTCCATGGCACATACTTGGTGCCAAACTTTTGTTTCCTACCACTTGTCACATTCGTGTGTTTGGACAAGTCGAAATGATAGGAAGGACTCTTTGGGGAATGCTAGATAGCATAAATCCACTAGCGAGTGTCTCTCTCTTAGAAAATTACTTAAATAGAAGAGATGTGAACTATTTGAATGGTATTTACTTATCTTCTTGTACTCTTGTCATTAAGAGCATCCTACAAGGAAGTAGTGACCTTAGCTCTCATTGTTTCTATCTCTTTGTTTATGATGAAAATCATGTTTGTGTTGGGAATGTGATTTGTATAATCATGGTTCATCATAAAAGGGAGGGTGCTTCTTACCCTAATGACTTAACTCAATCTTTTTTTATCCCTTATTATGATATCTTATTTGCTAACTCTCTTGCTTATGTTAGTAATATTGTAGTGGGACACACCTTGGATGAGACTCTTGTGACCAATGCCTTTGCCTACTACCTCTTTACCTATTATGACATTTATTATAGTATGGAAATTATTTACTATAGAGGCATAGGACGGTGGGCTTTGCTAATCGATGACTTAAATGAACCCTTTTGGGTGAGTGAGTCCCTTTGGTTCCATGAAGCAAATTATGACCTACTACTTTTGCATGATGAGTTTGCTCCTTCAAAGACAAAGACTTATTGTTGGTATGTAAAATATGTGTCCTCTTGGTGTGGAAACATTATTATTAACCCTTGTACTAAACCTCATGCTTCGAGGATATATTGGTTGCTTGTTTTTCTCTTGTGTTTTAAGGTTATGGATTGGAGGTCGAATCTTTCTCAAGATAGAAAGGATAATACAATCCAAATCCTCTCTAAACCGTTCACTAGAAGTCAAGCATGAGAGCTCCAAGTGCTTCAAGGAATGTTCATGAAATGAGGGATACTTGACATCATCCTACTAACATCAAAGGGGTGTTATGTGTTGGTGATTATGTCTAAAGAGGATCAAGGGACCTTGTAGGGATCTACGAGAAGCAAAAAAGGGAAAAATGATGTACTGATGGCTACGAGGTAGGCTGCGGTCTACTTTTCTCGATGAGATGGTATAATGTATAGATTGCATGCCAGGTAGGGATTATAAGATAGGTTTATACCTAGTAATACCATGAATTGACCTATTTAGGGAATTTAGAATAGAAATGTGACCCGGACCTTAGCCTAGAATTCCTATTATGATTGTAGGATCCTAGTACACTTGATTATAGACTTGTTTAACCATAGATTGACGTTAAGGATCCTCTAATATAGGACTTACCATATTACTAAGTGAATTGGTCGTTATTCCCCGATTAGGCCCTGCTTGTAGCTTTATGCCCTTGTATATCTTAGCTTTCCAGTTATGGTATTAATATCTTATTAAGTTATATATTATTGGATCCGAGGTTATGGGTACGATACCAGTTGGACACCAGGTTAGTATTCTATCCTTTGAAAGGACGTGATTCTAGTTTATAGACGCTTAGACGCTTATGATTGTATTGTTTGGATACTGGTGATAGCATGCATACTTTTAGACGCATATATGCTTATTTAGTGGTACGATTCTAATCAAAACCTTGATTTTACAATGGAAATCGTCCCACCCCTATTATTGGATTATTATATTTAAACCAAACATATTACCTAAAAATTAGACCGAGGCTAATTTTGGTCTATTATTGATCTACTTTTTTTTACCACTACTTATTCACTTTGGTCGAGGAAGATTCTGACCCTTTCTACGTTACTATACTATTTTAGTCCCGGATTCAATCTCGAGCAATGGATTTATAGATATACACTTATTCAGTTTCGGTTCAAGTTCGACATTTCTTATTATACTTTATATATCTCTCCGGTATTGGGCGGAGTAGATTGTTTATGATGGTTATTAAAAGTCCTGGTTCGGTACTAGGCATTATATACGGATATTCTGAGTCCCTTATGGATTTCTCTGTCTGGGGACCACATACCGGAAGAGGTGATATCTATAGGTCCTTCTTTGTGAGCCGGCGAGCCGAATAAGGTGTATATACTTGGTACGATTTGACATTCAGTCGGTATGATAGTATTGGTTTACTTTGCATTCGTTCATTCATATGCATCGCCTATCACCAATATAATTGTTTGGCGCTTGTATCTATCGATTTTATGGGGGGCATCTAGATACAAGTTATGGTTATTATTTGCTGATTGCTTGATTGTGCCTCTCCGGGCTTATGGGGGCCTGATTGGGGTTATTGGTTATTCGGGCTATCTGGTTACTTATTATTTAGTTATTATTGCATAACTCGTGGCAAGTTGGTTATGGATTGGTACCCGAGGATTTCGGTACGTTTCTGATCCCTTTTCTCGTATTAGGGAAAGCTTTATTATTGTTAGATTACCTTATGATTATGCACAATTCTGTTAGAGATCCTGATTATGCTAGAGTTAGCTCCCTTATTACTTATGATCCCTGAGATATTAGACTAGCTCCCTCAGAGTAGTATTTTCAGGTTTGGTTTTCGGTATAGCGTGGATATATATATTTATATACTCTTCCCTATCCATGATTTGTATATCATTTCCTTTTTTTCTACTACTATTATACGTTGTATGTACATTTCTTCACTCTACTATGGTATATGGTATATCTCTTTCCTCACTTTACTACCGTATATTGGCTAGTTATATGTGGTATTACGCTTTGTCCTGGATTATTGATAGATCATGATAGGTTATCCTTATCACTTCATTAGTATTATTATGCTTAGTTTTGTAGATAGCAGTCGGCAATTTATATTCCTGCTTTATATATTATTTATACTTGCACTATCTTTGGAGCTTAGTCGACCGATGCCTACTGAGTACCACATGTTTGGTACTCGGACTACACTTCTGCAGCCTGCAGATCATAGTACGAGTTCACGCCATTGATGTGTGTATCGTGCGGAGCATCCATGGATTGGAGATTAGTGGTGAGGTCCTGACATTCGGAGCATTCCTGCTCTCCCTCTTATTGTTGGACTGATCTCTATCTTGTATTTCAGAGACGGCTTTGTTTACATTTATTCTGTACTTTACTTTGTACTCCTGTTGTATTAGGAGCTTTTGTACTGACTTTATCAGGTCATGGGGATGTATTTACTTTCTTCTTGCCTTCTTTCTCATTGTTATTTAGTTTTGCTTCCGCTTTTCTTATTAGTCCGTTACTAGCCGTTTCGGACTATGGGTTGACTTACCTATTAGCGGGTTATGATAGGTGCCATCATTACCTGAGAAATCGGATCGTGACAAATTTTAAGTTAAAGTAGAATTCATTGTTAAATAAGGTTATAGACTTATATTTTCTTTTTCTTTTGAATCATATTTATGTACTTTATGTTGAAATTTGACATACGAGTATTATGTTAATTTTTTGCTTTGAATTTTGAATTTATGTTATATTTGCAGTTCTAATTTATTTGTTTTACTAGTATTGACTTGATATTTCACATTGCAAGCCATTCATTTTTTTAGGTAGAATTGATAGATTATCTTTTTGTCAAAATTTTTAATAATTTTATGACGTTACATTTATAATATTATGTCTTTTGGGTCAAACATGCATTTCATGATATTCTTAAAAATTATATACTTTTAGTTTTTATGATTAATTTAATTAAAATATTCTAATTTGAAAAATAAATCAATTACTTTTTATAATATTAGCTAAGAACATATGTTTATTAATTAGTATATTTTCAAAAGACAATATATATCTTAAATATTTAATTTAATATCATCTATAAAGGTCTTTATTTGTCTAATATAAATTCCTAGTTTTTTGATAATTAACTTTTATTTTAAAAATTTATATAACCATATAATTATACCTATACAACCAAATAGTACATTTATAATTATATTATAATTATATTATGGCAAACAAATATGTCATTATAATTAATAAATTATATAATTACTAAGCTTCTAATTTCTATTCTAATAATTACATTAATTTCATTTTTCAGGTGACTTTCCAAACCCTAAAATTTTCCAATCAAACTTGGTACAAAAACAACTTTGCTTATGGTTTGAGACAATTTTGCAATTTTAGGCTGAGTGAGGGTACAAAAGGATAATTGGGAAGCTACCGGTGTGTGAAGTCAGACGTCTAAACTCGAAGTTCGAGTTGGGAATCTTATTCGGATACTGCCGGCTGGTGACGATGAGTTTGGCACTCATACAAGGCTACTCCTCAGCGGATGAAGAAGAACAAGAACACGAACACGAACCCGAACCTCAGTACCACAAATTCTCTGACGAGGAAAACGACGACGTTACACAGAATCGTTACAAACCCTTTTTTGACCCTGAACCTTCTTCGTCTTCCTTGCTTCCGTCTGCTCTTGACGCCTTTTCCGAAGTAAATAAAATTTCCCTTACTAAATTTATTTATTTATTTTCAATTGGAGCAACAAAATGATGAATCTAAGGCCAAAAGAATGAGTTATCCTTTTGTTCGTGCAGTTTGAAACATTTATGTTTGAAAATTATTGGAGATTTCAGGGCCACCGGAGTTTTTGAACAACAGTGTTGAAGAAGCTGGAAAGGATGTGGATGTACAGCGACACGGTCGCCGTAAGTACAGCAGAGACAAGAATGATTTACCAGCTGGTACTTTTCTAACTCCTCCACTTACTTCTACATGATTGTGTTGTAATTATAAAATTTGGCGCATACCTGTTATATGAATCATTTGGCATACTTTCCTTTAAAGAGAGATTGGGGCTTGAACAATTCATCATTTTTCAGATTAATAATACTGAAATTTTGGTTACAAAATTAATGATTTGGTTCAGTAGTGCTCAGGAAGATTTATAAGGCATCTCGTAGTTACACCCAAAGCTCAACTAACTCAAGAAAAACCAAAAGCCTGAAAGTTCTTAGGCCAAGTCTTCTGGCAAAGCTTAGAATGTAAGTACATCCATTATCTCTGAAGTTCAGAAAATTTGTATATCGGACTATCTTTACATATTTCAGTTTGCGGTCTAGAGCATTAACAAAGTATATTCAAGCATTAATTGAGAAGGAAAAATCTAATATTATAGAATTAATACCTAATATAGAGAGTGGAGAACCGAAGTCAGACAATCAGCAAAAACTAGACTTGTGAAGGGGCTTAGATGTGGTTGTTTAACCTTGTAGCCATAGCATAGGAAACCAAAGTGAATGCAACTTAAATAGCTTATAAGTATAGCGTTTGTAGGTCTTGTTGAAGCCTGTTTTCAATCCAATGTTTTTTACTTTGCAGACTCCAACATTTATTCCTTTAAGGTAGAAAAGTAAATACAAGAAAGAATGATATTTCTCCAATGGTTTTATGCTGACAAGTCTTTTCTTCAAATTTGGGCATGCCAATTTTTTGCACTAGGAAGCATCATTAGGTGTAAAATTTTATCAACTACCATCAAGATAGTTGTTCCTCTTCTTTGTCTAGTCATCTTTTTGACAATAGAGGAGAATCTTTATTGGTCACGGTTTGTACATTTTCCTTTTTTTAAAAAAGAATCTTTCACCTTTATAGGTGCTGTTGTGGAGTCAAAGGCTCAGTTAGTAGGGATCCATGAGAGGGTGCGAAGCGATGTTGGTGTGGGCACTCCAAAGACAGCCACTGGTCAAGCAAATGCTTCTGTTGGCACTGTACAAGGAGGAAAACCTATGGCAACTGCTAACTGTCCTGGTGCTGAAGATGCAATAGAGCTTCTGAGGTATGGTGTTAAGATCTTTAGGGAAGGATCAATTCACAGGGCGATATATAAATTCAGCTCGTTTAAAGAGAGGCTGAAACCTTAGAGTTTAATGGAAGAGAGAACTCCGATCTCTTACTTTTTGCTGAAATACGCCTTATTGATTTATTCTTCAAAAACCCTTTAGATAGGAGTCATATTACATCACTAGTCTAATCCTTATGAAAGTAGGAAACATAAAACCCTATTCTAGAAAGTCTAATCCTTATAAAAGTAGGAAACATAAAATCCTATTCTAGAAAGTCTAATCCTTATGAAAGTAGGAAACATTAACTCCATTATAAACTAATTACTATAGCTAACCCTAATCCTTATGAAACGATAAAACATAAGTCATATTCTAGAATAATAAAGAAAACTACTTTAAATATAATCAAATACTTAATTAAATGACTTCCACGCATCCACAACTTTACTCCCCTCTCGTTGAAAGAGCTTGTCCTCAAACTTGAATTTCAGGGCAGTCATCCAGAACTTCTGGAATAGTGTCAACCCCAGCCTTAGCCAAGACTAATTCGTCCATCGGGTTGCTACTTTCAGGAGGTCCAAATTGCTGGAAACAACGTTTCTGAAATTCTTTCCAACTCATTGGGCCCTTTGCTCGTTTAAGCCGATAATTCCATTATTGTGCTTCTCCCAACATGTGAAACCCAACCACTTCAACTTTTTTTGCTTCAGTTGTATGTGATTTTCAAAAAATTGTTCACAACAATGTGTCCGAATTAATGGGTCATTGGTGCCATCATAAGTAGGAAAATCCATCTTTGCATACCTTGGTACTATTGAATGGGATGATTATGATCGGCTAGTTGAATAGGCGGTGGATTGGCTTTAGTAGTAGGAATTGTTGATCTGTCAGTCGTCGGGGCGCTAATTGACTCAGGTTTGTGGGTTGCTGGTTTTGTGGAGCCAATTCCCAAGCTAGACAGTTGTTGTTGGGTGACTTGGACAATTCTTTAGCCAAGGCGTTGTTCCATTGCTGCAATTTTAGAGTCCATGGTGACTTGGACAATTCTTTAGCCAAGGCGTTGTTCCATTGCTGCAATTTTAGAGTCCATTAGGATTTCTGTAATCGCACGTTCTTCCTGGAATTTGGAATTGATCTCGTCGCCCATTGTGTTAGGCTCTAATACCAAATTGTTAGGATCTTTAGGAAAGGATCGATTCACAAGACGATGTATAAATTCAGTTCGTTAAAGAGGCTGAAATCTTAGAGTTCAATAGAAGATAACTCTGATCTCTTTTTTTTGTTGAAATACGACTTATTGATTTATTCTTCAAAACCCCCTTTAAATAAGAGTCATATTACATCAATAGTCTAATCCTTATGAAAGTAGGAAACATAAAACTCTATTCTACAAAGTCTAATCCTTATGAAAGTAAGAAATATAAACCCCATTCTAAACTAATAACCATAGCTAACCCTAATCCTTATGAAACTATAAAACATAAGT
This sequence comes from Capsicum rhomboideum, assembly GCA_031232105.1. Taxonomy (NCBI): domain Eukaryota; kingdom Viridiplantae; phylum Streptophyta; class Magnoliopsida; order Solanales; family Solanaceae; genus Capsicum; species Capsicum rhomboideum. The sequence goes on along the minus strand of CP124710.1, from coordinate 57,745,527 downwards.
CATATTCTAGAATTATAAAGAAAACTACTTAAAATATATTTAAATACTTAATTAATTAACTTCCATGCATCCACAACATATGGGTTATCATTTCAATGTAGCGCTTTATTATTAGAATTTCAACTTTGAAAGTTTGGTTAATATCAACATTGTTGTAAATTGATGCTATAATTAGTTATTTTAATTGCAATTTGATTATTCATATATGTTTGGTATTTTAAATTTCCGTAACTTGTTTTGTTCGCTTTTGTATATTGTGCACTTCACCTCTCACTTTGCTCTTCAAGCCCTTTGGATCTCTTTGTTGCAATTTTCACTTCTGAAAACACTGGATGACATAGTTTCATTTCAGTATGTCATTAAAAAATTGAAATACTTGGCACCGAAGGGTGTGGCCTAGTGGTCAATGAAGTGGAGAAAAAACACTAAGTGATTTCATTCCATCTCTTCAAAGCCTTGGGGGACAGGGCTACTCTGTACTTTTGATGGTGGGAGATGGTAGGTACCACGTGGAATTAGTCGAGGTGTGCTCAAGCTTGCCGGGACACCACAGTTATACAAAATGTGTGTGTGTATACGATAAACAGGAGCCCGTGCCAGCACGGACCTAATACATGTTACTTTTTTTATCCTAATTTATGTGACAGATGAAATTTGGAGTCAATCAATTTTTTTTATATGTTTTCAAATATATTTTAAGTTGTTAATTGTTATACTATATAGTATTTCTAATGTAATTTCCCCATAATATATGTTATTCTCTTTATCCCAATTTATGTAGCGCAGATGAAATTTTGACTGTCAACAAATTTTTTTATGCTTTTAAGATACTTTAAGTTGTTAATTATTGTGATTTATAGTTTTTTTTTTTTTTTTTACATAATTTCAAATATCTAATAGACTAAAAAGGAAAGCAAGATAAATAAATTAAAATGGAGAAATTTTTAAAAATACCATTGGCTAGAAGCATGCATGTCGACAAGCTTCTAGCCACTTATTATCCATGTTTATGAGCAAAAGTACGACAACAACAACAACCAAAAACCCAGTTTATGAGCAAAAATGCAACTTAAAATATTCAAATGACATATCCAAACAAAATTTTAACTTCAAATTAACCTGATTTCAACTCACAATTTAAAATCACGTCAAGACGAACCGTTAAACTTTTATCTCACTTCAATTTGATTTTTTTTCATATTTGTAAATGTTACCTAAACAAAAATTCCAGTCATTGATCACCCTCAATTCTCTATATATGTAGTTTTGTAAAACAATTGCACAAGCTTTTGTAAAACAATTTTTCTTTCTTTTGTAAAGCAATTTAACATGCTTTTTTAGTTGAAGAATTCAATCAGTAAAGATTAAAATGTGAAGTCTTTGTATTTGAAAAGGCAGAAGATGGGTCCACAATAAATTAAAGAGAACATAAAAACACAGGCCAAACACAGGAAATGCGAGGGGCCCACATGTTCAGAAAAGCTGAATAGCAACGTTCGGCAGACAGGAGAATTAAATAAAGTGGATTGGTTATTTTGTCCAGCAGATAAAACTGTATGCATATAAAGCCGTTAGGTACTATATTGTTAAGGCAAAGCAACTATGAAATACCCAATATACCCTTTGGTCGGCAAGCTGGCAAGACAACCTTCACCAGCTTCAGCGCTCTTCTATGTATTAGTAATATATATTTGAAATGTGCGTACAAATAGAGGTTTAGATAATTTGTACACCTTTCACTGTTTCGAGATTTCTAACCCATTTAAAGCTCTTAGTTGAACTACAATGTCAGCTGTTTCCTTTTCTAACTTTATAACAAGGTCCACTGTGTAATCTGATGCTTCTATACTATTACTGACACAGTGTTTTGAAACAAAATTACTAAGCTTTGTGATGATCATAATTGAAAAGACATAAAAGAGGGTTTACTAATAAGATGAGCAATCCTTCCGCAGAGAACCAGAACTATAGCTGCTGTATCCATGTGGATCAGCGAGTAAGTGGAAGGTGCCATTTACTAGGGCGCAGCTGTTGGATCCAGCGAGGAGCATAATTTGGTTTTGGTTGGTTGGTTGCTGTAAGATTTTGAGATGAGACATAGGATATTGCTGCCATGTGATCTGGGAGTCACGGGTTCAAGCCGTGGAAACAGCCTCTTGCAGAAATGCAAGGTAAGGCTGTGTACAATAAACCCTTGTGGTTCGGCCCTGCTCTGGACGCCGAGCATAGCGGGAGCTTTAGTGCACCGGGCTGCCCTGCTCCCCCCCTCTTTTTTTTTTTTAAAAAAAATCTTATTAAGTGGTGATGACTTATAAGATTTTATTTTTCCAGTTCTTAAGCTGGAAATGTCCTGCTCCTGTTTACACTTTGGACTCTTAGCACCAAGAAAAATTACTGAAAAGGAAAATTGGAAAAAAAAATTCAAGCTTGATGGTTGGGCTGAATCTAGTAAACCAAGGCTTAGTTCCTTCATGTAGTTCTATAGTAGTTGATAAAATTGGAACCAGATTTTAGGTTGAACAACTTATAGAGCAGACGCTACTGATTCTGATTCTGGAAGAAGTGTTTTGTTTGTTTTCACCTGCGGTGTATATAAAGATTATCTATGGCTGGCACGCAGAGAGTGCTCAGGAAAACATATATACAAAACCATTTGATTCATAATATCTTAAGGTATCCTTGCATGAATATATACTGCAAGATCTTTTTTTTCTTTTCGACACTTATCCATTCTTTACTTACAGACAGGTAATATATTTTAGTGATTTAAGTGTCTATTCTTATGTGGTACCTGCAGCTCAAGCATCATGATCTTAAGCGTCCCATATTAGCTACAGTGCTTATGCTTCCCAAACCAAAAGATGGCCTACAATATATGTCAAGAAGTGAACTCATAATGAGTATCCTGGTTCACCCTTTTTGGGGTTGGTAGTGATGAATTTGGGCATAGACCATCATGCATTAACTTGATTGTTGCCATGGCAACATTTTGAATTCCATTATATATATATATATATATATTAGTTCTTTTCCTAGTATATATTAGTTCTTTTTCTAGAGACTGCTGAATGAACTTTTCTTTTCATTCCCAATAGGCACGTGAGGTCTATACATCTTTTTGTGACAATGTCGCTACGTATGCTAGTTCTTTTTACCAAGAATACTGATTGCAATTTATTTACCATCTTTTGGATGAAATGCATCTTGTATTAGGATGTGCTTGAGGTGTGGAATTCCCAAAACATATACCCACACGAGAGGGATGATGTGCCCAGCATGTGGTGATCACCCTGTAAACTCTGACGAAGAACCAGTCAAGAAGAAGGGGTCTACTGTCAAAGACAAGGAGAAGAATAAGAGGATGAAGGGGCAATCATCCCATGCAACATGGAAAAGTGAGACAGAAATGCATCTCCGTCAACAATTTGATTAGTCAAGTCTAAAACAAGTTGGTCCAAATATATGTAGGTCCTCCGGTAGCATAATTGATCAACGCTCTACTTATAGCAGCTCTACTCCGCTGATGTAAACCTGGGAATTATGCGGTAATCTTGCTGCTATCTGTTTAAAGTGCAACCTGTGATATAGATTTTGGTCGGCCTTGAAGCTAAGGTTGGCCCACTTTGTACTTTTGCCTCTTTGTTCTTTTTTCTCAAGTTGTTTCAACAGAAATTTGGTTTTTGATACTTCTTGTTTGGAAGAAGTCGTGCAGTCGACACGAGTCAGGATCTTTGGTCGTCTTCTACTGGTGACTTGATTATAAAAATTGAAGTCATGTCCGGATATAACTTGTGAGATATTATGATATGAAAATATGAACTTTATGTCCTGTGAAAAAATTGTTTGTTATGGAGGCAAAATAACTGGGCAAAAGTGCAAATGACCTGGTTTACTTATGATCAGTGTCACACCAGAGTCCACGGATCAAGAATACAAATGGGATATAAAGTTTGGGATCGGGAAATGGAGAGGTGTCAAACAAATGCCCCTTTGTAAGATTGTCCAATATTTACCTTTCCTATTCACTCGCTGGATAGCTAATAAAAAGTGAGTGCTTGCTGAGTTAATTTCACCAACGGTCATTAAACATTTAGTTTGCTGAACTTGTTGCAGAACTATTTTTATCACTTAAAAGCAAGTGAACTTTTATTACATACACCAAAATGCTCAAATAATCCAACTGATACCAAAAGTCAAATAGACATGTAGCATTGAAGAAGGGATGAGAAGCAAAACTCACGAGATGAGAGATGCAGAGTTTGTTAAAGCATAGTCACAATTTGCATAAATCTACGGACAAATTATGAAAATATACTATTTAAGAGTGAATGTTACAAAACCTACCCATAGTTTTTACTTTTCAGAATATACCAATAGAAAACTAATAAAATCTAATAAATAAGGTGTAAAAAAAAAGAGGATAAACTAAATACCAAGAATTACGTAAAACAACCTCATAATCTAGGCATATCTTCTCTCTCTCCCTAAAAATATGAAGCAATACAATTTATGAGATTTGCAAGAATAAACCCACACGGTAAAAACAAAGAACATATAATCCTCCCATATCTTCCCTCTTTCTAAAAATATGGAGCATATCAATTTATGAGATATTTTAAAGAATAAACACCCTCACCTCTGCAATTTCTCCACCCCCATTGCAATTTCGAACTTCATTATTCTCCCCACTCTCACTGCAATTTCTCCCGAGGTGTTCTTCTTCCGAACAATTTTTATTATTATCATGGTTAGCCAATCATTAAACCACTTTTATGAGCACTTTAATCTCATTATTATTATTATTTTTTTTTTTAACATTTTGACAAGAAGATTTTTGAAAAAAGAACAAATGTTACTCTTTTTTTCAGAATAATCGATGGTATTGTTTATTCTGACACTAAGATAGACACTAGTTGTGTTCATAATAAGATACACAATTTTATACAGTTCGGACACCATAAAATTGAACACAATTATTGACATCAAGGTTTTTGAAAAGGAGCAATGATATATCAATTTCTACACAATTCAGACACCATAATATTGAACACAATTATTAACAAGAAGATTTTTGAAACGGAGTATATGATACACCAGTTTCTACGGCTCAGATACCATAAAATTGTTGATACACCAATTTTTATGCAGTTTGGACACCACAAAATTATTGATATACCAATTTTCATATAATTTGACACTATAAAATTATTGATACACAAAATTTTATACAGTTTAGACACCATAAAATTGTTGATACATCAATTTTTATATAGTTCAATACCATAAAATTGTTAATACACCAATTTTTATATAGTTCAAACACCATAAAATTGTTAATATATGGGTATACCTATATCTATAATTGATCCATAAAAACATGTTTATAAATCGCTGTTGCAAACACATTAATGAATCATTTACATACCTATTTCGCACTTATCATATTTAAGAAGATGGCTAAATAGAGAGGACTATGTAAAGAGATAAAATAAGAGAAGATGGCTAGAGAGAGAGAGATTTGAAATTAGTACTGTTAGTTACCTTTTAGAAAGAAAATATGGCTGCAAAAAATTAGGAAATTAGTGATAGTTTCCATACAAAATAGGAGTCATTAATTGTTTTTCATTATTATGTTTTGTAAATTAAAACTATGTTTTGTAATAAACAAATAGTATATTTATGTATTGTAATTTAAGTTCTTATATTGTATATGCATGTAATTTTCGCTAAATCTATTGCTTCAAAAAGGCACACTATTTACCAATCTAGATCCCTCTCACAACCATTTAATGTGATATTGGGCTGCTTTGCTAATACGGTTTGATACAAGCCAAAACACGGAAAGAGAAATAAAGTATAAAATTAAAGGAAATCGATAGAGTCCAAGTGCGGGAAGATAAAGACAGATAATAAGACACAAAAGAGGAAATAGTAAGCAAATTAAAGGTATATTAAACCAATAATTCTCAAACCATAAACCCTACAATAAGCATCCTATTATTACGAAGACTTCAAGGATGATTGAATCTCCTTGCAATCGACGTTTTCAAAATAAAGATTCAACAAAAGCTTTACCTTGCTCTCTCAATGCTCTCAAGGAGACACATGTTTGAATACCAAAGTCTTTATGAGTCTATCTATTAGGCATCGGTGAGTCAGGTGTACTTTCACCATGCCCTGCATATATTCATCCACATGGGAGCAATAAAACCACCTTCCATTTGCCGCTATGTAATGATGGGCAATCGGAATGCAAAAGTGACATTGATGTGCACAAGGTATTTGATGAATTGTCTTATAAGGAGACTGGTACTTCCCACTATTATGAACACTTATTCTATTATGAAAGTTATAATGAGATTCTCGATAATAAGCACAATGGCGATTCGGCACATGAAATTTCAATACTTACTGATAGCATCTTCGGTGGCAAACCTCCATTAAAATTGATGAGCTTCAATAGAAAATCAAGAAGATTCTTATCGTGGAAGAAGTATCCTAGAATGAGCCCAAGAAGATGCTTATGATGGAAGAAGAGCCCAAGAAAGAGTTCATGAATTATGAGAAGAATGGGCTAAGTACTACACGTATTTCATAATTCAAGTCCAAGACCAAAAGGAAGAAGATTGGACTCATGTGGGTTTTAATTAAATTTGGAAACTTTTTCTTATATTCTTAGGGGAGAATTTTTGGTATTATTTTTACATGCTTTCCTAGTTTAATGTTTCCTAGTTAGATTTTGTTTATTATTTTCATAGAAGTAGATCTTAATCCTAAGTTGTTTGAGATAGTTTCCCCACTATATAATGCTAGATTTTGTTATTTTAAAGACAACATTATGATTAATATTATTTGAGAGATTTATCTTCTTTACACCTTTGTGTGTGGTGACTATGAATTTGTCTTGCAACTCTTAAAAAAAATTCATTTGAGGTTAGATTAATTATTAAGTTGATATCTTTAGTGTAAGAATAATCATCTCCTTTAATTTACTCTAATAGAAACTAAAGATATCAAGTTAAGAATTAATCTTACCTCCTAATATATTTATTATAGGGTTGCATGATAAATCTATAGTCACTACACACAAATGTAAAGAAGAAAAACCTCTCAAATAATATTAATCATAATATTGTCTTTAAAATAACAAAGTCTTGCTCTATATACAGGGGAAAAACTATCCCAAACTGTCATGCCTCAAATTCCATTGGGGCGGACAGACACCCGTAGCCATAAAGGCCCGAGAGAACCAACCTATGATCGTGTACATTCATATGCATGTCATGAAGTGAATAAAAATGCTGCCCTATGCAGATATAATATATTGGTGACGGAAGTCATGTATAGAAGTTCAAAATAGATACGAGACTTGGCCATTGGGGCCATAAATGTCTAAACGGTAAGACACTTCTACGTTTGTCTTTACAATGTCTACAAAGCTGCTAAAAAGATATATAACCATGACTAAGGTCGGGATAAGTCCCCGCCTTATACAACTACTACACAGTACCAAAACTATATACAAATGACTTGGAAAGCCCCGAAGCAACCTGGAGCTCAATAATAGTGAAGATGACCAGTGCTCTACTGTGAAGGTCTACTAGCTCCTGTGCCTGCAACAAGTAAGGTAGGTCCCCCAAGGGACGTCAGTACGAAAGAATGTACTGAGTATGTATGACTATAAGTAACTGTATGAAATATAGGAACTCAATTGGAATCAAATACAAGTGAATAGATAATACTGATATACCACCGTACTGTATATGTGGAACCATGTACATTACATTCATTTCTTTCCTTTTACCTTCATATCATTATACATCATACAATGCCCGGGACCAACTGATCAGTGGTAAATAACATTGGGATCGGCTCTAGCTAGGCTTATGCCCCCAAAGCTACCACCCATAAATCAATAAATCAGGTTCGGCTCGAGCTAGATTTTCACCCCTAGAGCTGCCCCCTGTATCCAATAATCCATAGAGATAGGCTCGAGCTAGGCTTTCACCCCCAGAGCTGCCAGCCGTACTCAACCAAATATGCATTACTTCATTTCTTTACTTTTTGTGAGATTGTTACATTGGTGGTCATAATATTATTGGAGCTTTGAAACAATAGTCAACAAATAAGAGACACGTGAATAACAATAGGTAACAAACCTAAAATGAAATATGTTAAAAAGTTTCGGAGTGGAAACAAGGTCATTAACTATGTAGACATTACATGCTGCCAAAGGATACGAAAAAGAGTAACCTTACATACCTTATATTCTCACTACGTGGCTACAATGATTCATCTCCTTCCTTATGTTTTACTCTAAAACACAAGTACGTAATGGAGCTAACATTAAAAGCTAATTACATTACAAGTTCACAACCCGATAATTAGCTACTTGACGGGAAGTAAAAACTATCCAACATCCCAAACACATGGTATATCATTCCACCCTCCTTCCTACTGCCATATAACCTCATTTCACCCTCTTACAATACAATTTACAGCCTCACCAAGACAACACCATCACAAACCAACATAAACATTACAAACCAACAAGATTTCCCACCAAGTGAATACTTCACATTCTTACCTCAATGCAACTCCACATATTTATTCCATCAAGTCACATAAATGCCTTCCACAACAATATACCAAAAACAATCCACATAGTTTCAGATTTCACTTTAACATAACAAGAAAGTATTCTCTTTTCACTACGTGAAACGTTCCATATACAAATACGTATAAACATTTCCATCAAACCATACACAAGGGAAATGATTTAGGGACAGCACCACACTTAAACATACTGAAATTTCATCCTTCCAACTTAATTTCTTCAAGACCTTAAGCTCCTTTACAAGTTTAAACTACAAGGAAGGCAAATCCTTTAAAACTAAACACAAGTGGACTGCCATCAATACAAGGGACTGCCTTATACATTTTAAATATAACCAACATGATTTATACAACCTCTCATACATATATTACATTAATCTATAAGGGTAAACACTTACCAAGGCTTGCAAAGTTGAAGAATAGTCCAAGAACCCTAGGGAAATTTGGGGCGGCTGATTTGGGGTTTGAGAGAGGAGAGAGTGTTTTAATTTTTCTGTTTTTTGGCAAGTGAAGTGAATGGATAAATGAGGTGAATTTCAGCTCTATATACTCCCTCTTATCCGCCTCTCACTAGCCCATTCTTAGCCAATTCTTGGTAAAAAATTGTCCATCACCTACTTGGCTATACAAGATGTCCAAAACAGTCCATTTTCTCACTTTATTTCTACTTGGATCATTTCTTGTTGGGCCTAAATTAATCTCAAGTGTTGGGATGGTCATCTTTCCATTTTTATGTACTTAATTTGGGCCTCAATTGAGTCCATTAACTTATATCCAAATGCAGCCCAATAGTTTAAGTAGGTGATACACCTACTATCTTAATTAAGTCACGGAAGCACCTCATTTATGGTCTCCCCTTTTTCCAACGTCTTAATCCTTCTACCTTAATTCACCACTTAACTTTAACTTTACACTTAAGTTTGTCCTTATTATCTCAAGTTTAAATACTTTTATCCATGCTAGGTTGATCGTATAAGTTTTGGAAATGTACGGGGTGTTACATCCTTTCCCCCTTAGGAACATTCGTCCTCGAATAGTAGTATCATCACTACTCAGCTTAAACAAGTTCAAGCTTAAGTTTAATCTTTATACTACCACACAATACTACTTGTTATTGCTCCAATTCAGCATCTAAGGCTTCCACTTTGGTTTCAAATACTTGAGGATACTTAGATTTCATCATTTCCTCGGCTTCCCATGTGATTTATTCTACTTGCTAATTTTTCCAAAGCATTTTTATGGAAGCTACTTCTTTATTTCTTAACTTCTTAACTTGTCGATCCAGAATATCAATAGGTACTTCTTCATAGGTGAGATCTTCCATAACTTGTACTTCTTCAGTAGGAGTAATATGAGATGGATCTCCTATGCACTTTCGAAGCATTGAGACGTGAAATACTGGATGAACTGTGGAGAGTTCTTGGGGTAGTTCCAACTCATATTCAACTTGGCCAAATCTTCGGATAATCATATATGGACCTATATAACGTAGGCTTAGCTTTCCCTTTTTTCCAAATCGCATCACCCCTTTCATTGGCGACACTTTCAAAAATACCCAATCACCTATAGCAAACTCTAGCCCCCTTCTTCTAACATTGACATATGATTTGTGTCGACTTTGGGCTGTTCCTAGTCGTTGTTGTATCACCTTAACTTTTTCCATGGATTGATGAACAAGATCTGGTCCAAATAAAATAGTCTCACCTACTTCAAACCACCCAATCGGTGACCTATATTTTCTCCCGTATAAGGCTTCATAAGGCGCCATTTTGATACTTGAATAATAGCTATTATTGTAGATGAACTCAGTAAGAGGTAAATGATCATCCCAACTACCTTTAAAGTCTAATACACAGGCTCGCAACATATCTTCAAGTGTTTGTATGGTACGTTCTGCCTGTCCATCCGTCTGAGGGTGAAAAGTTGTACTTAAATTCACTTGTGTACCCAAACTCATCTGAAAAGACTTCCAAAAGTTTGTAGTAAATTGAGCTCCCCTATCAGATATAATAGAGATTGGAACTCCGTATAGTCGAACTATCTCTTTAATATACAATTTTGCATACTCTTCAGCTGTATAAGTAGTCTTAACAGGTAAGAAGTGTGCTGACTTGGTAAGTCTGTCAACTATCACCCATATGGAATCAAATTTCCTAAATGTACGAGGCAAACCAGTGATGAAATCCATGTTGATCATGTCCCATTTCCAAATTGGAAGATCCATACGTTGCATATAACTTCCAGGCTTCTGATGCTCTACCTTTACTTGTTGACAATTTGGACATTGGGCAACAAATTCTGAAATGTTCTTCTTCATGTCACCCCACTAATATATTCCTTTCAGATCATGGTACATTTTAGTTGATCCTGATTTTATAGAATACCTGGAATGATGTGCCTCTGCCATAATCCTTCTTCTTAACTCATCTACATTAGGTGCACATAATCTGTTTTGGAACTGAAGCACTCCTTCTTGCGTAAGCTAAAATGCCTTTTTCATACCTTGCTGTATATTCTTCTTAAGCTGAGATAGAAAAGGGTCTACATACTGCTTCTCTTTTACCTCAGCTACTAATGAAGATTTTACCGCATTTTGCACAATAACTCCTTTATTTGGAGTTTCAAGAAGGCGAACCCCTAAGCTAGCTAGTTGATGTAGATCTTTGATTATCCCTTGTCTATCTGTGAGATGGCCATAAGTGCTCCCTATTTGTCATGCCCCAAATTCCAACGAGGCAGACTGACACCCGAAGCCGTTAAGGCCCGAGAGAACCAATCTTTATTCTCATACACTCATGCGCATACTACTCAATACACATCACCACCACAAATAGATATAATATGCCAATAGCATAAATCATGGAAAATACGTGATAACTATGAAACTTGGCCGTTGGGGCCAACAAGACAAAACATACGTTCCTTATATTTTCTTCATCTGTCCCACAACATCTACAAAGCCTCTTCAGATGCATAACCATAACCAACCTAGAGTCGGGACAAGACCCCGCTCTATACACATATACAATACCAAAATACATGTACATAGTAACTCGAAAAGCCCCGAACCAACTGGAGCTCACCAATAGTCTGCAAAAGATCTGCAACCTACGATGGAGGTCTACTAGTACCTGCGCCTGCAATAAGTAAGGTAAGTTCCCCAAGGGACGTCAATACGAAGAATGTACGGAGTATGTAAGGCTATAAGAAACTGCATCATACGTAAGAATATCAACGAAATCAAATATAAGAGAAAAGGCAGTATGGATAACCCATCATTCTGTATGTGTTTGGAAGCGTGTACATTACATTACTTTATCCTTTTTTGCATTTAGGATTTGTAAAGCTACCCATGCTAGGTATCTTAACCCCTGGGATGAGATTAACCCATGCTAGGCTTTTCTGTCGCCCTTGGGATGTTATTAAGATAACCCATGCTAGGCTATTCTGTCAGCCCTGGGATGTATTATGATAACCCATGCTAGGCTATTCTGTCTCCCCTGGGATGTTATTATGATAACCCATGCTAGGCTTTTATATCGCCCCTGGGATGTTACTGAGATAACCCATGCTAGGCTATTCTGTCGCCCCTGGGATGTTATTATGATAACCCATGCTAGGATTTTATATCTCCCCTGGGATGTTACTAAGATAACCCATGCTAGGTGTTTATTTCACCCCTAGGATGTCATCCAAGAATATTTATACAATTATATGTTACTTCATCCTTCCGTTATAAGAGTAGTACGTTGGTGATTGTACATTATTGGAACTTGGAAATATTAGTCAAAGAACATGAGACATGTGATTCACCAATGGTTATGAGAGTAATACTACATGACAACCTGAAAATGAGATACCTTAGAACATTTCGGAATGGAACAAATACAATGATAATGTGAACAATATGTGCTGCAGAAGGATACGGTTAGAGTAACCTTACAGACCTTATCTTTCCAATATGAATATACAATCCTATATGTGAACACAATAGTCCAGCTCCTTCCTTACGTTTCACTCCAAGCTTGCAAAGTGAAGATCTTGTCCAAAGTGTCCAAAGAAAATGGTTGCCTTAGGGTTTGGAAGATAGAAAATGTTTTAGAAATATCCAAAAAGGCATAAGAGTTATAATGAAATAAAAATCAGCTTTTGTGCCTTTATATACTCTCTCAAGTCATCCTTATCCAATTCTTGGCATTAAATGCCATGTTTACTTGGTCAAATGGAAGAATGGGTCATTTTGCCCTTTTGGGCCATGTCTTTTGTTCCAATTTGGGCTTTAAATTGAGCCCAATAACACATGCCAACTTAGCCCACCAAATTCAATGTATGATCTACCATATAGCTCATGTTTAAATAATTCCTTAAATGTCACGACAATATTCACTCACGAAATTCATGCTCGTAGCCTCAATCTCAAAAATAAGAAATTCAAGTCACCCATGGCTTAATTTAACGTTATTTGATAAAATATTTGTGACGAAGAATTAACCCCAACTCGGATGTCAAACTTGCTCAAGAGTAGTCCTACTACGATGGAATAAGGATACCATAACCCAAGAGTCCTCTTTACAGACTAATAATCGTAGAAGAAATTTGGCAAAAAGCACTCCGGCACGCTCCCGGGCGCCCATGAGACTTAGCTGAATTTCAGCTCTAAAAAGTGGGAGCCTGAGCGGCCTGGCACGCCCCTGGGCGTGCCCCCTTTCTGCCTGTTCCAAAAATATTTCGGCCAAAAGCGTCCCGGCACGCCACCTGGCGCACCATACTTAATTTTTGATTTCAACTTTTCTTTGTGGATTTGGTTAGATCTTTCAAGTTCAAACCTTTTGCTTGCCTCTTATGTTTAAGATTCTTTGCTTGGATGTCCTTTAAACCTCACTTTTCACCCCACAAATGCTCCACAAAGTCAGAAAAACCTCCTACAAAGGTCTAACCACATTTACTAGCACAATAAATGTTCCATCAATACCAATACAAAACAACATACTTATTGCTCTCGACCCTAGGGTAAACATGGTTCAAGGTTCTCAAGTAAGGTCAGAAAAGTACAGGGTATTACATTCTTCCCCCCTTAGAAACATTCGTCCTCGAATGTTAACATCTTTTCAATTACAACAACTGCATCTCTATATTAGCATATATATACATATACACTTAATGCTCATAGATATTTACTTGTTACTGCTTCTATCCCGCATCTTGAACTTTCTATTCCATTTGAAACAGATGAGGGTACTTGTATTTCATCATCTCCTCGGCTTCCCATGTGACCTCCTCTACTTGTTGATTTCTCCAAAGTACCTTTACAGAAGCTATGTCTTTATTCCTCAACCTTTTTACTTGTCGATCTAGAATAGTGATAGGTATCTCTTCATAAGTGAGATCTTCTGTAACTTGTACATCTTCAATGGGAGCAATACGAGATGGATCTCCTATGCACTTTCGAAGCATCGAAACATGAAACATTGGATGTACTGAGGGGAGTTCTTGGGGGTAATTTCAATTCATATGCAACTTGTCCAAGTCTTCTGATAATTTCATATGGACCTATATAACGTGGACTCAACTTTCCTTTCTTTCCAAATCTCATGACCCCTTTCATTGGTGACACCTTCAAGAATACCCAATCACCTATGGCAAACTCGAGCCCCCTTATTCTAATATCAGCATATGACTTGTGTCGGCTTTGGGCCGTTTGTAGCCGCTATTGGATCACTTTAACTTTCTCCATTGCTTGGTGAACAAGATCTGACCCAAGTAAAGCAGTTTCACCAGGTTCAAACCATCCAATTGGTGATCTACATTTCCTTCCATAGAAATCTTCATAAGGTGCCATTTTGATACTTGAATGATAGTTATTGTTGTAGGCAAATTCAATAAGAGGTAAATGATCATACCAAATACCTTTAAAGTCCAATATGCAAGCTCGTAGCATATCTTCAAGTGTTTGGATAGTACGTTCTGCTTGTCCATCTGTATGAGGATGAAAAGCCGTACTTAAGTTCACTTAGGTCCCCAAACTCTTCTGAAAAGACTTCCAAAAATGTGCGGTAAATTGAGCTCCCTTGTCTGATATAATGGAGATTGGAATCCCATGTAATCGCACTATCTCTTTAACATACAACCTTGCATAATCTTTAGTTGTATAGGTGGTCCTGACTGGTAGGAAATGCACTGACTTGGTAAGCTTGTCAACTATTACTCATATAGAATCAAATTTTCGCAGTGTACGAGACAAACCTGTGATGAAATCCATATTAATCATATCCCACTTTCAAACTAGAAGATTGATACATTGCATATAACCTCCAGGTTTCTGATGCTCTACTTTGACTTGTTGACAATTTGGACATTGAGCTACAAATTCTGCAATGTTCTTCTTCATATTTCCCCACCAATACATGTCTTTCAAATCATGATATATTTTGGTAGCTTCCGAATGAATATTTAGATCATCTAGATCCGGTACACACAATCTACCTTGGCATTGAAGTACTTCCTCTTGCGTAAGATCAAATGCCTTTGTCAACTCTTGCTGCACATTGTCTCTCAGCTGCAATAAAATAGGATTCGCATACTGTTTCTCCTTTACCTCATCTATTAAGGAAGATTCTACTGCATTCTGCACAATAACCCCTTCATCTGGAGATACAAGCAGATGAACTCCCAAGCTAGGTAGTTGAGGTAGATCCCTGACTATATCTTGCTTTTCCCTCAACTGATCATTAGTGCTTCCTATTGCTTTGCGACTTGGTGCATCAGCTACCACATTTGCTTTTCCTGGATGATATAAAATATCAATATCATAGTCTTTTAAGAGTTCCATCCACCTCCGCTGCCTCAGATTTAGGTCTTTCTGCTTAAAGATATATTGCAAACTTTTGTGGTCAGTGTAAATGTCGAAATGAACTCCATACAAATAATGGCGCCATATGTTTAAAGCAAATATCACAGCTGCTAACTCAAGATCATGTGTGGGATAGTTTCTCTCATGTGGCCGCACCTGTCATGAGGCATATGCTACTACCTTACCATGCTGCATTAATACACATTCGAGGCCAACCCCGAAAGCATCACAATACACTGCATAACCTTCTGTGCCTTTGGGAAGTACTAAAACTGGTGTGGAAGTTAATTTATCTTTCAGCTCTTGGAAACTCTTTTCACATGTGTCATTTTACTGAAACTTGATTACCTTGTGTGTTAGCTTTGTCAAGGGTGCCGAAATGGAAGAAACCCTTCAACAAATCTTCTGTAATAGCCTGGCAACCCAAGGAAGCTACAAATTTCCGTAGACGTCGTAGGCCTTGTCCAATTCTTTACCGTTTCTATCCTTTGTGTATCCACCCTTACTCCTTCATCTGATACAATGTAACCCAAAAATGCTACAGATTTTAACCAAACTCTCATTTAGAGAACTTTGCATATTTATTACGATCACGAAGAATCCATAACACCTGTCATCAGTGATTAGCATGGTCCTCTTGTGACCTTGAATAAACCAGAATATCATTTATGAACACGGTCACAAGTACATCCAAGAATGGTTTGAACACCCTATTCTTCAAATCCATAAAAGCAGCTGGTGTATTTGTTAGTCCAAATGACATAACTAAGAATTCATAGTGACCATACCGTATTCGAAAAGCTGTCTTGGGTACATCTTTTTCTCTAACTCTGACTTGATGATAACCCGATCTCAAGTCAATCTTTGAAAAACATGTGGCACCCTATAACTGATCAAACAAATCATCAACTCTGGGGAGGGGATATTTGTTCTTGATCGTTACCTTATTCAATTACCGATAGTCAATGCACATTCTCAATGTGCCATCTTTCTTCCGTACAAATAATACTGGTGCACCCCACGTTACCGTTTCATTCAAGAACATTTTCTTGTGGAACATGAAAATGTACCTTCTTAGCTCGGCAATCTACCGTGGAATAACAAGAAACCAACCAATCCATACCTATTATGACGTAAATATCCACCATTTCCAATTCAATAAGATCAACCAATGTATCATGGCCACACACAGTTATCACACAATTACGATACACTCTTTTAGCTACAATAGATTCACCTTTTGGTGCAGATACCTCAAATGGGTTAACTAATAATTATAGTGTCCTTTCATAATTTTTTTCAATAATTAATGGAGTAACATATGATAGGGTAAAACCCGGATCAATCAATGCAAATACATTATGTGAAAAGATAGATAATATACCTGTCACTTCATCAGGAGAAGCCTCAAATTTTTGCCGATCCGCTACAGCATAGGTACGGTCTAGAATTCCACTAGAACTAGCTGCTCCTCTAGCACCTCTGCCATGACCAGCAGGTTGTACATCTGACGATGATAACGCAACGGTTGATACCGTAGGCCGTGTCATACCACCCATGCCTCTTTGTGGGCACTCTCTCACCATGTGCCCTGGCACGCCACACCAAAAGTAAACATTTGTTCCCAATCGGCATTCACCTAAATGATACTTCCTGCAGCGCTGGCACAGCTGAAGAAAAAAACCTAGAGTGGTTCATACTTCTTTGTGTTTGATACCCTACTGTTCGTAAATCCTGGATCTCACTTCCTTGCCCAAACTGGTTGCTTCTAAACCCTTGGAATAGAGGGGGACCATTTGCTGTGGAATGGTGAAATGATGGCCGAGGCGGTTTGTGAAAAATTCGAGGCCCAAATCCTCCTTGGGACGCCATGACCTGTCCCATGGGTTTAGCTCTTTTTGACGATCCTCCTTCTAATTCTTGCATCCTTCTCCTCTGCCTCTGTCCCTCTTTTTGCTGCATAAGAGCTTGTCTTTGGGCTTGTGCAACAACTACAGGGGTCAATATTTGCATCGCACTCATTAAATCCTGCTCAATAGTATTAACGGGTAGTTCTAAAGATACTTCTCTCCTTCTCAGCTCTTCTGGAGCTGGAAAAGTGGAAGAAGCCCGCGATGCAAATTCAGTGTCAGCTCCACCTTGACTAGCTTGGTCAGGTGATGATTTACTCAGTCCTTCACCGTAAAGCATAGCTACCTACTTACCCTTGCCTCTACCTTTTCTTGTCATCGACATTTTACTATATCAAAGAAAACCAATTCCAATGGTCAGATATAATTTTTCCACTTACACTTTTGGCTCTATTGCACGATCTAGAAATGAAGAAAGGACATAACTCCTAAATGTCCTGTAGCCTCCTACTTATAAATGTGGTACAAAACACATCCATAAGCAAGACTCTACTCAGACACGGCTTTTTAGACACCCTTAGGACAACCTGCTCTGATACCACTTTTATCACGCCCCGAATTCCAGCGAGGTGGACTGGCACCCAAAGCCGTTAAGTCCCAAGAGAATCAATATTCATCCTCATACACTCATACGCATGCTACTCAATAAACATCACCACCAAAAATAGATATAAGATGCCAATAGAGGAAGTCATGAAAAATACGTGATAACTATGAAACTTGGCATATGTTCCTTATATTTTCTTCATCTGTCCCACATTATCTACAAAGCCTCTACAGATGCATAACCATAACCAACCTAGAGTCGGGAAAAGACCCCGCTCTATACACATATACAATACCAAAATACATGTACATAGAAACTCGGAAAGCCCCGAACCAACTGGAACTCACCAATAGTCTGCAAAAGATCTGCAACCTATGGTGGAGGTCTACTAGTACCTGCGCCTGCAAAAAGTAAGGTAAGTTCCCCAAGGGATGTCAGTACGAAGAATGTACTGAGTATGTAAGGCTATAAGAAACTACATCATATGTAAGAACATCAACAGAATCAAATATAAGAGTAATACTATGATAAGATTAACCCATGCTAGTCTTTTCTGTCGCCCCTGGGATGTTATTATGATAACCCATGCTAGGCTATTCTGTCGCCCCTGGGATGTTATTATGATAACCCATGCTAGGCTTTTCTGTCGCCCCTGGGATGTTACTGAGATAACCCATGCTAGGCTATTCTGTCGCCCCTGGGATGTTATTATGATAACCCATGCTAGGATTTTATATTGCCCCTGCGATGTTACTATGATAACCCATGCTAGGATATTCTGTCACCCACGGGATGTTATTATGATAACCCATGCTAGGCTTTTATATCTCCCCTGGGATGTTACTGAGATAACCCATGCTAGGTGTTTATTTCACCCCTGGGATGCCATCCAAGAATATTTATACAATTATATGTTACTTCATCCTTCCGTTATAAGAGTAGTACGTTGGTGATTGTACATTATTGGAACTTGGAAATATTAGTCAAAGAACACGAGACATGTAAGTCACCAATGGTTATGAGAGTAATACTACATGACAACCTGAAAATGAGATACCTTATAACATTTCAGAATGGAACAAATACAATGACAATGTGAACAATATGTGTTGCAGAAGGATACGGTAAGAGTAACCTTACATACCTTATCTTTCCAATATGAATATACAATCCTATATGTGAACACAATAGTCCAGCTCCTTCCTTACATTTCACTCCAAGCTTGCAAAGTTAAGATCTTGTCCAAAGTGTCCAATGAAAATGGTTGCCTTAGGGTTTGGAAGATAGAAAATGTTTTAGAAATATCCAAAAAGGCATGAGAGTTATAATGAAATAAAAATCAGATTTTGTGCCTTTATATACTCTCTCAAGTCATCCTTATCCAATTCTTGGCATTAAATGCCATGTTTACTTGGTCAAATGGAAGAATGGGTTATTTTGCCCTTTTGGGCCATGTCTTTTGTTCCAATTTGGGATTTAAATTGAGCCCAATAACACATGTCAACTTAGACCACCAAATTCAATGTATGATCCACCATATATCTCATGTTTAAATAATTCCATAAATGTCACGGAAATATTCACTCGCGAAATTCATGTTCTTAACCTCAATCTCAAAATTAAGAAATTCTAGTTATCTATCTTTTAATTGAACATAATTTGATAAAATACTTGTGATGAAGAATTAACCCCAACTCGGATGCCAAACTCTCTCAAGATTAGTCCTAATACGATGGAATAAAGATACCATAAACCAAGAGTCCTCTTTATAGACTAATAATCGTAGAAGAAATTTGGCAAAAAGCACCCCGACACGCTCCCGGGCACCCCTGAGACTTAGCTGAATTTCATATCTAAAAAGGGGGAGCCTGAGCGGCCTGGCACACCCCTGGACGCGTCCCCTTGATGCCTGTACCAAAAATATTTCGGCCAAAAGCGGCCTGACACGCCACCTGGCGCGCCCTACACTTAATTTTTGATTTCAACTTTTCTTTGTGGATTTGGTTGGATCTTTCAAGTTCCAACCTCTTGCTTGCCTCTTATATTTAAGATCCTTTGCTTGGATGTCCTTTAAACCTCACTTTTCACCCCACAAATGCTCCACAAAGTCATAAACACCTCCTACAAAGGTCTAATCACATTTACAAGCACAATATCAAATGTTCCATCAATACCAATACAAAACAACATACTTATTGCTCTCGACCCTAGGGTAAACATGGTTCAAGGTTGTCAAGTAAGGTCGGAAATGTATGGGGTATTACACTATTGCCTAGCGACTTAATGCATCAGCTACCACATTTGCTTTCCCCGGGTGATATAAAATATCAATGTCATAATCTTTTAATAGTTCAAGCCACCTTCGTTGCCTCAGATTTAGGTCCTTCTGCTTAAAGATATATTGCAAACTCTTGTGATCGGTATATATATCCACATGAACCCTATACAAGTAGTGGCGCCATATCTTTAAAGAAAATACTACTGCTGCTAGCTCAAGATCATGTGTCGGATAATTTTTCTCATGAGGCCGTAATTGTCTTGAGGCATAAGCTATTACATTACTGTGCTGCATCAATACACATCCTAAGACGACTCCTAAAGCATCACAATATACCGTATACCCTTCTGTACCTTCTGGAAGTACTAATACGAGTGTAGAGGTCAACTTATTCTTCAGATCATGGAGACTCTTTTCACATGCATCGTTCCATTAAAATTTGGTTGCCTTATGTGTTAGCTTTGTTAAAGGTGCAACAATAGAAGAAAAACCTTCAACAGACCTTCTATAATAACCTGCCAACCCGAGAAAACTATGAATCTCTGTAGGCGTTGTAGGTCTTGGCTAGTTCCTCACAACTTCTATCTTTTGAGTATCAACCCTTATTCCTTCATCCGACACAATATGACCCAAGAATGCTACAGATTTTAGCCAAAATTCACATTTAGAGAACTTTGCATATAACTTACGATCATGAAGAATCTGCAACACCTGTCGTAAGTGACTAACATGGTTCTCTTTTGATCTTGAATAGATAAGAATATCATCTATAAATACTATCACGAACACATCTAAAAACGGCTTGAACACCTTATTCATTAGATCCATAAAAGCTGTTGGTCCATTTGTTAGCCCGAAGGATATAACTAAAAACTCATAAAAGCTGTTGGTTCATTAGATCTGGAGGCAAACCTGGAAGATCTTCAGGAAATACATCAAGGAATTCATTTACCACTGGAACGGATTGAAGGGTTGGTGACTTCACATCGATATCTTGCACTCTTACTAGATGACATATGTACCCCTTAGATATCATTTTCTTTGCCTTAAGATAAGAAATAAATTTACCTCTCGGTGCTCCAACATTGCCCCTCCATTCAAGGATGGTCTTTTGTGGAAAATGGAAATATACCTTCTTAGCTCGGCAATTTATTGTGGCATAATAAGAAGCCATCCAATCATTACCCATTAAAACATCAAAATCTACCATCTCTAGCTCAACAAGATCAACCAACGTATCAGGATCACAAACAGTTATTATGCAATTACAATAGACTCTCTTAGCTACAATAAATTCACCAACTGGTGTAGATACTTCAAATGGCTTAACTAATAATTCTGGTGTTCTTTTAAATTTTCCAGCAATCAATTGAGTGACATATGATAGTGTAGAACCCGAATCAATTAATGCATATACATTATATGAAAAGATGGATAATGTACCTATAATCACATCCGGAGATGCTTCTGAATTTTGTCGATCTGCTAAAGCATAGGTACGATTCTGGGCTCTCCTAGAACTATTTGTTCCTTTACTGCCTCTTCCACAACCAGTAGGCTGTACACCTCTACCTAAGAAAGGAACCGATGACGATGATGCAACGACTGATCCAGTAGGTCGTGCCATACTACCCGTTCCCCTCTGTGGGCATTCTCTCATCATATGCCCCGACATACCACACCATAAACAAGTATTTGTCCCAAATCGACATTCATCTAAATGAACCTTTCTACAGTGCTGACACGGCTGATGAGAAAACCTCGATTGGCTCAGATTCCCTTGCTCTTGATACCCTGCTGTCCGTGAACCTTGAATCCCACTACTTTGCCTAATTTGACTGCCTCAAAACCCTTGAAATTGGGATGGAGTACCTGCTGTAGAATAAGAAAATGATGTTCTAGGAGGTCTATTAAAAACCCGAGGCCTAAATTCTCCTTGGGACGCCATGAACTGTCCCATAGGTTTATCCCTCTTTGACGGTCCTTTTATAAATTCTTGCGTTCTTCTCCTTTTCCTCTGATCCTCCATCTTCTGTACAAAAGCTTGTATCCTGGCTATATCCATGTCTCTATTCAAAGCAGAAATAGTACAATCCCTAACCAAATATGGATCTAATCTATCCACCAACCGATGAACTCTATCGTCCATAGTAGCTACTACATTAGGAGCGTACCTAGCCAAAGAGTTAAACCGAAGACTGTACTCTCTGACACTCATATTACCTTGACGAAGATTTAAGAACTGGTCTGCACGAGCCTCTCGAATCTCATATGAAAGGCAATGATCATGAAATGCCACTTTGAATTCTTCCCAACTAGCTGGGGGTGCACCACCGATACCCCTAGATCGTATCCAATCTTCGTACCATAATATAGCCTCTCCCTTTAATCTATATGCTACAAGCTCAACTATTTCTGCACCAGATACATGCATAACATCTAAAGCCTTTTGAATTTGGTCCATGAAGTCTTGTAGATCCTCATTAAGATCTGACCGGTGAATGTGGGAGGGTCTAATTTAAGAAAATCCTATGTCCGCCGACTAGCTTCCCTATCAGCACCGTCATTACTTATAGTTGGACCAGCTTGTCCTTGATTTTGTGTAGAAACTATACGAGTCAACATTTGCACCACCTTCCTTAAATCCTAATCAGTAGCATTAACAGGTTGTTCTAAAGGTACTCCTCTCCTTCTCGGCTCTCCTGGAAATGGAAGAGTAGAAGAAGTCCGCGATGCAAACTCATTTTCAGCTTCACCTTGATTATCTTGTTTAGGTGGTGATTTACTGGTTCCTTCTCCGGCAACCATGTCTACCTTCTTACTTTTACCCTTGTTTCTCCTTATAAAAGACATTTTGCTGTACTGAGGAACAAAAACATAAAACAAATTCAGTGATCAGATATGATTCCACCTACAACTTTAGCTCTATTGCACTATCTAAGAAATGAAGATAAGAGACAACTCCTAAATGTACCGTAGCCTTCTACTTATAAATGTGGTGCACAACACATCCATAAGCAAGACTCTACTAAGACACGGCTTTGTAGACTCCCTAGGATGACCCGCTCTGATACAACTTTTGTCATGCCTCAAATCCCATTGGGGCGGACAGGCACCCGTAGCCGTAAAGGCCCGAGAGAACCAACCTACGATCGTGTACATTCATATGCATGTCATGAAGTGAATAAAAATGCTGCCCTATGCAGATATAATATATTGGTGACGGAAGTCATGTATAGAGGTTCAAAATAGATACGAGACTTGACCATTAGGGCCATAAATGTCTAAACGGTAAGACACTTCTACGTTTGACTTTACAATATCTACAAAGCTTCTCACAGATATATAACCATGAATAAGGTCGGGACAATTCCCTGCCTTATACAACTACTACATAGTACCAAAACTATATACAAATGACTTGGAAAGCCCCGAGCAACCTGGAGCTCACCAATAGTGCAGCTGACCAGTACCCTACTGTTAAGGTCTACTAGCTCCTGTGCCTGCAGCAAGTAAGGTAGGTCCCCCAAGGGACGTCAGTACGAAAGAATGTACTGAGTATGTAAGACTATAAGTAACTGTATGAAATATAGAAACTCAATTGGAATCAAATACAAGTGAATAGATAATACTGATATACCACCATACAGTATATGTGGAACCATGTACATTACATTCATTTCTTTCCTTTTACCTTCATAGCATTATACATCATACAATGCTTGGGACCAACTGATCAGTGGTAAATAACATTGGGATCGGCTCGAGCTAGGCTTATGCCCCCAGAGCTACCACTCATAAATCAATAAATTAGGTTTGTCTCGAGCTACGTTTTCACCCCCAGAGCTTCCCCCTGTATCCAATAATCTATCGGGATCGGCTCGAGCTGGGTTTTCGCCCCCAAAGCTGCCACCTGTACTCAACCAAGTATGCATTACTTCATTTCTTTACTTTTTGTGAGATTGTTACATTGGTGGTCATAACATTATTGGATCTTGGAATAATAGTCAACAAATAAGAGACATGTGCATAACAATAGCTAACAAACCTAAAATGAAATACTTTAAAATGTTTCGGAGTGGAAACAAGGTCGTTAACTACGTAAACATTACATGCTGCCAAAGGACACGGAAAAGAGTAACCTTACATACCTTATATTCTCACTAAGTGGCTACAATGATTCAGCACCTTCCTTATTTTTACTCTACAACACAAGTACGTAATGGAGCTAACATTAAAAGCTAATTACATTACAAGTTCATAAGGCGACAATTAGCTACTTGGCGGGAAGTAAAAACTATCCAACATCCCAAACACATGGTATATCATTCCACCCTCCTTCCTACTTCCATATAACCTCATTTCACCCTCCTAAAATACAATTTATGGCCTCACCAAGACAACACCACCAAAACAGTCCACAAACCAACATAAACATTACCATCTGACAAGATTTTCCACCAAGTACATACTTCACATTCTTACCTCAATGCAACTCCACATATTTATTCCATCAAGTCACATAAATACCTTCCACAACAATATACCAAAAATAGTCCGCACAGTTTCATATTTTACTTTAACATAACAAAAAAGTATTCTCTTTTCACTACGTGAAACGTTCCATATACAAACACGTATAAACATTTCCATCAAACCATACACAAGGGAAACGATTTAGGGACAACACCACACTTAAAATTTTTGAAATTTCATCCATCCAACTTAATATCTTTAAGAAATTAAGCTCCTTTATAAGTTTAAACCACAAGGAAGGCAAATCTTTTAAAACTAAACACAAGTGGACTGCCATCAAATCAAGGGACTGCCCTATACATTTTAAACATAACCAACATGATTTACACAACCTCTCATACATATATTATATTAATCTATAAGGGTAAACACTTACCAAGGCTTGCAAAGTTGACGATTAGTCCAAGAACCCTAGGGAAATTTGGGGCGGCTGATTTGGGGTTTGAGAGAGGAGAGAGTGTTTTAATTTTTCTATTTTTTGGAAAGTGAAGTGAATGGATAAATGATATGAATTTCATATCTATATACTCCCTCTTATCCGCCTCTCACTAGCCCATTCTTAGCCAATTCTTGGTCAAAAATATCCAAGTAGGTGATGCACCTACTTGGCTATACAAGCTGTCCAAAACAGTCCATTTTCTCACTTTATTTCTACTTGGATCATCTCTTGTTGGGCCTAAATTAATCTTAGGTGTTGGGATGGTCATCTTTCCATTTTTATGTACTTAATTGGGTCCTCAATTGAGTCCATTAACTTATATCCAAATTCAGCCCAATAGTTTAAGTAGGTGATACACCTACTATCTTAATTAAGTCACGAAAGCACCTCGTTTATGTTCTCCCCTTTTTCCAACGTCTTAATCCTTCTACCTTAATCCACCACTTAACTTTAACTTTACACTTAAGTATGTCCTTATTATCTCAAGTTTAAATACTTTTATCCATGCTAGGTTGGTCGTATAAGTTTTGAAAATGTACGGGGTGTTACACAAACATCATGGGATTAGGATATACTTTTATAGAAATAATAATTAAAACCTAACTAGGAAACTGTAAACTAGAAAAACATGTAAAAATAATACCATAAATTCTCCTCTAACACTCTGTTTGGATGGTGGTTTCCCATGATTTCATAATGTATGGTACTGTATAGTATAGTATTGTATTGTATAGTATAGTACAGTACAATGTTTGGATGAACTGTATTGTTTGCTGCTGTTTAATAATAGTTTTATTGTTTGGTTTGATGGTATGGTACTGTATCATAACTGGTAAGTTTACTAAAATACCCTTAATTATTATATATGTTAAATTTATCAATAATTGTTAATAAAACAATTTAAAATAATTTTCTTTCTACTAATTTGCACAAATCATGCCTTGTAAATATATTAAGTTGTTAAATTAGTGTAAATTCTAACAAAATTAATAAAAGAGCATGTCAAAATCTAAGTAACTAAACAACATAAAAGAATTTCACCGAGGAAAACATGTTGCCACACTAAAAAAGCCCAAGTTCACATAATTTTCATAAGACATGATTAGTAACAAATTCAGTGAACTCATTATATATCTGTCCTCTCAAATTTCATTCACATAACACTAGCTAGTATCCTATAAAACAACTAAACTTGCCATTATAAATGAAGAGCACAGAGAAATCATCAATTATTTCCTAATTTTACAACTACCAATAAAACTACTACTTCCTCCGTCTCAATTTATGTGGCATAATTTGATCGGGCTAGGAGTTTAAGAAATAAGAGAAGACTTTGTTATGTTTACTAATATACCCTTATTAAAGTTACTGTAGTGCTACTTTTTGATTGACTTTTCTTGTTAAATGGGATCCAATTAGAATAAAATAGAAATTGTGCCATTAAATAGTTGCAACATAAGAAAATATGACATTCTTTTTGAGACGGACTAAAAAGAAAAGTATGACACATAAATTGAGACGGAGGGAGTATTTCACTTTAGCCAACCAAAGGTATAAGATCATCAACTGATTATTAATTCAACAATAGGATGAAAAATATAATACAATCAAAAATAGTATTCGGTTCAGTGATTGACTATCCCACAACACTTTTATATATTTACAAGGAGTCACGAGACTTAAAAATACTTATTAAAGTATCATGGGTAGGAGTATTTGATGGCACTTGGATCCTGCTTGAAAAATTGTAGAAATAATCTAAAACAAACTATTATTTTCTTGCCTTCCATTCTTTATTTTCTTTTTCTTGAAATGTTCAAATTTGAACATAAGACTTCATCAAAACGATAAGATTTTATTAACTAAAAATTCATAACAAAATAAGTCCCACTAATAAAATATTCATATTCTTCATAAAAGAAACAATCCTAAAAATTTAAATAAAATTAATCTAAACTTAATTATTTTCTGGCATCATTTCTAACAAAAGAAATTTGCGTTGTTCCTTTGGAAATCCTATGAGTGTGCGACATGCACTTGCATTTCGACAAAGAAATATATATGTCTTTGTATTCACATGAGATTCCAAATTCAACTCCTCCAACATATTTCATATCTTGCTCTCAGAAATAGGTGAAATGGATGAAAGTCGGTTAATAGCATTAGCCAAGTTATCCATCCCACCTCTCAACATGTCAGCCATGCCTTCAAGATGCTCGTGTTTAGATTTTTATTTCTGGTAGGCATTGGTGCTTCTGGATAGACATTAGGTGTAGGTGCGTCATTAGTTGCTTGACTTTGGTCACCCTGTTTATGTCCCTCCCTATCATCTAATGAGGCATTATTCATATAACCCATTTCATCTATCTCATCAATAGTCAATGGGTCAACACTTGATTTTTTCAGATTCTTATGAGCATACCTTTTTAACATATCTGGGCCGATCTCAACATGTTTTCAAGTAGCTCTATCCTTTCCATACAGCATCAATAGTTTATTATAATTTTGACATGACTTGATCTTGAAGTCAACAACTCCTGGTTTAGATTATATATAAAGTGCAAAACATTATTAAAGAAAATAAAATAAAACGCTTGAAATATATATATATATATATATATATATATATATATATATATATGTGTGTGTGTGTGTGTGTGTGTGAACACTTGAACTGAAAGTTAATAAATTTTTTTAACTTTTGATGTGCCTAAATATTTTCCTACATTTAAAATATCTATAATTACTGAATTGACATCAGCTTTTTAAAAAGCCAAAAGGCCATTCATTAAACAAGCTTCTCTCCTTTCTATTTTGTTCGTTCTTATCTTCTCCTTTCTTTTCTTTACCTTTCCTTCAAATAATAACGTCCAAAACATCTATGAAACTGTTTGTAAAACATAAGCTAATGAATAAATTACACTTACCTTCTTCTCTTTCCAATCAAATCCTTAGATAAATACTTTACAGTCCCATTTCATCTTCCTCATCTCTCTTTTCTTTTATCCTATACATGGTTTCATTCTTATATCTTTAGTCTAAGAAATTATAGGGTTGGAATAATTGCAGGGACAATATGGATGGAGGGATTTAATCCTATGAATTTTAGGGCCTATATCTAAAGAATAATTCAGACACCACTAACTTTGTCATTAATTTTTTAAATAATTGGTACCATATTTCACGAATTGTGTGTGTATTTAATGGCTTAAATTGCAGTTATCATAGAATTCGAGACAAGAGATTTTAAGCTCTACTTAGGTAGTAATCTAAACTTTAAAAAATTACTACGCAGAAAAGTACAACAAAAAAGCAAGCAAATTATAAGAAGTTCAAAAAATCACAGAAGATAGAAGGACAAAAATAAAGGATCAAAAAAATCAAACCTAGAAGAAGAGAATTGAATGCAGAAGAGAAAGACATCTGAGAGCAGCAGAGAACAACGTTTGAGAGCAGCAAAGAACATCTGAGAGAAGCAGAGAACGACTGTGAATGCAGAATACGCATTAGGGTAGGATATTTGGGTGGAGTTAAGTAATATAGGGTAAATGGTAAAATAGGATTATGTAATATTAATAAGGGTATAATTGGAAAAAAAAATAAGGAAACCATGGGTTACCACCAAATCAGTGATTACATAAAGTAAGTGTTTTCATGATTACCAAACCATGAAATCAAACCATACCGCACCATATGTTTTAAAAAATAACCAAAACAAACATGGTTCTCTTAGTAACCATACCATACCATACCATCCAAAACCACCATCCAAACAGGCTGTAACAGATAAGGAAATGTTTCTAAATTTAATCAAAATCCACAAGGCCCCATTCTTCTTTCTTTTAAGTTTGGACTTGAATCATGAAATATGTGTAATACTTAGCCCATTCTTCTCACGATTCTTTCTTGGGCTCTTATTCCATCATACACATCTTCTTGGGCTCATTCTTGGATACTTCTTCTACTATAAGCATCTTCTTGATCTTTCGTTGAAGTTCATCAATTTTAATGGAGGTTTGCTACCATGGATGCTATCATTCCCATCTTCTTGAAAATAATTCATCCTTAAATTTGAATCTCTCAAAATTAAAAAGATATATTGTCACGAACCAAATCTGTAGTGAGTAGCACCCACACTACTCATCTGGTGACGAACCACTCTAAAACTAAACCCATGATCAACACTTAGAGGAAATAAAAAAACTAATCCATCAATAAAATATCAAGTAAAAAAAAACTTAAGTACAACTTAAAGGCGGAACATTGTACTTAACCAAAAACCATCCCTAGGATCTGAAAGTCATCTGTACTAAAACTACTAAAGATTGTCAAGAAGGGAATGCAACCCCAAAAACTAAAATAAAAAGCATAAGTTCAAAATAAAGGACTATATCATCCAAGAAGGATTCATGGTAGCCCGAGATATGCTGCTCACCCTTGAATCCGGAGTCCAATGCTGGAATCACAAGTGAGGTCTTGTAGGAGCCGCTGGAATATACGCTGCACTCAACAAAAGTAAGAGCAGGTGTAGTATCAGCACACAAGAAAATAACAGTGTACAAGTAGGGTCATTTGGCCAACCCAAGATGAGAATATGAACCCTTAACTAAAATATAGTATAACAAGTTAATCCATGCTCAATCTAACCTACACCTAGCACAACAAGTATCAAATAAGTAATTTAGAGTTAAAAGAAACAAGTCAATTACACTTACAACCAAGTCAAATGCAGTCAAGCCAAGTCAAACAAGTCAAGACAACTTAAGCAACTATCAAACATATATAAATACACTTCTCGGTTCACTCATGGAACCATTAAGCTCACCCGAACTTCATACATACAAGCTATGAGTATCATAACCACCATCTATCCATGACCTGCAGGGGACAAATTCTGTCCATGTACCTAAATCCCAGACATGAGTGTTTGCCAATATTATTCCACCAATAAGCCGTGAGAACATCCAAATACTGAAACATTCCACATTTTAACAATAAGGTAGGTCAAAATCATACAACAAGGTAAAATTATTGGAATTGACCACACCAAACAACATGCATCAATAAGCCGCACTACAAAGTAGTTAACATGCACATATAATACAAATTGAATTAAAATACAATATCTTCACGTACCTCAATCCAAGCTTGCACAACTCAACTAAGCCTGAGCCTAGCCTTTCCGTGTAATTTCCGCTTGATATCTGTCTAGAAAATACATGTAAATATATAATTAATGAAATGACCTAACACGTTGGAAATTATAACCCATATCCAACCCCTAAGGTCAAGTTCATGATCATTCCCTCCCCGTTCTAGGACTTTTTCTACCATAAACCACCCTAAACTACCAATTTCATGGATCAATTAGGGAAGTAATGACTTGCAAGGGTAATTTAACAATCAATAAACAAAACCCATTGATTTTATTCTTAAATTACTCCTTTGCACCAGAAAATCAACTAAAACCATCCATTAACCCTTCCCGAACTTCGTAAACTAGCAATTCTAAGGCTAGATTATCAATTTACTAGTTATCGGGGATAAATTTCTTACCTTATGGACAAAATATGATGCAAAATTGAAGGTTTTCGCCCCAAATCACCACTGCTGAATCCCCAAATGTTTCTTGGAAAAACAAACCATTTTTAGGTTTTTTTTGAAATAAAACAGTGATTTATGTCGCTATAGCGGCATCGCTATAACGACTATGTCGTTATAGCGGACCTTGACCGTATTGAATGGCTGCCATAGCGGGAATTATCCTTCTTTTGAGCATATCACTGTTGCTATAGTAGCATCGATGGGACAAAAAGTCTGATTTCACTCAAAAATCTCAATTTTTACAACACACCTTAAATTCGGGACTTCCCAAACAATAACCTTTACGCTAAGATCAATTCTGAGAGTTCTACTTATCCAAATTAAATTTCATAAATTTCTACAGGTTTCTTATCATCTTAGATAACTAGAAAATTTGCTCAATTCATTTTCGAATTTCCCTAGACCGTACCTCGCTTAGATTTCGTCCTAAACTAGCCTAGCTTGAAATTTATAACTTCAAATCCGGGAGAAATTTTAGCATGGAATTTTAAATGAGGGACTTATACGTAATGAAGGAAAGGGTCGTTACACATATATTAGTAAACAACATTTATTACACAAAGACAACAATTGTAGGAACAAAACAAGATAGTGACCATGTGTCCACTTAACCTAATTAATCCTAGCATGTATAAATACACCCTTGTAAAACATGTGAACATCATCATTCCAATAGAAAGTTTTCATATGTATATAAGTACGACAAAAATTTTGTCTAGATGCCATTGCAAATGATACATTCAACTCCAATTTTGTTCTATCAATAAAGTACTCCAATGAATATGACAAAGATGATACAAGATCCCTAAAACATGCATTAAATTGAACACTTTTATGATATGGTGAAACATCCACAATTACACCTCCCAAAGATTTTTCCACATAAAACCTATTCTCATTAACATTGAAGTACTCATAGTTATCTATCTCCTCATCACTAGTGGCAAATACCCTTTAAAATCACAATCATCAAGACTTGAAGAATTATCACAGAAAAACTCATCTGACACTAGAATAAGAGAGGAAAAAATCATCTAACTTATTTACAAGCCTCCTCCCATAATCATCAGTCCTCTTTTTAACAAGTAAGAATCCACTATCAACTACGTCATGCTCAATTTCAAAAGGGAATGAATTACTTTTATAGTTGAACTTAGAGGTTACATTTAATGACTTATTATAGAGAAAACTATCATCATCCCTAAAATTAATAAAGTTACAAATATAAGAAATAAGAGTGTAGTTTATTACCTCCAAAAAGTCCTTAGGTTTTCTAGGAATCCCCAGAATATGAATAAATCAATCATACACACCGTACTTGGTCTTATGTGACAAAGGAATAATATCACTTCATTTTTTCTTTTGCATGAGTGTTAGATTTACATCTGCCTTGTTGAACTCCTTGTTATGAGTCTCAGGTTGAGCAAGCTCAAAATAATTCTCTTTATACTTCTCATCAACATCGACTTGCTCAATGAGACATGTAGTAGTGAAAGCCTTAGGATTAAGTTCATCCAATAATGACTTTTCACATGAGTACCTATAAGAGAGTCAAAACAACTAGAAGAAGAAGTAGGAATATTAGAGTTAGACTAAGAAATAACCTCACTCAAGCTCTCTTATTTTTCTCTCTCAACTTCATGATCACCCCTATCCTTTTTACTCTCATGGACGACTCTCTTTTATTTTCTCTTGATCTAATTTTTTTACTCACTAGACATCCTATTCTCTTCACATAACACAACCTTTCCTTTTTCCTATCTTGGGATATCAACATGCACTCCCTTACTCTTCTAAATCTTTTCTCTTTCATCCTCATCTATCCTTTCTCTATTTTTTTTGTATCCTCACAAATTTGTGATAGAATAAAAAATGCTAGAGCAAATCTCTCCCTATTCATCTTGAGAGAGTATTTATTCTTTTTGATGTTATATGAAGCTCCAGTATTAGCATATCATGATTTTCCTGATAATATATGACAATTATAAATGGGAACAATATCACACCAAGTTGTGTCCTCATAACTTTCAAGAGCGAACGACAATAACACCCTTTTATTTACTTTTACTCCTTTCCACATGTATGGTGAAATAAGCTCAATACAAGGTAAGTTCAATCTTTCAATCATATAAGTGCTAATTAAGTTATATCCAAATTCTTTATAAATCTCACGGTACGTATCTTAGAAAACATTTTAACTCTAGTTTCAAAAAATAACTCTACCTCGGCCCTCTCCATCCTCCTCAAGTTGTACCTTCATTCGATTTGTCCTCCTTCGCTCAACAAGGGTGACATCCAAAGCATCAAGTTAGGTAGTAATCATTCTTAGCACTTCGGCTAAGTTGTTGTCATTTTGAGTTCCAACTTCGGTTTCCTTACCTGTTCAAAACATCTTAAGAAAATATCAAAGAAACAAAATCTCTCAATTTGGATTTTCCCCATCTATTGTTCTCACTTTCTGTTGTCTTTTTCTACTCAAATTACTACCTTTTGCTAGATCATTTAAAATTTATATATAAATTCTACTAGTAACAATATTTTAGAAGTAAGATGTAGGAAAAAAAGGATTTACCAATACCCAGACGAACTGGGATTGATGAAGACAAGAAAAGGACCGATTTGTATAACAAAAAAAACTCCAACTTTCTTCTATTCTTCATTTTCCTCTTTGACATAGGAATCAAAACAAATGTGGAGTTTCTTGAAAACACCTTAATTCTCAAGCAATTAATTTTTTCCCTCCTTTTTTTATTTGTAATTTTTTTTTTTTTTTTATATATAGCATAACTTTTAAGCTACTACAACAAGGACAATCTTTTTTGGTTCTTTTTTTTTTTGCTTTTTTTTTTTTAAACTCTCAAAATTATAAAGAATGAAATCTCAATAGAAATCACTCTGATACCACTTGATAAGAATCGGGTTTCTTAAATAAATAAGAAAATAATGCGAAATAAAAAAATATGAGGATTAAAGACAAGAAATTAAAACATATGTGAAATTTAAGAATAGAATATACAAATTTCAAGGTTAGTGCTAAGAACCTTAATTGATATTATTATTCATAAATTAGATATTTAAAAACTAATTATGATACTAATCGAGTCAATTCAAGAGCTTAGATAAAAAAATTATCTAGACCCTTATTACAAAGAAATTAGAGACAACAATTAGTATAAGACTAATCTGTCATGATCCGAGACTACCCCCTAGTCGTAACACAGTGCTTAGAATCACAAGTGACCCCAAGCTAACCCATGACCTGACATGATACTAAGAATAATAAAGTAAACTGATAAATAGTGAGCGGAAGTTGAGCTGAAATGACATACTTTTAATAAAAACTAAAATCAATCGTGAATGTCAAAACTAAGACTGTCTGACATAATCAACATACTGAAAATCTAATTATCTGTCTAAAGGCCTCTAAATAAAATGAGTTGTTGGGACAAGCGCCCAACTAACTCCAACTGTCTGGAACTAAAATACTGCTGAAAAGAACTACTGATAACTGGCCCCCGAATGATAAGGACTCACCAAATACTACTGCTGATATGATGTCGAATCATACTAAGCGTGATCTAGATGATGAATGTCAGATCCTATATTATAAGAAAATATAGCACAAAGAAAAGTATACGATTAGTACTTTGAATGTACTGAGTATGTGAGATAGAAAATAACTGATATAGGCTGAACATGATGCATGTAATATGATAAACTGATGCAAGACCAAGTAATAAACATGTACTGTATGATAAGCTGAACAACTGAATGCAACGTCATGCAAGCATCTAAATCTGAACTATGAACTGTGGACTATGGGAGCTACTGATAACCAATATACCCTAATCTGAGCTAACTGGAGTCCAACTTCTAACCCCATCTGGAAGGGTGTTCAGTACCTTGCCAAGGGTATGAACACTGACTGACGTGGATTCACTAAATTGATGTCTGAAAGGAATAAGGTATCACGTCTGGCCTGACGGTTACCCTTTAGAACCTATGGTGCTATCGTAGTTCTGGGACTTTGGGAATTCTACTAAAGGTCTCAGCCTAACTGATGGGTGAGCCTTCATCTCTGCGTTCGCTCGGTGCTAAGTACTACTCCCAACTGAATGACACTGATAACTGAAATGCTCAATAATAGTAATATTCTGAAAACTAAAAATAAATGCATTATCTGAGAGAATTCAAAACATGTAAACTAGAGGATATAATACTCATAAAAATATGCATGAAATCCTAGGTCATTAGGTGTTCATAACCCACCATCTCAGAAGAATGCAACTATTATGAGAATTCCATAAATTGAGTGAATTAAGGGATTTAATAACTCAAGTCCAAAAATCATAAATTTCACAATATAGTTAGGGTTTATAATTTCGAACATGTAATGGTACTGAAATTCATACTAAAATATGGGTTTATAACTCAATGAGATCAAGGAACTGGAATATCATAAAATTCACAACATTCATGAACCCTTAGCTCTGAGGAAGGAATTAAACTGAGAAATTGAGTTAACTTTGGGACTCAATGGGTGAAAGGAGACCCATTGATGAAATACCACATACTTGAAGACAAGAATCTTGAAGAAATATTTGAACTTGGGGACTGAAGTTGAAGAACCCTAACTCTGCCTTTGGAAAAGAAAATCTCCTCTTTTTCTGTGTTTTTGCTAAGTATCGATTATAATAGGAGGAATGAGGGACTTAGGATAATATTAGGTTTAATAATCAGCCTTGAAATAGCTTAAAAGATGTAGTTTTGATGTTAAAATAATGGGAAAAGACTGATGTGCCCTTCTAAATTCATAACTGAAAAAGCTGCAGAATGCGTCGTATAGACCATCCCACGATCGTGGGTCTCACCTACGGTCATGGGTGGTGATCGTGGTTGGGAGGATAAACTGGAGGTTCTGTGAACATGATCAAAAGAGCCTTGGTACAATTGTGGGACCCACTCACAATCGTTCCTTGGTTCATAGGTCGTAGGTTCCAACCGGATCAACTTTAGAAGTCACGATCGTACCTAAAATCGTGGTTTCTAACCAAGATCGTGGTACCCTTTCGTGGTTGGAATTTATAGTTGTCAACTTTCAGGTTTTTAGGGATGTTTCTATTAGACGGGAGCATTATAGGGTCATACAATCTCACCAAGATCGTACCTACGATCATATGTTCTCACTGCTGGACAGTGCTTTACTAAAATGGCCATAACTCTTACCTCCGACATTGGGTTATGTCTAATCTAGATGATTTGGAAATATATTTTAAATATCTATCATTTGGTGGGTGTTGAGATCAAAAGAACCTCAGAATCTAGAAGTTATGCTTGTTTGAAGTTGACTATAGCAAGATTCTTCCTAAGAAAATCACCGGTAAGAAAGATTTCGACTTGGCTATGAGCTAGGAGTTACTTGTGGCCTTAATACATGTCTAAATCACTTCTCATGCTACTAAAACATGATATTTGATTTTACATGTACTTTAATCATGGTTCTAATCTTAGCTTGGATTTTCGGGGTGTTACATAATCACCTTCGTTAGTTTACTTTAATAGTAACCAAAAATATCAAGTTAAGAATTAATCTCACCTCCTAAAGGATGTTTCTTATAGCAAGATAAATCCATATCACCACACACAATGGTGTAAAGAAGAAAAATTCTCAAATAATAGTTATCATAATGTCATCTTTAAAATATCAAAATCTAGCCCTATTTATGGGAAAAAAACTATCCCAAACAACATGGGATTTGGATCTACTTTTATGGAAATAATAAATAAAATCTAACTAGGAAACTTTAAACTAGGAAAGCACGTAAATATAATACCAAAAATTCTCCCCTAAGGAAATAAGAAAAAGTTTTAAAATTTATTCAGAACCCACATGAGCCCAATCTTCTTCCTTTGTGCTTGGACTTGAATCATGAAATACATGTAGTACTTAGCCCATTCTTCTCACAATTCATGGACTTGTTCTTGGGATCATTCTTGGATACTTCTTCCAAGACTTATTTTCTTGATTTTCTATTGAAGCTCATTAATTATAATAGAGGTTTGCCACCGTGGATGCTATCAGTAAGTATTGAAATTTCATGTGCCGAATTGCCGAAGTCCATGTTGTTCTTATTATCGAGAATCTCATTGTCACTTTCATAATAGAATAAGTGTTCATAATAATGGAAAGTACCAGTATCCTTATAAGATAATTCATCAAGCACCTTGTGCACATCAATGCCACTTTAGCATTCC
The DNA here is from genome assembly GCA_031232105.1 of Capsicum rhomboideum. Taxonomy (NCBI): domain Eukaryota; kingdom Viridiplantae; phylum Streptophyta; class Magnoliopsida; order Solanales; family Solanaceae; genus Capsicum; species Capsicum rhomboideum. The sequence goes on along the minus strand of CP124710.1, from coordinate 57,708,492 downwards.
GATTGCGCATCATTACATAGCGTTAAATGTTTGGTGGTTTTATTACTCCCATGTGGATGAATATATGCAGGGCATGGTGAAAGTACACCTGGCTCACCAAAGCCTAATAGATAGCCTCATAAAGACTTCAGTATTCAGACATGGAGTTTATCCGCCGGAGATTGGCCAAGTGACTTTTGCAGTAAAATATTTCCAATCTGCTAACTTCTTGTTCTGAAAAAGCCACCAGTACCACTCGAAAGCTTCCTCATCGAGATAGATGATGCGAGAGATAGCTTGTTGTTATGATCCAAATGACCATGAGTGATACCCACACTAACACTCCAGTGGGAAAACCATATGGTACCTTTCTAACCCAGTCTTAACCAATTTGATTAACAAGATTAAGCAAGAAAAATAATGAACCTAAAAAACTTGATTAAATAAATGCAAAAAATAATTAACAACTCCCCAATATTCGAAATTCATCGTACAATGACTCTAGTTAAAAAACATTTGACTAAGAATAATCCAAAAACCAATAAGATGAGTTACATTATTGTATGAATGAAATATAACATAAATTGTGAAGATCCATGGAAGCATAAAATGCAACAGCTAGCCCTTGGATTAAATCAACTGGTATCGCTAGAGGTGAGATCACGTTTGAGTCTTCGAAATATAGTCTGCACTCAACAAAAGAAGAGTACATGAGTAAGATTTGTACAAACCACTATGTAAACCGTATCATAGGAAGACCTAACTTAGTAACATGTATATCACCAAAATCAATTAAACAAATAGATAGGTGCATCAACACTTAAGTATGCAATCTTATCAACCAAACAATCATCTCACCTCATACAAGCAATGTCAACAACAAAGATATGTAAGTCACCAACAAATATCATGAGTAATCATAAATTCTACAATCTCAACGATCACATCTATAGTTCTTCTACATCTCTCTGTTCATATAAGTAGCCATAAAAACTCTCATCACAATCGTTCATTTGTACAAACACTAAGATGTTTATCTCTGCCCAATATCATGACTTGAAATGGACAATCTCAGTCCATGCACCGTACCAGTGTCATACCAACCCTTTGAAAATATATATATAAAATCACTCATTTAGAAGCTCACCTCAGATGCGAGCCACTCATTAACGGGAAGGTTTATCTCTATACCCTCACTTTTCTCAACATTTCATAACATGAATTTACTTTCCTATCTCATTAAGATAGTACAACAAGTACACTAATTCATATAAGTTCACTTTAATAGTCAACATAATAGACACATGTATTATCAATTTCATCAATTATGCATACAAACATTATCAAGCCAACAAAAACCAATTACTAGTTATGGTCGAAGACCAATCAAAAAGTCATTCAACTTAGAAACATACAAGCAACTAAATTAAGTCAGCTACTCATAAATCATAACCTAGCTCAACCAAAGAACCTAACAAGTAAGCTAATTTGCAGGAGCCTTGCCCTTCCTCAACATTTTGGAACATTAAAAATATACAATAATAAAATACAAAAGTAATTAATCACTTACTCTTCAATTTCAAACCTTGGGGATTCAACCCCACTAGCTTCTAACCCTTCTTACAACCAATGACTTTAACTAAGGGTTTCTCAACCATTAAATTTTCCCAAATCCCCATAATTTACATTCAAGGGGAATTATTGTACTCTAGGAAGTGTTTATTAACAACCTAGAATCATTCTTTGGTAAATTTACACCTACCCATAGTTTTTCCCACCAATTCAAGAACTTAGGGCCTTAATACAAGAATTACACCATTAATCCCCATTTTAATAACTCTACAAATTGAATGTATTAAGCATTGATAAGAGGGAGGAATAAACTTAACTCAATAAAGAAAATTTGTCCTAATTCAGTGGAAAATTGACTCTCACAAGTCTAAGCACAAACCCTTTGAGTTTTGGGAATAAAACTCTAAAAATCAGACGTACAGGCATTTAACATCTAGATGATTGATGCAGTAGTCTCGTGACCACTACAACAGTCCTGCTATGGTGGCCAAGGGCCCCACTACAATGGTCTATGCTATTCCCATGACTACCGCTAAAATAGATGGCCAATTGCTACAACAGTCTCTCTGCAGCAGTGATCCAACCATTGCAATAACTCTTAAATAGAAACTCAAGGAAATTTTAGGACTTCTTACATTTCACAACACAAACCTTGATTTTAGACATCACAAATTTATCCCAACGCGACAACCTCTATAATTGGAGTTTTATGAATCCATTTATCATTCCAAAATTTTCTACAGGCAACCATGAGACTTGACTATACTATAATGAACACACAACTACGAGCCAAAAATACACTAATTTTTGTCAGAAACCACCTCAACTTGAGATTTAATCAACTCTTATCCTCTGGGAAACTCTATCCAGGTACTTACATCCTAAGCAATGATATAACGATGGATACTAGATATGAATGTTCTCTCTGGTCCCTCAGGTGGCCTCCTCAATAGGAAGATTCTTCCATTGGACATTCATAAATGCAATCTCCTTAGTCCTCAACTTACGTACATCTCTATCTAGAATAGACACATATTCCTTTTAATAAGAGAGGTATTTATTCAACAAGATTGAATCCCAACTAATGATGTAATTCCTATCACCATAAAACTTCTTCACCATAGAAATATGAAACACGGGTGAACTTTCAACAAACTAGGAGGCAAAGCTAATCTATAGGCCACCAAACCCACACACTTAAGAACCTTAAACGGTCCAATTTATCTTGCACTAAGCTTACCTCGCTTACCAAAATGCATGAAACCTTTCATGGGTGAAACTTTGAGCAACACTTTCTCACCCACCATAAAATGCATACCTCTCACTTTTTGATCCGCATAATCTTTTTATCTACTTTGAGCTGGTAGAAGCTTCTCTTGGATGAACTTTAATTTCTCCAATGAGTCCTTCAAAAGGTCAGTACCCCATGGTTTCACCTCACAAGATCCAAACCACCCAATGGAAGATCTAAACCTCCTCCCATAAAGAGCCTCGAATGGCACCATATTAATACTCAATTGGTAGCTATTCTTATATACAAATTCGACCAAAGGTAGAAACTGGTCCCAATAACCTCTAAAGTCCATAAAACATGCATGAAACATATTCTCCAATACCTGAATTATTCGTTCAAACTACCCGTCAGTCTGAGGGTGAAAATCTGTACTATTGCCCAACCTAGTACCCAACTCCTCATGTAATTTCTCCTAAAATTTAGAGATAAACTGAGTACCTCTATACAAAATATTAGAAATTGGGACCTATGCAACCAAACAATCTCCTTGAGATATATCTTAGCCAACTTTTCTACATTGTACATAATCTAAATTGGAATGAAATATGCAGACTTAGTCATTCTATCGATGATAACCCATATGGAATCAAACTTCTCCAAAGTCTTGGGAAGATTAATAATAAAATCCATGGCTATCCTCTCCTACTTCCATTCAGGAATTGGTATCCTTTGAAGAGTACCACCAAACTTTTGATGCTCGTACTTTACCTGTTGGCAATTCAGGCATTTGATAACAAAATCAGTAATGTCTCACTTCATTTGACCCTACTAGTAATGCTGCCTCAAATCATGGTACATCTTGGTCGCACTAGGATGTATAGAGTATTTCAAACTATAAGCCTCAACAACGATAGTAGGAATCAAGTAGTCAACATAGGGCACACAAACTCTCCCTTTGATCCTCAAAACACACTCACCATCAAGCATGGCCTCCTTGGCCTCACCCTGCAAAAACTTGTCATGAATTTTGCTCAACTTAGCATCCTCAAGTTGCCTAGACTTAATTTGATCAAGAAATGTAGACCTTATTTCTACATGGACTAATAATCTGCCTCTCAAAAACTTTAAGTTGCATGAAATTGTTATCTAGGGTCTGAATCTCCCTAGCCAACGGACGTCTGGTAATCTCCAAACAAGTCAAGCTACCCATGCTCTCAGTTTTCCTACTCAAAGCATCGACTAGTACATTAGCCTTACCCAGATGGTATAGAATAATGACATCATAAACCTAAAATAACTCCATCCACCTACGCTGCCTCAAATTTAAATCTCTCTGTGTTAAATTATGTTACAGACTGCGGTTGTCAGTGAAAACTTCACAAAAACCCCCATAAAAGCAACACCTCTATATTTTAAGTGCAAACCCTACTGCAGCTAATTACAAATCATGCATAGGATAATTTTTCTCATGCACCTTCAATTGTCTGGAAGAATAGACAATAACATTCCTATCCTGCATCAGAACAACACCCAAACCAAACTGTGAGGAATCACAATAAACAATGAAATCCTTACCTCAACGGGCAAAGAAACAATAGAAGTGGTAGTCAATAATTCTTTGAGATTTTGAAAGCTCTCCTAATATTTATCCAACCAACAAAATAGTATCTTTTTCTGAGTCAAATGGGTCAGATGAGAAATAATAGAGGTGAATCGCTTCACGAATCTATAGTAGTAGCTAGCCAACCCCACAAAACTATGAACTTTTGTCATGGAGGTAGGCTGAGTCCAACTCTTAATTACCTTAATCTTCTACAGGTCCACCATAACCCCTTTCTTCGAAACCACATATCCCAAGAAAGACACAGTAGTCAACCAAAAATCACACTTAGAAAATTTCACATAGATCTATCTCTTTAAGCAAACCTAACACAATTTGCAAATGATTCTCATGCTCTTCTTTACTTTTAGAATAAACTAAGATGTCACCAGTAAAAACAATCACAAAAGAATCCAAATAGGGCTTAAATATCTAATTTATTAAACCCATGAAAGCAGAGGGAGCATTACTAAGCCCGAGAGACATCACTAAGAACTAATAGTGCCTATACCAAGTCCGAAATGCGGTCGTAGGAATGTTTTCGGCCCAAATCTTTAACTAATGATAGTCAGACCTCAAATCAATCTTAGAAAAGACTGATGCACTTTACAGCTGGTCAAACAAATCATCACTATAGGGGAGAGGATACTTGTAATGGTTAGTAACTTTTATTTGATGTTGGTAGTCTATACACATGCACAAACCCCACCCTTCTTTTTCACAGGCAACATTGGAGAACCCCATAGGGAGGCATTTGAATGGATAGATCCCTTACTAAGTAAATCTTACAGCTGGACCTTCAACTCCCTCAACTCAGCTGACACCATCCTATAAGGAGTAACAGAAATAGGGCGGGTACCAGGATCTAAGTCAAAACGAAAACTAATATTGTAATCTGGTGGCATACCAGGCAAATTGGTGGAAGATACTTCTAGGAAATCACATACCACCAGAACTGACTTAATAGGTAGAACCTCAGCACTAGATTCCTAAATATATGCTAAAAATTCCTAACACAACCCCTCGTCATCAATTTCTTAGCACAAATAAAAGAGATGATTTTCTTAGGAGAAGGATTACACTTACCTCTCCACTCAAGTCTATCTATCCCCGACATTGCCAAGGTCACTATCTTAGCATGACAACCTAACAAATCATGATAAACCTCTGAATTACACTTTATAATCTAAACATACCAACACCTACCATCGATCCACTACTATTCCATAATAAAACCATCGAGAAGGTCATACCCAAATTATTTCAAAACCTATAATATCATGGATAATCACATCTACCTAAATGTCATACCTCCAGAAGAGCCATATCATAATATTAGTACACTTGATCCATAACTAAGAAATTACTTATTGGGGTAGCAACACGAATAAACACAACAAGAGACTCACAATCATATCAAGACCAAGTATAGAACCAACTGATATTATAGAGGAGAAAGGTAAACCAAGGTCAAATAACACTTAAAACGTTTGAGAGTATATTGAGACCATACCTATAACAATTATACTAGAGGATCCTACCTCGAATCCACTTGAAGAAGTATAGGCCTAAGCCCTATCACTCCCTCTACCTACTGGTGGCGCACCTTTCCGCCTATGCTGTAGGCAATTCTTACTATAATGCCCAAGATACCCATAATAGAAGCAACCTGAATGATTAAAAGTTTGCCAAACTGATTCTAAGGAATTTGAATAGCCACCAGGGCCTAACTACTCTGAGAAAAACCATGAGAGGATTGGCCAATAACATATGTATCACTTTTACTGTTAAGTCAACCAGGTTTTTTACCCACACACCTCTCATGCCTCTAAGCAAACTCCTCTAGAAGCTTCTAAGTAAACCAATCCCATGAGAGAGGAGTTGACCCATCTGGCCTGCCATTAATACAAGTCTTTCACCAATGCTTGGCTAGTCCAAACAACTGAAAATAGTAAAATCTATCCTATTAGAGGCTACCAAGCCCAATCTATGCAACCTATCATAAAAGTCTGAAATAGTAACCAACTGCATATCCAGAGTCTGAAACCCCAAAGTAGTGTGATCACTAAAATTTTGGGCCATACCCTCAAGAAAACCCATTATACACATCATGACACCCTCAAGCATAGATATAGCAATGATGCCAGGTGTGTCCATGCTGAACTCAACCCCTCTGTCCTAACCAATCCATCATTATAAGAAACTACCGACCCCAAAGAGGTGACCCTAGCTTGGCCCCTATCCGACCCTAATGCTTGAACTAGAACTCCATCTCGTCCTTTTCTTAGTTGCTATCTACCATGAATTATGGCCCAATCAGCCAATTTGGGTGCCTCTATCTTAGCTTCTGCTATATGTGTTTTCACTGTTTCTAGGATAAAAGAATGAAAGATATCAGATTCCAATTTGTATCACCAACTATCAATTGTAATCAATCAATAGCATGAATAAAAGAAGGAATTGAGTTTTCCTAGTGTCTTGTAGCCTCTCAAAAAAAGTACAGATATCTCCGTACCATTCTGCAATACTCCAGTAGACATTTTTTCTTGTACGACAAGGTCAATGAACCTAGGATTCTGATACCAAGTTGGTCATGACCCAAATGGCCACGATTGGCACCCATACTAACCCTCCAATGGGAGAACCATATCATACACTTCTTACCCAAACATAATGAATTCGATTAACAAGATGAAGCAATAAAAATAATGAATCTCAAAAAGTTTGATTAAATAAATACAAAAAATAACTAATCACTCCCCAAGACCCGAAAGTCACTATACAAGGACACTCGTCCAAAAATAACTGCTAAAAATTAGTCAAAATCCATTAATATGAGTGACATTATTGTGTAGATGAAAGACAACATATACTATGAAAACCTATGGCAGAATTAAATGCAACAACACACTATGGATCGAATCCACTGGTACCACTAGAGGTGAGGTCATATCTAAGTCTCTGGAACACAGCCTGCACAACAAAAGAAGAGTGCAGGAGTAGTATCAGTACAAACCACTATGTACTGGTAGGTATATTAAGCTGACCTAACTTATTAAAATGTATATCACCAAAATCAATTAAATAAGTAGATAGGTGCATCAACAAATAAGCATGCAATCTTATCAACCAAACAATCATATCATCTCATAAAAGCAATGTAAAAAAAAAAGACATGTAAGTCATCAACAAATACAATGAGTCATCATAAATTGTACAATCTCAATGGTCACAGTTATATTTGTTTTACATCTTTCTATTCATGCAAGGAACCATAACAACTCTCATCACAATCTCATTTGTACACACATGCTAATGGGCCTTATTTCTTCCCAACAATCATGACCTTCATGGGAAAATCTGAGTCCATGGACTATATCGGCATAGTATTTGACCCTTTAAAAATTTATATAAAATCGCTCATTTGAAAGCTCACCTCATACATGAGCCACTTATTAACAAGATGGTTTATCTCTATACCATCACTTTTCTCAACATTTCATAACATGAGTTCACTTCCCTATCTCATTAAGATAGTACAACAAGTACACTAATTCACGCAAGTGCACTTCAATAGTCAACATAACATCAACATGTATTAACAATTTTACCAATTATGCATTCAAATTTTATCAAGATAACAACAACCAATTACAAGTTATATCTGAAGACCAAATAATAAGTCATTTTAACATAGAAAAATACAAGAGACTAAATTAAGTCTACTACTCATAATCTATAACTTACCTCAACTGAAGAATTTGACAAACAAGCTAATTTTGTAGGAGCCTTTCCCTTCACCAACCCTTTGGAAAGCTCAAAGTCTACTATAATACAATACAAAAGTAATTAATCGCTTACTCTTCTGTTTCAAACCTTAGGGATTCAACCCCACTAGTTTTTAACCCTTATTATAGACTATGGCTTCAACTAAGGGTTTCTCAATTATTAAATTACCCTAAATCCCCATAATTTATGTTCAAGGGGAATTATTCTACGCTAGGAAGTGTTAATTAACAACCTAGAGTCGTTCTTAGGCAAATTTACACCTACCTAATGTTTTTCCCACCAATTCAAGAACTTAGGGCCTTAATAAAAGAATTATACCATTAATTTACATTCTAAAGATTCTACAAATCAAATGGATTAATCATTGATAAGAGGGAGGAAGAAACTTACCTTAACGAATAAAATCATCCTAGTTCAATGGAGAATCACCTCTCACATGTCTAAGCACGAACTCCTTTGAGTTTTAAGAAATAAATTTTAATAATTGAACTTAAGGGCATTTTAACTGCTCAATAACCGCTGTAGTGGTTTCGTGACCGCTACAACTATCCTCCTATGGCGGCTAAGGGGCCTACCAAAGCGATTCGTACCATCCCCATGACTGCCTCTACAGCGATTGGCACACCGCTATAATAGTGATCCGAGTGCTACAACAACCCTTTAATAAAAACTCAAGAAAATTTTTGGACTTTCCCTATTTCACTACACAAACCTTGATTTTAATCACAGATTTATCCCAAAGTGGAAACCTCTATAATTAGAGTTATACGAATCCATTTATCATTCTGAATTTTTCTATAGGCAACCATTCCACTCGATCATCCTATTATAAACATACCACTACCAAATACTACATCAAGCACCACAAATCATCTCTTAAGAATATAACACCATATTTTTGTTTAAAACCATACTATCTTGAGATTTTATCAACTCTCTTGCCTTTTGACAATGTGGCCCCAACGGCCAAGTCTCGTATCTATTTTGAACGTGTTTACATAATTTCTACCACCAATACATTCTATTTACATGTGGCAGAATTTTTATTCACTTAATGACATGCATATGAATGTACTCGAACGTAGGTTGGTTCTCTCGGGCCTTAACGGCTTAGGGTGCCAGTCTGCCTCAATGGGATTTGAGGCGTGACAAAAGTGGTATCAGAGCGGGTCGTCCTAGGGTGTCTACAAAGCCGTGTCTGAGTAGAGTCTTGCTTATGGATGTGTTGTGCACCACATCTATACGTAGGAGGCTACGGGACATTTAGGAGTTGTTTCTTTTCTTCATTTCCTAAATCGTGTAACAGAGCTAAAGTTGTAGGTGGAATCATATCTTACCATTGAAATTGTTTTCTTGTGTTATAGTAAATATGCCGCTTACAAGAAAAGGTAGAGGTAGAGGTAAGAAGATAGACAGGATTGCCGGAGAAGGAACTAGTAGACCACCACCGAAACAAGCTAATCAAGGTGGGGCTGAAACTGAGGTTGCATCATGGGCTTCTTCTACTCTTCCATTTCTAGAAGAACCGAGAGGTGGAGAAGTACCTGCAGAACCTCCTATAAATGCTACTGACCAAGATTTAAGGAACGCAGTAAAAATGTTGACCCAGATAGTTGCTGCACAAAGCCAAGGATGAGTTGGTCCAATGACAAGTGATGATGACGTGACTAGGGCAGCTAGTCGGCGGACACAAGATTTACTGAAATTAGATCCTCCTACATTCACTGGATTAGATCTTAATGAGGACCCACAAGATTTTATAGATCAAATCCAAAGGGCTTTGGATGTCATGCATGTATCTGGCGTGGAAACGGTTGAGCTTGCAGCTTATAGATTAAAAGGCGAGGCTATATTATGGTATGAGGATTGGAAAAGATCGAGGGGGATTGGTGCACTTCCAGCTGATTGGGAAGAATTTAAAATGGCATTCCTTGACCATTATCTCCCATATGAGGTCCGAGAGGCTCATACGGACCAGTTCTTAAATCTGCGACAAGGTAACATGAGCGTCAGAGAGTACAACCTTCGGTTTAACTATTTGTCCAGGTATGCTCCAAATGTGGTAGCTACTATGACTGATAGAGTTCATTGGTACGTGGATAGATTGGATCCATACTTGGTTCGGGATTGTACTATTGCTGCTTTGAATAGAGATATGGACATAGACAGAATACAGGCCTTTGCACAGAAGATGGAGGATCAAAGGCAAAGGAGAAGGGGACAAGAAGTTGAGAGAGGGTCATCAAAAAGGGCTAGATCTATGGGACAGTCTATGGCGTCCCAAGGAGAATTTCGACCTCGGGTTTTTAACAGACCGCCTAGACCATCATTTTCTTATCCTACAGCAGGAACTTCATCTCAATTCCGAGGGTTCAGAGGTGGTCAAGTTGGGCAAAGTAGTGGGGCTCGAGGTTCACAGACAAAAGGGTCTTCTCGTCAGCCGTGTCAGCACTGCGGAAAGCTTTATTTAGGTGTATGTCAGTTTGGGACAAATTCTTGCTATTGGTGTGGTATGTCGAGGCACATGATAAGAGAGTACCCAAAAAGGGCTATAGGTAGTGTGACACGCCCTACGGGTTCACCCGTTGCATCATCATCATCATCAGTTCCTTTTCTAGGCAGGGATGTACAATCTACTGGTCGTGGTAGAGGTAGTAAGGGAGCAGATAGTTCTAGTGGGGCCCAGAATCGTACCTATGCTTTAGCGGATCGACAGAATTCGGAGGCCTCTCCTGATGTGGTTATAGGTACATTATCCATCTTTTCACATAATGTATATGTATTAATTGATCCGGGTTCTACACTATCATATGTCACTCCATTGATTGCTGGAAAATTTGAAAGAATGCCAGAATTATTAGTTAAACCATTTGAAGTATCTACCCCAGTTGGCGAGTCTATTGCAGCTAAAAGAGTCTATCGTAATTGTATCATAACTGTTTGTGATCATGATACGTTGGTTGATCTTGTTGAACTAGAAATGGTAGATTTTGATGTTATAATGGTTATGGATTGGTTGTGTTCTTATTGTGCCACAGTAGATTGCCGAACAAAGAAGGTACATTTTAATTTCCCAAAGGAGATAGTTCTTGAATGGAGGGGTAATGTTGGAGCGCCAAAAGGTAAGGTTATTTCTTATCTTAAGGCGAAGAAAATGATATCTAAGGGGTACATATGTCACCTAGTAAGGGTAAAAGATACAGATGTGGAGCCACCGACTCTTCAATCTGTTCCAGTGGTAAATGAATTCCTTGATGTATTTCCTGAAGATCTCTCGGGGTTACCTCCAGAACGAGAAGTAGAGTGTGGTATTGATGTCATTCCAGATACTCAACCTATCTCTATTCCTCCATATAGAATGGCCCCGACAGAATTACGGGAGTTAAAAGAGCAATTAAAAGACTTGCTAGAAAAGGGATTCATAAGGCCTAGTGTGTCCCCGTGGGGTGCACAAGTGTTATTTGTACGTAAGAAAGATGGAACATTGAGGATATGTATTGATTACCGGCAACTGAATAAGGTGACAATTAAGAATAAATATTCCCTCCCTAGAATTGATGATTTGTTTGATCAATTACAAGGTGCTAAATGTTTCTCAAAGATTGACTTGAGGTCGGGTTACCATCAAGTAAAGTTCAGAGAAATTGATATACCCAAGACAACTTTTCGAACACGATACGGTTATTATGAATTTTTGGTTATGTCCTTCGGGCTAACAAATGCACCAGCAACTTTTATGGATCTGATGAATAGGGTGTTCAAGCCATTTTTAGACGTGTTAGTTATAGTGTTTATAGATGATGTTCTTGTCTATTCAAGATCAAAAGAGGACCATGCAAGTCACTTACGACAGGTGTTGCAGATTCTTCGTGATCGTAAGTTATATGCAAAGTTCTCTAAACGTGAATTCTGGTTAAAATCTGTAGCATTCTTAGGTCATATTGTATCTGATGAAGGAATAAGGGTTGATACTCAAAAGATAGAAGCTGTGAAAAATTAGCCAAGACGTACAACGCCTACAGAGATTCGTAGTTTCCTCGGGTTGGTAGGTTATTATAGAAGGTTTGTTGAAGGATTTTCTTCTATTGCTGCACCTTTAACAAAGCTAACAAACAAGGCAAATAAGTTTCAATGGAATGATGCATGTGAGAAGAGTTTCCAAGATCTGAAGAATAAGCTGACCTCTACATTCGTATTGGTACTTCCAGAAGGCGCAGAAGGGTATGCAGTGTATTGTGATGCTTCAGGAGTTGGCTTGGGATGTGTATTTATGCATTATGGTAAAGTGATAGCTTATGCCTCAAGACAATTGCGGCCACATGAAAAAAATTATCCAACACATGATCTTGAGTTAGCAGCAGTGGTATTTGCTTTAAAGATATGGAGCCACTATTTGTATGGGGTTCATGTTGACATATATACCGACATAAGAGTTTACAATATATCTTTAAGCAGAAGGACCTAAATTTGAGGCAGCGGAGATGGCTTGAACTATTGAAAGATTATGACATTGATATTTTATATCATCTAGGGAAGGCAAATGTGGTAGCTGATGCATTAAGTCATAAGGCAATGGGGAACACTTATGGCCAGCTTAAGGGAAAACGAAGGTTAATCAAGCATCTACATCAATTAGCTAGCTTAGGGGTTCGCCTTCTTGAAACTCCAGAGGAAGGAGTTGTTGTACAAAATGTGGCAGAATCTTTATTAGTAGCTGAGATGAAAGAGAAGCAGTATGCAGACCTTTTCTATCACAGCTTAAGGAGAATGTACAACAAGGTTTGACAAAGGCATTTGAGCTTACACAAGAAGGAGTGCTTCAGTGTCAAAACAGATTATGTGTACCTAATGTAGATGAATTAAGATGAAGGATTATGACAGAGGCACATCATTCCAGGTATTCTATTCATCCGGGATCAACTAAAATGTACCACGATCTGAAAGAAGTATATTGGGGGGGGTGATATGAAGAAGAATATTGCAGAATTTGTAGCCTAATGTCCAAATTGTCAACAAATAAAAGTAGAGCATCAGAAGCAAGGAGGTTATATGCAATGTATAAATCTCCTAGTCTGGAAGTGGGATATGATTAACATGGATTTCATCATAGGTTTGCCTGGTACACTGCAAAAATTTGATTCCATTTAGGTAATAGTTGACAGGCTTACCAAGTCAGCACATTTCCTACCAGTCAAGACCACTTACACAGCTGAAGATTATGCACGGTTGTATGTTAAAGAGAAAGTTCGACTGCACGAAATTCCAATTTCTATTATATCTGATAGGGAAGCTCAATTTACTGCGAACTTTTGGAAGTCTTTTCAGAGAAGTTTGGGTACTCAAGTGAATTTAAGTACATCTTTTAACCCACAAACAGATGGACAGGCAGAACACACCATACATACACTTGAAGATATGCTGCGAGCTTGTGTATTAGACTTTAAAGGTAGTTGGGATGATCATTTACCTCTTATTGAGTTCGCCTACAATAATAGCTATCAATCAAGTATCAAAATGGCGCCTTATGAAGCCTTATATGGGAGAAAATGTAGGTCACCGATTAGGTGGTTTGAAGTAGGTGAGACTATTTTATTTGGACCAGATCTTGTTCATCAAGCCATGGAAAAGGTTAAGGTGATACATCAACGGATAGGAATAGCCCAAAGTCGACACAAATCATATGCCGATGTTAGAACAAGGGGGCTAGAGTTTGCTATAGGTGATTGGGTATTTTTGAAAGTATCGCCAATGAAAGGGGTGATGAGATTTGGGAAAAAGGGAAAGCTAAGTCCACGTTATATAGGACCATATAAGATTATCCGAAGATTTGGCCAAGTCGCATATAAATTGGAACTACCCCAAGAACTCTCCACAGTTCATCCAGTGTTTCACGTCTCAATGCTTCGGAGGTGCATAGGAGATCCATCTCATATTACTCCTACTGAAGATGTAAAAATTACGGAAGATCTCACATGGATCGACAAGTTAAGAAGTTAAGAAATAAAGAGGTATCTTCCGTAAAAATGCTTTGGAGGAATCAACAGGTAGAAGAGATCACATGGGAAGCTGAGGAAATGATAAAATCTAAGTATCCTCAATTATTTAAAACCGAAGTGGAAGCCTTAGATGCTGAATTGGAGCAATAACAAGTAAGTATATAAATATACAAGTGTTATATGGTAGTATAAAGATTAAACTTAAACTTGAACTCGTTTAAGCTGACTAGTGATGATACTACCATTCGAGGACGAATGTCCCGAAGGGGGGGGGAGGATGTAACACCCCGTACTTTTTCAAAACTTATACGATCAACCTAGCATGGATAAAAGTATTTAAACTTGAGATAATAAGGACATACTTGAGTGTAAATTTAAAGTTTAGTGGTGGATTAAGGTAGAAGGATTAAGACGTTGGAAAAAGGGGAAAACATAAAGGAGGTGCTTCCGTGACTTAATTAAGATAGTAGGTGTATCACCTACTTTAATTATTGGGCTGCATTTGGATATAAGTTAATGGACTCAATTGAGGCACAAACTAATTCCATAAAAATGGAAATATGACCAGCCCAACACCTAAGATTAATTTAGGCCCAACAAGTGATGATCCAAGTAGAAATAAAGTGAGAAAATGGGCTGTTTTGGACAGCTTATATGGCCAAGTAGGTACATCACCTACTTGGACTATTTTTGACCAAGAATTGGCTAAGTATAGCCTTAGAAAGTCGGTTCCAAGAGGGAGTATATAAAGCTGAAATGCAGCTTATTTTCTTCACAATTCACTTACCAAATTCCAGCTTTTAAATTAAATTACTCTCTTCTCTCTCAAACCCTAACCAACCACCCTTTTGGACAAATCTTCCACTTGCAAGATTTGGTAAGTATTTACCCTTATATATTGATGTAATATATGTATAATAGGTTGTGGGAATCATGTTGGTTTTGTTTAAAATGCATAGAGCAGTCCATTTATTGTGAAACAGTCCACTTGTGCTTAATTGTAAAGGATTTGCCTTCTTTGTGGTTTAAACTTGTAAATTAGCTTAAGGTCTTGAAGAAATGAAGCTGGAGGATTAAATTTCAGTATGTTAAAGTGTTTTTATTCCCCTGTTTCATTTCTTTTCATGCATGGCTTGATGGAAATGTTTATACGTGTTGGTAAATGGAACGTTTGTTGTAGTGAAAAGAGAATACTCTTTTGTTATGTTAAACTGAATTTTGGAACTGTTGTGGACTGTTTTTGGTATGTTATTGTGGAAGCAAGTATTTTGACCTTATTTCATGAATATATGGAGTTTCTTTGGAGTGGAAATGTAAAGGATAAACTAGGTAGGTAATCCTACCGGTTTGTAACGTTTATGTTGGTGTGTGGACTGTTTTGAGGGGTGTTGTCTTGGTAAGGCGGTAAGTTATAATGTAAGGGGTTGGAATAAGGTTGTATGAAAGTATAAATAAGGGGGGAGTGATACACCATGTGTTTAGGAGGTTGGGCAGGTTTTACTTCCCATTAAGTAACTAATTGCCATTTTGTCAACTTGGAATATAATTAGCATTTAATGTTAGCTCCATTACATACTTGTGTTGTAGAGTAAGACATAAGGAAGGAGCTTAATCATTGTTTCCACGTAGTGAGAAGATAAGGTATGTAAGTTTACTCTTTTTCGTATCCTTTGGCATCATATATTGTCCACCTAGCTAATGACCTTGTTTCCACTCCGAAATGTTCTAAAGTACCTCAATACATATTCACTATCAAATTTCAGATGTTTTCTTTTGTTGTTCTAAAAAGGATCCATAATGTTATAACCACCACTATAACAACTTTAAAGATAAAATAAAGTAAGCAACTCAATATGGTTATGTTCGGGTGGCAGCTCGATGGGGCTTATAGCCTAGCATAGAGACGATCGCAGATTATGTTACCACTGATCAGTTGGGTATATGTATGGCATGCCTTATAAAGACAAGAAAAGTAAAGAAAGAGAAAGGGAAGTAATGAATGTAATGTATACGGTCCGACGATTACAGTAAAGATGGTTTATCAGTATTATCTATTCACTTGTATTTGATTCCATTTGAGTTCCTATATCTCATGCAGTTGCTTATAGCCTTACATACTCAGTACATTCTTTCGTACTGACGTACCTTGGGGGACTTACCTTACTTGCTGCAGGCACAGGTGCTAGTAGGCCTCCACAGTAGGATACGGTTTATCCACAGATTATTGGTGAGCTCCAGGTTACTTCGGGTCTTTTCGAGTCATTGTAAATTTATTTTGGTACTGTGCAATAGTGGTATAAGGCGGCGACTTGTCCCGACCTTAGTTTTGGTTATGTACATCTTTTAGAGGCTTTGTAGACCATGGTAAATTTAAACGCAGAAGTGTCTTGCCTTTTGACAATGTGGCCCCAACGGCCAAGTCTCGTATCTATTTTGAACGTGTTTACATAATTTCTACCACCAATACATTGTATTTACATGTGGAAGAATTTTTATTCACTTGATGACATGCATATGAATGTACTCGAACGTAGGTTGGTTCTCTCGGGCCTTAACGGCTTAGGGTGCCAGTCTGCCTCAATGGGATTTGAGGCGTGACATGTTCCTAATGGTTTGACTAGTAAATTCTATCAGGAATGTTTGGAGATAGTTGGGTTAGATGTTGTAAGGATTGTGCATGAATTCTTTGCATATAACTCCCTTCCTAAATCTATCAGTCACACTATCCTGGCTCTTATTCCAAAAAAAGAGAATGTGCTCTCCTTCTAAGATATGAGACCTATTAGTTTGAGTAATTTTGTTAATAAAATCCTTTCTAGAATCATTCTAGTAATTTCGTTAATAAAATCCTTTCTAGAATCATTCATGATAGACTTGAAGATTTTCTCCCAAATTGGTTTTTTCTAACCAATCAGGCTTTATTAAAGGGAGAAGTATTATTGAAAATGCTTTGCTTGCTCAGGATCTGGTATCTGATCTGGGTAAAAGAGGAAAACCTTCTAATGTAGTCATAAATCTAGACATGGTTAAAGCTTATGACAGAGTTTATTGGTTCTTTTTAATAAAGGTGATACAATCTAAAATGCCTCCGAACCTTTTGATGGAATGATCATGAGCAATAGGTGTTTGACCCCTCTTGATATTCAAACACATTGCATTCCAAATGCCCAATCTACTTGTTTCCTTGAGAAGGGTCCATGTTACCTACTTGATGAACAACTCTTGTTCCTAATTCCTTGTCACACTTATGTGGGTAGACAAGTTGAAGCACTAGAATGTACCCACTAGTGAATGCTCTTTCATTGGGAAGTTGTTTGAATGAGAGAGATGTGAGGTGCTTGAGTTTCTTGTTCTTACCTTCTTGTCTTCTTATATTTGATACCACCTTAAATGATCTTAGATCTTTTCACTCCTATCTCTTTACATGTAAAGATATCCATGTCTGTATTGAGAATGCCTTTTGTGTGAACATGGTTTGTTGTGGGAGGAAGGGTGATCCACACCCTAATGACTACTTGATTCTATCCTTGGTTGTTTTAACATGTGGTGATGTGCTTACTAACTTAATTGAGATTATTAGTAATATTGTTAATGGAAACACCTTTGGAGAATTGCATGATGCTTATTGTAGCCAACACCTTTGTGCCTTATATGATGAGTTCTTGTCATTAATCATGAATGATAGATGGTTATACGTCAAGTAGGTGTCCCCTTGGCACGAATGTGTTTATGCTAACCCCTTTTCTAACCCTCGTACTTCAAGTAAATATTGGTTGTTTGTTCGTCTCTTGTGATTTCAGGACTTAAATTCAAGGACGAATCTTTTTCAAGAAAGGAAGGATGATACAATCCAAAAAGCCTCCACACCTTTTGATGGAATGATCATGAAGCAAGAGGCGTTTAATGACGACCCCGTAGTACTATCCAAAGGGTGCCATGAAATGATGATTGCATTCAAGAAGGGTAGAGGGGCTTTAGAGAGGTCAAAGGGAAGTAAAAACGAGCTAAAAGAGGCCCTGGAGGGACCTGCAAAGTCACCTGCGCTCGTAGGTGCTGAAGTACAATTGCAAATGACCCTTTTAGCCCATCCAGAGCCACCTGTGTTGTGACATGCGTGGGGAAGGTGGCCCATCTGTGCCAGCGGATGTCTTATTTTGCTGAAATGGGTCAATTTTGGGCCCATAGTTATAATAATTAGACCATGTCTATAAATAGTAGCTTCTTTTTCATTTTTAGGTTAACTTTGATGATTATGAAAAATTATACACTTGAGAGTGTGAGTGATCTTGGATTAGCTTGCGTTGAATTATCATTTGGAAACGTTGGTTGCTTGGGAGTTCGATTCCCTTGTGGTCTACATAGGATTTAGGTGCTTTGTAGGATTAATTTGATTGAGTATTATGGTTTAATATACCCTTTATTTGCATCTAATTTCCTTCTTTGTGTCTATCTATTTCTTTATCTTTCTATCTTTCCCTTTTCGATTTCTTATTTATCTCATTTCCGTATCTTGTTCTTCTTTTCGTATTTTGAGGGTTATCATTTGGTATCAAGAGCTTGGATTAGGGTTGTTTCTACAATCCTAAATCTTGGGATTGATATTCAAAAAAAAAAAGAGTCAAAAACGTTTTCAACAAAAACCCCAAAAATATTTTTGTGTTTTTGAGTCCTTTTTGTAGTTTCTACACTAGATTTGTTCCATCTAGTACTATCAAGGTTAAAATATTGAGTTTTGGGTGTGTTTGGAAGAGATTTGGAGAAAACCCCATTGTTGAGTTCTTGAGTTTGAAGAAAAAGTAAAGTGGGTTTTCAAATCTGAAAGTTTTGGTGTGGATTTGGGTGTTAAAAATTATTGGAAAGTGTTCTCTACGTTGAAGGGAGCCTAGATCTTAAATTTCAAGCAATTCAGAGCAAAAATGAGTTATTTTGGAAATTTGGTGTTCTTAGTGTTCTTGAGGATCTTCAAATCTTCAAGAAGAAGAATCTTCAAAAAGTGTAGTTTGATCCAAGAAAGAAAGAGAGAGGAAAGAAAAAGTTGTTAGTACAAAAGAATATTAAAAAGAAAAAGGAATATTCCAAGAGAGAGAGTGCCAAAGGGGCCCACAAGAGCTGAAAAGGTAAAATTCTAGGTGCACTGTCCGGGCCACCTACTCCCACACCTGCACCCGAAGGTGACCCAACGTAGGCCGATTTCCAGCTACTGTTTTGGTGAAATGTGCCCCACCTGCGTGTGCATGTTGTGACCTATGCCCGCAGGTCATCCAAATGCGCCTCAACAACTCCAAAACTAATTTTGCTCAGGTTCCAATAGCCTAATTCCATTTCTTGATTCTTAATCTGATTTCTTGATTCCTTACTAATTAACAACTAGTATTTTCTCTGCTTAGTTGATTAGTTAGTCTTAGAGTCCATTTTCTTTCTTCGTTTGTTTCTTTTGTGCTTTTTTTTTTTGTTGTAATTTATTGTTTCAATTATGTTAGTTTGCTTGAGTCATCTATTCTACTTCAAACAAGAATCCATTCCGACCACAAGTAGCAATTGACACCATGCCATCCATCGAAGTAAAAACGATCCTTCGACGCTAGCAACACCTATTGAGAGGCAAAACAAAGGTGTTTACTCCGAGAGATTGTGAGGTTGATTTCTTAAAGCTAACTTGTTTGTTGGTTTTGTTTAGTGTTTCTTCTTACTAGGTACAATGGCTCTGGGAGAAGATGCGCAAGGTTCTTTAGGAGAGGTTAACATAGAGTCCATAATGGCGGCCATTTTGGGTATGAGACAAGACATGAATGAGATAAGAGGTCAAATTGTCACGCCTCAAATCCCATTGGGGCGGATAGGCACCCGTAGCCGTAAAGGCCCAAGAGAACCAACCTACGATCGTGTACATTCATATGCATGTCATGAAGTGAATAAAAATGCTGCCACATGCAGATATATTCTATTGGTGATTGAAGTCATGTATCGACGTTCAAAATAGATACGAGACTTGGCCGTTGGGTCCATAAATGTCTAAATGGTAAGACACTTCTACGTTTGACTTTGCAATATCTCCAAAGCCTCAAAGATAGATAACCATGACTAAGGTCAGTACAAGTCCCCGCCTTATACAACTACTACACAGTACCAAAAATATATACAAATGACTTGGGGATCCCCGAAGCAACCTTGAGCTCACCAATAGTGCAGATGACCAGTACCCTACTGTGAAGGTCTACTAGCTCCTGTGCCTGCAGCAAGTAAGGTAGGTCCCCCAAGGGACGTCAGTACGAAAGAATATACTGAGTATGTAAGACTATAAGTAACTATATGAAATATAGGAACTCAATTTGGAATCAAATACAAGTGAATAGATAATACTGATATACCACCGTACTGTATACATGGAACCATGTACATGACATTCATTTCCTTCCTTTTACCTTCATATCATTATACATCATACAATGCCCAGGACCAACTGATCAATGGTAAATAATATTGGGATCGGCTCGAGCTAGGCTTATGCCCCCAGAGCTGCCACCCATAAATCAATAAATCAGGTTCGTCTCGAGCTAGGTTTTCACCCCTAGAGCTGCCCCCTGTATCCAATAATCCATCGGGATCGTCTCTAGCTCGGCTTTCGTCCCTTTGAGCTACCACCCGTCCTCAACCAAATATGCATTACTTCATTTCTTTACTTTTTGTGAGATTGTTACATTGGTGGTCATAACATTATTGGAGTTTTGGGAACATAGTCAACAATTAAGAGACACGTGAATAACAATATCTAACAAACCTAAAAATGAAATACTTTAAAACATTTCGGAGTGAAAATAAGGTCGTTAACTACGTAGACATTACATGCTGCCAAAGGATACGAAAAAGAGTAACCTTACATACCTTATATTCTAACTACGTTGTTACAATGATTCAGCTCCTTCCTTATGTGTTACTCTATAACACAAGTACGTAATGGTGCTAACATTAAAAGCTAATTACATTACATGTTTACAAGACGGTAATTAGTTACTTAACGGGAAGTAAAAACCGTCCAACCTCCTAAACACATGATGAATCACTCCCCCATTGTTTATACTACCATATAACCTTATTCCACCCCCTTACGCTATAACTTACTGCCTTACCAAGACAACACTACCAAAATAGTCCACAAACCAACATAAACGTTACAAACAGGTAGGATCTCCTACTAAGTTCATACTTCACATTTTTACCTCAATGAAACTCCACATATTTATTCCATCAATTCACATAAATACCTTCCATAAAAATATACCAAAAACAGTCCACACAGTTTCAGCGTTTACTTTAGTATAACAAGAGAGTATTCTCTTTTCACTACGCCAAACGTTCCATATACAAACACGTATAAATATTTCCACCAAACCATACATAAAAATAAATGAACCAGGGGAAGAACCACACTTTAAAATACTGAAAATTCATCCTCCAACTTCATTTCTTCAAGACCTTAAGCTCCTTTATAGGTTTAAACCACAAAGAAGAACAAGGGACTGCCCTATACATTTTAAACATAACCAACATGATTTCCACCACCTATAATACATATATTACATAAATATATAAGGGCAAACACTTACCAAGGCTTGAAAAGTGGAAGATTAGTCCAAGAACCCTAGGGAAATTTAGGGCGGCTGATTTGGGGTTTGAGAGAGGAGAGAGTGTATTAATTTTTCTGTTTTGGGCAAGTGAAGTGAATGGATAAATGAGCTGAATTTCAGATCTATATACTCCCTGTTAGATGCCTCTCACTATCCCATCCTTATCCAGTTCTTGGTTAAAAATAGTCCAAGTAGGTGATGCACCTACTTGGCTATACAAGCTGTCCAAAACAGTCCATTTTCTCACTTTATTTCTACTTGGACCATCTCTTGTTGGGCCTAAATTAATCTTAGGTGTTGGGATGGTCATATTTCCATTTTTATGTACTTAATTTGGGCCTCAATTGAGTCCATTAACTTATATCCAAATGCAGCGCAATATTTTAAGTAGGTGATACACCTACTATCTTAATTAAGTCACGGAAGCACCTCGTTTATGTTCTCCCCTTTTTCCAACGTCTTAATCTTTCTACCTTAATCCACCACTTAAATTTAACTTTACACTTAAGTATGTCCTTATTATCTCATGTTTAAATACTTTTATCCATGCTAGGTTGGTTGTATAAGTTTTGGAAATGTACGGGATCTTACATCCTTCCCCCCTTGGGAACATTCGTCCTCGAATGGTAGTATCATCACTACTCAGCTTAAACGAGTTCAAGCTTAAGATTAATATTTATACTACCACATAATACTTACATATATATATATATATATATATATATATATATATAATTACTTGTTATTGCTCCAATTTAGCATCTAAGGCTTCCACTTCGGTTTCAAATAATTGAGGATACTTAGATTTCATAATTTCCTCGGCTTCCCATGTGATTTCTTCTACTTGCGGATTTTTCCAAAGCACTTTTATGGAAGCTACTTCTTTATTTCTTAACTTCTTAAATTGTCGATCCAAAATAGCAATAGTTACTTCTTCATAGGTGAGATCTTCCGTAACTTGTACTTCTTAAGTAGGAGTAATATGAGATGGAAATCCTATGCACTTTCAAAACATTGAGACGTGAAATACTGGATGAACTATGGAGAGTTCTTGGGGTAGTTCCAACTCATATGCAACTTGGCCAAATCTTTGGATAATCATATATGGTCCTATATAACGTGGGCTTAGCTTTCCCTTTTTTCCAAATTGCATCACTCCTTTCATTAGAGACACTTTCAAAAATGCCAATTCACCTATAGAAAACTCTAGCCCCATTCTTCTAACATCAGCATATGATTTGTGTCGACTTTGGGTAGTTCCTAGCCGTTATTGAATCACCTTAACCTTTTCCATGGCTTGATGAACAAGATCTGGTCCAAATAAAATAGTCTCACCTACTTCAAGCCACCCAATCGGTGACCTATATTTTTGTAACACCCCGTACCTTCCCAACCCTACGTGAAGGCATTGAACAATGGTTACTCAAGGGTTAAGAGTCAAAATATTGATGAGATAATTTATATTGGACCTAGTACATAGGATTAGACCTTTGTAGGAGGTGAAACACCCGTATGTTGTCGAATCTATACAACTATGTGTACACTTATGGAATTAGTTAAACATGAGAGATTTGATGAATTCGACATTAATTTGTTGGGTATTAATGAGTCATGAGCCATTGGGCCAAATGAGGCCCAATACAAGAGCAAAAGACTTGGCCCAATGGGGCAAAACATGATCCAATCTTCCATTTGACTAATCAACCATGCATTTAATGCCAAGAGATGGATAAGAGTGACTTGAAGGACCTATATATATATATATATAAGGAATTATACACAAAATTTGGTGGGCTAAATAAGTCTTGAGCCATTGGGCTCAATGGAGGCCCAAAATTAATATAAACACATAGCCCAAATGAAGGAATGACCCATTCTTGACCCATTCTTGCAAGACCAAGTTGCTATAACATGATTGGACCAAGTGTTTGGTAAATAAATGACCATTAGGGTACTATATATATGAGGGAAAATCATATTTTATTCATTTGTTACGCCCATGCCTTTTCTAGAATTTTCTCAACACATCCTTATCTCATACAAACCTAAACCTTCATTCCTTTGGTCAAGATCACCTTTGTACAAGACTTGGTAAGTGTATATTATTATGGTTTAATATATTTTATGCATTTAATATGGTTTATATCATGTTGGTTATGTCGGTGAAGGGTGAGAAGCTCACTATGTGTAAAACAACTTGTGTGTGCTTAATCGGTGAAGGATTTTGTCTTGTAAACTTGAACATGGACTTTTGATTTTGAAGGAAATGAACTTGATGTATTCAATATTGACATGTGATATGTGATTATAGTCTTTCCTTGTTTTATCTTTTTGTATCATTTTTGGAATTGTTGTAGTAAATTTGGCTATGGATTTGGTGACGGATTGAAAAGGAAGTGAGGTTTTGGTGATGTATATGTGTGTTGTGAGGCCATGGCTGATTGTTGGAATATAATATGATCAAAAATATGTTAAAATAAGTTTGGTTATGATCATGGACCATCCATTGCATTAAAAGACCCCAAAGAGACCATTTCGGACCAAAACGGGCATCCGCCCCCACAGACGGAGGCACCTACGGGAGCAGATGCCCTCTGGAAGGCCACCTGCGGGCGCAGGTGGCAGCGTAGGTCACTCCCAGATCCAGTTTTGTATGTTTTCGTACCTAGTCGACCCCCGAAGGCCTCTATACCCTTTTTGGATGTAATTATCAATTTGTGATGTTGTTTTAATGACTTTAAAGTATTGTATGGGGGTACGTTGGACTGTATTAAGTATGGATGGTTGTTCATATGTTGTTATAAAGGATTAATTGTGACGAAATGGTAAAGAGAAAAGCGTAAAGGGTAAGTGTGGCGTGAAATGCTATTGATGTATGATATCTTGGTCAATGTGTGGAATGTTATGGTGTTGTTGGTATGAAAAGATAGTGGATTGTATTGTGAAGGGGTGATATGATGTTATATGGTATTCATATAGTTCATCTTCGTTTTGTACACTTGTAGAGTAACTAATTTCTAATGTAAGCTCCGGTATGTACTTGTATTGTAGAGTAAGACGTAAGGAAGCATCTGGGCTATTGTATTCACTTATAGGATTGAGTATTCATATTGAGAGGATAAGGTATGTAAGGTTACTTTTCCGTATCCTACTGCAATATATTGTTCCTATTGACAGTTGACTTGTTTCAATTCCGAAAGGCTTGGAGTATATCAATTCAAGTTGAAGTATATTATTATTCATATGTGTGTCCTATTCTTAGATGACTTATGAGTCACTTATCTCTTATTCATTGACTGAGGTTCCAAAGATGTCTTGACGTTGTAATTTCTAAAAGAACCATCTCAAGAGAGTAAGATATAAAGAGAATTTACCTATGCTTGAAAAGTACTTTCCAATCAAGTCATTTTCCAAAGTCTAATATCATGATTATGTTTGTACCAATCTCTCATATATGTAAAGGTACCAATCTCGTAAGATCTCATAAGAGGAATGAAGAGGTAAGGTGAGAGATAATATATCTATCCCTCATAATTTAAGATATAAATCTCATGAAGTCAAGGAGTGAAGTAATTTATGTGTGCTTCAAATCATGTCATGATCCTCAATATGTCAATCTCTCATAAGTGAATGAATCAATATCTCACAAGTAAAGGCATGAATCTCTCAAAATTAAAGGAAGAAAGTAGTGAGAACCGGGACGACTCAAAGGGGAACATAAGCCTAGCTCGAGCGGACCCTAATACTACCCACAATAAAGTGGATGCCCACCAAAGAGTGTATGACTACCCACAATAAAGTGGATGCCCACCAAAGAGTGGATGACTACCCACAATAAAGTGGATGCCCACCAAAAGGTGGATGATCATAATAACCCACCAATAAGGTGGATGGGATTTGGGGTGTGACAAAAATGGTATCAGAGCAGGTCTTTCTAAGGGTGTATACAAAGCCGTATCTGAGTAGAGTCTTGCTTATTGATGTGTTGTGTTCCACATTTATAAGTAGGAGGCTACGGGACATTTAGGATTTTGTTTCTTTTCTTCATTCTAGATCATGCAATAGAGCCAGTGTTGTAAGTTGAATTGTATCTGACCATGGTGATTGTTTTTCTTTGGTAGAGTAAACATGCCAATCACGAGAAGAGGTATAGGTAAAGGTAAGCAGGTAGACATGCCTGTCGGTGAAGGAATGAGTAGATCACCACCTGGCCAAGCTAGTCAAGGTGGAGCTGACGCTGAAATTGCATCGCGTGCGTCTTCTCCTACCTTTCCAGCTCTAGAAGAGCCAAGAGGTAGGAAAGTACCTGCAGAACCACCAAGGAATACCACCGATCAGGATTTGAGGAATCCAGTACATATGTTGACACAGCTAGTCGCTACACAAGCACAGGGATGAACTGGTCCGATGATAAATGAAGATGACGCGGCTAGAGCAGCTAGTCGGCATACACAGGACTTCCTAAAATTGGACCCTCCCATATTTACTGGGTCAGATTCAAAAGCAGATCCACAAGACTTTGTAGATCAAATTCAAAGGGCCCTAGAAGTCATGCACGTAACTGGTATAGAAATAGTTGAACTTGCGGCCTATAGATTGAAAGGTGAAGCTATATTATGGTATGAAGACTGGAAAAGATCAAGGGGTATGGATGTACTTCCAGCTAGTTGGGAGGAATTTAAAATAGACTTTCTTGATCACTACCTCCCATATAAGATCCGACAAGCTCGTGACCAATTTCTAAATCTCCGTCAGGGAAATATGAGTGTTAGAGAATACAGTCTTCAGTTTAATTCCTTGGCTCGATATGCCGCAAATGTAGTGGCCACAATGGAATATAGAGTCCACCGATATGTCGATAGACTGGAGCCATACTTGGTAAGGGACTGCACTATTGCTTCTTTGAACAGAGATATGGACATCGCCAGAATTCAGGCCTTTGCACAAAATATGGAAGATCAGAAGCAACTAAGGAGGTTACATGAATCTGAAAGGGGGCCTTCAAAGAGGGCTAGACCTATGGGATAGTCTATGGGGTCCCAAGGAAGATCTAGGCCTCGGAGTTCTCATCGACTTCCTAGACCATCATTTTCTTCCCTTACAGTAGATATTTCGTCACAATTTTGAGATCTAGAGGAAGTCATACAGGGCAAAGCAGTATGGGTCGAGGTTCACAGACAGAAAGATTTTCTCGTTAACTATGCCAGTACTGCGGGAAGTTTCATTCAGGAGAATGCTGGTATGGACCGAATGTTTACTTGTGGTACAGTATGAGATTGTCTACAAGAGTACACGGGTAGTATGACGCGACCTACGGGGTCAGCCATCGAGGCATCATCGTCTGGGGTACGACCTGCTGGTCGAGGTAGAGGTGCTAGAGGAGCAGCTAGTTCCAGGGGAACTCAGAACCGCACCTATGCTTTAGTGGATCGGCTGGATGCGGAGGCATCTCCTGGTGGAGGTACAGGTATATTATCCATGTTTATAAATGATACATATACCCTAATATGTATCACTTCATTGATTACTGTAAAAGCTAATGAGACACCGGGGTCATTAGTTAAGTCACTTGA
This sequence comes from Capsicum rhomboideum, assembly GCA_031232105.1. Classification (NCBI taxonomy): domain Eukaryota; kingdom Viridiplantae; phylum Streptophyta; class Magnoliopsida; order Solanales; family Solanaceae; genus Capsicum; species Capsicum rhomboideum. The sequence goes on along the minus strand of CP124710.1, from coordinate 57,681,124 downwards.
ACTATCTCCACCTATTGGTAAATTTATGAGAGTTAAAGACACATATTGTAATGGTATAGTAAATATTTGTACTCATAGATGATTAAGTATTCTTGAAAGTGTCACTAATGAAAGAAGTAAGGGGATTTGGAAAGAACGAAAAAAAAGGGTTTTGCCCTATACAACGTGCCATGTGAAATTGTTGAAAGTGTATAGGAGTTTACTTTCATATTGTTCCCATTGGACGTATATAAAGTTCGAAGAATCTCACTAGGTGTCACGCCCCAAATCCCATCGAGACATGATTGGCACCTGTAGCCGATAAGGCCCGAGAGAACCAACCTTTGCCTATGTTCATTCGTATGTATATCTTCGTATGAACCTTATTAAACCTTATGCAACTATGAGGAAAACATGAACATGGAAACATATGCTATACATATATTTATTTAGGAAACTTGGCCGTTGAGGCCATTAAGTCAAAACAGAAATTCGTTTCTACATATTCGTCTCTTACATTCATATACCCACATATGTCTACAAAATCCTTTAACAGATGAATCAACAAGACCAACTTACAGTCGGGACAAGTCCCCGCTTTATACAATTTATATAACATCACAACAAATATACATCTATGACTCAGGGGGCTCCGAACCAACTGGAGCTCACCAAATATCTGCAAATGATCCCCAGTCTACAGAGGAAGTCTACTAATGCCTGCACCTGCAACATGTAAGGTAATTCCCCCGAGGGGGTCAGTACGAAGAATGTACTGAATATGTAAGGCTCATAAGAAATTCATCATACATAATAACAACAATAATGGAATCAATATAAGGAAACAGAAATGTGAATAAACTCTATTTCTGTATGTGGGAAACCATGTATATTACGTTCTTTACTCCTCTTGTCTTCATCTTTTATTCATCTTTATTGTTCTACCCATGCTAGGCTATTCTGTCGCCCCTGGGATGAGATTAATCCATGCTAAGTACTTTGACCCCTGGGATGTTATGTGAACCCATGCTAGGCTTTCGTGTCGCCCCTGGGATATCATTAACCCATGCTAGGCTTATCGCCCCTGGGATGTTATATTAACCCATGCTAGGCTTTCGTGTCGCCCCTGGGATGTACCATCATAACCCATGCTAGGATTTTATATCGCCCCTGGGATGTATCGAGATCGACCCATGCTAGGCTTTTTTGTCGCCCCCGGAATTCCACCCGTGTTATTGGGATCGACCCATGCTAGGTATTTTAACCCCTGGGATACCACCCATGATTACTTCTTAATTATACATCTCTTCTTCTCTTGTTAGTAGTACTTCCATTCTTAAGAGTGATACAATGAGGATCATGACATAATTGGAATCACACATATATATTACTTCTTCACTCTTGCTTCATGAAATTGACATCTTCACTTATGAGGAATAGATATATTAGCTTGCACATCACTTCTCTTATCACTCATATGAGATCTTATGAAATTGGTACTTTTACTTATGAAAGATTTGTACAAAGACAATCATCATATTATAGGACTTTGGAGCATGACATGATTGGAAAATGCTTCTGAAGGATAAATAGATTCTTTTATGTTATTACTCTCTTAAGACTGTTCACTTAGGAATGACAACGTTATGACATTTTTGGGAACTTCACTCAATGAACAAGAGACAAACGAATCATCATGCATTTAAGAATAAGACACATATGAATAACAACATACGTCAACCTGGATTTGAGATACTTCAAACCTCTCGAAATTGAAACAAGTCCAATGTCAATGTGAACAACATGTTGCAGAAGGATGTGGAAAAAGGAACCTTACATACCTTGTATTCTCAATACGATTCTACAATCTTAGGTGTGCATACAATATTCTTGCTCCTTCCTTATGTTTCGCTCTACAACACAAGTTGATAACGAAACCAACATTAACCACCAATTACCTTATAATGGCATACAACAACAATAAGTTACATGTTTAGCTTTAACATGTCATTTCCCCCTTGACAATACTATGTATGAAATCATCATACCAATAATCCCACAATATTTCATACATTTACCAACACATGATAACCAATAGCATGTCACACCAAGCTCATATTTTACACTTCTCCATCACCACCACATCACAATTAGTCCATCAAATGACTTCAATATACCTCACAACAACAAATCGGCCAAAATCCCATAATTTAGACTTATAGAAAAATAACATGTTTAATAACAAAATAAATCCATACACGTTCATATTTTATCCACATCATGATATTTCATCAAAGGCACAAGTCCTTATTCAAGTTCAAATTCCATGGATCACAAATCTTATACAAAAGCACAAAGTGCCATGTCCAACATTTCCAACCATAACCAACATGATATACATATTATATCATGCTTATAATATGTTAAAGTACAATAATATTCACTTACCCAAGCTTGGAAGATGATGATCTTGTCTAAATATACCTTAGGATTTTTGGGAGTCAAAGAAGCCTTCTTGAGATTTTTCTAGAAAAAGATAGAAAAAGCATGTGTGTTTCTCTTCAATAAAAATCAGCATTTTGCCACTTTATATAGGCCCTTAAGTGCCCTCCTTAGTCACTCTTTAGCATTAAATGTTGGGTTCTAGAATGTCCAAGCAAGAATGGGTCTTTTGACCCATTTTTGGGCCATGCTTTCTTTTCATTTTTGGGCCCTTTTTGGGCCCAATTCACTTAACCCGATAAAATCAATAATTTATCATGTTTAAGTCATCTCATAGGTATTACAATAATATTCCCACTCATGCTATTCATATCTGTAGCCTCAATCCAAAAACCAAGTGATTCTAGCCACGTTTGGCTTATTTTGACTATAGGGGTAAAATCGTCATTTTGGCCCCAAATTTGTTCTCGAGTAATTTTATCATACCAATGTAATATGTCATTCATTTCATGTATATACTCTTGGTTGTATAAGAAACGTATCAAAAATCAGCTCGGTACGACCCCGGATACCCTTGGGACTTAGAAATTTCCAATTTTCGAAAAAGTGGAAAACCCAAGGTGGCACGCCCCTGGGAGCACCAACTTACTGCCTCTAGGCTAAAAAGTTTATCCCAGATTGGCGTGGTACGGTCCCAAATGCGCCCCTTATTTTTTTCAAAAATTCCATTTTTCGACTTCTCTTCACGGGTTTGGTTAGATACTTCAAGTCCTATTCTTTGACTCACTTCTTAACCTTAATATACTTTGTTTAGAGGTCTTCTTAGACTCATTTTGAACCCCACAAATGTTCCACGAAGATCATCAAACACCTCCTATGAAGGTTTACTCACATACCAAGAGCCAAATTCAATTAGCTCACCAATAGCATTACCAAATGCATACTTATAGCTCTCGATACCTAAGTACATATCATTTAATGTCGTCAAGTAGGGTTGGGAACGTACGGGGTGTTACACTAGGAAAATACATCTATGGTTACTCTGAACCGACAAGTGTGAAGTTAATAAATAAAGACATAATTTCGGTAAAAGTTCTTTGGAGAAATCAACAAGTCGAAGAGATCGCATGAGAAGTTGAAAAACAAAAATAGGATGAAGTCGACATATCTATATTTGTTTCAGATGGAATAAAAAGTTAAAAATGTTGAAGTGTACCAATAATAAGTAAGTAGCTATGAGCCTTAAGTGTCTATATATGTGTAGGCTAATATGGAGATGCATTTGTTGTAATTGAAGCGACATCGTTAACATTCAGGGACGAATGTTCCTAAGGGGGGGGGGAGAATGTAACACCCTGTACCTTCCCAACACTACGTGGCGATGTTGAACAACGGTTACTCAAGGGTTGAGAGTCAAAATATTGATGAGATAATTAATATTAGACCTAGTACATGGGATTAGACCTTGGTAGGAGGTGAAACACCCGTATGTTGTCGAATCTATACAACTACGTGTACACTTATGGAATTAGTTAAAAATGGGAGATTTGATGAATTGGACATTAATTTGTCGGGTATTAATGAGTCATGAGCCATTGGGCCAAATGAGGCCCAATACAAGAGCAAAAGACTTAGCCCAATGGGGCAAAACATGATCCAATCTTCCATTTGACTAATCAACCATGCATTTAATGCCAAGAGATGAATAAGAGTGACTTTAGGGACCTATATATATATAAGGAATTATACACAAAATTTGGTGGGCTAAAGAAGTCTTGAGCCATTGGGCTCAATGGAGGCCCAAAATTAATATAAACACATGGCCCAAATGAAGGAATGACCCATTCTTGACCCATTCTTGCAAGACCAAGTTTCTATAACATGATTGGACCAAGTGTTTGGTAAATCAAGGACCATTAGGGGACTATATATATGAGGGAAAATCATATTTTATTCATTTGTTACACCCATGCCTTTTCTAGAATTTTCTCAACACATCCTTATCTCATACAAACCCTAAGCCTTCATTCCTTTGGTCAAGATCACCTTTGTACAATACTTGGTAAGTGTATATTATTATGGTTTAATATATTTTATGCATGTAATATGGTTTATATCATGTTTGTTATGTTGGTGAAGGGTGAGAAGCTCACTATGTGTAAAACAACTTGTGTGTGCTTAATCGGTGAAGGATTTTGTCTTGTAAACTTGAACATGGACTTTTGATTTTGAAGGAAATGAACTTGATGTATTCAATATTGACATGTGATATGTGATTATAGTCTTTCCTTGTTTTATCTTTTTGTATCATTTTTGGAATTGTTGTCGTAAATTTGGTTATGAATTTGGTGACAGATTGAAAAGAAAGTGAGGTTTTGGTGATGTATATGTGTGTTGTGAGGACATGGCTGCTTGTTTGCATATAATATGATAAAAAATATGTTAAAATAATTTTGGTTATTATCATGGACCATCATTGCATTAAAAGACCCAAAAGAGACCATTTCGGACCAAAACGGGCATCCGCCCCCGCAGACGGAGGCACCTGCGGGCGCAGATGCAAGCACATATGCCTCTGGCTGCTTCCATAGGGCATCTTAGCGTGCACCTCAGACACCTGCGGGCACAGGTGGCAGCGCAGGTCACCCCCAGATCTGATTTTGTATGTTTTCGTACCTAGTCGACCCCTGAAGGTCCCTATACCCTTTTTGGATGTAATTATCAACTTGTGATGTTGTTTTAATGACTTTAAAGTATCGTATGGGGGTAATTTGGACTGTATTAAGTATTTATGGTTGCTCATATGTTGTTATAAAGGATTAATTGTGATGGAGTGGTAAAGAGAAAAGCATAAAAGGGTAAGTGTGGCGTGAAATGCTATTGATGTATGATATCTTGGTCATTGTGTGGAATGTTATGGTGTCGTTGGTATGAGAAGATAGTGGATTGTATTGTTAAGGGGTGATATGATGTTATACGGCAGTCATATAGCTCATTGTCGTTTTGTACACTTGTAGAGTAACTAATTGCTAATGTAAGCTCCGGTATGTACTTGTATTGTAGAGTAAGACGTAAGGAAGCAGCTGGGTTATTGTATTCACATATAGGATTGAGTATTCATATTGAGAGGATAAGGTATGTAAGGTTAATTTTCCGTATCCTCCTGCAACATATTGTTCCTATTGACAGTTGACTTGTTTCAATTTTGAAAGGCTTGGAGTATATCAATTCAGGTTGAAGTATATTATTATTCATATGTGTGTCCTATTCTTAGATGACTTATGAGTCACTTATCTCTTATTCATTGACTGAGGTTCCAAAGATGTCTTGACGTTGTAATTTCTAAAAGAACTATTTCAAGAGAGTAAGATATAAAGAGAATCTATCTATGCTTGAAAAGTACTTTCCAATCAAGTCATGTTCCAAAGTCTAATATCATGATTATGTTTGTACCAATCTCTCATATGTGTAAAGGTACCAATCTCGTAAGATCTCATAAGAGGAATGAAGAGGTAAGGTGCGAGATAATATATCTATCCCTCACAATTTAAGATATCAATCTCATGAAGTTAATGAGTGAAGTAATTTATGTGTGCTTCAAATCATGTCATGATCCTCAATATGTCAATCTCTCATAAGTGAATGAATCAATCTCTCAGAAGTAAAGGTGTGAATCTCTCAAAATTAAAGGAAGAAAGTAATGAGAACCGGGACGACTCAAAGGGGCACATAAGCCTAACTCGAGCGGACCCTAATACTACCCACAATAAAGTGGATGCCCACCAAAGAGTGGATGACTACCCACAATAAAGTGGATGCCCACCAAAAGGTGGATAATCATAATAACCCACCAATAAGGTGGATGACTAATAAAGATGACGAATGTAAGTAAGGAATATAATAAACGTAAGGCACATGGTTTCACATTCAGAACGAGGGTTTATTCTCTTTGAATAGTTATCCTATATTGTTTCCATTGTTGTTATTACATATAATGAAGTTTCATAAGAGCCTTACATACTCTGTACATTCTTCGTACTGACCCCTCTTAGGGAATTTACCTTACTTGCTGCAGGCACAGGTAGACCTCCACAGTAGGCTACGAGTTATCCGCGGATCATTGGTGAGCTCCAGTTGGTTCAGGGCTTTTCGAGTCATCTGTACATTTATTTTTGGTATTGTAAATGTTATTTACAGTGGGGACTTGTCCCGACTTTAGGTTGGTTATGTTCATGTAATTATTAGAGGCTTTGTAGACGTATGTGGGAAGATGAATGTATGAGATGTATGTTCATTTTGACTTGATGTCCCTAACGGCCAAGTTTCATATATAACACGTTTTCCATGGCTTCTGCATAGTTGCATGAGACATAATGATGATCATACGAGGATATGCATACGAAAGTACTTGAGTAAAGATTGGTTCTCTCGGGCCACATCGGCTTCGGGTTCCAGTCCGCCTTGTTGGGATTTGGGGTGTGACAATTTTTTACCATATAAGGCTTCATAAGGCGCCATTTTGATACTTGAATGATAGCTATTACTGTAGGCGAACTCAATAAGAGGTAAATGATCATCCCAACTACCTTTAAAGTCTAATACACAAGCTCGTAGCATATCTTCAAGTGTTTGGATAGTACGTTCTGCTTGTCCATCTGTCTGAGGATGAAAAGCCGTACTTAAATTCACTTGGGTTCCCAAACCCTTCTGAAAAGATTTCCAAAAGTGTGCAATAAATTGAGCTCCCCTATCTGATATAATAGAGATTGGAATTCCATGCAGTCGAACTATCTCTTTAACATACAACCGTGCATAATCTTCAGCTGTATAAGTGGTCTTGACCGGTACAAAGTGTGCTGACTTGGTAAGCCTGTCAACTATTACCCATATGGAATTAAATTTACGCAGTGTACGAGGCAAACCTGTGACGAAATCCATGTTAATCATGTCCCACTTCTTGACTGGAAGATTTATACATTGCATATAACCTCCAGTCTTCTGATGCTTTACTTTTACTTGTTGACAATTTGGACATTGGGCTACAAATTCTGCAATGTTCTTCTTCATGTCACCCCACCAATATATTCCTTTCGGATCATGGTACCTTTTAGTTGATCCCGGATGGATAGAATACCTAGAATGATGTGCCTCTGTCATAATCCTTCTTCTTAACTCATCTACATTAGGTACACATCATCTGTTTTGGCACTGAAGCACTCCTTCTTGCGTAAGCTCAAATGCCTTCATCATACCTTGTTATATATCCTCCTTAAGCTGTGACAGAAAAGGGTCTGCATACTGCTTCTCTTTCACCTCAGCAACTAATGAAGATTCTGCCGCATTTTGCATAATAACTCCTTTATTTGGAGTTTCAAGAAGGCGAATCCCTAAGCTAGCTAGTTGATTTAGATCTATGATTATCCCTTGTCTTTCGGTGAGATGGCCAGAAGTGCTCCTTATTGCCTTGTGACTTAATGCATCATCTACCACATTTGCTTTCCCAGGGTGATATAATATATCAATGTCATAATCTTTTAATAGTTCAAGCCACCTCCGTTGCCTTAGATTTAGGTCCTTCTGCTTAAAGATATATTGTAAACTCTTATGGTCGGTATATATTTCAACATGAACCCCATACAAGTAGTGGCGCTATATCTTTAAAGCAAATACTACTGCTGCTAGATCAAGATCATGTGTCGGATAATTTTTCTCATGAGGCCGCAATTGTCTTGAGGCATAAGCTATCACTTTACCATGTTGCATCAATGCACATCCCAAACCAACTCCTGAAGTATCACAATACACCGCATACCCTTTTGTACCTTCTGGAAGTACCAATAGGGGTGTAAAGGTTAACTTATTCTTCCGATCATGGAAACTCTTTTCACATGCATCGTTCCATTGAAATTCGGTTGCCTTGTGTGTTAGCTTTTTTAAAGGTGTAGTAATAGAAGAAAAACCTTCAATAAACCTTGTATAATAACCTACCAACCTGAGAAAACTACGAATCTCTATAGGCGTTGTAGGTCTTGGCCAGTTCTTCACTTCTTCTATCTTTTGAGTATCAACCCTTATTCCTTCATCTGACACAATATGACCCAAGAATGCTATAGATTTTAGCTAAAATTCACATTTAGAGAACTTTGCATATAACTTATGATCACGAAGAATCTGCAACACCTATCGTAAGTGACTAGCATGGTCCTCTTTTGATCTTGCATAGACAAGAATATCATCTATAAATACTATCATGAACACGTCTAAAAACGTCTTGAACACCCTATTCATTAGATCCATAAAAGTTGTTGGTGCATTTGTTAGTCCAAAGGACATAACTAAAAACTCATAATGATCGTACCGTGTTCGAAAAGCTATCTTGGGTATATCTTTCTCTCTGACCTTTACTTGATGGTAACCCAACCTCAAGTCAATCTTTGAGAAATATTTAGCACGTTGTGATTGATCAAACAAATCATCAATTCTAGGGAGGGGATATTTGTTCTTAATTGTCACCTTATTCAGCTGCCGATTGATACACATCCTCAGTGTGCCATCTTTCTTGCGTACAAATAACACTCCTACACCCCAAGGGGACATACTAGGCCTTATGAATCCCTTGTCCAGTAAGTCTTTTAATTGTTCCTTCAATTCTCGTAACTCTGTTGGGGCCACTCTATGAGGAGGAATAGAGATAGGCTGAGTACCTAGAATCACATCAATACCAAACCCTACTTCCCGTTCTGGAGGCAAACCTGGAAGATCTTTAGGAAATACATTAAGAAATTCATTTTCCACTGGAACAGATTGAAGAGCCAGAGGCTCCACATCTGTATCTTTCACCCTTACTAGGTGACATATGTACCCTTTGGATATCATTTTTTTTGCCTTAAGATAAGAAATAAATTTACCTTTTGGCTCTCCAACATTTCCCCTCCATTCAAGTACTGTCTCTTTTAGGAAATGAAAATGTACCTTCTTTGTTTGACAATCTGCTGTAGCATAACAAGAAGTCAACCAATCCATACTTATTATAACATCAAAATCAACCATTTCCAGCTCAATAAAATCAACCAACGTATCATGATCACAAACAATCATTATGCAATTACGATAGACTCTCTTAGCTATAATAAATTCACCAACTGGTGTAGATACTTCAAATGGCTTAACTAATAATTCTGGGGTTCTTTGAAATTTTCAGCATTCAATGGAGTGACATATGATAGGGTAGAGCCCGGATCAATCAATGCATATACATTATGTGAAAAGACGGATAATGTACCTGTAACCACATCAGGAGAAGCCTCCAAATTCTAATGATACGCTAAGGCATAGGTACAGTTATGGACTCCACTAGAACTGGCTACTCCTCTGGCACCCCTACCACAACCAGCAGGTTGTACACCTTGGCCTAAGGAAGGAACCAGCGATGATGATGCAACAACTGATCCAGTAGGTCGTGCCATACTACCCGTGCCCCTCTTTGGGCATTCTCTCATCATATACCCCGACATACCACACCAAAAACAAGTATTTGTCCCAAACCGACATTCACCTAAATGAAGCTTTCCGCAGTGCTGGCACGGCTGACGAAAAAACCTCGATTGGCTCAGACTCCCTTGCTCTTGATACCCTGCTGTCCGTGAACCTTGAATCCCACTACTTTGCCTAACTTGACTACCTCTAAACCCTTGAAATTGAGGTGGAGTACTTGTTGTAGAATAAGAAAATGATGGTCTAGGTGGTCTATTAAAAACCCTATGCCTAAATTCTCCTTGGGACGCGATGAACAGTCCCATAGGTTTATCCCTCTTTGACGGTCCTCTTTTAAATTCTTGCGTTCTTTTCTTTTGTCTCTGATTCTCCATCTTCTGTGCAAAAGCTTGTATGCTGGCTATGTCCATATCTCTGTTCAACATAGCAATAGTACAATCCCCCACCAAATATGGATATAATCTCTCCACATAACGATGGACTCTGTCATCCATAGTGGCTACTATATTAGGAGCATACCGAGTCAAAGAGTTAAACCGAAGACTGTACTCTCTGACACTCATACTCCCTTGACGAAAATTTAAGAATTGGTCAGCACGAGCCTCTCGGATCTCATATGGAAGATAATGATCAAGGAATACCATTTTGAATTCTTCCCAACTAGCTGGAAGTGCACCGATACCCCTAGACCGTTTCCAATCTTCGTACCATAATATAGCCTTTCCTTTCAATCTATATGCTGCAAGCTCAACTGTTTCTGTACCAGATACATGCATAACATCTAGAGCCCTTTGAATTTGGTCCACGAAGTCTTGCGGGTCTTCATTCATATCTGACCTAGTTAAGGTGGGAGGGTCTAATTTTAGAAAATCCTGTGTCCACTGACTAGCTGCCCTATCCACACCGTCATTACTTGTAGTTGGACCATCTTGTCTTTGATTTTGTGCAGCAACTATATGAGTCAACATTTGCACCACCTTCCTTAAATCCTGATAAGTAGCATTAACATGTTGTTCTAAAGGTACTCTTCTCCTTCTCGGTTCTCCTGGAAATGGAAGAGTAGAAGAAGTCTGCGATGCAAACTCATTTTAAGCTTCACCTTGATTAGCTTGTTTAGGTGGTGATTTACTGGTTCCTTCTCTGGCAGTCATGTATACCTTCTTACTTTTACCCTTGTTTCTCCTTATAAATGGAATTTTGCTATACTGAGGAACAAAAACATGAAACAAATTCAGTGGTCAGATATGATTTCACCTACAACTTTAGCTCTATACCACGATCTAAGAAATGAAGAAAAGAAATAACTCCTAAATGTACCGTAGACTCCTACTTAAAAATGTGGTGCACAACACATCCATAAGCAAGACTCTACTAAGATACGGCTTTGTAGACTCCCTAGGACGACCCGCTCTGATACCACTTTTGTCACACCTCAAATCCCATTGGGGCGGATAGGCACCCGTAGCCGTAAAGGCCTGAGAGAACCAACCTATGATCGTGTACATTCATATGCATGTCATGAAGTGAATAAAAATGCTGCCACATGCAGATATATCCTATTGGTGATGGAAGTCATGTATAGACGTTCAAAACAGATACGAGATTTGGCCGTTGGGACCATAAATGTCTAAATGGTAAGACACTTCTACTTTGACTTTACAATGTCTAAAAATCCTCTAAAAGATATCTAATCATGACTAAGGTAGGGACAATTCCCCGCCTTATACAATTACTACACAGTACCAAAAATATATACAAATGACTTGGGGAGCCTCGAAGCAACCTTGAGCTCACCAATAGTGCAGATGACCAGTACCCTACTGTGAAGGTCTACTAGCTCCCGTGCATACAGCAAGTAAGGTAGGTCCCCCAAGGGACGTCAGTACGAAAAAATTTACTGAGTATCTAAGACTATAAGTAACTATATGAAATATAGGAACTCAATTTGGAATCAAATACAAGTGAATAGATAATACTGATATACCACCGTACGGTATATGCGGAACCATGTACATGACATTCATTTCCTTTCTTTTACCTTCATATCATTATACATCATACAAGGCCCGGGATCAACTGATCAGTGGTAAATAACATTGGGATAGACTCGATCTAGGCTTATGCCCCCAGAGCTGCCACCCATAAATCAGTAAATCATGTTAAGCTCAAGCTAGGTTTTAACCCCCAAAGCTGCCCCCTGTATCCAATAATCCATCGGGATCGTCTCTAGCTCGGCTTTCGTCCCTTTGAGCTACCACCCGTCCTCAACCAAATATGCATTACTTCATTTCTTTACTTTTTGTGAGATTTTTACATTGGTGGTCATAACATTATTGGAGCTTTGGAACAATAGTCAACAATTAAGAGACATGTGAATAACAATAGCTAACAAACCTAAAATGAAATACTTTAAAACATTTCGGAGTGAAAACAAGGTCGTTAACTACGTAGACATTACATGCTGCCAAAGGATACGAAAAAGAGTAACCTTACATACCCTATATTCTCACTACGTGGTTACAATGATTCAGCTCCTTCCTTATGTGTTACTCTACAACACAAGTACGTAATGGAGCTAACATTAAAATCTAATTACAATACATGTTTACAAGACAGTAATTAGTTACTTAACGGGAAGTAAAAACCATCCAACCTCCTAAACACATGGTACATCACTCCCCCCTTATTTATACTGCCATTTAACCTTATTACACACCCTTACACTATAACTTACTGCCTTACCAAGACACCACCACCAAAACAGTCCACAAACCAACATAAACGTTACAAACCGGTAGGATTTCCTACAAGTTCATACTTCACATTTTTACCTCAATGCAACTCCACATATTTATTCCATCAAGTCACATAAACACATTCCACAAAAATATACCAAAAACAGTACACACAGTTTCAGCATTTACTTTAGTATAACAAGAGAGTATTCTCTTTTCACTACACCAAACGTTCCATATACAAACACGTATAAACATTTCCACCAAACCATACATAAAAATAAATGAACCAGGGGAAGAACCACACTTTAACATACTGAAAATTCATCCTCCAACTTCATTTCTTCAAGACCTTAAGCTCCTTTACAAGTTTAAACCACAAAGAAGGCAAATCTTTTAAAATTAAGCACAAGTGGACTGCCACCAAAACAAGGGACTGCCCTATACATTTTCAACATAACCAACATGATTTACACCACCTCTCATAATATATTACATTAATATATAATTTTAAACTCTTACCAAGTCTTGCTAAGTGGAAGATTAGTCCAAGAACCCTAGGGAAATTTGGGGCGGCTGATTTGGGGTTTGAGAGAGGAGAGAGTGTTTTAATTTTTTTGTTTTTGGCAAGTGAAGTAAATGGATAAATTAGCTGAATTTCAGATCTATATACCTCTTAGACGCCTCTCACTATCCCATCCTTAGCGAATTCTTGGTTAAAAATAGTCCAAGTAGGTGATGCACATACATGGCTATACAAGCTGTCCAAAACAATCCATTTTCTCACTTTATTTCTACTTGGACCATCTCTTGTTGGGCCTAAATTAATCTTAGGTGTTGGAATGGTCATGTTTCCATTTTTATGTACTTAATTTGGGCCTCAATTTAGTACATTAAATTATATACAAATGCAGCCCAATAGTTTAAGTAGGTGATACACCTACTATCTTAATTAAGTCACGGAAGCACCTCATTTATGTTCTCCCCTTTTTCCAACGTCTTAATCCTTCTACCTTAATCCACCACTTAAATTTAACTTTACACTTAAGTATGTCCTTATTATATCATGTTTAAATACTTTTATCCATGCTAGGTTGGTTGTATAAGTTTTGGAAATGTACGGGGTGTTACACAAATGACCACACTCCAAGGAAGTTTGTCAACCAGGATGGACAACATAGAGGGTCGTCTAAACTCCAACAACTCCGCCCCCCCTAAACTATAATTCCTCCTCAAGTGGGAATGCTCCAAACACCTCTACTACTATCTCCCTGGAAACATTTCACCAAATGTTCAATCCACTGAGGCAAGTACATGATCCCATCAACCAAACCACTACTTACTCAAATAACCAAAATTCCATTTGTCCACCACAACCCAAATTAAATTGAGCCAACCAAGAAGCTCCACAAAACCAACCTATTAACCAAGATCCACCAACCCAATCCCCACTTAACTAAAATTAACCCATCCAAGTTGAGGATATAGAAGGAGAGGGACTCCTAGAAGAAGATAAGGTGATAGATGAAGTGGCCCTATTCACTGAATTTGTATGGAATAGGCAAGGAGCTAATGGAGGAGGTAATATAGGATGAGGAGGAAGGTTTGGTATGATTCCCCATGGTAGATTAAACTTGGGAAGCCAACCCCAAGATCAAGGTGAACGCCAATGGGATCAAGGAGGTAATACGGGTAGAGACACGGGTTTTAACTCCATTAAGATCTCTCTTCCTACCTTCAAAGGAACTAGTGATACATCCACATACCTTGATTGGGATGTAAAATTTGATAGGATCTTTCAAATCAATGAGTTAACCGGTCAAAAGAAAGTCGCCCATGCAGTTGCTCAATTTGAAGGGTATGCTTCTACTTGGTGGGAAACCCAAAGGTTATAACGAGAAAGAGATGGTAATCCTGACCTTCCAGATTGGGACCAATTAAAAATGATTATGAGGTGAAATTATGTGATAATAAGTTAGAAACAAGAAAAACTCACTAAGCTATACAACTTGAAGCAAGGAGGTAAAGGTGTGGAAGACTATTATAAAGAATTCAAAAACTTGATCCTTCAACTTGAGATTGTTGAACCACCACACCATTTCATGGATCATTTCAAAGGAGGGTTGGAATATGACATCGCTTCTCAAATAGTTGTCCAATAGCTTTAATAACATATAAGCCCTTGTTAAAGCGACATTGAGGTTGAGAAGAGCAACAAAGAAAAGAAGTCTTTCAATCCTAAAGGCTACAAATCTTCTAGTTCATCCGGGTGGAAAAATAATAAGGACTTTAATAATTCCAATGAGAAGAAACCCTTTAAGAAGACTACTCCAAGGTATCTGCCAAAAAATGAAGGTAACCAAGACCCGAACACTAATTCTAGAGGTATTGTTTGTTTTAAATGTCAAGGTTGGGGACATAAGGCAAGTGAGTGTCCCAATTGAAGAAACATCATTTATGTAGAAGGTAAGGCTTACTTTGTTGGAGATAAGGTGTATCAAGAAAATGGTGGTGTGGAAGAAACCCAAGAGGTGAAGACTTTGAAGTTGAAGGGGAACTTGCGGGGGATCCCAATAAAGGGGAAATTAATACACTCATTGGAATGATGATAAAGGTTCTCCATAAAGATGTTTGGCCTCAAGAAGGAGAGAGAATGAATTCTAAATTTATAATGAGGCGAGTGGTGAGTAGTGAGGCTTTAGATGATCTAAGCCAAGATGAGGAAGTAGACTTGGCTCGAGGAGGGGAACCTTGTGTTCTTCCCAAACCCTTTTTGTTTACTAACAGTGGTGTTAGAATTTTACCTCACACCAATACTTATATTTTACAAGGTCATGAAGGAATACTTCCAAATGAGGATCCAATGAAAGTTTCTCACAAGTATGCATTTGAAGGCCTAGATGAGTTCTTATCTAAGGACTCCAAAATTGATGAAAGTTTGACTCAATAGAGGTTTTAGGTAAACTCCTATGGGTTTATAGATACTTGATAGCAAGGGGTAAAGTATATAAACCCATAGATCGAATGATGGAGTTACCTACCAAGGAAACTCCTACAAAAAGGCAAGAGGACCAAGTCTATTGGTCCAAGTTAATATATGGAAGGGAAGGACCATGTAGAGCACGTAAAGGAAACAAGAAAGCAAGTTCAAAGCCCTACTCTATAGGTATGTACCTTACCCCTCTTATTCCAAGCAATCCTTGGAATCATGATGACATTTACCCTATGTGCCTTGTGCTTAAATTGAGTAGGCATTGCATTCCAAATGCCCAATCTACTTGTTGCCTTGAGAAGGGTCCATGTTACCTACTTGATGAACAAATCTTGACCCTAATTCCTTGTCATACTCATATGGGTAGACAAGTTAAAGCACTAGAATGGACCTCACTAGTGAATGCTTTTTCATTGGGAAGTTGTTTGGATAAGAGAGATGAGAGATGCTTATGTTGCTTGTTCTAACCTTCTTATGTTATTATCTTTGATAGATCCTTAAATTATCTTAGCTCTTTTCACTCCTATCTCTTTACTTGTAAAGATAGCCATGTCTGTGTTGAGAATGCCTTTTGTGTAAACATGGTTTGTTGTGGGAGGAAGGGTGATCTACACCCTAATGACTACTTGATTCTATCCTTGGTTGTTCCAACATGTGGTGATTTGCTTGCTAACTTAGTTAAGCTTATTGGTAATATTGTTAATGGAAATACCTTGGGAGAATTGCATGATGCTTATTGTAGCCAACACCTTTGTGCCTTATATGATGAGTTCTTTTCATTAAGCATGAAGGATAAATGGTTATCTATCAAGTGGGTGTCCCTTTGGCATAAATATGTTAATGCTCACCCCTTTTCTAACCTTTGCTAACCCTCATACTTTAAGAAAATATTGGTTGTTTGTTTATCTCTTGTGCTTTCAGGACTTAGATTCGAGGATGAATCTTTTTCAAGAAAGGGAGGATGATATAATCCAAAATGCCTCCGAAACTTTTGATGGAATAATCATGAAGCAAGAGGTATTTGATGACAACCCCTTAGTACTATCCAAAGGGTTCCTTGAGTTGATAATTGCATCCAGGAAGGGTAGAGGGGCTTTGGAGTTGTCAAAGGAATGCAAAGACAAGCTAAAGAAGGCCCTGGAGGGACATTCAAAGTCACTTGCACTCGAAGGTACTGAGGTACGGCTGCAGATAATCATTTTAGCCCATCTAGAGCCACCTGTATTATGACATGCGTGGGTAGGTGGCCCATCTACTCCAGCGGATGTCTTATTTTGCTAAAATGGGTCACTTTTGGGCCCATAGTTGTAATAATTAGCCCATGGCTATAAATAATAGCTTCTTCTTAATTTTTAGGTTAACTTTGATGATTATGAACAATTATACACTTGAGAGTGTGAGTGAGCTTGGATTAGCTTGTGTTGAATTATTGTTTGGAAACATCGGTTGCTTGGGAGTTTGATTCCCTTGTGGTCTACATAGGATTTAGGTGCTTTGTAGGATTAATTTGATTGAGGATTTAGCGTTTAATATACCCTTTATTTTCATTCAATTTCCTTCTTTGTGTCTATCTATTTCGTTATCTTTCTATCTTTCCCTTTTCGATTCCTTGTTTATCTCATTTTTGTATCTTGTTCTTCTTTTAGTAGTTTGAGGGTTATCAAAAGGTTCTTAAGAAAATGAGGTTCTCAATTTTTATTAATTTCATATGGAGGTTGGTTTCCAATAACTACTGTTCAATGCTTCTTAATGTCCAGTCTTATGGTTTCTTTCACTCTACTAGGGGGTGAAATAAAGTGACCTTTTGTCTCCTGCTCTATTTATTTTTTCAGCTGAGGTACTCTCTAGGGCATTAAATTCTCTTTTTGAGGATAGTATGTTTGTAGGATATGGGATGCCTACGTGGAGTGCTAATTTGAATCATCTAGCTTATGCCGATGACACAATTATATTTGCTTCTTCTAATGACTATTCTCTGAGAAAGATAATACAGATTTTTTAGGAATATGAAAAGCAATAAGGGTAGAAAATTAATAGATAAAAGATCTATTTCTTTACGCATGAGAATGTTACTGGATCATCTTATATACTGGTGGAATAGATTATTGGTTTTGCTAAGGGTTCCTTTTCTATTCAGTACTTAGGTTGTCCTATTACTCACTTTAGGGAGAGGAAATAGCACTATGCAGACTTGATTGACAAGGTCAAAGGTAAAACTTCATGCATTGAAGGGTAAAATGCTATCATATGAAGGTAAAAAAGTACTTATCTCAAGTATTCTACAAAGCATCCCCATTTATACTTTATCTACAATTGTGCCTCCCATTTGTGTGATCAAAGAGCTTCACATAATTTTTGCAAATTTCTTTTGGAGCAATAAAGAATTAGACAGAAGTAAACATTGGTCTTCATGGAATAAGGTATGTCTTCCTAAAAAGAAGGGGGGCTTGGTTTTATCTCTTTATTTGATGTTTCAAAGGCCCTTTATGCTAAATTGTGGTGGAGACTCAGGACTGTAAATAGTTTGTGGACTAACTTTCTTTGGAACAAATATTGTAAGAAACAATTCCCTTCTCTTGCTTCAGGTGTGGAAGTTTATGCTGCGGAACATGGACATAATAGAGCAAGGTTTATGGTGGGAACATAGAGGAGGAACAACAACTGTATGGTTTGACAATTGTACCAATGTAGGTCCTTTATTCAAACATCCATCAGAAATTCCTACTTGTTATGACTTGAGGGAGATTGGAGACTTTCTTACAAGTAAGGGCTGGGACATTAATAGATGCAAAATCTTGTTACTGGATATATGGTGGAACATATGAAGAGCATTATAGATAAAGTTATGTTGTGTAATCAGAGTGATAAACCTTGGTGGATTCACATAAGCCCTGGAAATTTTACAATCACCTATGCATGGAACATACTTAGACAAAGAAAGGAAACAAATGAAGACCTACAACTTATTTGGAGTAAAGATTTGCCCTTTAAATTCTCATTTCTTGTTTGAAGAATGTGGCAGGGTATGATTCCAGTGGCAGATTTGATGCATGCCTGGAATCCCAACATTTCATTTATTTACAGCTGCTGCTTAAATTCGGAGAGAGAGATTGTAGAGCATTTGTTCTTTAAAGGAGAGGTAGCTAGCAACCTACCCAACTATCTAAAGGAGAGTGTCAGCAAATAGTGGAACTTTCAGGGGAATAAAAAAGTAAGGATTACTTCTCAGGTGGTTCCTATAATCATGTTATAGTTATTATGGAAAAAGAGAAACATTGTCCTGCATGGAGGCAACTACTCTACTGGTAAAGTTATTTTTGAGATCAGTAGTACTATAATAAAGTTCATAAAGTGTAGATTAAAGGTGGATTGTTAGAGCAGAAAATGGGCAGATATTGTGGCAATATTGGAAGGGAACAAACCTAATTACTCTTTAAAGATAGTGAGATGGTATCCTCCTCAAAACAATTGGCTTAAGTTCAACACTGATGGTACTGCTATAGATAATCTAGGGCCTAGTGCAGTTACCTTGTTTTTGCAATTAATTTTCAGATAGAGCATTTTTCAGGATGTACCTAGTGAAGGAAGGAAATTACTACAACTAGACTAGCAAGGAACATCAAACATTCGCAAAAAACAAAATTGACTAATTGCTTCTACATAGTTTTAAGAACTTGGACCAAATTTTCCTAAACTAACATATTGTTCACTGAAGAGAGCACAAATAACTATGTCTAAAGGAAATTCAGATGATGGAGTATCCACACCCGGTGAGAGCTTGAGGTGTTTAAAGATACGAAATCAAGATGTGGATATTGCTTGAGCTCTCAGATCTATCAACAGTTATAGTTATACAAGGTAATCTTCAACAAGTCATCAACAGAGAACTATCAGTAAATTCCATAAGAGGTTTTTTATATCTTTTTTTAATGAAATAGATGGTGGTATCAATCTCTTGTTAGATTCAACCCATCATTCAATTGAAAAAGGGGTAAATTAATCTTTAAGGGAAAAAGAGGACTTAGCTTTTAAGAGTAGATTTGAACTGAGAACAACATTTTACCTTTAAGTTTTGAACCAATTATTGTGGATCTAGCTTGAAGCTGACGCTTCAATGTAAATCGATATTATATTGGAGCTTGCTGGATTTTAACTAGATTTCAACAAACAAGAATCCCAATTGTTGATTTAGAGGAGGAAATTTATCTTGCTGAGGTGTTAATTTGGCATAGTGGGAAGTTACTTAGAGAGATTCGATGTGCTCAGAGTGTGAAGATCAAGCCAAAATTGATTATGCTGACTATTTTTCTAATTTCTATATTGTAAATATCGGGTCTCAACAAGTTTTTGGATAGGGCACTTTTGGGCCTAGCTTTTGTACACTTACTACATTGTTTTTGTTTTAATAAATGGGCTTTTGCCTAATTTTATCCAAATTTTTTTTAGCAATGAATGGAGTAATATATGACAGAGTAGCCCTAAGATCTATTAATTCATAAACATCATGTAAGAAGATAGTTAAAATACATGTAACCATATCAGGTGATGCCTCTAAATCCCATCAGCCTGCTAATGAATACATATGATTCAAAATCGCTCCTAAACCAAAGGATCTACCTCTACCCCTATCTTGATCTGCTAGTGCCTGAGGACCACAAGATAAAAAAGGAGCAATTAATGATGATGCCACTTTACACCCTGTGGACAGTGCTCCACCACCTCTCTCAGCATCTCACTTTTTGATCTCTAAATAATTCCATATCACATCACCAAGGAATCCACACCAATAATAATCATGGGAGCCTAGTGGGATAGGGTTGTTGTTAGTGGAACCAATACTTACTATTGTGTGAATTTCCCTACAAAAATAACTACTACTCTAGTATCGACATAGCTCATTTTGAGGCCTTATCTAATAGATGATGTAGGTACCCAATCGGGTGGTTTGATGCATTTGAGGTGAGGCCTTGGGGTACTGACATGCTCAAGGAATTTATGGAAAAAGTGAGATTCATACAGGAGAAGTTCATAGCGGCTCAAAGCCGGTAGAAGGAGAATACACACAAAAAGGTGAAAGACATGATATTTGAGAAGGGGGAGAATGTACTCTTGAAGGTGTCACTCATGAAGGGTGTGATGCAATTTGACAAGAAGGGTAAGTTAAGCCCAAGGTACAGAGGAACCTTTGTGGTTTTGAAGGGAGTGGGGTTTGTGGCATATAGACTGACCTTACCCCCTAGTATGTCTGGGGGTTCACCCCATATTCCATGTGTTCATGTTAAAGAAGTACCATAAAGATGGTGGATATATTATTCGTTGGGACCCAAAACTGTTTGATAAGGAACTGTCCTATGAAGAGGAACCAATTACTATTATAGCTAAAGATGTGAGGAATTTTAGGAATTGATTCATCCCTTGTGTAAAATTTTGGTGGAGGAACCGTACCCTTGACGAGGCTACATGGGAGACAGAAGCAGACATGCATAAGTGGTATCCACACTTGTTTATTGATTCAAATTCTTTCATTTTTAGTTGTTATATATTTTGGGGCTTGTCATTCAAGGACAAATGAGTGGTAAATTTATATCTCATGTAATGACCCAAATTACATGACCCAAATTGTCATTATATTGAAATAGAAGGTAAAATTTACACCCAGACATTTTTAGGTTAATTTTTGAGAATTTAGGGCTAGTCTAGGATTGGCTTATTTTTGATTTTGATGTGATAATCGAATGAAATATTTTACTAATTTGGTTTGTAGTGGTGGGATTTTATGTGACAATTAGATAGCCAATGAGTATAGGAGGTTGTAAAAACTTTCGACACCTGAAATAGAGTTATAGAACTCTAGTTATAGTGTTTATTGTGGAAGGGTTGGTTCACAATGTTATGATTTATGGTATGTGTTGTAAAATGAGAAAAACTGAAGGGAGGTCCTGGGGTTTTGCCTCAGACCACAGCAACTAAAAAATTAACCACTGCAAAGATAAAGGAAACTGTAGTGGCGACCCTTATGAAAAAGGCGCAAACCGTTGCATTGGAACTTTAACCGCTGCAGCCGTAATGCATAGTAAAATTACTGTTTCACTCCCTCACTTTTTGAAAAAATGCAAGAGAGCTCTGGGGGAGGCAATTTTCAGAGGGTTTTTAAAGTTTTTCATTTTTGGAGGTAAGTAATTACATTCTAGACTTGAATTCACTTTCTTTAACCATAGAAAATCACTAGACAAGAATTAATGGTGGATTTTGGGGTTAAGCCTAGTTGTGGAAATTGATGAAAAGTGATGGGAATGTGTATAAATTTAGTGGAAAATGATCCTAGGGTGTTAGAAAATGCTAATGGGACTAGAATTATAGTTATTTATGCTAATTCATATAGGGTTCATGAACTTTAAATGATAAGAAAATCCTAAGATGATTAAATAGGGTAAGTTAGTGGCTAAAATCAATGGGTTATGATCCCTAATAATTAAAAGAGAATGAATTATTTAAATGTGTGTATATTCTTGTTGTTGTATAGATCAAGAATGAATTGAATGAGAATCAAAGGGCCAAAGTGTTGCTTAAAGGTGACTTTGAGCAAGGAATTGAGGTAGGTTATCGTTTTGTTGTAGCACTTAGGCTTTCTTGGCTTTGTGCTTGTTTGTGAACATGACATCTATGATTTCCTTCCATTGATTTGTGACTTAATGACTACGTTGCATTTCATTTGCATTATGATGATATATTAAGATGATGGGTGGGGTACCACGCCGGTACGAATATGTTATATTATGATAATGGATTGGGTGCCATGCCAGTACAATGTGATATTGATGATGAGGTTGCGAGGGGAACGATTTGATGCGCACATCTTTCATATATGCACTCATATATATATATATATATTGAGTGCCTTATTATGATTATACATATTGATGATTTGTTGATGAAACTGACTAAGTGTGAAAGTTTATGAAAGTAAACTTGTGATTTGTAATTATGTGATGATACATGATTTGGTTAGTTGAATGATATCATATGTTAAAAGTTCTGATATGATTGCTTTTATACTTATTTGGCTTGCTTACTTGTACATTGTGGAGTTAGTCGAACTATGATGCTTACCAATACTTGTTGATACACTGATGCTACCTATACTCTTATTTTTATTGACCACAGAATATCTTCAAGCGGTTGACATGCAACCTCGGCTCTAGTTAGTGGTTCAAACTTGATTTGAGGGTGAGCAGCATGACCGGGCAACCTTTGGATCTTCTTATTGATGTTGACTTCCCTTGTTTTGGACTAAGACAATTTCCTATTATTTATATTTTTGGATATTCGTGTTGGTTTTAGACTTAGTTTATTCTTAGAAGTTCTTGTACGGTGATTTCAGGTCCTGAGGATTGTAATAAATAGAGGTTTCCACACTCTATTCCTTTTATGGAGTTAATGTCATTGATAATTATTTATTATTCAATGAAGACCTTTTGAAATTGCTTAAAACTTGAGGATCAACATAAGGTGAATGTGAAAGAAACACTAGGGTTTGTAAGGATGAGGTTAGTAAGGTTCTTCTTTCATAGGTTACAGCGGGTGCCACTCATGACCGATTGGGTCATGACAACCTACTCATCCTACTTTTTCATATTTGATCCCTTTTATTTAATATAGGCTAAATATACAAGTTGCTAAAGCAATTAGGTGTCAAAATAAATAACTTAACCACATAAAAATTCAAAACACAAATCACGTCTAGACTAGTAGGTGAAGTACTTAACTCAAGTATGTAAGTGATTATATTGTTCCCAACTACACTTGTCTTTTCAATTCTCATTCCCTCAAACTATATCTTCCACAATAGCATAGTTGGATACTTATACATTGGCTCAATTCACCCATATCCACCCATATCCAAATAAATCCATTGATGTCTTAGTTGTACATGCGTTGAAAGGAAGGGGGTATCACATTATCCCCCTTAGGATCATTTGTCCTTGAATGTAGACTTTAGATCTTAATAGAACTAACTCTGGAATTTTGCTAAAATTTTTCTAGAATTTCCTTTGTAAATAGGGTTATCCAATACCTGTCAGCTAACCAGAATACACATATACAAGCCTTACATGGAATCACAATAGGATTAGTATAAAATATGAAGTAACATTCTTCTAAGCTACATAACAAAATAAATATGCATTTGATTCACCTTATGTTACTCTGTATATTCTGACTTTTAGTGTGATATATGGAAGTTATGGACTCACAGTCACGAGTGATACACCTGAATATGCATATTCAACATATGAGTAAAAATAGCTATGTGTAGGTTCGGCTAAAATTATGATTCATATGAATAACTAGTATGTTATAAGAACCTTCTTTATGAAATTGAAATAAGCATGAATATCTGTATCTCATGGAGTTCTCTTATTCCCAATGGAATTCTTCAACATTTTGATTTTTCCACAGTACTTTAACGGAGGCTACATCTTTTGTTTTTAATTTTCTAGTTTGTCTATCGCGAATAGCCCCTAGAACCTCTTCACATGTCATGTTTTACGTGATCTCTATCTCTGTCGTTGGGTAAATAAGTTGTAGGTAACTTGTACACTTATGTAGCATAGACACATGTAATACTAGATGTGTAGAATCTAGATATGGAGTTAAATCCACTTCATATTCCACTTGTCAAACTCTTCGTATGATTCCGTAAGGCCCGCCCAATAATCTTGATCTTAGCTTGCACTTCTTTCCAAATATCATAACACCCTTCATAGGTGAGACCTTTAAGAATACCAAGTCATCTATGTGAAATTCTAGTTCTCTATTCCTAAAATCTAAATAACATTTCTTACTGCTCTAAGCGGTCTTCAATCACTGCAGAATCAGATCAACTTTCTCAACTACCCGGTGAACTAAATCTCTCCCAAGTACATACCCTACCTCAAACCATCCAATAATATACCTACAACATCGCCCATATAGGGCATGAAATGGATCGATTTAGATGTTTGAATGATAGCTATTATTATATTCAAATTTGATAAGGAGAAAATGATCATCCCAGTTGCCTTAGAATGCTAGAACATATGCTCTCAACATATCTTTAATAGTTTTAATAGTGCGCTCAGCTTGGCCATTTGTTTGTGGATGAAAGGCTTTGCAAAGATTCACCTGAGTAACCAAGCCTTTTTGGAATGATTGGCAGAAGTGAGCTGTAAAGTTAGCACCTCTGTGAGAAATAATAGACATAGGAGTCCCATGTAGGTGAACAATTTCTGTTACATATAATTTAGCATAATCCTCTATTGTACTAGCAGATTTAATAGGTATGAAATGTGTTGCTTTTTTCAATCAATCAACAATTATCCAAATAGAATCATGCTTATGGAAGGAAGGAGTCAAACCTGTGACAAAGTCCATATTAATAGCCTCCTGTTTCCACATTGGGATTTTTATCTTCTGTGCTAGGTCACCGGGCCTCTAATGCTCTCGCTTTACTTGATAGTTAGAATACTGTGTAAAATAATTTGCTATATTTTTCTTAATATTTTCCCACCAGTCTTTTAGATTGCGATTTATTTTGGTCGAAAGCGGGTGGATAGAACACTGCAAACTGTCCATATTAGGAAGACACAACTTTCCATGGCATCTTATAGTGCCATCACATGTAAGATCAAATATTGCAACTTTATGCTGGAAAATACCTTTTGTATACTGTTTTAATATAGGGTCATCATACTACTCCTCTTTCACTGTTGTCACTTATGATGACTCTCTAGTTCTCTGAACCACTATTTCCCCTTCTTTAGGGTCCATCAACTGGACTCCTAAATTGCTAGCCTATGAACATCTTTGACTATATTATGCTTTTCTGCTGGAAAATATGCTAAACTTCCTAGAGATTGGTGACTAAGAGTATCTGCTTTACTATTTGATTTACCCGAATGATAGAGAATATCAACATCATAATCTTTCAGCAGTTCTAGCCACCTTCTCTGCTTCAAATCTAAATCCCTTTTCTTAAATATGTATTGAAGGGTCTTATGATCAGTAATTATGTCAGCATGAACCCCACACAAATAATGTCTCTATATTTTTAGTACAAATATAACAACAACCAATTCTAGTTTATGTGTTGGGTAGTTTTACTCATGTTTCTTTAATTACCTCGAGCCATGTGCTCTTACCTTACCATTTTGCATTAATGCACAACCAATACCAACACGCCATAAATATAATTATAAATTCAAAGTCCATACCATGTTCAGAGATCTATCTTCCAAATATTAACTTCTCTAATCTTCAACTGATGATATTTGGACCATAAATTAATTTTTGAAAAGAACTTAGCACCTTACAACTGATCAAATAAATCATCTATTTATGGAAGTGGATACTTAGCTACCGATAAACTATACACATGCACAATGAACCATCATTCTTTTATACAAATAACGCATGTACACCCTAGGGTGGCATACTAAATTGGATGAATCCTTTATCGAGGATATCTTTCAATTGTTCTTTCAGCTCATTCAATTCTGTTGAGTCCACTCTATATGGTGGAATTGATATAGGTTAGGTATCAGGATCTATGTTGATACCAAAATTAATCTGTTTATCTGGAGGAAGACCTAGAATCTCCTCATTGAAGAGCTCTAGATATTCCTTCACAATTACCATAGATGGAAAAGTTGGTGTCTGTTTCTCACTATCAATATCTCGTACTCTGACTAGATGATATAAATATCTCTTGGAAATTAGCTTATTGTCCTTTATATAATAAATAAATCTACTTGTAGGAATCATGGCACTACACATAAATTCTAAATCTGGCTCGCCCAAAAAGTGAAATCGACCAATTTTAGCCCCATAATCAATTATCGCATAATAGAAAGAGACCAAATCCACCATATGACATCAAAATCAACCATATTTAGATCAAACAAATTAGTTGTAGCGTCTCGACCACATAATCTCCCTGTGCAACTATTATAAACTCATAGAACTATAATTGTCTCTCTAATTGGAGTCAATGCTGCAAATGGCTCATATAATAGTTTTGGTCCTACTCCAAACTTTTTAGCAATAAATAGAGTAACATATTATAGAGTATCCTCAAGATCTATCAATTCATAAATATCATGTGAGAAGACAGATAAAATACATGTAACCATATCAGGTGATGCCTCTAAATTCCATCAGCCTTCTAATGCATACATATGATTCAGAACCGCTCCTAAACTAAAAGATCTACCTCTACCTCTGTCTTGATTCGCTAGTTCCTGAGGACCATGAGATAAAGAAGGAGTAACTAATAATGATGCTACTTTAGACCACATGGACAGTGCTCTACCCCCTTTTTCAGCCTCTGTCTTTCTGATCTCTGAATAATTCTATATCACATCACCAAGGACTCTACACCAATAATAAGCATGGGAACCTAGTCGACACTCATAAGGGTATGATATACTATACTAACTACAATAGGACAAAGGACAAAGGTGGTAATTTCCAACCCATTACTCTCTGAAACTATAGGCCTGGTACCCCAAACCGTTGGCTCCACTCAAGCTTTGTCCTTTTAAATTTGAGATAGCTTAGGTTGTAGAATGGTTTGCTGGTGGTGGTGGATTTTGTGGTACTCTGTTGGAAGATGCTCTATTAGTACTGTGATAAACACCAGATGTTCTAGACCTCTTACTCTGATCCTACAGACACTATGCTCTAGTTTATTAATGGAGCTCTTCAGTCTGCTGTACAAATGTCATTATATGAGTAATACACATTTTTTATCAAACAAAGTAATAGATCAATGCATTATTACATCAAATTTAATATCATTCACAAATTGACGTACCCTAGCATGTGCAGTACTAACCATCTCTGGTGCAAACTAGCTAGATAAGTGAATCTCATGTGGTACTCTTTTGTACTCATTTTATTCTGCTTAAGTGATAAAAATTATTCAACCTCTGCATCTCTAATCTCCTAAGGAAATAAATAATATAAAAAGGCCTTTATAAGTTTCTTCCAAATCAATGGAAGTACATCTACTCCCATGGAATCTTTCCACATATCATACCAGGAGCTACATTCTTCAGTTGGTACACTACTAACTCAACTGCTTCTGTCTCTGACACGTGTATGACTTTGAGAATTTTTTGAATCTCATTAATAAATCTCTATGGATCCTTAGTGGGTTTAGACCCCATGACAACCAGAGGGCCTATATGTAAGAACTCTTGAACATGGGAACCAAATGCCTCTCCCTAGGAATTATACTAGGGAGTGTTCTTTCATGTCACTGGGACTGAGCATCTACTATCTAGGTAATAAAATGAATGTCTCCCCTAATGTATTGGTCTGAGGGATTAGATGGAGGTGTCAGAGGAATCGAGGCTCTTGTAGGCCTTTCTAATAGATGTGACTATAGATCTGGGATAACATATCTAATGGTGCCATTCTAGGCTTCTGTCTAATCCTCAACAGCCTGTGGTCGTGTATTAGGACCTACCTTTGGAAATGAAGTAATCGTAGACTATTCTGGGTCTTTTTCTTTATAGGCATCTCTATAGCTAATGATTAAAGCACTAGTCAGAAGTAATTTTCTATAACTTTGCTCTATTGCACAATATAGTATATGGAAGAAGATCATATTTTGTAAATGTTCAAGGAGACCCATACATATAAATGTGGCGTGCAACAAATTTATAAGAAAGGCACTACAATACACGGCATCATACAATTCCCTGAGATAACTTAAACTTAGGCTCTGATACAGAGTTTTTCACGTTCCATATCTAAATGGGGAAGAGATGCAAAAAATATGCTATATAGATAATCTATGACAGGTGATATATCAAGAATCTATGTACTAAGGACAACTAATAATGATGATACAAAAATATACCATGGTCTATGTCCAACTGTACACAACGATCGTACTATAGTGTCCATGAAGTCTCTAAAATAATACGAAGCCATGCAATTGTGAAATGGTCAGCATAGGGCCCCACCATACCTATACTATGAAAATATATACAAAAAAGAGATTACAAACCCTAAACTAGATTAGGGGATAAATGGAGCACATTGACTACTCTGCTAATACACAATAGTGCCTATTGAGGAGGTTTGCAACTCTGTGTACCTGGTCCAATATTTAAAATAATGTAGCACACCATGCTATAGGGGTGTCAATACATATATAACATGTACTAGTATGTAAGAAAAATTGAATAACAAGTACAAATAAGATAACACAATGAAATAATAAATATTGTTCTCAACTAAGATATACATGCGCTAGTAAGTAAATTATGAACCTATAAATCATATGGAGTCACTCTAAAATTATTTATACAAGTTTCTTTTGGGTTCTTTGTTACTATGGGATCAGATGGTACAATTATACATGAAATTAGATAACTTCTATCTTTTAAATTGATATATAGTAACCTCTAACTAAAGTAAGCCTCAACGACATTATATTATAAGAATAACATATAAACTCTGTTATCTCTAAATGTCATATGTGAATAATAGGTCTCATTGTCTGTGATTATCAAGGTAAGCCATAAAGGATCAGCTCTGAGGGTCATCTCGCAGGATAGTAAGCCATAAATGGCTTAACTCTGATGTTATATTGCCATAATATGCTCAACTCTGAGGGTTTGTGGTCTCAACCATGTGCATAAGGAAACATCACATTATGAGGCAAGTGAATATAGTATCTTTGACCATACCCTGTCATTATTTTCTTTATAATTTAACAACTTCTGCCTCGAGGGTCTCTAAATAATTAATTATACTATGAAATTAAATTTACAAATATTAATCTCTGATTGAAAACATATAAACTATTGGTAATCGATGGTTATCTCTGACTAAGTGCATCAACTAGTAAACTTTACTTTATTTCAAATGAATCATATGGACATGTGTTTACTGAATAGATTGTGAGTATTCTATAAGAAAATAACTCATCTATAGAAAATATAACAAATATGCTATACAAGTTCATTGGAATACAAATGGAAGCAAGTATAACTATCATCAAAATATGGATACCAACTTGTAAATATTAGCTCTATCACTCTGAACATGTGAATAATGAATAAATTGAAATTGGAATAATTATTATTAGGATTAGGGCACACAATAATTGAATTACCATTTTCCATACCTCATTTTTATTATATAAACATTTTTTTATGAAATATGTGATTCAGGGCCATGCCTTGCGACAAAGGAAGTCTTATCCTTACATACCTCAATTCTGAGTCTTGTGACATTAAACTGGATTGTACCCCTCCTTACTATCATGCCTTGAGTCTGTGCCCTAGCTATGAGCCATATCTAGCTACTGGCTATTTATTGGGGAGGACTTTTGGCATAACATGTCTATAGAATAAAACAGATATCAAAATTGAAGCAGAAAAACAAACAATAATAATACGGTAAATTTGAAAGAAACAATATTTATCGAGACATAATTGAAGCAATGAAATACTACCAACTACCACATAATTGTTTCCTATTTAAGCCTCTAATAATAAGCATAAGAGTAAACAGAGACAAGGCCTCGTAAATACCTTTTACTATAACAAATGTCTAAACTAGGCTAAGGGAAAAGCTATAATCACTCTACATCTCCTAGATAATAAGAGAGCTTACCAATCTACTAAATTTAAAGTGCTACCGATCATCTAGAATCAAACATTAGGCTCAAATACCTGAATCTACATAAGGTATATACATAAATGTATATATATCATCAAAACTAAAATGATGATCATGAAAATATATGTAAGGTAGATTAAAATAATGGTTAATATTTGATACATGAATCATTGAAGAATCATTTTTCAAATATCTCAAAAGGCTGGAAGAATGAGGAAAATCATGTTAGCTAAAGTATGCATAAAAAGTGTTTCATGAGTACATAGAAAATAATATCAATTGGATTGCATATGTGGGGAGTTTCTTATAACAAATAAACATTATGTGAACTCATGATATCCAACATCTTACACCCATACTAGAAGGGTTTTCCTACAAGCCAAAGTATAGGACCATGAACATGTGGATAAAAAACTGAGCCTCTTGGGCTAAATCCTATGGTGGCACATAGTAGTGGGGCATATGTTATCTAAACCCATACCCACTAAGTTCTAAATAATTGTCTCAAAACTATATATGCTCATATCATATCATGTAACATAGCTAAAATCATATTTTGAGTCTTTGCTTACCATGTAAGTAAAACTATTATGTTTTGAGCCTACGCTCAATTTCTGTATCATAAATCATGTGCTAAAATTTACATCTAAAGCATATATTTTTTTAATATAGGGTTCATAGTTTTGTACAACACTCCTAAAACCATGAATTTTAAATTATAAATCAGCAGTTTACATAGTATTCGTAAGATCATAGAAAACCCTTTCATTGAAATCAGAAATAACACATAAAGGAATTATCTTTAATGATTTGGCAGGGAAACCCTAACTTTGATCATACTTCAAGATGACTTTAAAATACTTGGATGTGAGTATGAAAGGAACCCATCCCTAAATTCTTGCGTACCTGTTGAAGACAATAACTTCAAAAAGAAAATACTGGACTTGAAAAGAACTCTAGATGCTTGATTGATTATAGAATTTACTCTTGACTTGATTGGAGAGAATAACAGGAGAAATGACTTAACGATTTTAATCTTTATACCTTTTGGTAGTTATAAAATAATTTGATAGGGTAATAGAGTTAGGAAAAGACTAAAATACCATTTTAAAAATGTTGCTAAAATTTTAGAATTACCATCCACAGACAGTTTGATGAATCATTGTCCCCATCCATGTGTTATGGTTTAGACCATAGATATCCAAAGGATTTTGCTAATATTATGGAATGCAACCATGACTGGACTTCATGGGTGGTGGAACTGCTTCTACGGACCATATTTTTATTAGTGGTTTCTTGGATGAAATTTGTAAGATTTTTGAATCTGATTCACGGTTGAGTTCTATGGATAGTAGTTTGGGTTTCACATCTTATGAACTCTTTACTAGGGTTCTAAAGAAAATTGTATTCTTTTTATCTGATACAAAATTTTATCCCATTGATCGTGAACTGATATCATTTGTTGTGGTTTAATTTGTGGTAACCTGGAGCACTTAAGGTTTTTAGGACCAACTCTATGGGTTATTATTCCTCTCGTGGAAACCTAGAAATCTGTTATTTGATCTCAAACTAAGATAAGTACTGAAAAACATGAGTTTAACTTCTGAGGTGTTACAGTATCTCTCCCTTGGGATCATTCATCGTCAAATAATAACTAATGCTAGAGTGAAGGAACGAACAAAACTAGTCATACAATCATAAGCTAAAACTAGCAGAATCATACAATGACTTGGAACCAACTAGGGGGGGCATGAGTACAAGATTAAAAAATACATGAAATAAGAGTTTAAGAATCATTATAGTTATAATGTTGCAACCTTAAGCATTATCACTTGGAGGAGTGAAAAGATAAGGGTATCTAGCTTTCATATCTTCATTAGCTTCCCATGTAGTTTCTTCGACTGCTTGATCCCTCCATAAGACTTTAACTGATGCAACTATTAGAGGAATATCTTCATATCTAGATTTCATATGTATCTATTAGAGGCTTTGTAGATGTTGTAAGATGAATGAAGGAATGCATATCCATTTTGATGTTGTCGCCCTAACGACCAAGTTTCATATCTATTGAATGTTTCTCCATGACTTCTGCCATTGGTATCTTGTATTTATATGTGATAGAATGTGGTTCACTCAGGTACATGCATATTAATGTACTCAATCATAGGTTGGTTCTCTCAGGCCTTAACGGCTTCGAGTGCCAGTCTGCCTCAATGGGATTTGAGGTGTGACAAAAGTGGTATCAGAGCAGGTCATCCTAGGGTGTCTACAAAGCCATGTCTGAGTAGAGTCTTACTTATGGATGTGTTGTGCACCACAATTATAAGTAGGAGGCTACGGGATATTTAGGAGTTGTTTCTTTTCTTCATTTCTTAGATCGTGCATTAGAGCCAAAGTTGTAGGTGGAATCATATCTGACCGTTGAAATTGGTTTTCTTTGTTATAGTAACATGCCGATTACAAGACGAGGTAGGGGCAAATGTAAGAAGGTAGGCACGCTTTCCATATAAGGAAGTAGTAAATCACCACCTGACCAAGCTAGTCAAGGTGGGGCTGAAACTGAGTTTGCATCGCGGGCTTCTTCTACCTTTCCAACTCCAGAAGAGCTGAGAAGGAGAGAAGTACCTGCCAAACCACCTGTTAATGCTACTGAGCAGGATCTAAGAAATGTGGTGTAAATGTTGACTCGTATAGTTGCTTCACAAAATCAAGGAAAAGTTGGTCCAATGACAAGTAATAATGGTGCGGATAGGCCAGCTAGCCGACGGACACAGGATTTTCTAAAATTAGACCCTCCTACCTTCACCGAGTTAGATCTGAATAAAGACACACAACACTTCGTGGAACAAATTCAAAGGGCTTTAGATGTTATGCATGTGTCTGGTATAGAAACAATTGAGATTGCAGCATATAGACTGAAAGGATAGGCTATATTATGGTACAAAGATTGGAAATGATCTAGGGGTATCGGTGCACTTTCGGCTAGTTGGGAAGAATTTAAAGTGGCATTTCTTGATCACTATCTTCCATATGAGATCCGAAAGGCTCGTGCAGAACAGTTCCTAAATCTTCATCAAGGGAATATGTGCGTCAGAGAGTAGAGTCTTCTGTTTAACTTTTTGGCTCGATATGCTCCTAATGTAGTAGCCACTATGGACGATAGAGTCCATCGATATGTGGACAGATTGGAGCCATATTTGGTGAGGGATTGTACTATTTATGCATTGAATAAAGATATGGATATAGCCAAGAAAAAAGCTTTCGCGCAGAAGATGGAGGATCAGAGGC
Organism: Capsicum rhomboideum; assembly: GCA_031232105.1. Classification (NCBI taxonomy): domain Eukaryota; kingdom Viridiplantae; phylum Streptophyta; class Magnoliopsida; order Solanales; family Solanaceae; genus Capsicum; species Capsicum rhomboideum. The sequence goes on along the minus strand of CP124710.1, from coordinate 57,647,518 downwards.
AAAGGAGAAGGGCGCAAGAGTTTGAAAGAGGGCCGTCAAAGAGGCTAGACCTATGGGACAGTTCATGGTGTCCCAAGGAGAATTTAGGCCTCGGGTTTTTAATAGACCACCTAGACCATTATTTTCTTACCCTACAGCACGTACTCCACCCCAATTTCAAGGGTTTAGAGGGAGTCAAGGTGGGCAGAGTAGTGGAATTTGGGGTTCACAGACAACAGGATTTTCTCGTCAGCCGTATCAGTATTGCAGGAAGTTTCATTTAGGTATATGCCGGTTTGGGATGACTGGTTGCTTCTTGTGTGGTATATTGGGGCACATAATGAGAGACTGCCCATAAAGGGGCACGGGTAGCATGGTTGTCAAACCTCAAATCCCATTGAGGTAGAATGGCACCCGAAGCCGTTAAGGCCCAGAGAGAACCAACCTACGATCATGTTCATTCATATGCATGTCCCTGGGTGAACCACATTCTATCACATATAAATACAAGATACCAATGGCGGAAGTCATGGAGAAACATTCAATAGATATGAAACTTAGCCGTTAGGGCCACCATGTCAAAATGGACATACATTCCTTCATTCGTCTCACAACGTCTACAAAGCCTCCAAGATATCACAAACCGATAGCATTTCACACCAAGTTATGCTTTACACTTCCCCTTCAACACCACGTCACATTTACTCCCTCAAGTCACTTAAATACCTTTCACAATAACACATTAAAATCAATCCACAAGTGATACAATTCAAAATGCCTCTGGACTACCCCTTAGGGCCATCCAAAGGGTACCATAAGTTGATGATTGCATCCAAGAAGGGTATAGAGGCCTTGGGGGGTCAAAGAGAAGCAAAAACAAACAAAACAAAATTATGGAATGACCTATGGAGCCACCTGCACACGCAGGTGGTGAGTTGAGGCTATAGGTGCCTCCTTGGCACTGTCCAGGGCCACCTGCAGTGCCGCCTTCTCCCACAGGTGCCTCACCTGCGAGGGCAGGTGCCCGTTTAGGCTGCCAAGGGTCACTTTTGGGTCCTTTTTTGTAATAAATGGTCCATGGAAATAAATAAGCTTATGTCTTAATATTTTAGGTAAAATTTGATTCTAATTATCATTCATGGTTTCAAAATGCACATGAACATCACAAAACTATTTTTTTCTTTCAATACGTCACCGGTTCCATGCATAATTTCACAACAACAATTCCAAAAGTTATACACAAAGAGAAAGCAAGTTAGGGAAATAAACACATCCTAACATGTTGACATTTAATCCTTCAAATTCACTTGCTTCAAGATCTCAAGTCCCCTTTCAATTTTGAACCACCTAGAAGGCAAGTCCTTAACCGATTAAGCAAAAATGGACTGTTTTACACATAGTGGACTGCTCAACACTTTGTCAACATAACCAACATGATTTACACACCCTATTATTCATATAATATATCAAACCATAAGAGTAAACACTTACCAAAGCTTGCGAAGAGATGATCTTGTCCAAAGAGATTAGTTGCTTAGGGTTTGAGAGAGAAGTGGATATTGTAGAAAAAATCTAGAATGAGGAATGTGTCTTGTGATGAATAAAAATATGATTTTTGCCTTATATAGTCCCTTTAAATCTCATCCTTAGCCACACTTTGTTCAATCATTGAGGTGTTTACTTTGTCAATCTTGGAATAGGTTATTTCCATCTTTGGCCCATGTCTTATTATTTAATTTGGGCCTCATTTGAGCCCATTAACACAAGATCAATTCAGCCCACTAAAATTAGTGGGTAATACACCAACCATCTAGAGTTTAAATAATTCCATAAATGTTACGGTAATCAATTAGGCTTGGAAATGTACGGGGTGTTACATCCTTCCCCCCTTAGGAACATTCGTCCTCGAATGCTAGTAACATTATCCAATTTAAACAAATTCAAGTCTATATTTACCCTTCATGTTATCATATACACATAATGCTTATAGATACTTAATTTTTATTTCTCTAATCCATCATCTTGAACTTTCCCTTCCATTTGAAATAAATGCAGGTGCTTAGACTTCATCATTTCTTCAACTTCCCATGTGATTTCTTCTATTAGTTGATTTCTCCAAAGTACCTTTATGGAATCTACCTCTTTAGTGGGAGTAATATGAGATGGATATCCTATGCACTTTTGGAGCATTGAAACATGAAACACTGGATGAAATGTGGAGAGTTCTTGGGGTAGTGCTAATTCATACACAACTTGACCAAATCTTTGGGTAATCTCATATGGCCCTATGTAACGTGGACTGAGCTTTCCTTTCTTTCCAAATATCATTACCCCTTTCATTAGTGACACTTTAAAGAATACCCAATCACCCATGGCAAATTCTAGCCCCCTTCTTCTAACATTGACATATGACTTGTGTCGACTTTGGGCCATTTGTAGCCGCTGTTGTATCACCTTAACTGTTTCCATAGCTTGATGAACAAGATCTGGCCCAATTAAAGCAGTTTCACCCGCTTCAAAGCATCCAATTGGTGATCTACTCTTTCTTCCATATAAAGCTTCATAAGGTGCCATTTTGGTACTTGAATGATAGCTATTATTGTAGGCAAGTTCAATAAGGGATAGATGGTCATCCCAACTACCTTTAAAGTCCAATGTGTAAGCTTGTAGCATATCTTCAAGTGGTTGGATAGTACGCTCTGCTTGTCCATCTATCTGAGGATGAAAAGCTGTACTTAAATTCACTTAGGTTCCCAAACTCTTCTGAAAAAATCTCCAAAAGTGTGAAGTAAATTGAGCTCCCCTGTTTGATAAAATAGAGATTGGAATTCCGTGTAGTCGCACTATCTCTTTCACATACAACCGCGCATTATCTTCAGTTGTATAAGTGGTTTCGACCGGTAGGAAGTGCGCTGACTTGGTAAGCTTGTCAACTATTACCCATATCAAATCAAATTTCTGCAGTGTACGAGGAAAACCTATGATGAAATCCATGTTAATCATGTCCCACTTCCAGACTGAAAGATTTATACGTTGCATATAACCTCCGGGCTTCTGATGCTCTACTTTTAGTTGTTGACAATTTAGACATTGGGCTACAAATTCTGCAATGTTTTCCTTCGTGTTACCCCACCAATACATTTCTTTCAAATCATGATACATTTGGGTGGCTCCTGGATGCATAGAATACCATGAATGATGTGCCTCTGTCATAATCCGTCTCCTTAGCTCATCTACATCCTGTACACACAATCTATCTTGTCACTGAATCACTTTCTCTTACGTAAGATCAAATGCCTTCGTCAAACCTTGTTGTACATTTTCTTTCAGCAAAAATAAAATAGGATCCGCATACTATTTTTCTTTCACCTCATCTACTAATGAAGATTCTGCCACATTTTGCACAATAACCCCTTCGTCTGGATATTCAAGAAGGTGAACTCCCAAGCTGGCTAGTTGATGTAGTTCCTTGACTATACCTTGCTTTTCCGTCAACTGGACATTAGTGCCTCCTATTTACTTGCGGCTTAATGCATCGGCTACCACATTTGCTTTTCCCGAATGATATAAGATATCAATATCATAATCTTTAATAGTTCTAGCCACCTCCGTTTTCTCATATTTAAGTCCTTCGGCATAAAGATATATTGCAAACTCTTATGGTCGGTATATATGTCAACATGAACCCCATAAAAGTAGTGGAGCCACATCTTTAAAGCAAATATCACGGCTGCAAGCTCAAGATCATGTTTTGGACAATTTCTCTCATGTGTTTGCAACTGTCTTGAGGCATAAGCTATTACATTACCGTACTGTATCAATACACATCCTAGGCCGACTCCTGAAGAATCACAATATACCGCATACCCTTCTGTACCTTTTGAAAGTACTAATACGGGTGTAGAAGTCAATTTATCCTTCAGCTCTTGGAAACTCTTCTCACATACATCATTCCACTGAAATTTGGTTGCCTTGTGTGTTAGCTTTGGTAAAGGTGCCGCAATTGAAGAAAACCCTTCAACAAACCTTCGATAATAACTTACCAGTCCAAGGAAATTACGAATCTGCATAGGTGTCGTAGGCCTTGGCCAATTCTTCACCGCTTCTATCTTTTGAGTATCAACCCTTATTCCTTCATCCGACATAATATGACCCAAGAATGCTACAGATTTTAACCAAAATTCACATTTAGAGAACTTTGCATATAACTTACGATCACGAAGAATCTATAACACCTGTCGTAAGTGATTAACATGGTGTTCTTCTAATCTTGAATAAACCAAAATATCATTTATAAACACTGTCACGAACACATCTAAGAATGGCTTGAACACCCTATTCATCAAGTCCATAAAAACTGCTGCAGCGTTTGTTTGCCCAAATGACATAACCAAAAACTCATAATAACCATACCATGTTTGGAAAGTTGTTTTGGGTATTCTTTTTCTCTAACCCTTACTTGATGATATCCCGATCTCAGTTCAATCTTTGAGAAGTATTTGGCACCCTGTAATTAGTCAAACAAATCATCAACTCTGGGGAGGGGATATTTATTATTAATCGTTACTTTATTCAGTTTCGATAACCAATACACATTCTTAACGTGCCATCTTTCTTCTGTACAAATAACAATGGTGCACCCCAAGGGGACATACTAGGCCTTATGAATCCCTTTTCCAGTAAATCTTTTAGTTGCTCTTTTAATTTCCGTAACTCTGCCGGGGCCATTCTATACTGAGAAATAGAAATAGGCTGAGTTCCTGGAATTACATCAATACCAAACTCTACTTCTCATTCTGGAGGAAAACCTGGAAGATCTTCAGGAAATACATCAAGGAATTCATTTACCACTGAAATTGATTGAAGAGTTGGTGGCTTCACATCGGTATCTTGCACTCTTACTAGATGACATATTTACCCCTTGGATATCATTTTCCTTGTCTTAAGATAGGCAATAAATTTACCTCTCGATGCTCCAACATTACCCCTCTATTCAAGGACGATCTTTTGTGGAAAATAGAAATGTACCATCTTAGCTCAGGAATCTACCGTGGCATAACAAGAAGCCAACCAATCCATACCCATTATAACATCAAAATCCACCATTTACAGCTCAATAAGATCATCCAACGTATTATCATCACACACAGTTGCTACACAATTACGATATACTTTTTTTGCAATAATAGATTCACCAATTGGTGTAGATACTTCAAATGGATTGACTAGTAATTCTGATGTTCTTTCAAATTTTTCAACAATCAATGGAGTGACATATGATAGGGTAGACCCCGGATCAATCAATGCATATACATTATGTGAAAAGAAGGATAATGTACCTGTCACTACATCAGGAAAAGCCTCCAAATTCTGCCGATCCGCTAAAGCATAGGTACGGGTCTGGACTCCACTAGAATTGGCTGCTCCTCTAGAACCTCTACCATGAACAGTAGGCTGTACACCCTATGAAGATGATGCAACAGCTGATCCCGTAGGTTGCGTCATACTACCCATGCCCCTTCGTGGGCAGTCTCTTATCATGTGCCCCGACATACTGCGCCAAAAGAAAATATTCGTCCCAAACTGACATTCACCTAAATGAAACTTTCCACAGTGCTGACATAGATAAAGAGAAAATCCTACTGTCTGTGAACCCGAAATTCCACTACTCTGCCCAACTTGACTGCCTCTAAACCCTCAAAATTGGGATGGAGTACCTGCTGTAGGGTAAGAAAATGATGGTCTCTGTGGTCTGTTAAAAACCCGAGGCCTGAATTCTCCTTGGGATTCCATGAACTGTCCTACAGATATAGCCCTCTTTGACGTCCCTCTTTCAAATTCTTGCGCCCTTCTCCTATGCCTCTGATCCTTCATTTTCTGTGCAAAAGCTTGTATCCTGGCTATATCCATATCTCTATTCAAAGCAGCAATAGTACAATCCCTCACCAAATATGGCTCCAATCTGTCCACATACCGATGGACTCTGTCGTCCATAGTGGCTGCTGCATTAGGAGCATATTGAGCTAAAGAGTTAAACCAAAGACTGTACTCTCTGACGCTCATATTCCCTTGATGAAGATTTAGGAACTGGTCCGCACGAGCCTCTCAGATTTCCTATGGAAGATAGTGATCAAGGAATGCCACTTTTAATTCTTCCCAATTAGATGGAAGTGCACCGATACACCTAGATCATTTCCAATCTTCATACCATAATTTAGCCTCTCCTTTCAATCTATATGCCATAAGTTCAATTGTTTCTATACCAGATATATGCATAACATCTAAGTCCCTTTGAATTTGGTTCACAAAGTCTTGTGGGTATTCATTCAGATCTGACCCAGTGAAGGTGGAAGGGTCTAATTTCAGAAAATCCTGTGTCCGCCGACTAGCTGCCCTATTTGCACCATCATTACTTGTCAGTGGACCAACTTGTCCTTGATTTTGTGCAGCAACTATACGAGACAACATTTGTACCGCATTCCTTAGATCCTGCTCAGTAGCATTAATAGGTGGTTTGGCAGGTACTTCTCTGTTTCTCGACTCTCCTGGATCTGGAAAGGTAGAAGAAGCCCGCGATGCAAACTCAGTTTCAGCCCCACCTTGACTAGCTTGGTCAGGTGGTGATTTACTAGTTCCTTCTTCGGAAAACATGTCTACCTTCTTACCTTTTCCACTACCTCATCTTGTAATCGACATTTTACTATAACAAAGAAAACCATTTTCAATGGTCAGATATGATTCCACCTATAACTTTGGTTCTAATGCACAATCTAAGAAATGAAGAAAAGAAACAACTCCTAAATGCCCCGTAGCCTCCTACTTATAAATGTGGTGCACAACACATACATAAGCAAGACTCTACTCAGACACGGCTTTGTAGACAACCTAGGACGACCTGCTCTGATACCACTTTTGTCACACCTCAAATCCTATTGAGGCGGACTAGCACTCGAAGCCGTTAAGGCCCCGAGAGAACCAACCTATGATCATGTTCATTCATATGCATGTCCCTGGCTGAAACACATTCTATGATATATAAATATAAGATACCAATGGCAAAAGTCATGGAGAAATATTCAATAGATATAAAACTTGACCGTTAGGGCCACCATGTCAAAATGGACATATATTCCTTCATTTGTCTTACAACATCTACAAAGCCTCTAATAGATACATAATCTTACTTACAGTTGGGACAAGTCCCTGCTTTATCCAAACTTTACACAGTACCAAAACAAATATACACAAGTGACTCGTAAAGTCCCGAACCAATTTGGAGCTCACCAATAATCCGCAGATGACCCGTCGCCTACTGTGAAGGTCTACTAACACTTGTGCCTGCAGCAAGTAAGGTAAGTCCCCCAAGGGACGTCAGTACGAATAAATGTACTGAGTATGTAAGGCTATAATAAACTGCATGATACATAAGTACTTCAGTGGAATCAAATAGATAAACCACCATTCTGTATGTGTGGAACCATGTACATTGCTTTCATTACTTTCTTTGCTTTTACGTTCATATTGATATCAATCATATCATATCATGCCCGGGCCCAACTGATCAGTGGGTCATAACATTGGGATTGTCTCTAGCTAGGTTTATGCCCCTTTAAGCTACCACCCATAAATTAATAAAGCAGGTTCGGCTCGAACTAGTATTATGCCCTATTAAGCTGCCCCCTGTCAGGTTCGACTCAAGCTAGGCTTACACCCCATTGAGCTGCCCCCTGATCCAATAATCTTGGGATGGTCTCTAGCTAAGCTTACGCCCTTTTGAGCTACCTCCCGTTCTCAACAATAAACCATATATGCATTAATTTATTCCTTTGCTTTTGTGAGATTCATACATTGGTGGTTATAACATTATTGGAGATTTTAAACATTGGTCAATAAATAAGAGACATGTGAATAACAATTTATAACAAGCCTGAATGAGATACTTTGAAACATTTCAAAATGGAAACAACAACGGTAACGTTGTGAACAATAGATGCTGCCAAAGGATAAGGAAAAAGTAACCTTACATACCTTATCTTCCTAATATGAATACAACAATTCAGCTCCTTTCTTACGTGTTACGCTACAACACAAGTACATAACAAAGCTCACGTTAACAACCAACTACATTACAAGTGTATGAAATGATAATGAGCTACGTGACTGCCATATAGAGTCATTTCATCCTTCTAAAATACAACTCACTTCATCACCATACCAACAACACCAAAACATTCCACACATTAACCAACATGTCACAAATCGATAGCATTTCACACCAAGTTTATGCTTTACACTTCCCCTTCAACACCACGTCACATTTACTACCTAAAGTCACTTAAATACCTTTCACAATAACACATTAAAATCAATCCAGAAGTGATACAATACAAAATGCCTCTGGACTACCCCTTAGGGCTATCCAAAGGGTACCATAAGTTGATGATTGCATCCAAGAAGGGTATAGGATCCTTGGGGGAGTCAAAGAGAAGCAAAAACAAACAAACAAAAATTCTGGAATGACTTGTGGAGCCACCTGTGTTTGCAGGTGGTGAGGTACGGCTGCAGGTGCCTCCTTGGCACTATCTAGGGCCACCTGTGCCCGCAGATGCTCGTTTCGGCTACCAAGGGTCGCTTTTGGGTCCTTTTTTGTGATAAATGGTCCATGGCCATAAGTTATCTTCTCTCTTCATATTTTAGGTAAACTTTGATGCTAATGATCAATCATGGTTTCAAAATGCACATGATCATCACAAAACTATTTTCTCCTTTCAATAAGCCATCGGTTACATGCATAATTTCACAACAACAATTCCAAAAGTTATACACAAAGAGAAAGCAAGTTAGGGACATAACCACATCCTAACATGTTGACATTTAATCCATCAAATTCACTTCCTTCAAGATCACAAGTCCCCTTTCAAGTTTGTGTAACACCCCGTACATTTTCGAACCTATGTGATTACCGTAACATTTATGAAATTATTTACACATGATATGTTGGTTTATTACACATTAAGTTTTTGTTATGAATTAACATATGCTAATGGGCTTAATTTAAGGCCTAATAATTAAGCAAAAGACACGGCCCAAAATGGGAAAATGATCCATTCTACCTTTGACCAAGTAAACCCTCAATTATTGACCCAAGTTTGGCTAAGGATGAAAATTAAGGGGCTATAAAAGGCAAAAAAAAAAATCAGATTTTATTCATTGAGATAAACATGCAATTTCTAGAATTTCCACAAGATATTTTCTCTTCATCCAAACCCTAAGCAACCATTCCTTTGGACAAGATCATCCTCTTGCAGGATTTGGTAAGTCTTTAATCTTATTGTTTATATATTATATGCATTATAGGGTGTATAAATAATTTTGGTTATGTTGGAAAAGTGTTGAGCAGTCCACTATGTGTGAAACAGTCTACTTTTGCTTAATCGGTAAAGGGTTTTGCCTTCTAAACTTGAAAGTGGACTTGTGGTCTTGAATCAAGTGAATTTGATGGATTGAATGTCAACATTTATGATGTTTTTATGTCCCTAACTTTATTTCTCTTTGTGTATAACATTTGAAATTGTTGTTGTGAAAATTGTGCATGGAATTGGTGGTGTATTGAAAGGAGGGTGTAGCTTGGTGATGTTTATGTGTGTTGTGAAACTATGACTGTTAATTGGCATCCAAGATAACTTAAAATAGTAAAATAGAAGCTTAATTATGCACATGAACCATTTATTACAAAAAAGGACCCAAAAGAAACCCATTTTGGCCTAACCGAGCATCCCTCTTCGTGGATGGGGCACCTGCGGGCGTAGATGCCAATGAAGGTGGCCCTGGACCGGGCCAGATAGTCACCTGTGGCCAAATATAACCCACCTTCAGGTTTAGGTGGCTCCACAGACCATTCCAGAATTTTATTTTGTTTGTTTTTGCTTCTATATGACCCCCCAAAGGCCCTATACTCTTGTTTGATGCAATTATCAACTTATGGTACCTTTTGAATGGCTTTAAGGGGTTGTTCGGAGGCATGTTGGATTATATCAATTATGTTTTGTTGTTAATATGTTATTGTGAAAGGTATTTAAGTAACTTGATGAAGTAAAGGTGACGTAGCGTTGAAGGGGAAGTGTAAAGTATAACTTTGGTGTGTAATGCTATCGCTTTATGATGTCTTGGTTAATGTGTAGAATGTTGTGGTGTTGTTGGTGTGGTGATGCATTATATTTTATTGTGAAGAGTGAAATAACGTTATATGGCAGTCATGTAGCTCATTGTCATCTTATGCACTTGTGATGTAGTTAGTTGTTAACGTGAGTTCCGTTATGTACTTGTGTGTAGAGTAAAATGTAAGAAAGGATATGGGTTATTGTATTCACATATAGGATTGTGTATTTAGATTGGGAAGATAAGGTATGTAAGGTTAATTTTTTCGTATCCTTTGGCAGCATATACTGCTCTCATTGTTACGTACTTGTTCCATTTCAAAATGTTCTAAAGTATCTCATTTCAGGTTGTCATAGGTTGTTATTCACATGTCTCTTATTCATTGACTAATGTTCCAAAGTTCCAATGATGTTACAACCACCAATGTATCACTTTTATAATGAAAGAATAGAAGTAATGTATAATTGTTTGAGTATTCTTGGGTGGCATCCCAGTGGTGGAAGGAACACCAAGCATGGGTTTATCCCATTATCATGGGTGGAATCCCAGGGGTGATGGGAACACCTATCATGGGTTAATCCCGATATCACAGGTGCCATCCCAGGGGTAAAAGGAAAGCCTAGAATGGGTTGATCCCGATTGACTATTGATTTATGATCCCAATGTTATTATTTCCCACTGATCAGTTGGGCCCGGGCATATTATATGAATGATATTGATGAATGAACTTAAAAGCAAAGAAAGTAATGAATATAATGTACATGGTTCCAAAGATACAGAATGGTGGTTTATCCATATTTACTATTCTCTTATATTTGATTCCACTGAAGTACTTATGTATCATGCAGTTATTTATGGCCTTACATACTCAGTACATTCATTCGTACTGACGTGCCTTGGGGGACCTACCTTACTTAATGCAGGCACAGGTGTTAGTAGACCTCCACAATAGGCTACGAGTCATCTACGGATTATTGGTGACCTCTAGTTCAGTTCGGGGCTTTCCGAATCACATGTGTACATTTGTTTTTGTATTGTATAAAGGCTTGTATAAAGCGGGGACTTGTCCCAACATTAGGTTGGTTATGTATGTCACACCCCCTACTTCCAACGAGGTGTGATTGGCACCCAAAGCCGATGAGTCCCGAGAGAACCAATCTTTGCTTATGAACATTTGCATGCATCACCTCATATGAATCTTATTACATCTTATGCAACTATGCGGAAATCATAGACATGGAAACATATGTCATAGCTACATATGTAAAACATGGCCGTCTGAGCCATCACATAAAAACGACATGCACTTTCACATTTATACACCCACATTCGTCTACAAAAGCCTCTAACAAATGCATTGACCAAAATGAACTAAAAGTCGGGACAAGTCCCCGCTTTATACAACATGTCCAAAATAAAAACACATGTACAATAGTGACTCGGAGAAGCCCTGAACTAACTGGAGCTCACCAAAGATCTGCCACACTGACAATCTACTGTGAAGGCCTACTAGTACCTGTGCCTGCAGCAAGAAAAATAAATTCTCCAAAAGGGGTCAGTACGAAGAATGTACTGCGTATGTAAGGCCATATGAAACTTGTGAGATACGAAAACATGTCAACAACTCAAGTTCAAATGCATAACCAATATAGAGAAGTCACAATGTAGATGAGTCATTATTCTGTACTTTGGAAGCCATGTATATTACATTCATTCTTTCTCTTGCCTTTACTTTACTTTACATTGCTCATATACTGTTAGGGCCCTCATCATGAAGGTGTTCTTTTCACCCCATGGATAACATATCATCGTCATGCAGGTATTCTTTTTACCCCATGGATAAGATCATATCATCATGCGGGTATTCTTGCACCCCATGGATAAATGGCCATCATCACGCGGGTATTTGCACCCCGTGGATAAACTATCATCATCATGCGGGTATTTGTACCCCATGGATAACACCCGTGAACACAATCAATATGTATTACTTTATTCTTACTTCATTTCTTTACTTTTGAGATTGATACCTTACTTGTGAGAGATTAATACTTTTGCTTATAAGAGATTGATACAATGGTAGCCATAACCTTATTTGAAACTTTGGATCATTAACCAATGAGTGAGAGACATATGAGTAAGAACATAACACCATTGGAGCCATTGGAACAATAATCAATGAACAAGAGACATGAGTATGACTACTATTGGAATATCACAACATCACCTTATTGGGCTTTTTGGAACATTAACCATGAATATGAGACATGAGATTCACCATTGCTCAATGAGTAGGAAACATATGACAATAACCATTGATAACCAGATATGGGATACCTTAGCACATTTTGGGATAGGACTAGTGAGATGTCAATGGGAATACTATTCGCCGCAGAAAATATGGACAAAGTAACCTTACATACCTTGTATTCTCAATATGAATAAGCAACCTTAGATGCGTATACAATAATCTCGCTCCTTCTTTATGTGTCACTCTACAACATAAATACATAACGAATTTCACATTAACCACCAATTACTTTACAAATGCATAGAACATCAATGAGTTACATGTTTGCCTTTAAACATGCCCTTGACAAAACCATTGATAAAATTATCATACCAAAAATTCCATAATATTCCCAACATTTACCAATGCATGATAAGTGATACATTTCACCACAACACTTCCCCTTTACACTTTCTTATCCATATCACATCGCAAACAACCCATCAAATGACCTTAATACAACTCATAACACATATCGGCCAAAATCCCACAATTTCCACTTATAGACAAAAACAAGATTAATACCAAAAATAACACCATACATGTTCATATTTTGTCCATACCATGCTTTTTCATCAAAGGCACAAGGCTTAATTCAAGTTCAAATTACCAAGATAGCACAGCCTTCACCAAAGCAAAAATACACTACTCATCACCTTGCCAACACAACTAGCATAATATACATAATCTCCAATGCATATAATATGTTAAACCATAATAATAAACACTTACCCAAGCTTGAATAGTGATGATCTTCTCCAAAAGTGGACTTAGGGTTTTGAGAGCTAAAGGGGTTTTCTTGAAATGTTTTGGAAAAACATAGAAATACATGTGTGTGTATAATGGGTAAAAATCAGATTTTTTGTCCCTTTAATAAGATTTTGAGTCCATCCTTATCCACTCCTTATCATTTAATATAGTGTTCTAGAAGGTCAAATGGAAGAATGGGTCATTTGACCCATTTGGGCCATGTATTTCTTTCACTTTTGGGCCTTAATTTGGGACCAATAACACATATCCATTTAACCCATCAAATTCCATGTATAATTCATCATATATCTCATGTTTAAATAATTCCATAATGTCACGACAATATTCTCTTACGAGATTCTCATTCATCGCCTCAATCGCAAAAATAGAAATTCTAGTCGCTCATGGTTTCATTAGACATTTTGGATCACTATTCATTTTTCATGATTTGATCGTGTAGGAATTTGTAGGAGTGTATTGGAGTGTTTGAAGCTTTAACAATGCTCAAAGAACTCCAAAGAACCAAAAGAAACCATCTAAGAATCGTCGTAGAATTACATTACAAAACGAGTCTAGAAGGGCACATTTTTTGTGCCTTGCGCCACTGTTGCAAAGCAAGGCAGTGGCGCAAGAATGGAACACCCTCTGAATCATTGTCTTGCGCCACACCCCCTGAAACAGGGTAGTGGCGCAAGTTTTGATGCTTTGCTCAAATTTTTCGGCCATTTTTCCAACACTTGCGTCTCGTCCAATACCTTATCGAAACACTACAAAATACTTACTTAGTGATCTTAATCATCAAGTAAACATGACTCCAAGTCACCAAATGAGGTTAGAATGTGTACAGGGTATTACACAAATGCTCCACGAAATCGTAAAACCCTTCCTATGCAAGTCTAATTGCATATACGTGGCCAAATTTCAATTTTCTCGTCGGTAGAATTACCAAATACATACTTATATCTCTTGACACCTAAGGAAACATTATTCAACATCATCAAATAGGGTTGGTAAGATACGGGGCGTTACATTCTTCCCCCCTTAGAAACATTCGTCCTCGAATGTTAGTAACATCATCTCATGTACATCCCATGCATCTATATATTCCCCTATATACATATACACATACTACTTCCCCATACTTTCTTGTTATTGCTCGAATTCCGTACTTTGCATTTTCTCTTCCGTTTGAAACCATTACGGGTACTCCGACTTTATCTTTTCTTCTATTTACCAATTTCTATGCCATACTTTTCCTAATCTTTTCACTTACCCCTCTAGTATATATCTCTTAATAAGTAAGATTCTCCCTAATTTGCACATTTTCAATAAAAGCAATGGATCTCGGCATATGACTTGTATTAGCTTGTAGCTACTATTGTACCACCTTAATCTCCTCTCTATCCTAGTGAACAAAATCTAACCCCCAAGCACGGTAGTTCCACTTGCTTTAAACTTTCGTCCATATAAACCTTTGTAATTTTTGGATACTTGAATTTTGTCTTTCCGTTCAAGGACGGTCTTTTGTGGAAGAAAAATAGAAATATACTTTCGTAGCTTGGCAAATTTTGTGACATATAAGAAGTCAACTATTTCATAACCATTAAAACATTAAAAATCCTTTTCCATCTCCATAAGATCAACCATCATAACATGATCAAAAATATCTATTATACCATTACGAGATACTCTTTTATCTTAGCACATCTACCTCCTTCCCTTTACCTCTACCTCTCGTGATTGGCATTTTGACTATACCAAAGAAAAACAAGTACCATGATCAGATACACTTCAACTTACAACACTGGCTCTATTGCACGATCTAGAAGTGAAGAACAGAAACAACATCATAAATGTCCCGTAGCCTCCTACTTATAAATGTGGTGCACAACACATCGATAAGTAAGACTCTAGTCAGACACGACTTTGTAGACACCCTTAGAACGACCTGCTCTGATACCACTTTGTCACACCCCCTACATCCAACGAGGTGTGATTGGCACCAGAAGCCGATGAGTCCCGAGAGAACCAATCTTTGCTTATGAACATTCGCATGCATCACCTCATATGAATCTTATTATATCTTATGAAACTATGCGGAAATCATAGACATGGAAACATATGTCATACCTATATATGTAAAACATGGTCGTCTGAGCCATCAAGTCAAAACGACATGCACTTTCACATTTATACACCCACATCCGTCTACAAAAGCCTCTAACAAATGCATTGACCAAAATTAACTAAAAGTCGGGACAAGTCCCCGCTTTATACAACATGTCCAAAATCAAAACACATGACAACAGTGACTCAGAGAAGCCCCGAACTAACTGGAGCTCACCAAAGATCTGCAACACTGACAATCTACTGTAAAGGCCCACTAGTACCTGCGCCTGCAGCAAGAAAAATAAATTCCCCAAAAGGGGTCAGTACGAAGAATGTACTGAGTATATAAGGCCATATGAAACTTGTATGATACGAAAACATGTCAACAACTCAAGTTCAAATGCATAACCAATATAGAGAAGTCACAATGTAGATGAGTCATTATTCTGTACTTTGGAAGCCATGTATATTACATTCATTCTTTCTTTTGACTTTACTTTACTTTACATTGCTCATATACTGTTAGGGCCCTCATCATGCAGGTGTTCTTTTCACCCCATGGATAACATATCATCGTCATACAGGTATTCTTTTTACCCCATGGATAAGATCATATCATCATGCGGGTGTTCTTGCACCCCATGGATAAATGGACATCATCACGCGGGTATTTGCACCCCGTGGATAAACTATCATCATCATGCGGGTATTTGTACCCCATGGATAACACCCGTGAACATAATCAATATCATTACTTTATTTTTACTTCATTTCTTTACTTTTGAGATTGATACCTTACTTGTGAGAGATTAATACTTTTGCTTATGAGAGATTGATACAATGGTAGCCATAACCTTATTTGAAACTTTGGATCATTAACCAATGAGTGAGAGACATATGAGTAAGAACATAACACCATTGGAGCCATTGGAACAATAATCAATGAACAAGAGACATGAGTATGACTACTATTGGAATATCGCAACATCACCTTATTGGGCTTTTTGGAACATTAACCATGAATATGAGACATGAGATTCACCATTGCTCAATGAGTAGGAAACATATGACAATAACCATTGATAACCAGATATGGGATACCTTAGCACATTTTGGGATAGGACTAGTGAGATGTCAATGGGAATACTATTCGCCGCAGAAAATATGGACAAAGTAACCTTACATACCTTGTATTCTCAATATGAATATACAACCTTAGATGCGTATACAATAATCTCGCTCCTTCTTTATGTGTCACTCTACAACATAAATACATAACGAATTTCACATTAACCACCAATTACTTTACAAATGCATAGAACATCAATGAGTTACGTGTTTGCCTTTAAACATGCCCTTGACAAAACCATTGATAAAATTATTATCCCAAAAATTCCATAATATTCCCAACATTTACCAATGCATGATAAGTGATACATTTCACCACAACACTTCCCCTTTACACTTTCTTATCCATATCACATCGCAAATAACCCATCAAATGACCTTAATACAACTCATAACAAATATTGACCAAAATCCCACAATTTCTACTAATATACAAAAACAAGTTTAATACCAAAAATAACACCATACATGTTCATATTTGTCCATACCATGCTTTTTCATCAAAGGCACAAGGTCTAATTCAAGTTCAAATTACCAAGATAGCACATCCTTCACCAAAGCAAAAATACACTATTCATCACCTTGCCAAAACAACTAGCATAATATACATAATCTCCCATGCATATTATATGTTAAACCATAGTAATAAACACTTACCCAAGCTTGAATAGTGATGATCTTCTCCAAAAGTGGACTTAGGGTTTTGAGAGTTAAAGGGGTTTTCTTGAATGTTTTGGAAAAACATAGAAATACATGTGTGTGTATAATGGGTAAAAATCAGATTTTTTGTCCCTTTAATAAGATTTCGAGTCCATCCTTATCCACTCCTTATCATATAATATAGTGTTCTAGAAGGTCAAATGGAAGAATGGGTCATTTGACCCATTTGGGCCATGTATTTCTTCCACTTTTGGGCCTTAATTTGGGCCTAATAACACATATACATTTAACCCATCAAATTCCATGTATAATTCATCATATATCTCATGTTTAAATAATTCCATAATGTCACGACAATATTCTCTTACGAGATTCTCATTCATCGCCTCAATCGCAAAAATAGAAATTCTAGTCGCCCATGGTTTCATTAGACATTTTGGATCACTATTCATTTTTCATGATTTGATCGTGTAGGAATATGTAGGAGTGTATTGGAGTGTTTGAAGCTTTAACAATGCTCAAAGAACTCCAAAGAACCAAAAGAAACCATCCAAGAATCGTCGTAGAATTACATTACAAAACGAGTCTAGAAGGGCACATTTTTTGTGCCTTGCGCCACTGTTGCAAAGCAAGGCAGTGGAGCAAGAATGGAACACCCTATGAATCAGTGGCTTGAGCCAAACCCCCTGAAACAGGGTAGTGGCGCAAGTTTTGAATGCTTTGCTGAATTTTTTGGCCATTTTTCCAACACTTGCGTCTCGTCCAATACCTTATCGAAACACTACAAAATACTTACTTAGTGATCTTAATAATCAAGTAAACATGACTCCAAGTCACCAAATGAGGTTAGAATGTGTACGGGGTATTACACAAATGCTCCACGAAATCATAAAACCCTTCCTATGCAAGTCTAATTGCATGTACGTGGCCAAATTTCAATTTTCTCGTTGGTAGCATTACCAAATACATACTTATATCTCTTGACACCTAAGGAAACATTATTCAACATCATAAAATAGGGTTGGGAATATACGGGGTGTTACAATGTATCTGTTAGTGGCTTTGTAGACATACGTTGTAAGACGAATGAAGGAATGTATGCTTGTGACGTGGTGTCCGGAATGACCAAGTTTCATATCTAATGAATGTTCCTCTATGACTTCCTCCAGTGATATCTTGTATCTATATGAGACAGAGTGTTGTTCATTTACTAACATACATATGAGTGTACATGAATGAAGGTTGGTTCTCTCAGGCCCTAAAGGCTTCGGGTGCCAGTCCGCCCCGTTGTAATTTGAGGTGTGACAAAAATGGTATCAGAGCGGGTCGTCCTAGGGTGTATACAAAGCCGTGTCTGAGTAGAGTCTTTCTTATGAATGTGTTTCATGCCACATTTATAAGTAGGAGGATACAGGATAGTTAGGAGTTGCTTCTTTCCTTCATTTCTAGATCGTGCATTAGAGCTAAAGTGTAGGTGGAATCATCACTGGCCATAAGAATTGTTTTTTTTCTTGTGTTATAATAGAAATGCCGATGGCAAGAAAAGGTTGGGAAAAAGGTAAGAAGATAGATAGGATTGTCGGAGAAGGAACCAGTAGAATACCACCTGAGCAAGCTAATCAAGGTGGGGCTTGAAATAAGTTGGTATCGCTGGCTTTTTCTACTCTTCCATTTCCAGAAGATCCAAGAAGGAGAGGAGTACCTTCAGAATTTCCCGTTAATGCTATTGAGCAGGATTTAATGAACGCGGTGCAAATATTTACTCAGATAGTTGCTGCAGAAGCTCGAGGACAAGCTTTTGCGCAGCAGATGGAGGATTGGAGGCAAAGGAAGAGTACGCGGGATTTTAATGGAGGACCATCAAAGAGGGATAGACCTATGGGACAGTTCATGGCATCCCAAGGAGAATTTCGGCCTCGGGTTTTTAATAGACCACCGAGACCCTCATTTTCTTACCCTACCGCAAGTACTCCATCCCAATTTCAAAGGTTTAGAGAAAGTCATGTGGGGCAGAGTAGTGGAATACGGGGTTTGCAGATAGCGGGATTTTCTCGTCAGCTGTGCCAGTACTGCGGGAAGTTTCACTCAGGTGAATGCTGATTTGGGATGAATATTTGTTACTGGTGTGGTATGTCGGGGTACGTAAGGAAAGGGTGTCCACAAAGGGGAACAGGTGGTATGGCACGACCTACGGGACTAACCATTGCATCGCTATCATTGGTACCTTCCCTAGGTAGAGGTGCACAGCCTATGGGGCGTGGCTGAGGTTATAGAGGAGCAACTAGTTTTAATGGAGCGCAGAATCGCACTTATGCTCTAACGGACTGGCAGAATTCGGAGGCTTCTCCTGATGTAGTTATAGGTACATTATCCTTATTTTTACATAATGTGTATACATTGATTGATCCGGGTTCTATATTATCATATGTTACTCCATTGATTACGAAAAAAATAATTCAAAAGAACAACAGAATTACTAGTCAAGTCATTTGGAGTATTACACCCGTTGGTGAGCCTATTATAGCTATGAAAATATGTCGTAACTGCATAGTCATTGTTTGTGGTCATAATATGTTGGCTGATCTTGCTGAGATGGGAAAATGATAGAGTTGATGTTATAATGGGTATGGATTGGTTGATTTCACATTATGCCACGGTAGATTACCGAGCTAAGAAGGTACATTTTCATTTTCCATAAAAAAGAATGTTCTTGAATGGAAGGGTAAGGTGGGAGCACCGAGAGGTAATTTTATTTACTATCTCAAGGCAAAGAAAATGATACCCAAGTGGTAAATATGCCACCTAGTAAGAGTCCAGGATCCCTATGTGAAGTCACCACCTCTTAAGTCAGTTCTAGTGGTAAATAATTCCTTGATGTATTTCCTAAAGATCTTCCAGGTTTGCCTCCAGAACAGGAAGTAGAGTTTGGTATTGATGTGATTTCATGCACTCAGTGTAACACCCCGTATACTACCAACCCTATGTGACGACGTTGAACAATGGATACTTAGGTGTCGAGATACCATGGGCAAGTAATTTGTAATGTTAGTGATGGAAAAATTGAAATTTGGCCTTGTACATGTGATTAACCTGGCGTAGGAGGTGTTTTACGATTTCCATGGAGCATTTGTGGGGTTCAAAATAAGTCTAATAGGACCTCCAAACAAAGGATATTAAGGGTAAGAAGTAAGTTAAAGAATAGGACCTGAAGTATCTAACCAAACCCGCAAAGAAAAGTCGAAAAATAAAATTTTCAAAAATTCTAAAGGAGGGGCGCACCATAGGAAGTACCACGCCGCTCTGGGCTAAAATTTTCAGTCCATAGGCACCAAGCTTGCTCACCTAAGGGCGTACCACGCTGGTTTTGCAACTTTTTCAAAGTTGGAAATTTTCTTAAATTCCAAGGGTGCCCGGGGACGTACCGGGCCAATTTTTGCCACGTTTATTATACAACCATGAGTATATACATGAAATGAGTAAATTATTATATTGGTATTAAAAAAATTGCGCGACAACGAATTTGGCATCAAAATGACGATTTTACCCTTTGATCCAAATAAGCCATACGTGGCCAGAATCACTTGTTTTTGGGATTGAGGCTACTGATATGAATGGCGTGAGTGGGAATATTGTTGTAACACATATGAGATGATTTAAACACGAGAAATTATTGATATTATTGGGTTAAGTGAATTGGGCCCAAAAAGGACCCAAAAGGTGAAAGAAAACATGGGCCAAATGGGTCACAAATGGTTAAGGATGACTTTAAGGTCCTATAAAAGGCACCAAAAATCAGATTTTATTCATTTAAACACACAATCACTTCTAGTATTTTCCAAGAAACCAAAGGAGATATTTCTCATATCTTAAAGACCCTAAGCCAACTCTTTGGACAAGATCATCATTTGGTAAGTCTTGGTAAGTGTATATTATTATAATTTAATATATTATATGCATGAGAGACTATGTAGATCATATTGGTTATGCTTGAAAGTGTTCGATATGGCACTTGTGGTTTTTGCAAAAAGATGTGCATCCTTGTGAATTAAACTTGAAATATGATTGTGGGTTTGATGAAAAGGCATGGTATGGAGGAATTACCATTATTTATGGTGTGATTATGTTATTAAACTTGTTATTTTCATAGAAGTGTAAGTTATGGGATTTTGGCCGATTTGTTGTTGTGAGGTGTATTGAAGTAATTTGATGGCATAATTGTGATGTTGTGGTGATGGAGAAGTGTAAAGTACGACCTTGGTGTGACATGAGCTTGGTTATCATGTATTGGTCAATGTATGGAATATTGTGGAATTATTGGGATAATAACTTCATAAATGATATTTGGTTAATGTTGGGCATGTTGTGGTATTATTGATATGACCATGCCGTAAATGGTATTGTAGAGGAAGAAATGACATTTTAAAGCCAAACATATGACTTATTGTTATTATATGCCATTGTAAGGTAATTGGTGGTTAATGTTGGTTCCGTATGTGCTTGTGTTGTAGAGTGAAACATAAGGATGAAGCGGGAATATTGTATGCACTTAAGATTGTAGAATCGTATTGAGAATACAAGGTATGTAAGGTTACCCTTGTCGGCTATGAGTGCCAATCCGTCCAGATGGGATTCGGTGCGTGACAAAAGTGGTATCAGAGTAGGTCATCCTAAGGGTGTCTACAAAACCGTGTCTGAGTAAAGTCTTATTTATCGATGTGTTGCGCGCCACATTGATAAGCAGAAGGCTACGAGACATTTAGGAGTTGTTTCTTTCCTTCACCTCTAGATCATGCAATAGAGCCAAAGTTGTAGGTGGACACATATATACGTATTGACATTGGTTTTCATTTGTATAGTCAAATGCTGATTATTAGACAAGATAAGGGCAAAGGTAAGCAGGATGATATCCCTGCCGAAGAAGAAATGAGTAAATCACCACCTGACCGAGCTAATCAAGGTGGGGCTGACATGGAATTTGTAATCTGGGTTCTTTTAGCCAAAAAGTAGAGAAGCATTCGCAAAACCATCTATAAATATTACTGAACAGGATTTAAGAAATGTAGTGCATATATTGACTCAGATAGTTGTTGTACAATTTCACGGGCGAGATGGCCCGATGACGAGTAATGATGGTGCGGCTAGGGAAGTTAGTCGTCAAACACAGAATTTTCAGAAATCAAACCCTCCCACATTCACCGGGTCGGATTTGAATGAAGACCCATAGGACTTTATGGACTAAATCAAAAAGGGTTCTCGATGTTATGCATATGACTGGTCTACTGATGTATTTTGAGCTAGTTAGGAGGAAGTTAAAATGACATTCTGTGACAAGTATCTCCCATATGAGGTCCGAAAATCTTATGCGGACCAATTGTTAAATCTTTGCCAAAAGACTATGAGTGTCAAAAAGTACAGTTTTTAGTTTAATATTTTGGAATAGGTATGCTCCAAATGTGGTAGTTATTATGACCGATAGAGTGCATTGGTATGTGGATAGATGGATTGTACTATTGCGGTCTTGAAAAGAGGTATGGATATAACAAGAATATAGGTTTTTGCATAGATAATGAGGGACCAGAGGCAACAGAAAAGAACACAAATATTTGAAAAAGAGTTGTCAACGAGGGCTAAACCTATGGGACAGTTCAGAGCATCCCAAAGAGAATTTAGGTCTCAGGTGTTTAACGGATTGCCTAAACCATTATTTCCTTAATTTATAGAAAATGTTCTACCTCGATCTTAAGGGTTAGAGACAAATTGGTTTGGCAAAGAAGAGAGATTTAGGATTCATGGTCAATGAGGTATCAAGTCTAAGAACGTAAAAAAAAGGAACCAACTGAAGTCTCCTCGTGAGCCGTGTTAGTGCTACAGAAGTTATCATCTAGGAGAAGTGTCGGTTGGGGCCAAATGTTGTTATTGGTGTGGTATGTCGGGCCACAAAATGAGACTTCTCCTGATGTGTTACAAGTATCGTATATGTATTGACTGGCCCATATTTGAAATTAGCATACGTTATTTCATTACTTGCTAAAAAGTTAAATGAACACCAGAATTACTAGTTATGTCACATGAAGTCTATACATCAGATGGTGAATCTATGATAGTTAATAGCGTATGTCATAAGTGCATAGTAATTATTTGTGGTCATGAGACACTGATTGATCTTATTGAGCGGGACATAGTGGAGTTTTATGTTATAAAGAGATTGTGCCATAGTAGATTGTCGAACTAAGAAGTTATATTGTCGTTATCCCCAAAAGAACATTTTTAAATGGCCAGGGAAATGTGGGGGCACCAAGAGGAAAATTTATTCCCCATCTTAAAGCAAAGAAAAGGATACTCTAAGGGATACATATGTCAATTAAGTGAGAATGAAAGATACTGATGTGAAGCCGTCAACTCTTCAATCAGTTCTGGTGGTAAATGAATTTCCTCGATGTATGAGTTGATATTAATATGATGTCAGATATTTAGCCTATTTTCTTTGTTCATATAGCATTGCCGGTAGAGTTACGGGAATGAAATAAGAGAGTAAAAGATGTGTTGAGTAAGGGATTCATAAGGCCTAGTACGACCCCTTGGGGTGCATCAGTGTTCACAAAAAAAAAAAGAGAAGAAGAAAAGATGATATAGTGAGAATGTATGTTTACTATCGGCAACCGAATAAGGTGACAATGAAAATATATGTCTTCTTCTCGAAGTTGATGACTTATTTGATTGGATATAGGGTGTCAAATTCATCCTAGAGATTGACGTAAGGTCAGGGGATCATCCAGTAAGGGTCAGAGAAAATAAAGATACCACAAATAGAGGTATAGTCGTTAGGAATTCGTAGTTAGGCCATTTGGGGATAACAAATACACCGGCTGCATTGATGGGTTTGATAATTAGGATGTTTTAGCCATCGCTAAGCGTATTCGTGATAATATTTTAAGTGTTATACCAGATTACTCAATATATATGTAAGTTCTGTAAATGCAAGTTTGTTCATAATCCGTATTGTCCTTAGGACACATTGTATAGAGTGAGGAAATAAGGATTAATACACATAAAAGAAGTGGCCAAGGCTTACGACGCCTACGAAACTTCGTAGCTTCCTTGAGTTGACCAGTTATTACAAAAGAATTGTTAAAAAGGGATTTCTCCCATCACCCTTAACGAAGATAACACACAAGGTAACGAAGTTTCAGGAAAATGATGTATGTGCAAAAAGGTTGCAAGAAATGAAAGATAAATTGTCTCCTACACCTGTACTAGTATCTCCCAAAGGCACAGAAGAGTATGCAGTGTATTGTGATGTTTTAAAAGTTGGTGTGGGATGTGTATACATGCGGCATGACAATGTGAAAGCGTATGCCTTAAGACAATTGCGTCCACATAAGAGGAATTAATCCACATATGATTGTGAGTTAACAGTTGTGACAATTGCTTGTAACAGATAGCACCACTACTTGTATAAAACTTCAGGTGAAAGAATTATAATGTCAACAGTAGCCGAATTTTCATTGGTATATGAGATAAAGGAAAAAGCAATGTGTAAGTCATATTCTTAGTCCAATTGAGAAAGAAAAATATGTACAGCGAGGTTCGACGAAGGTATTTGAGCAAACACAAGAGGGAGTACTTTAACGCCAATGTAGATTATGCGTACTGGGTATAGATGAGTTAAGACAATGAATTATGACAGAAGAACAATCGTTCACGATATTTTATTCATTTGGAAGAAATCAAAATGTACCATGGTTTAGCAGAGAAGAATTTGTAGCTCAATGTCTAAGCGGTCACTGATTTACAGTATGGCATCAGAAATCTATATGTTTTATACAATGTATTACCCTTATAGTTACATGGATTTAATCACAGGGTTACCTTGTACACTGCGAGGGTTGATTCTATAGATATGGATAGGCTTACCGCGTCAGCATATTTCCTACCAGTTAAGACCACCGGTACAACGAAACAGTTGCAAGGTTGTGTGTAACAAAAATAGTACGATTACATGGGATTCCACTCACTATTCAATAAAGCATGGGTACACAGGTAGATGTAAGCACAACCTGTCATCTTCAGATGCATGGACAAACAAAACATATTACATGAACATCTGAAGATATGCCACAAGTTTGTACATTGGACCTTAAAGGTAGTTGGGATGAACGTCTATCGTTTAGTGAAATTGCTTACACTAAAAGTATCAAAAGGCACCTTACGAAGCTTTATGTGAAAGATAAGATAGATCATCAATTAGATGGGTTATAGCTGATGAAATTTGCTTTGCTAGGGTCAGATTTTGTTCATCAAGCTATAGAAAAGGTGAAGGTGATATAACAGTAGCTAAAAATAGCCCAAAGTCAATATAAATCATATGCTGATATTAGAAGAAGGGAATTAAACTGTGTCATAGATGATTAGGTACTTTTGACTGGGTCACCAATGAAGAAAAATAATGAGATTTGAAAAGAAAGGGGAAATTGTCCAAAGATTTGGGCAAATTGCGTATATATTAGCACTAGTCCAAGAACTCTTCACAGTTCAGTCAATATGTGATAATGATTTGGAAGTGTATAGGAGATTATCTTATATTACTCCCAGTAGAGATTTACAAGTTATGGAAGGTCACACATGTGATGGGGTATTGCCTACTATTCTAGCTCGAGGAGCAAAAGCAATAAGCAATAAAGAAGTAGCTTCCGTTCCGTAAGGGCACTATTGGCGATATCAGTACATAGAAGAAATCACAAGGGAAACCAAAGAAACGATGAAATCCAAGTATCCCCATCTATTTCAAAGGGACCAAGAAATACAAAGCGCGGATTGGGAGCCATAAAAAGTAAGTATCCATGAGCCTTTAGTATTTATGTATATGTAGAGGCTAATATAGAGATACATTTAATGTAACTAAAGCGACATTGTTAACATTCGAGTATGAATGTTTCTAAGGGGGGAGAATTTAACACCCCGTATACTCCCAATCCTATATGACGATGTTGAACAATGGATACTTAGGTGTCGAGATGCCATGGGCAAGTATTTTGTAATGTTAGTGATGGAAAAATTGAAATTTGGCCTTGTACATGTGATTAACCTGGAGTAGGAGGTGTTTTGAAAATTTCGTGGAGCATTTGTGGGGTTCAAAATAAGGCTAAGAGGACCTCCAAAAAAAGGATATTAATGGAAAGAAGTAAGTTAAAGAATAGGACTTGAAGTATCTAACCAAACCCGCAAAGAAAAGTCGAAAAATAAAATTTTCAAAAATTCTAAGGGAGGGGCGCGCCAGAGGGAGTGCCACGCCGCTCTGGGATAAAAGTTTTAGTCCAGAGGCATCAAGCTGGCGCGCCCAAGGGCGTGCCACGCTGGTTTTTCCACTTTTTTAAAGTTGGAAATTTTCTAAATCCCAAGGGTGCCCGGGGACCTACCGGACCGATTTTTGCCACGTTTCTTCTACAACCATGAGTATATAAATGAAATGAGTAAAGTATTATATTGATATGGTAAAATTGCGCGAGAACGAATTTGGCATCAAAATGACGATTTTACCCTTTGATCCAAATAAGCCATACGTGGCCAGAATCAGTTGTTTTTGGGATTGAGGCTACGGATATGAATGGAGTGAGTGGGAATATTGTTGTAACATGTATGACATGATTTAAACATGATAAATTATTGATATTATAGGGTTAAGTGAATTGGCCTAAAAAGGACCCAAAAGGTGAAAGAAAACATGGGCCAAATGGGTCAAATGACCCATCCTCCCTTTGACCAAGCAATTATTGATCACAAATGGCTAAGGATGACTTTAAGGTCCTATAAAAGGCACCAAAAAGCAGCTTTTATTCATTTAAACACACAAGCACTTCTAGTATTTTCCAAGAAACCAAAGGAGATATTTCTCATATCTTAAAGACCCTAAGCCAACTCTTTGGACAAGATCATCATTTGGTAAGTCTTGGTAAGTGTATATTCTTATGATTTAATACCGTATATGCATGAGAGACTATGTAGATCATGTTGGTTATGCTTAAAAGTGTTGGATATGACACTTGGGGGTTTTGCAAAAATATGTGCATCCTTGTGAATTAAACTTGAAATATGATTTGTGGGTTTGATGAAAAGGCATGGTATGGAGGAAATACCAACATGTATGGTGTGATTATGTTATTAAACTTGTTATTTTCATAGAAGTGTAACTTATGGGATTTTGGCCGATTTGTTGTTGTGAGGTGTATTAAAATAATTTGATGGCATAATTGTGATGTTGTGGTGATGGAGAAGTGTAAAGTACGACCTTGGTGTGACATGAGCTTGGTTATCATGTATTGGTCAATGTATGGAATATTGTGGAATTATTGGGATAATAACTTCATAAATGATATTTGGTTAATGTTGGGCATGTTGTGGTGTTATTGATATGACCATGCCGTAAATGGTATTATAGAGGAAGAAATGACATTTTAAAGCCAAACATATGACTCATTGTTATTATATGACATTGTAAGGTAATTGGTGGTTAATGTTGGTTCCGTCTGTGCTTGTGTTGTAGAGTGAAACATAAGTATGGAGCGGGACTATTGTATGCACTTAAGATTGTATAATCGTATTGAGAATACAAGGTATGTAAGGTTACTCTATCCGTATCTTTCTGCGGCAAATAGTATTCACATTGACATTACGCTTGTTCCATCCCGAAATGTACTAAGGTATCCTATATCCGGTTATCCATGGTCATTGTCATATGTTTCTTACTCATTGATCATTTGTGAATCTCATGTCTCATATTCATGGTTAATGTTCCAAAAGCTCAATAAGGTTATGTTCCAATGCTCCAATAGTGATTATACTCATGTCTCTTGTTCATGGATTTTTGTCCAATGGTTCCAATGGTGTTATGGTGGTAATAATTTTATGTTTCTCACAATGTTTATTCTCATGTCTCTCACTCAGTGATTATTGATCTAAAGTTTATGCCTATCATAGTATCAATCTCTCAAAGGTAATGAAAGAAGTAAAGTACAAGTGAATGTACCAATCTCTCACAAGTACAAATATCAATCTCAAAGTAATAAACAAAGTAATGCATATGTGGTCAATGATCAAGTATGGGTGGCAGCTTTGGGGGAAAAATGCCTAGCTCAAGCCGATCCCAAATCAGGGGGCAGTCCTAGGGGCATAATCCTATCTCGGACCGATCCTGATAGGGGGCAGCTCTAGAGGTAATAACCTAGCTTGAGCCAAACCTGAAAGTTATATGGGTGGCAGCTCTAGAGGTACTAACCTAGCTCGAGCCGATCCCTATATATATATTGATTCATAGGGTGGCAGCTCTAGGGGCATAAGTCTAGCTCGAGCCGATCCCAACATAACATGATGTTATGTTAAAACCCACTGTTCAGTCGGGGCTCGGGTATCACAAGTCACAGACAAAGATGAATAATCATGGAAGCAAATATGCAAAGAAAGTAATGAAAGCAAAACACATGGTTTCCAAAGTACAGAATAGTGACTTATCTACATTGTGACTTATCCATATTGGTTATGCATTTGAACTTGAGTTATTTGACATATTTACACATCTTACAAGTTTCATATGGCCTTGCATACTCAGTACATTCTTCGTACTGACCCCTCTTGGGGGATTTACCTTACTTGCTGCAGGTACAGGTACTAGTAGGCTTCCACAGTAGGTTGCCAGGGTTGCAGATCTTTGGTGAGCTCCAGTTAGTTCGGGGCTTCTCCAAGTCACAGTTGGACATATGTTTTGGTGTTGTACATATTGTATAAAGCAGGGACTTGTCCCGACTTTTAGTTCATTTTGGTCAATGCATTTGTTAGAGGCTTTTGTAGATGGATGTGGGTGTAAAATATAGAAGGTACATGTCATTTTTGACTTGATGGCCTCAACGGCCAAGTTTCGCATATGTATATTTATTACATGTTCCATGAATTCCATTGTTGGTATTTAAAGCTCTTACGCGATCATGGGTTTCTTATAGCATGCGTATGATTGAATAGAGGCAAAGCTTGGTTCTCTCGGGCCTTGTCGGCTACGAATGCCAATCCATCCCGATGGGATTTGGGGCGTGACACTCAGCCTATTTCTATTCCTCCGTATAGAATGGCTCCAGCAGAGTTACGAGAATTGAAAGAGCAATTAAAATACTTGCTGGACAAGGGATTCATAAGGCCTAGTATGTCCCCATAGGGTGCACCAGTGTTATTTGTACGAAAGAGAGATGGTACACTGAGAATGTGTATTGATTATCGGTAACTGAATAAGGTGACAATAAAGAATAAATATCCCCTCACCAAAATTGATGATTGGTTTGACCAATTACAGGGTGCCAAATATTTCTCAAAGATTAACCTGAAATTGGGATATCATCAGGTAAGGGTTAGGTACAAGGATATACCTAAGGCAACTTTCCGAACACGGTATGATCACTATAAATTTTTGGTTATGTCATTTGGGCTAACAAATGCACTTATGGATTTGATGAATAGGGTGTTCAAGCCATTTTTAGATGTGTTTGTGACCGTGTTTATAGATGATATTCTAGTTTATTCAAGATCATAAGAGGATCATGCTAATCACTTATGACAGGTCTTACAGATTCTTCGTGATCGTAAGTTATATGAAAAGTTCTCTAAGTGTGAATTTTGGTTAAAATCTGAAGCATTCTTGGGTCGTATTGTATCAGATGAAGGAATAAGGGTTGATAACTAAAAGATAGAAGCAGTGAAGAATTGCCCAAGGCCTACGATGCTTACAGAGATTCATAGTTTTCTTGTATTTGCTGGTTGTTATAGAATATTTGTTAAAGGATTTTCTTCTATCTATGCACCCTTAACGAAGCTAACACATAAGACAACCAAGTTTCAGTGGAATGATGCATGTGCAAAGAGTTTCAAAATCTGAAGAATAACTTGACGACTACACCCGTATTGATGCTTTCATAATGCACAGAAGGGTATGCAGTGTATTGTGATGCTTCGGGGGTTGGTTTAGGATGTGTATTAATGCAACACGGTAATGTAATAGTGTATGCCTCACGACAGTTGCGGCCATTTGAGAGAAACTAACCCACAAATGATCTTGAGCTAGCAGCCATGATATTTTCTTTAAAGATATGGCGCCACTATTTGTATGGGGTTCATGTTGGTATATATACTGATCACAAGAGTTTGCAATATATATTTAAGTAGAAGGACTTAAATCTGAGGCAGCCGAGGTGGATTAAACTATTAAAAGATTATGATATTGATATCCTATATCATTTAGGAAAAGCAAATGTGATAGCCAGTGCATTAAGCCGCAAGGCAATAAGAGGCACTATTGGCCAGTTGACAGAAAAGTAAGATATAGCTAAGGATCTACATCAACTAGCCAGCTTGGGGGTTCGTCTTCTTGAAACTCCAGACGAAAGAATTATAGTACAAAATGCGGCAGAGCCTTCATTTGTAGCTGAGGTGAAGGAAAAACAATATGTGAATCCTATTTTATTGCAGCTGAAAAGAATGTACAGCAAGGTTCGACAAAGGAATTTGACCTTACGCCAGGAGGAGTGCGTCAGTGTCAGAACAAATTATGTGTACTTGATGTGGATGAGCTAAGGAGATGGATTATGACGGAGACACGTCATTCAAGATATTCTATACATCCAAGAGCAACCAAAATGTACCATGATTTGGAAGAGATGTATTGGTAAGGTTACATGAAAAGAACATTGCAGAATTTGTAGCTCATTGTTCGAATTATCAACAAGTAAAAGTGGAGCATCAAAAGTCGGGAGATTATATGCTATGTATAAATCGTCCATTTTGGAAGTTGTACATGATTAACATGGATTTAACCACAGGTTTGCCTTGTACACTGCGGAAATTTGATTCCATCTGGGTAATAGTTGACAGGTTTACCAAGCCAACACACTTCCTATTGGTCAAGACCACCTATACAGCTGAAGAGTATGCAAGGTGGTATGTTAAAAAGATAGTGCGATTAGATTGGATTCCAATCTCGATTATATCAAATAGGGGAGCTCAATTTACCGCACACTTTTGGAAATCTTTTCAGAAGAGTTTGGGAACCCAATTGAATTTGAGTACGGCTTTTCATCCTCAGATATATGGACAAGCAGAACGTACTATCCAAACACTTGAAGATATGATACGATCCTGCACATTGGACTTTAAAGGTAGTTGGGATGATCATCTGTCGCTTATTGAATTTTCCTACAGTAATAGCTATTATTCAAGTATCAAAATGGCACCTTATGAAGCTTTATATGGAAGGAAGTGTAAATCACCAATTGGACAGTTTGAAGCAGGTGAAACTGCTTTACTCTGGCCAGATCTTGTTCATCAAGTTATGGAGCAAGTTAAAGTGATACAACAGTGGCTACAAATAGCCCAAAGTTGACATAAATCATATACCGATGTTAGAAGAACGGGGCTAGAATTTTCCATAGGTGATTGGGTATTCTTAAAAGTGTCACCCATGAAAGGGGTAATGAGATTTGGAAAGAAAGAAAAGTTGGACTTATATAACGTGCCATATAAGAGTACCCGAAGATTTGGTCAAGTTGCGTATGAGTTGGCACTACCCCAAGAACTCTCCACAGTCCATCCAGTATTTTATGTTTCAATGCTTTGAAAGTGCATAGAAGATCCATCTCCTATTGCTCCCATTGAATCTGAACAAGTTATGGAGGATCTCACCTATGAAAATATACCCATTGCTATTCTGGATTGACAAGTGATGTGATTAAGAAATAATGAAATAGCTTCTGTAAAAGTTCTTTGGAGAAATCAGCAAGTAGAAGAGATCACATGGGAAATCGAGGAAATGATGAAGTCCAAGTACCCACATTTATTTCAAACGGAAGAAAAACGTTCAAGATGCGGAATTGGAGCAATAACAAGTAAGTATCTACAAGCATTGTGTGTATATGATAACATGAATAATAAACTTAGACTTGAAATTATTTATATGGGATAATGTTACTAACATTCGAGGACGAATGTTCCTAAGGGGGAAGGATGTAACACCCCGTACATTTCCAAACCTATGTGATTATCGTAACATTTATGGAATTATTTACACATGATATGGTTCGTTTATTACACATTAAGTTGTTGGCCTTAATTAACATGTGCTAATGGGCTCAATTTAAAGCCCAATAATTAAAAAAAGACATGGCCCAAAAGAGGAAAATGATCCATTCTACATTTGACCAAGTAAACCCACAATTATTGACCCAAGTTTGGATAAGGATGACCATTAAGGGACTATAAAAGGCAACAAAAAAAATCAGATTTTATTCATTGAGACACACATGCAATTTCTAGAATTTCCACAAGATATTTTCTCTTCATCCAAACCCTAAGCAACCATTCCTTTGGACAAGATCATCCTCTTGAAAGCTTTGGTAAGTGTTTAATCTTATGGTTTAATATATTATATGAATTATAGGGTGTATAAATCATGTTGGTTATTTGGCAAAGTGTTGGGCAGTCCACTATGTGTGAAACAGTCTAATTTTGCTTAATCAGTAAAGGGTTTTGCCTTCTAAACTTGAAAGTGGACTTGTGGTCTTGAAGGAAGTTAATTTGATGGATTAAATGTCAACATGTATGATGTTTTTATGTCCCTAACTTTATTTCTCTTTGTGTATAACATTTGGAATTGTTGTTGTGAAAATTGTGCATGAAATGGGTGGTGTATTGAAAGGAGGATGTAGTTTGGTGATGTTTATGTGCGTTGTGAAACCATGACTGTTCGTTGGCATCCAATATAACTTAAAATATGAAAATATAAGATTAATTATGGCCATGGACCATTTATTACAAAAAAAGGACCCAAAAGAGACCGATTTTGGCCGAATCGGGCATCCGCCTTCGCGGATGGGGCACCTGTGGGTGCAGATGCCAATGCAGGTGGCCCTAGACAGGGATAGATGGTCACCTGCAGATGTATCTCATCCACCTGTGGGTGAAGGTGGCTCCACAGACCATTCCAGAATTTCGTTTTGTTTGTTTTTTGCTTTTCTTTGACCCCCCAAGGCTCGTATGCCCTTCTTGGATGCAATTATCAACTTATGGTACCTTTTGAATGGATTTAAGGGGTATTTCGGAGGCATGTTGGATTATATCAATTATGGATTGTTGTTAATGTGTTATTGTGAAACGTATTTAAGTAACCTGATGAAGTAAAGGTGACGTAGTGGTGAAGGGGAAGTGTAAAGTATAACTTTGGTGTGAAATGCTATCGCTTTATGATGTATTGGTTAATGTGTAGAATGTTGCGGTGTTGTTGGTGTGGTGATGCAGTCTATTGTATTGTGAAGAGTGAAATGACATTATATGGAAGTCATTGTAACACCCCATACGTTCCTACGTTTAGCTGACAACCGTAACGTTTATGGAAAAAAATGAAAACATGAGAAAATTGTTGAATTATGCATTCAAATGTTTTTATTAATAAGTCTCACACCATTGGGCCCAAAAATGAATCCCAAAAACCATGAGAAGACATGGCCCAAAAGAAGTATTTTTGACCCATTCTTCCATTTTCTTCCATTTGACCAAATCAAAATAGCATTAAATTCTAAGTGAAAGATAAGGGAGACTTTAGGGACTATATAAAGAGGAAAAAAATCAGATTTTATTGCATTAATCTCTCATGTTCTTTCTAGACTTTACCAAAAAACAAATTGCCCTTTTTCTCTCAAGAACCCTCATCACTCTTTGGACCAAGATCATCAATTGGTAAGTGTTTATTATAATGGATTAATATATTTTATGCGTAATATATGATTTATATTATGTTGGTTATGTTGGTGGACTATTGATAAGTTCACAATAAGTGAAAGGTTACATGTTTGCTTAAATCGGAGGTTGGTTTGTCTTGTAAACTTGGTGATGAACTTGTGGTTGTGAAAGAAGTGAATTTGGTGGATTAAATATTGACATGTGAGATTTTGTTATGGTATTAATTTGTTTCATTCTTGTGCATAACATTTGCAATTGATATTGTGAAATGGGTTATGGTTTTGGTGTCGTATTGGCCGGGAAATGTGGTTTTGGGTGTCGTTATGTGTGTTGTGAGACCATGGATTAATGTTGATGTTTAATAGGATCAAAAATATGTTCAAATATGTTTGATTTTGATCATGGAACATTCATGGCATTAAAAGACCCAAAAAAAAGTCATTTCGGACCAAAACGGGCATCCGCCCCCGCCGACGAGGCATCTGCGGACGCAGATGCCAACGTAGAAGGCCCTGGAATTTTCTAGGATACATCTGCGTGCGCATATCACCACCTGCGTGCACAGGTGGCAGCGCAGGTCACCTCCAGAATTCGTTTTGTGTGTTTCCGTCACTAGTTGATCCCCGAAAGCCCCGATACCCTTTTGGGATGTAATTATCAACTTGTGGTGTCGTTTTAATGACTTTAAAGTATCATATGGAGGTGTGTTGGACTGTATGAAGTATATAAGGTTGTTCATATGTTGTTATAAAGGAGTAAATGCGATGGAATGCTAAAGGGAAAAACATACAGGGTACGTGAGGTGTGAAATGGTATTGATGTATGATATTTTGGTCAATATGTGTAATGTTATGGTGTTGTTGATATGGAAATGCATTGGATTGTATTTTAAGGGGGTGACATGACGTTATATAGTAGTCACATGGTTCATTGTCGTCTTGTCCGCCTTTATAGTGACTAATTGCTAATGTAAGTTCTAGTATGGACTTGTATTGTAGAGTAAGACGTAAGGAAGAAGCTGGACTATTGTGTTCGTACCTAGACTTGTGCATTATTCATACTTGGAAGTGAAGGTATGTAAGTCTACTCTTTCCGTATCATTCTGTGGCACATAGTGTCACATTGTCCTTACCCATGTTCCTTTTCGAAATGTCCAAAGGTATTCCATTCCCGGTTGTTAATCATTGTTACACACATGTTCCTTATGCATTGACCAAATTTAATTCACATGACTCATGTTCATTGATTAATGTTCCAATAATATTCCAAAGTTTCTATAACATTGTGACCCACTAAAGTACCAATCTCTCAAAAGTTAATGTATCAATCTCAAAAGTAATGAATTGAAGTAATGAACACTTGTTGAGAACGGGTGACAACCCA
Organism: Capsicum rhomboideum; assembly: GCA_031232105.1. Lineage (NCBI taxonomy): Eukaryota > Viridiplantae > Streptophyta > Magnoliopsida > Solanales > Solanaceae > Capsicum > Capsicum rhomboideum. Next base: position 57,612,297 of record CP124710.1, on the reverse strand, counting down.
AAGGGGCATAAGCCTAGCTAGGGGCGATCCCGAAGTATTATTGGATACAGGGGGCAGCTCAAAGGGGTGTAAGCCTAGCTAGAGATGAACCTGCTTTATTGATTTATGGGTGGCAGCTCAAAGGGGCATAAGCCTAGCTAGAGACGATCCCAGTATTATTTTACTACTGATCAGTTGGGTCCGGGCATATATGATTGATGATCACTTGAATGATTAAATAAAGCAAAGAAATTAATGCACATGATCCCACACTTGTATACTATAGTAGTTCATTCATGTAACATGTTCACTTGTACATGTTTTCTTCAAAGCTCCTATATCTCAGATGTTTACCTATAGTCTTACATACTCAGTACATTCCTCGTACTGACCCCTCTTGGGGAATTTACTTTACTTGCTATAGGCACAGGTGCTAGTAGGCCTCCGCAGTAGGTTGCCAGTTGTTGCAGATCGTTGGTGAGCTCCAGTTAGTTTGGGGCTTCTCCGAGTCTCACTTGTATATGTATTTTGGTATTGTACATGGTGTATAAAGCGGGGACTTGTCCCGACTTTTAGCTTGCGTTGGTCAATGCATCTGTTAGAAGCTTTTGTAGACGCATGTGGGTATATGTATCTAAGGTGACTCATGAAGTCTTGTTTGATGGCCTCAACGGCCAAGTTTCTCAAATGTATATATATGTATAAATGTCACATGTTCCATGTTTTCCATTATTCGTCTTTCATGTTGTCACGTGATGATGGGGTTACTTGATACACATATGATGAACATAGGTAAAGCTTGGTTCTCTCGGGCCTTATCGGCTACGGGTGCCAATCATGTCCCGATGGGATTCGGGGTGTGATAGTCATGTAGCTCATTGTCGTCTTATGCACTTGTAATGTAGTTAGTTGTTAACGTGAGTTCCGTTATGTACTTGTGTGTAGAGTAAAACGTAATAAACGAGATGGATTATTGTATTCATATATAGGATTATGTATTTAGATTGGGAAGATAAGGTATGTAAGGTTACTCTTTCCGTATCCTTTGGCAGTACCTACTGCTCTCATCGTTACCGTACTTGTTCCATTTCGAAATGTTCTAAAGTATCTCATTTCAGGTTGTCATATATTGTTATTCATATGTCTCTTATTCATTGACTAATGTTCCAAAGTTCCAATGATGTTACAACCACCAATGTATCACTTTTATAACGAAAGAATGGAAGTAATGTATAATTGTTTGAGTATTCTTAGGTGGCATCCCAGTGGTGGAAGGAACACCTAGCATGGGTTTATCCCAATATCATGGGCGGCATGCCAGGGGTGAAGGGAACACCTATCATGGGTTAATCTCGATATCACGGGTGGCATCCCAGGGGTAAAAGGAAAGCCTAGCATGGGTTGATCCCGATTGACTATTGATTTATGATCCCAATGTTATTATTTCCCACTGATCAGTTGGGCCTGGGCATATTATATGAATGATATTGATGAATGAACGTAAAAGCAAAGAAAGTAATGAATATAATGTACATGGTTCCAAATATACAGAATGGTGGTTTATCCATATTTACTATTCTCTTATATTTGATTCCACTGAAGTACTTATGTATCATGCAGTTATTTATGGCCTTACATACTCAGTACATTCATTCGTACTGACGTACCTTGGGGGACTTACCTTACTTTCTGCAGGCACAGGTGTTAGTAGACCTCCACAATAAGCTACGGGTCATCTACGGATTGTTGGTGACCTCTAGTTCAGTTCGGGGCTTTTCGAGTCACATGTGTACATTTGTTTTGGTATTGTATAAAGGCTTGTATAAAGCGGGGAATTGTCCCGACTTTAGGTTGGTTATGTATCTATTAGAGGCTTTGTAGACGTACGTTGTAAGATGAATGAAGGAATGTATGCTTTTGACGTGGTGGCCCTAACGGCCAAGTTTCATATCTAATGAATGTTCCTCTATGACTTACTCCAGTGATATCTTGTATCTGTATGTGGAAGAGTGTTGTTCATTTAGTGACATGCATATGAGTATACATGAATGAAGGTTGGTTCTCTCGGTCCTTAACGGCTCTAGGTTCCAGTCTGCCCCATTGAAATTTGAGGTGTGACTGTTTGAACCACAAAGAAGGCAAGTCCTTTATCGATTAAGCAAAAATGGACTGTTTTACACATAGTGGACTGCTCAACACTTTGTAAACATAACCAACATGATTTACACACCCTCTTATGCATATAATATATCAAACCATAAGAGTAAACACTTACCAAAGCTTGCAAAGATATGATCTTGTCCAAAGAGATTAGTTGCTTAGGGTTTGAGAGAGAAGTGGATATTGTTGGAAAAATCTAGAATGAGGCATATGTCTTGTGATGAATAAAAATTTAATTTTTGCCGTATATAGTCCCTTTAAATCTCATCCTAAGCCACACTTTGGTCAATCATTGAGGTGTTTACTTGGTCAATCTTGGAATGGGTCATTTCCATCTTTGGGTCATGTATTACTGTGTAATTTGGGCCTCATTTGATTGATCCAGGCTCTACCCTATCATATGTCACTCCATTGATTGCTGAAAAATTTGAAAGAACACCGAAAATACTAGTCAAGCCATTTGAAGTATCTACACCAGTTGGTGAATCTATTGTAGATAAAAGAGTCTATCGTTATTGTATAGTAACTATTTGAGATCATGATACGTTGGCTGATCTTATTGAGCTGAAAATGGTAGATTTGATTTTATAATGGGTATGGATTAGTTGGCTTCTTGTTATGCCATGGTAGATTGCCGAGCTAAGAAGGTACATTTCCATTTTCCCCAAAAGGCCATCCTTGAATGGAAGGGTAATGTTGGAGCACCTAGAGGTAAATTCATTTCTTATCTTAAGACAAGGAAAATGATATCCACGGGGTACCTATGTCATCTAGTAAGAGTGCAAGATACCTATGTGAAGCCACTAACTCTTCAATCTATTCCGGTGGTAAATGAATTTCTTGATGTATTTCCTAAAGATCTTTCAGGTTTTCCTTCAGAATGGGAAGTAGAGTTTGGTATTGATGTGATGCCAGAAACTCAGCCTATCTCTATTCCTCCGTATAGAATGGCCCCGGCAGAGTTACGAGAGTTAAAGGAGCAATTAAAGGATTTGCTAGAAAAAGGATTCATAAGGCCTAGTATGTCTCCTTGGGGTGCACCAGTGTTATTTGTAGGAAAGAAAGATGGAACATTGAGAATGTGTATTGATTATCGGCAACTGAATAAAGTAACAGTTATGAATAAATATCCTCTCCCCAGAATTGATGATTTGTTTGACCAATTACAGGGTGTTAAATGCTTCCCAAAGATTGACCTGAGATCGGGATATCATCAGGTAAGGGTTAGAGAAAAAGATATAACCAAGACAACTTTCCGAACACGGTATGGTCATTATAAATTTTTAGTTATGTCATTTGGGCTAACAAACGCACCAGCAGTTTTTATGGATTTGATGAATAGGGTGTTCAAGCCATTTTTAGATGTGTTCATGACCGTATTTATAGATGATATTCTGGTTTATTCAAGATCAGAAAGAGGACTAATCACTTATGATAGGTGTTACAGATTTTTCGTGATCGTAAGTTATATGCAATGTTCTCTAAGTGTGAATTTTAGTTAAACTCTGTAGCATTCTTGGGTCATATTGTGTCAGATGAAGGAATAAGGGTTGATATGCAAAAGATAGAAGCGGTGAAGAATTGGCCAAGGCCTACGACACCTATGGAGATTCATAGTTTCCTTGGACTAGCAGGTTATTATCGAAGGTTTGTTGAAGGGCTTTCTTCCATTGCGGTACCTTTAACAAAACTAACAAACAAGGCAACCAAGTTTCAGTGGAATGATGCACGTGAGAAGAGTTTCCAAGAGCTAAAGGATAAATTGACTTCTACACTTGTACTAGTACTTACAGAAAGCACAAAAGGGTATGCGGTCTATTGTGATGCTTTAGGAGTCGGCCTAGGATGTGTATTGATGCAACACGGTAATGTGATAGCTTATGCCTCATGACAGTTGCGACCACATGAGAGAAATTATCCGACACATGATCTTGAGCTAGCAGCTGTGATATTTGCTTTAAAGATACGGCGCCACTATTTGTATGGGGTTCATGTGGACATATATACCGATAATAAGAGTTTGCAATATATCTTTAAGCAGAAGAACTTAAATCTGAGGCAGTGGAGGTGGCTTGAACTATTAAAATATTATGATATTGATATCTTATATCATTCGAGAAAAGCAAATATGGTAGCCGATGCATTAACCCGCATGACAATAAGAGGCACTAGTGGCCAGTTGATGGAAAAGCAAGGTATAGTCAAGGATCTACATCAACTAGCCAGCTTGGGGGTTTGTCGTCTTGAAACTCCACATGAAGAAATTTTGGTGCAAAATACGGCAGAATCATCATTAATAGCTAAGGTGTAAGAACAACAGTATGCGGATCCTATTTTATTACAGCTGAAAGAAAATGTACAACAGGGTTTGACGAAGGCATTTGATCTTACGCAAGAGGAAGTGCTTCAGTGCCAAGATAGATTGTGTGTATTGAATGTAGATGAGCTAAGGAGACAGATTATGATAAAGGCACATCATTCATGGTATTCTATTCATCCGGGAACCACCAAAATGTATCATGATTTGAAAGAAATGTATTGGTACGGTGTCACAACCTAACCTCCCATTTGGGCCGGACTGGCACCCGAAGAAGATATGGCCCAAGAGAACCAATCTTTGCTTATGAACACTCGTATGCCTCTTCTCGTATGAACCTTATAATACCTCATGCAATTATACGGAAGTCATGGATATGGAAACATATGCCATATGTGTATATATATATCAAACTTGGCCGTTGGGGCCATCAAACCAAAATGAGCATACATATCTTACATTCTGTTCCCACATAAGTCTACAAAAGCCTCTACAGATACATATCTATGACAAACCTAGAGTTGGGACAACACCCCGCTCTATACTCATATACAATACCAAAATACATGTACATAGCAACTCATAAAGCCCCGAACCAACTGGAGCTCACCAAAAGTTTGCAAAAGATCTGCAACTTACAGTGGAGGTCTACTAGTACCTGTGCCTGCAACAAGTAAGGTAAGCCCCCAGGAGGGTTCAGCACAGATAATGTACTGAGTATGTAAGGCCATATGAAACTGTCATAAATATATCAATAGAATCAAAATGTAAGAGGATAATCAATGTGAATAACCCATCGATTTGCATATGTGGAACCATGTAGCTTACATAAATTATGTTCTTCTCTTTATGGTTTATTCCTCATCGCTCATATCATAACGTACCCGAGCCCAACTGATCAGTGGGTATTAACATAACATAACGTTATATTGGGATCGGCTCTAGCTAGGACTTTGCCTCTAGAGCTGCCACCCATAAATAAATATCTATTGGGATCGGCTCGAGCTAGGCTTATGCCTCTAGAGCTGCCATCCATAACAACATATAAGGTTCGGCTCGAGCTAGGTTACCACCCCTAGAGCTTCCCCCTGTCAGGATCGGTCCGAGCTAGGCTTATGCCTCTAGGACTTCCCCCTGATCCAACAATCTCGGGATCGTCTTGAGCTAGGCTTCTTGCCTCGAAAGCTTCCACCCATACTTGATCATTGACCACTAACAGATATGAATTATTAGATTTATTACTTTTGAGAGATTGAGTCATCCACTTATGAGAGATTGATACAATCAGTTATGAGAGATTAACGTATATATACATAGCAATAATATTATTGGAAGCTTAAGAACACAACATTATTGGGACCTTTGGAGCATGTCCATAATTATACAACTCATCGACAACCATGACTAATAAATGAAGAATAAGTGACTTAACAATAGATAACATTATTGAAACCATTAGACACAAGTCAATGAATAAGAGGTATGTGTATAACCACTATTGGCACTTTGGAACATAACTGTTTTGGGCTTTTGGAACATTGTCCAATGAATATGAGACATACAACTCCCAATTGATCGATAAGTAGGAAATATGTGATAATAACCATTGCTAACCGGATATAGAATGCCTTAGCACATTTTGGGATGGTACAAATGAAATGTCAATGTGAATACTATTTGCCGTAGAAAGATACGGACAGAGTAACCTTACATACCTGGTCTTCTCAATACCAATACACAATATTAAATGCGCATACAATAGTACCGCTCCTTTCTTATGTTTCACTCTACAACACAAATACATAACGGAGCCAACATTAACCACCAACTACTTTACAAATGCATATAACATCAATGAGTTACATGTTTGCCTTTAAACATGCCATTTCCCCTTGAAAAACCATTGAAGAAATTATTATTCCAAAAATCCCACAATATTCCCTAAATTGACCAATACACTATATTCAATACATTTCACCATAACACTTCTCCTTTACACTTTCTTATCAACACCACATCACAAATAAGCCATCAACTTACCTTAATACACCTCATAACACATATCGGCCAAAATTCCACAATTTACACTTATAGGAAAATAAAAAGTTTAATAACAAAATAACACCATACATGTTCATATTTTATCCATACCATGCTCTTTCATCAAAGGCACAAGTCATATTTCAAGCTTGAACCTCATAGATCACAAATCTCATACAAAAACACCAAGTACCATGTCCAACATTTCCATGAACAACCAACATGATCCATATACTCTTTCATGCATATAATATATTAATCCATGAGAATAAATACTTACCAAGGCTTGAGATATGATGATTTTGCTCCAAAAGTTGTCTTTGAGTCTTTAGGGTTTGGAGAAAATGTCTTGGATATTTGTCTAAAGGCATGAGACTTTGTAATCAATAACAATCAGATTTTATGCCCTTTATATAGTCCCTAAAGTACATCCTTATCCACTTCTTTAGCATTGACCCATTTTGGACATGTTATTTCTAGAAGGTCTTTGAAAGAATGGGTCATTTGACCCATTTTGGGCCATGTGTTCTTTTCATTTTGGGGTCCTTTTTGGGCCCAATTCACATAACCCAGTAAAATAAATAATTTATCGTGTTTAAGTCATCTTATAAGTGTTACAACAATATTCCCACTCACTCCATTCGTATCCGTCACCTCAATCCCAAAAACAAGTGATTCTAGCCACGTATGGCCTATTTTGACCATAAGGGTAAAACCGTCATTTTGATGCCAAATTTGTTCTCGAGTAATTTTATCACACCAATATAATACTTTAATCATTTCATGTATATTCTCATGGTTGTATAAGAAACGGGGCAAAAATCGCCTCGGTACGTCCCCGGATACCCTTGGGACTTAGAAATTTCCAAATTTCGAAAAAGTGGAAAACCAGCGTGGCACGCCCTTGGGTGCGCCAATTTTCTGCCTCTGGACTAAAAATTTCATCCCAGAGCAGTGTGGCACTCCCTATGGCGCGCCCCACACTTATATTTTTTGAAAATTTCGTTTTTCGACTTTTCTTCGCGGGTTTGGTTAGATATTTCAAGTCCCATTCTTTAACTTAATTCTTAACCTTAATATAATTTGTTTAGAGGTCCTCTTAGACTCATTCTGAAACCCACAAATGCGCCACAAAAATCACAAAACACCTCTTATGAAGGGCTAACCACCCGTACGAGGCCAAATTTCAATTTTCTCCTCATTAACATTACCAAATACCTACTCATAGCTCTCGACACCTACGTAAACATTATTTAATGTCGTCAAGTAGGGTTATGAAGATACGGGGTGTTACATTCTTCCCCCCTTAGAAACATTCATCCTCGAATGTTAGTAACATCGTCTCATGTACATCCCATGCATCTCTATTTTAACATATATACACATAATACTTATGGATACTTCCTTTTTATTGTCCCACTCCATACCTTGAGAGTTCTCCCCCATTTTAAGTAGTCACGGGTACTCTGACTTCATTATTTCTTTGGCTCCCTACATGATTTGGTTTCTCCACTATACTTTTACCAAAGCTTTATATTCTATTTTTTTTCATCTTATCCATATTGGATGGCAATATATATCCTTTCATAAGTGACATCCCGCATAGCTTGGACATAATGTATCTCAACATATGACTTGTTTTAGCTTGTTGCTACTGTAGTACCATCTTACCCTTCTCTATAGCGTAGTGAACAAAATCTTGCCCCAAATAAAGCAATTCCACTCGGTGTAAATCACCCAATAGATGATTTAAACTTCCTTTTACATCAATCGTCATAATATACCATTTTGATACTTAACCATTAGGTATCATGATACGCACATTCAATAAGGGTAGATGATCATCCTAACTACCTTTTAAGTCTCTCGTATAGGTTCATCGTATACCTTCAAGTGTTTGGATAGTATACTCTAGTTGTTCGTTCGTCTGAGGGTGACAAACTGTACTCAAATTCATTTAAATACCCAACCTTCTCTGCAAAGAAACTTCAAAGAAAATGTGTAGCAAATCGAGCCCTCCTTCCTAATGTAATAGAGTTAAGAACTCTGTATAGTTGTACTTCCTCTTTAATAAACAACCTCGCATATTCTTCACCCATGCAAGTGGTCTTGAAAGGAAACATGTGTGATATGTAGGTAAACTTGTCAGCTATTCCTCATGTGGAATCACATTCCTAACCCTTATGTGTATGAGGCAAAATTGCGATAAAATCCATTTTAACCATGTCTTATGTTAAACTGGAAAATGTATACATGGAAAATGTATACATGGCATATAATACCTTCGGGTTTCTGATGCTCTGCTATTACCTATTGATAATTTGGTCAAGGAATTACAAAGTCTATAATGTTCTTCTTCTTTATATTGCCTCACCAATACCTTCTTACCAAACCATGGTACATTTTGATTTCTCCCGAATAAAATTAGAATACCGTAAATGATGTGCTTCGGTTATAATTCATTTCCTTGGTCCAACTATTTGATATACCTGATCTACCTTGATATTGAATAATCTCTCATACACAAGGTCAAATCTTATCGAACCTTGTGATATGTTATTTTTGCCAAACTCAAAATAGGATTTGCATGTTGCTTTTCCTCCACCTCTACGAATGAAGACTTTAACGCATTTGGCGCTATAACCCTTTGATCTGGAGTTTCCAGTAAATGCATTACCAACCTATGTAATCAATATGTAGATCCTCAACCATACCTTGTGTCCCTATGAACCGACCATTAGTACTTCCTAGTGCTTTGCGTCTTAACGCATCAACCACCGCATTTGCTCTTCCCGAATGCGATCTCAGTATCTTATCTTAATCTCTTACTAATTTGATTCATCTTCCCTACCTCAGATTTAAGTCCCTCTACTTTAAGATATATGCAAACTCTTATGATTGATATTTATATCTTAATATGAACTCTAAGTAGGGGTGTCGTAGTTTTCAAATAACTACCACAACTTGTTATCTCAAAATCATGTGTGAGATAATCTCTCTCCTATGGCTGCACTGTCGTGAAGCATACACTGTTATCTTATCATGCTGCATTGACCCCATATCCTAGGTCAACCCCTGTAGCATCACAATACAATTGCGTAACTTTTGTGCCTTCCAGAAATACTAAAACTGATGTTGAATTTACTTTATCTTTCAACTCTTGGGAACTTTGCTCGCATGCATCGCTCTACTGAAACTTAATTGTCTTGTGTGTAACCTCTCTTCTCTTTGTGTACCAACCTTTATTCCTTCTTCATATACAATTTAACCCAAGAATGCTATAGATATATCCAAAATTTACATTTAGAAAACTTCTATAACACTTGCTGCACATGATTAACGTGGTCCTCTTGTGGCCTCGAATAAACCAGAATATCATCCGTGAACACAGTCACCAATACATCCAAGAATAGTTTGACCACCCTATTCACCCAATCCATAACAACAACTGGTACATTTGTCAGTTCCAATGATACAACTAAGAATCATAATAGTCAGACCATGTTCGGAAGGCTGTCTTGGGTATATCTTTGTTTCTAACTCTGACTTTGGTGATAAACCGATCTCAAGTCATTCTTATTTCAGGGAAGTCGGGGGCAAGAAAGAGTGAATACAATCCATTTTATAAAAAGGAACAACACACTTGGCACCCTGTAACTGATCAAACAAATCGTCAATTCTTGGAAGGGAATATTTGTTCTCGATTGTTACTTTGCGCAGTTGCCAATAGTCAGTATATGTTCTCAAGTACCATTTCACTTTTGTTTTCCATATTCACACGGATGCGCCCCAAAGGACATATTTGGTCTTATGTATCTCTTGTTTAATTCCCATAGCTTTACTGAAACCATGTTATACGGAGAAAGAGAAATAAGCAGAAGGCCTGGAATCACATCAATAGTAAACTCTACTTCCCGTTCCGGGAGTAAGCCTGGAACTTCATCGGGAATTATATCAAGAAAGTGATTGACCACCGGAACCTCTTGAGGACTTGGTGGTTTCATATCAATCTCTCGCTCTCAGACTAGCACTGGCATACATACCCCCTTGTCTATCAATTAAGATAGAAAAATAAAAGTTTCCTTGGTGCCCCCACATTACCCTTCCACTCAGGAACATGTTCTTATGGACAATGGAATATACCTTCTTAGCCCGACAATTCACCATGGCAAAATAAGAAACCAACCAATCTATTCCCATTATTAACATCAATATCCACCAGTTTCAATTCAATAAGATCAGCCAATGTATCATGACTACACACGGTTACCACACAATTATGATGCACTCTTCTACCTATAATAAATTCACCTTTTGGTGTAGATTCCCGGTGTAGATTCCTCAAATAGGTTAACTAAAAAAATTCTAGAGTCCCTTTTACAAAATTTGTCTCTTCAATCATCCATGGAGTCACATATGATAGGGTAAAACCCAAATCAATCAATGGAAATACGTCACGTAAAAATAAACAGATCATATACCTGTTGCGTTCTCAGGAGAAGCCTTAAATTTCTGCTTATCCGCCATGGTGTGGGTACGACCCTGGATGCTACCAAAACTAGCTGCCCTCCTAGCACCTATGCTAAGACCAGTAGGTTGTACATTTGACAATGATAATGCAACAGCAGCTATCGTAGGGCGTGTCACACCACCCACGACTCTTTGTGGGAACTCTCTCACCATGTGCCCTAGTACGCCATACCAAAAGCATACATTTGTTCCTAATCGGTATTCACCTAAATGATACTTCCTGCAATGTTGACACTGCTGACGAGGAGGCCTCGATTGAATCATACTTCCTCGTGCTCGATATCCCACTGTACGTAAACCCTGAATCTCACCTCCTTGCCCAACCTGGTTACTTCTAAACCCTTGGAATAGAGGAGGAATATTTGTTGTGGAATGGGGACATAATGGCCTAAGCGGTTTGTGAAAAACCCGAGGCCCAAATCCATATTTGGATGCCATAACCTGTCCCGCGGGTTTAGCTCTTTTTGATGATCCTACTTCTAATTCCTGTATTTTTCTCCTTTGCCTCTGTCCCTCCTTTTGCTGCACAAGAGCTTGTCTTTGAGCTTGTGCAGCAACTACACGGGTCAATATTTGCACTGCACTCATTAAATCCTGCTCAATGGTATTGTCGGGTAGTCCTGACGATACTTCTCTGCTTCCCAGCTCTCCCGGAGCTGGGAAAGTGGAAGAGGCCCATGATGCAAAGTCAGTATCAGCTCCACCTTGAATAGATTGGTCAGGTGGTGGTCTACTCAATCCATCTCCGGTAAGCATAACAACCTGCTTACCCTTGCCTTTATCTCTCCTCATCATCGACAATTTCTATATCAAAGAAAACCAATCACCATGGCCAGATATAATCTCACTTACAACACTGGCTCTACTGCAAGATCTAGGAATGAAGAAAAGGAACAACATCCTAAATGTCCCGTAGCCTCCTACTTATAAATGTGGTGCACAACACATCGATAAGTAAGACTCTACTCAGACACGGCTTTGTAGACACCCTTAGAATGACCTGCTCTGATACCACTTTTGTCACGACCCGACCTCCCATTCGGGACGGACTGGCACCCGAAGCCGATATAAACCGAGAGAACCAATCTTTGCTTATGTACACTCGTATGCCTCTTCTCGTATGGACCTTATAATACCTCATGCAATTATGCGGAAGTCATTATTATGGAAACATATGCCATATGTATATATATATATATATCAAACTTGGCCGTTGGGGCCATCAAACCAAAATGAGCATACATATCTTACATTCTGTTCCCACATAAGTCTACAAAAGCCTCTACAGATACATAGCTATGACAAACCTAGAGTCGGGACAACACCCCGCTCTATACTCATATACAATACCAAAATACATGTACATAGCAACTCAGAAAGCCCCAAACCATTTGGAGCTCACCAAAAGTTTGCAAAAGATCTGTAACTTACAGTGGAGGTCTACTAGTACCTGCGCCTGCAGCAAGTAAGGTAAGCCCCCAGAAGGGGTTAGCATGGATAATGTACTGAGTATGTAAGGCCATATGAAACTGTCATAAATACATCAATAGAATCAAAATGCAAGAGGATAATCAATGTGAATAACCCATCGATTTGCATATGTGGAACCATGTAGCTTACATAAATTATGTTCTTCTCTTTATGGTTTATTCCTCATCGGTCATATAATAACGTACCCGGGCCCCAACTGATCAGTGGGTCTTAACATAACATAACGTTATGTTGGGATCAGCTCGAGCTAGGATTTTGCCTCTAGAGCTGCCACCCATAAATAAATATCTATTGGGATCGGCTCGAGCTAGGATTATGCCTCTAGAGCTGCCACCCATACCAACATATAAGGTTTGGCTCGAGCTAGGTTACTACCCCTAGAGCTGCCCCCTGTCTGGATCGGTTCGAGCTAGGCTTATACCTCTAGGACTGCCCCCTGATCCAACAATCTCGGGATCGGCTTGAGCTAGGCTTCTTGCCCCCAAAACTACCACCCATACTTGATCATTGACCACCAACAGATATGAATTATTAGATTTATTACTTTTGAGAGATTGAGTCATCCACTTATGAGAGATTGATACAATCAGTTATGAGAGATTAACGTATATATACATAGCCACAACATTATTGGAAGCTTAAGAACACTACACTATTAGGACCTTTGGAGCATGTCCATAATTATGCAACTCATACACAACCATGACTAATGAATGAAGAATATGTGACTTAACAATAGATAACATTATCAAAACCATTAGACACAAGTCAATGAACAAGAGGTATGTGTATAACCACTATTGGCACTTTGGAATATAACCGTTTTGGGCTTTTGGAACATTGTCCAACGAATATGAGACATACAACTCCCAATTGATCAATGAGTAGGAAATATGTGATAATAACCATTGCTAACCGGATATAGAATGCCTTAGCACATTTCGGGATGGTACAACTGAAATGTCAATGTGAATACTATTTGCCGCAAAAAGATACGGATAGAGTAACCTTACATACCTGGTCTTCTCAATACCAATACACAATATTAAATGTGAATACAATAGTACCACTCCTTCCTTATGTTTCACTCTACAACACAAATACATAACGGATCTAACATTAACCACCAACTACTTTACAAATGCATATAACATCAATGAGTTACATGTTTGCCTTTAAACATGCCATTTCCCCTTGAAAAACCATTGAAGAAATTATTATTCCAAAAATCCCACAATATTCCCAACATTGAACAATACACGATATTCAATACATTTCACCACAACACTTCTCCTTTACACTTTCTTATCCACACCATATCACAAATAATCCATCAACTTACCTTAATACACCTCATAACACATATCGGCCAAAATCCCACAATTTACACTTATAGGAAAATAAAAAGTTTAATAACAAAATAACACCATACATGTTCATATTTTATCCATACCATGCTCTTTCATCAAAGGCACAAGTCATATTTCAAGCTTGAACCTCATAGATCACAAATCTCATACAAAAACACCAAGTATCATGTCCAACATTTCCAAGCACAACCAACATGATCCACATAATATTTCATGCATATAATGTATTAATCCATGAGAATAAATACTTACCAAGGCTTGAGAAATGATGATTTGTCTCCAAAAGTTGTCTTTGAGTCTTTAGGGTTTGGAGAAAATGTCTTGGATATTTGTCTAAAGGCATGAGACTTTGTAATCAATAAAAATAAGATTTTATGACCTTTATATAGGCCATCAAGTCCATACTTATCCACTTCTTTATCATTGATTGTTATTTCTAGAAGTCTTTGAAAGAATGGGTCATTTGACCCATTTTGGGCCATGTGTTCTTTTCATTTTTGGGTCCTTTTTGGGCCCAATTCACTTAACCCAGTAAAATCAATAATTTCTCGTGTTTAATTCATCTTATACATGTTACAACAATATTACCACTCACGCTATTCGTATCCGTAACATCAATCCCAAAAATAAGTGATTCTAGCCACGTATGGCCTATTTTGGCCATAAGGGTAAAATCGTCATTTTGATGCCAAATTTGTTCTCGAGTAATTTTATCACACCAATATAATATTTTACTCATTTCATGTATATGCTCATGGTTGTAGAAGAAACGGGGCAAAAATCGGCTCGGTACGACCCCGAATACCCTTGGGACTTAGAAATTTCCAACTTTCAAAAAAGTGGAAAAACCAGCATGGCACGCCCTTGGGCGTGCCAACTTGCTGCCTATGGACTAAAATTTCAGCCCAGAGCGGCGTGGCATGCCCTATGACGTGCCCCACACTTAGATTTTTTGAAAATTCCATTTTTCGACTTTTCTTCGCGGGTTTGGTTAGATATTTCAAGTCCCATTCTTTAAATTACATCTTAACCTTAATATACTTTGTTTAGAGGTCCTCTTAGACTCACTTTGAACCCCACAAATGCACCACAAAAATCACAAAACACCTCTTATGAAGGGCTAACCACCCGTACGAGGCCAAATTTTAATTTTCTCCTCATTAACATTACCAAATACGTACTCATAGCTCTCGACACCTACGTAAACATTATTTAATGTCGTCAAGTAGGGTTAGGAAGATACAGGGTGTTACATATGGTAACATGAAGAAGAACATTGCAGAATTTGTAGCCCAATGTCCAAATTGTCAACAAGTAAAAGTAGAGCATCAGAAGCCTGGAGGTTATATGCAATGTATAAATTTTCCAGTCTTGAAGTGGGACATGATTAACATGGATTTCATCATAGGTTCTCCTCGTACACTGCGGAAATTTGATTCCATATGGTTAATAGTTGATAGTCTTACCAAGTCAGCGCACGTCCTACCTGTCAAAACCACTTATATAGCTGAAGATTATGCACGATTATATGTTAAGGAGATAGTGTGGCTATATGGAATTACAATCTCTATTATATCAGACAGGGGATCTCAATTTACTGCACACATTTGAAATTTTTTCAGAAGAGTTTGGGAACCCAAGTGAATTTAAGTACGACTTTTCATCCTCAAACAGATGGACAAGCAGAACATACTATCCAAACACTTGAAGATATGCTACAACCTTGTACATTGGGCTTTAAAAGTAGTTGGGATGATCATCTAACTCTTATTGAATTTGCCTACAATAATAGCTATTATTCAAGTATCAAAATGGGACCTTACAAAGATTTATATGGGAGAAAATGTAGATCACCAATTGGATGGTTTGAAGCAGGTGAAACTGCTTTAATTGGGCCAGATCTTGTTCATCAAGATATGGAGAAAGTTAAGATGATACAACAGCGACTACAAACTGCCCAAAGTCGACACAAGTAATATGTCGATGTTAGAAGAAGGGGGATAGAATTTTCTATAGGTGATTGGGTATTCTTGAAAGTGTCACCAATGAAAGGGGTAATGATATTTGGAAAAAAAGGAAAGTTGAGTCCACATTATATAGGGTCATATGAGATTACCCGAAGATTTGGTCAACTTGCATATGAATTAGCACTACCCCAAGAACTCTTCGCAGTTCATCCAGTGTTTCATGTTTCAATACTTCGTAAGTGCATAGGATATCTATCTCGTATTGGTCAAATTGAAGATGTACAAGTTACGAAAGATCTCACATATAAGGAAGTACCTATTGCTATTCTGTATCGACAAGTGAAGAGGTTAAGGAATAAAGAGGTAGCTTCCATAAAGGTACTTTGGATAAATTAACAAATAGAAGAAGTCACATGGGAAGCCGAGGAAATGATGAAGTCTAAGTACCCGCATCTATTTCAAATGGAAGAACAAGTTCAAAATGCAGAATTGGAGCAATAACAAGTAAGTATCTATAAATATTATATGTATGTGATAACATGAAGGATAAACTTAGACTCGAATTTGGTAGATTGGATAATGTTACTAACATTCGAGGATGAATGTTACTTAGGGGGGAAGGATGTAACACCCCGTACATTTCCAAACCTATTTGATTACCGTAACATTTATGGAATTATTTAAACTTGATATGGTTGGTGTATTACCCATTAATTTTAGTGGGCTGAATTAATATTATGCAAATGGGCTCAAATGAGGCCCAAAAATTCAGCAGTAAGACATGGCCCAAAGACGGAAAATGACCCATTCCTAAGTTGACCAAGTAAACACATTAATGTTTGGCTAAGTATGACCACGAGGGACTATATAAGGGTTAAAAATCAGATTTTTATTCATCACAAGACACATGCCTCATTCTAGATTTTTCCAAAATATTCTCTCTTCTCTCAAACCCTAAGCTACCATTCCCTTTGGACAAGATCATCTCTTTGCAAGATTTGGTAAGTGTTTAATCTTATGGTTTAATATATTATATGCATAAGATGGTGTGTAAAGTATGTTGTTTATGTTGACAAAGTGTTGAGCAGTCCACTATTTGTGAAACAATCTACTTTTGCTTAATCGGTAAAGGGTTTTGCCTTCTAAACTTGAAAGGAGACTTGAGATCTTGAAGGAAGTGAATTTGATGGATTAAATGTCAAAATTTAAGGTGTGTTTATGTCCCTAACTTGCTTTCTCTTTGTGTATGACTTGTAGAATTGTTGTTATGAAATTATGCATGGAACCGGTGGTGTATTGAAAGGAGAATATAGTTTGGTGATGTTCATGTGCATTTTAAATTATGTCCATGGACCATTTATTACAAAAAAGGACCCAATAGTGACCCCTGGCAGCCTAAACGGGCACCCGCCCTTGCAGCTGAGGCGCCTGTGGGCGCAGGTGGCCCTGGACAGTGCCAAGGAGGCACCTGCGGCTGCACCTCACCACCTGTAGGCACAGTTGTCTCCACAGATCATTCCAGAATTTCATTTTGTTTTTTTTTACTTCTCTTTGACCCCCCAAGGCCCCTATACCCTTCTTAGATACAATCATTAACTTATGGTACCCTTTGGATGGCCCTAAGGGGTAGTCCGGAAGCATTTTTAATTGTATCACATGTGGATTGATTTTAATGTGTTATTGTGAAAGGTATTTAAGTGACTTGAGGGAGTAAATGTGACGTGGTGTTGAAGGGGAAGCGTAAAGCATAAACTTGGTGTGAAATGCTATCGGTTTGTGATATCTTGGTTAATGTGTGGAATGTTTTGGTGTTGTTGGTGTGTGATGCAGTGAGTTGTATTATAGAAGGATAAAATGACGTTATATGGCAGTCACATAGCTCATTATCGTTTTATGCACTTCTAATGTAGTTGGTTGTTAATGTGAGCTCCATTATGTACTTGTGTTGTAGAGTAACACGTAAGGAAGGAGCTGAATTATTGTATTCACATATTGGATTGTTGTATTCATATTTGGAAGATAAGGTATGTAAGGTTACTCTTTCCGTATTCCTTTGGCAGCACCTATCGTTCACATTGTTACCACACTTGTTTCCATACCAAAATGTCCCAAAGTATCTCATTTCAGGTTTGTTATGAATTGTTATTCACGTGTCTCTTATTCATTGACTAATGTTCCAAGCTCCAATAATGTTATAACCATCAATGCATCAATCTCAAAAAAGAAAGGAATAAAGTAATGCATAGTTGTTTGTTTGAGAATGGGTGGTAGCCCAAAGGGGCGTAAGCCTAGCTAGAGATGATCCCGAGATTATTGGATCAGGGGGCATCTCAATGGGGCATAAATCTAGCTCGACCCAAAACTGACAGGGGGCATCTCAATATGGCATAATCCTAGATCAAGCCGAACCTGCTTTATTGATTTATGGGTGGTAGCTCAAAGGGGCATGAGCCTAGCTAGAGACGATCCCAATGTTATGACCCACTAATCAGTTGGGGACCAGGCACGATATGATATGATTTATAATGATATGAATGTAAAAGCAAAGAAAGTAATAAAAGCAATGTACATGGTTCCACACATACAGAACGGTGGTTTATCTATTTTGTCTATTCACTTATATTTGATTCCATTGAAGTACTTATGTATCATGCAGTTTCTTATAGCCTTACATACTCAGTAAATTCATTCGTACTAACGTCACTTGGGGGACTTACCTTACTTGCTGTAGGCACAGGTGCTAGTAGACCTCCATAGTAGGATACGGGTCATCTGCAGACTGTTGGTGAGCTCCATGTTGATTCAAGGATTTTCGAGTCACATATGTACACTTGTTTTGGTACTATGTAAATGTTGTATAAAGCGGGGACTTGTCCCGACTTTAGGTTGGTTATGTATCTATTAGAGGCTTTGTAGGCGTTGTAAGACGAATGAAGAAATATATGTCCATTTTGACGTGGTGGCCCTAACGGCCAAGTTTCACATCTATTGAATGTTTCTCCATGACTTCCGCCATTGGTATCTTGTATTTATATGTCCACTCAGGGACACGCATACGAATGTACTCGATCATAGGTTGGTTCTCTCGGACCTTAATGACTTCCCAGTCCACCTTAATGGGATTTGAGGTATGACACCTGATGTATAATGGGGATGTAGGTCTAGTCCAGCTCTTCACTGCCTAACCTTTTGGGAATCAACCTGAATACCCTCCCTAAAAACAACACTCCTAAGAAAAGATACAGTTTTCAACAAAAATTCACATTTAGAAAACTTTGCATACAACTGTCTATCCTTGAGAGTCTTGAGGACAATTCTAAGTTGATCAGGATGTTCCTCCTTACTATAGGAGTAAACAAAATATATCATCTACTAACACAATCACAAATATGTCAAGGTATAGATTGAACAATCTATTCATAAGTTTTGTAAAGGCTGCGGGAACATTTGTTAATCCAAAGGACATGACAAGGAACTTATAATGGCTATACTGAGTATGAAAAGTAGTTTTTGGATTATCATACTCCCTAACTTTCAACTGATAGTAATCAAATCTAAGATCAATATTAGAAAAACAAGAAGCACCCTGAAGTTGGTCAAATAGGTAATTAATTGAATGAATGGGATGATTATTCTTAATGGTTACCTTGTTTAATTGGAGGTAATCGATACATATTCTAAGGGAAAAATCTTTATTACGTATGAAAAGAACTGGGGAACCCCACGGGAAAATACTAGGTCTGATAAATTCCGTATCTAGAAGGTCTTTAAACTGGTTTTTAAGACTTTTTAACTCAGCAAGAGCCACTTTGTATGGTGGAATATAGACTGACTGTGTATTAGGAAGAATGTCTATCCCAAGGTCTATCTCCCTATCAGAAGGATCTCCAGGATGATACTTAACGAAGACTTCTGAAACTCATTAATAATAGGGACTAACTAAAGAGAAGGGGTTTCTGTAATATAATCTTTAACCCAAACTAGATTATAGATATAACCCTTGGAAATCATCTCTTTGGCCTTAATATAGGAGATTAAATAACCCCTAGGCACGACTAGACTACCTTTCAACTCTAAGATAGGCATATTAGGAAACTAGACTTTCACAGTTTGGGTTATACAATCAACTGAAGCATAACACAAATATAACCACTCCATTCCTAATATGATATCAAAACTACCCTATCTAACTCTACAAGATCAGTTATAGTGTCTCTATGAGGAATTGACAAAGTGTTATTTCTATAGATTTATGTAGCTAAGATAGACTCTCTAAATGGATTGAAAATGGAGAAAGGCTCTAGAAGTTGTTTGGGACTAATTTTGAACTTCATGAAAAAATATGGGGTCATAAAAGACATTGTAGCTCAAGGGTCTACCAAAGCATAAACATCAAGGGAAAAGAATTTCAAGATACCAGATATGACATTGGGGGAACTTTACTAATATTAGCAGCTAGAGAGAGCATAAAAGTGTTTCTGACAACTACTTGTACTCGAAGTATTTCCCTTCTGAGCAACACAACCTATTGGAGCTGATGAAATAATCTATGCTCTACTTTCCCCATTACCCTATCTAGAGGAGAGTCAATCTCTCAAAATATTACCTAACTAACTGCATCCAAAGAACCCATCCTTACCATAAAGACACTCACACAGATAGTGCTTCCCATAATTGTTCCAATAAGGGTATTAAGGCCCTATTGTAACACTTCCTTAGGATTGAGAGTCTGAAGCTTTGAACTTCTAATCATTTCTGATCCTAGGATATGGTTTATTAGCTAAAGATTACGATGATCAAAAGGACTTTTTATAGAAGGATTATTGGTTCCCATTCTCAATCATCCACTGACTAGCCTTATAGTTGGCCATCTTAGCTCTATTACACTGAATTTTTCCCATTTTCTCAGCGCACTGAACATAAATCATAAGTCTAGCTATATTAATTTCCTCAATAAACATTGTCGCCATTCCCTCTTTAATCAGATGTTTGGAAACACTTGACACGAACATGGTCATCATATTCCTCATATCGAACCCTATATCTGGGGCATCAAGAGATTATTTGTTGAACTTAAGATTGTACTCCGTCACGCTTATAGAACCCTACTCTAAATTTATAAACTCATGAGTCTTTGCTTGTATTAACTCTTAGGGGAATAAATCACCCCAAGAATGCTTCCTCAAAGTCATATCACTTTATAGGTGAAACAGCTTCATCACGAGCATCTTTATACTAATCATGCCATAAATTTGCAACATCCTTCAGCTGGAAGGAAACGAGTTCAACTCCTCTGTACCAATAACGTGCATTACCCAAAGAATCTTGTGAATCTCATCAATAAAATTTTTGAGGGTCCTCACCAAGCTTTGACTCAGTGAACTCTGGAGGGCTCATTTTGGAAATTTGCATATTCTGGAATCACACTAAGAACTAAAGCTGGTTGTGTTAAATTGTTAGAATAGTGGCTACTATCTGATTCAACATCTTAATGGAATTTCTGATCTTGGTAGTGGGGTCAACAAGAGAAAGCTGAGCAACAAAAGAATCGGACCCTCTGGGTAACTAATGCCACATGTTGAGTCTCAGTGTTAGGATTCTGACCAGAGGAACGAGTTATGTTCTTGGTCGGTATTGCATAAGGTGGAGGTACCAGATTAGAATTGACTCCAGCACTAGAAGCGGGCCCTTTGACTAGCATTTCTCTTTGGAGTCATGGTATGTAATATACGTAAAACAGAAGTTAGAAGAGTTACTTAAAGTTAAACTCTATCGCATGAATAAGATCATAAAAGAAGGGAAATACTCCTAAATGTGTTGTAGCCTCCCAACTCTTCACAGCCATAAATAGAAATATACTAGACACATCTTCATAGACACCCTCAGATACTTGGAGATGGCTAGCAAGATTCTGTCTCTTACTTCTAAAACCAACTTTTCTAGCCTTTACCTTCCCAAATCGAACATACACTATTATCTATTGCCTATTAATCCTATAATATTACCTTATAAGATTGACAAAATCACTGACAATAAAAATAAAAAGACCAAATGTAAATATCTAATAAAACTCAATGTAGAGATTTGAAACAAAATTCTGGTACATTTAAACAGATCCCTATTAAGTATCCATGTTTTATCAATAGAGTACATAAAGTGACATGGACTTAGGAGGAATTGTGCAAGATGAATATTATGGAAAATCTTCAATTTAAAGTAATTGGGATATTCTCATATGGATGGCCGGAGCTAAAGGACCTTAGAATTTAAATTCAAAACCAATGTAAGGTGATAGAACAAACAATTCTTTCATAATATTATCAATGGAAGTAGGAAGAGGTTGTATATTTGTGGGGTACTCATAAGTGATGGGCGCTAGACTGAAGAGAAAGGTCAATTGGTTGTAGAAGCACTATCTTTTTCCCAGGAATTGTTTACTAGAAGCAATGGCACTAATAAATTAACCTTACTCAATATTATTCCTACTAAGATTTATTCATAGGATAATAATATGTTTAATGCTACTCCTTCAAAAGAATAGATTAAGAAAGAGTGTTGTCTTTGAACTCAATGGAGATAGTGCTAGTGGACCAGATGTTTTCAGTGGTCACTTTGTCCAAAGTTGTTGGGATATTGTAGGTGGTGATATTGTTGAAGTTGTACATGCCTTTTTCAATGGTCATACACTATCAAAATCAACTGCTCATATTAACATGGTTCTACTACCTAAAAAGATGTGATTCAATCTTGTTCTTATTTGAGGCCAATTAGTTTGAGTAATATTTTGGTAAAGTCTTATTCAAAATGTTACATGAAAGATTGGATGGTGTTCTACCTAAGCTCATTTCTTAGAATCAGTCTGGTTTTGCAAAGGGAAGGAGCACCACTAAGAATTTTCTATTAGCTCAAGAGATTTTAACTGACATTAAGAAGAGAAGGAAGCCAGGTAATATTATTATTAAACTTGATATGGCAAAGTCTTATGATAGAGTTGACTGGAATATTTTGATCAAAGTATTAGAAAAATGGGGTTTAATCATCAAATGGTGGACAATATTTGGAGAATGGTAGCTAGTAACTGGTACTTTATCCTTATTAATGGGAAGGCTCATGGATTTTTCATTCTTCTAGAGGTGTTAAACAAGGGATCATTTATTCCCTGCTTTATTTATCTATGTGCAGAGGTTTTATCTAGACCTCTGAACAAATTGTTTCTTAATAATGAGTTCAAGAGTTTTGGAATGCCTAAGTGAAGTGATTAAATAAACCATCTTTCTTATGCTGATGACATAATCATATTTGTTAGTGCTGACAGAAAGGCTTTGTAATTGACAACGGAGACTTTGGATATGTTTGAGAAATAATCAGGTCAAAAAGTTAATAATGAAAAAAGCCTTTTCTTTATGTACAACAAGGCTGTACACTCAAATATTCCCCTGGAATAGGGTACTACAGGTTTTAGAAGAGGTAATTTTCCTTTAATATACTTAGGATGCCCTATTGGACATGCAAGGTAATGGAAACATCACTTTTCTGAATTATTGAGGACGATGCAAAACATATTACAGGCCTAGAAATACAAGAAGTTGTCATTTGGTGGTAAATTTTTGTTGATTAATAATGTGCTATAGAGTATTCATATTTATATACTTTTTTCTATTATTCCTTCCAAATATGATATTCGGGATTTGGATAGAAAATTTGCTAGATTCATGTAGAGCATTATGGAAGAGAGAAGGAACAAACACTAGGTGATTTGGTCTGAGATATGATTACCAAAAGATGAAGGAGACGTGGGTTTCAAGTCTCTATTTGATGTTTCCAAGGCCCTATTTGCAAAGATGTGGTGAATTTTCAAATCGAAAAGAGTTTATTGACCAATTTTATGTAGAAAAAGTACTGTAAAAGACATAGGCTTCAACTAGTAGCATGGAGAGGAGGCTCTCAGATATGGAAACACATGTTAGAAGCTAGAGATTACATTGATCAACAAATTTGAAGGGAACTAAGATGTGTCCACTCTAGTATATGGTTTGATAATTGGAATCCGTTGGGAGCTCTCTATTAATACTTACCTTTGAATAATGCTAATAATGCCTCCTTTGAAGATGTGAAATAGTTAATGACACAAGGAAGATTAAATGGCAGTATTATATATGATCTTTTCAATGATGAGGTTTGTAATCATATCAAAAAAATAATTTGAGTGGTAGAGGAGACTGAAGAATGGGACAGACCATGGTGGATGCTAAAAAGTTTAGGCAGGATCACTATAGGAAGTGCCTGGGAATTACTGAGGTAAAAAGTTGTCTACCAAGAGGTTTCAAGAACTTATTGATAAAGGGGTTCCTTTCAAGGTCTGTTTCATCTTTTGTAGGCTGCATAAATAAAAAATTCCTACTGGGGAGTTTTTATGCGAATAAGGCTGGTAGATAAAACTGTTTGTTGCTGCTGTGTGAATAACATGATAGAGACAGTTGAGCATCTTTTTATTTTTTGTCCAGTGTCTAATAAATGCTGGAAAACATTTGTAGGTGCAGTAGGAATACAAGGCCCTTTTTACAGCTCAAACACACCATTTTCAATTGGTAGAATGTTGAATGCACCCCTAAACTCTAGCCTATTATCAAGGCTATTCCAATATATATTATTTGGTAGATATGGAAGAGGAGGAACATGATTAATCATGAGGGTAAGATGTCATTTCATGTCATGATGATGGATATGAATAGAAATATTCTTATGTTGGCAAAAGTTAGATAACCATGGCTAAAAGGGATTCGGAATAACTGGCCTATGTTGGTAATATTTTTTGAAGAATACACTCCCATTATTGAGTGTAAGGTAGTTTGCTAGAAATTACCAAATGTTATTTTTCTCAAATTCAATTCAAATGTATCTACCTAAGGGAAATTTTGTCTTAGTTGCAGTGCTTTTTATACTAGAGATGGGGCATATGATTTAATTTATGTCAAAGCTAGAAGAATTATAGATGGTTCAGTTTTAGAGGCTGAAGCTATGGCTTTGAGACTAGGCTTAGAGTACTGTATTTCTCATAACCTTTTTCCTGTGGTTCTAGAAATAGACTCATTGACTCTTAAGAAGGTTTTCGATGGTATTTGGGATGCCCGTTGCATTGCTATGGAGACTTAGAAGATTAACATTATGAGAGGTAATGGCATTTTCAAAGTGGAGTACATATTCAGAAAAGGCAACAAATTGGCAGATTCATTTGCTAACCACGTGTTTTATTTTACAGGTACACAAGTTATTACATATAATTCATTTCAATAGTTACCATCACAAGAAAAAGCTATCATTAACATGGAGAAAACAATGATGTCTAATCTTCGAATCATCAAGTGTCAAATAGAAATTCCAACACTCAGATCTCAAATTAGTTACAAGCAGATATAGCAACAAAATAGTAACACAAAATAGTTTCTAGAGTGTATTAAATAGTTGGTAAGCTCAGTCCATATATTGTACTGGCGTGGTACCCGACCCTCTGAATATCAATCTATAAGCAACATGTATTGGGATGGTACCCAACCCAGTGACTATCACAATATGTGAATATCTTAATCAATATCAACAAGAATATGATGACGTGCACTAAATATGCAATTACACAATTTATTTAGGCACTTAGTCAAATTAAAGTTTTATCATCTCATGTATACAGTTAGTACCGGTCAATTCATAAATTACAAATATGACTGAATGTAACTTCACAATTATTCAACTCATGGATAGGCATGACATTTCATTTAAGTCTGTAACTACAATTTAATTATTCAAACGTTTCTTAACCAATTGTCATGAACCAATTTCTTGAGTTATGATGGAACCTACTTTAACCCACCAGTAGGTAAGCCAAAACATAGCCTAGAACGGCAAGTAACTGGCTAATAGACGAAAGATGAAGAAATAAACATAAAAGTACAATAATATTCCTATGAGAATAAAGAAAAAATATATATACATAAGCATGTTATACAATGGGGGAGGAGAGCAAAAACACCAAAATGTGTTCCCCCAAGACCTGGTAAGGTCAGAACAAGAGTCACTAAGACAAAAAGAGTACGCTGTCAGAATATACATCATAGTCTCTGAATACACAAAAGAAGACTATCAAAAACAACAGAAAGAGGAGGATCATCTCCGAACTCTAAAAGCTCACCATATCTCCAAATAGCAGTATAGCCTAAGTATGTCATCAATGACGGTGACTTGTACTCTAATATACATCAGGGAAAAAGATGCAGAAGTATAGTATGAGTACCAAAACCATGGGTACTCAGTAGGCATCATAGGCTGACTGAGCTAAATTACAGTAAAAGAATAGATAAAGTGAGAGTATGTAAACCTAATTCAATAAATAAGGGTATAAATGGAAAGAATAGGATAAACTAGGCAACCGCGATAAGTAGAAAGCAAAAAACTCGAATACGATTATAAAAGCCTAGCTATAACCTAACTGGATACCATAAGCCCAATATGTGGAAACAATAAGAAATAAACTCAACCGAGCCCTTCATAAGTACGGTGGGTACAAGCAAAGAGTAAAACTAATGCAAAGACGAAATAACAACAATAATAGTAAACGTAAAATGAACCAACATATGCAATATTCATACTAGGTGTTCCTTTCTAGCCACAACCACAAGTCTTATCGGCCGATATCATATTTCCAATCTCAACTCAATAATAGTAAAGGCAACTAATGCCGGACTCGAACCATAACGAGAGAATAATATCACTACAAAAAATGCCGAACTCAAACCAGAACTGATAAATAATAATAATAATATGTTGGGTGTCAGACTCAAATCAGAACTAATAAATAAGGTAAAAGTTGAGGCAATCCAAAATTATGGTCCATTTTGAGCCTATTTAACATCAAATCCAATTCTAGGCAGCCAAATCTCTTAAAGCGGAATGGGTGCTAGTTACTAGTTACTAATTCTGAGGGAACGACTTAAGGTCAAATTCTACCCTGCCAGGGGTAATGAAGCTAAATTAGCTTATAAAAGTGACTAAGTCAGCCCAAAACCCAAGGATTAGCTTAAGGAAGTGAATTGTGGTAAATTAGGTCATC
The DNA here is from genome assembly GCA_031232105.1 of Capsicum rhomboideum. Lineage (NCBI taxonomy): Eukaryota > Viridiplantae > Streptophyta > Magnoliopsida > Solanales > Solanaceae > Capsicum > Capsicum rhomboideum. Next base: position 57,585,342 of record CP124710.1, on the reverse strand, counting down.
AAGGAACTATTCTTGGCATTCTACGTTATAAAGGGCCGATGGGGTCCACTAGCAGTCCCAATAACCCAAGCCAAAGCAAACACCTACTCAACCCTAGACTAAGGTTTATCAATTCTATACCAAGTCACTAAGTAAACTATGACTAGTCCTAAAGGATGATAATAAGCTAGTACAAGGGAATACGGGGCCAAACTATACCAGAAAGGACCCCTAATCGGCTAAAATAGGCAATAATTGCTAGAAGGACACTTGGACTATAAGAACCAACCTATAGCTAGAACATTAATATTATAACACCATAGTCAAGAAAAGTCTGGAAGAAGGGTTAGCCTACCCTACTTGGATGCTGCCGAAAGTTCGTAAAATCCTCTACACAAAAGCTTTTCCCTTTCGAGGAGACTCCGACAGCTGCCATGCTATCAAACTATTATTCTACATAATAAGAAGAGAATATCAGTACCGATATTGTGTATTTATGCTTTGGGTCAGAAATTAGACTAAAAATTCCTATAGGGACCGTTTGCGGTATCATGAAATCAAAACTATCATAGCCTCCCTCGGGTCATAATGAGCTAGTGCTCACAAATTGGGCATGACCATCCCTCCAATTCATGCCCAAATCAGTCCACCAAACTCAGAGGCAAGAAAGAATTTTAACTACTATTTTAATCGATTATTAAACCGTATACTTACAAAATCACCACGAGGAAATGATCACAATGACGCCTCCAATGCAATCTCGGCTTCAATTTAAAATGTTGCTACTGTTTTTGAGCTTCCTATACCTCTAATAGTATTTATACTCAGAAAGAATGAAGCTGATTTTTTAGGAAGAAGAAATATATATAACATACCAGCGATGGTCGCTTAAGCGATCACCGCTAAAGCGGCGAAGCGGACGCTTAAGCGACTCTGCCTTGATAGGCCAGCCACCACTAAAGCGGTCCTGAGCTGCTTAGGCGGCTATCACTAAAGTTGTCCTAAGACGCTAAAGTAGCTACTGCTAAAGCTGTCTCAAGGCTGCTAAAGCAGCTGCAACAACAGTTTGGCCCAAGAAAATTTGCTAAGTCTTAACGAACTCTAATCGTGTGCTCGGGATTCGTTTGGAACCCTGTGAATGCAAACAAACAATGCTACCCAAATGAATTCAACATTCCAAACTCAATAGAACCATCAAAATTTTGATTCGAGGTCATTTTGAGAAAATGTGGTTCTCACACCCAAAGTTCCAATTCTTACCAAAATCTATCCAATAGCCCAAAATGAGTCTAGAATCATCAGTACACCAAGGGTCCTCCTATCCTAAAATCAACATTTCTAAGATAAAAAAATTGTCATAATTAGCATCTGAGGCCGTTTAACTGATATTTTTGCCTGAGATCATATTCTCAACTTCAAAAACTTTAAAATAGGGAAATGGCTCTAAAAACCAAATGAAATATCTGGTAACTAAACTCTCAGTCCCGGCAAGTCATAAATCACTTAGGACAGTTATGGGTGGCTCTAAATTTAGAAAAGTACAAAAGCAAAGAAAATGACCTAGAGGATCATTACAACATCAACTACTAAAAGGACATTTGTTCACAAAAGTAAAGGATTAATAAGTACCTGATGGCTCAAAGAGGTGAGGGTACTGAGTATGTATATCATTCTTGGTCTCCCAGGTAGCCTCCTTGGACAGATGGTGTCCCTACTGAACCTTATCCACAAGAATATCTCTAGAATGTAACCATTTAACATCTCTAGCTAGAATAGAAACTGGCTCCTCCAAAGAGGTCAACCTCTCATCCAACTGAATTGAGTCCCATCGAAGCACGTGAGACTAATTCATAATATAGTACCTCAGCATTGATATATGAAAAAATTTGTGAATATCTAAAATGGATGAAGGCAGGCGTCCGAAGGATCTCAAATAGCCTGATATACCTGGGACTGAGCTTTCCCCTCTTCCCAAACCTCATCACGCCCTTCATGGATGATACTCATAGGATAAGCCGATCACAACTCTAAATCTCAAAGCATGAAGCCTACGGTCAATATAACTCTTCTGTCTGCTCTGAGTTGCCTGTAGCCTATCCTAAATTACCCAAACTCTGTCCAAAGAATCACGCGGTTTAATCTCTAAAATTTCCAACCAACCAATTGGAGATCGATAATACCTACCATACAATACCTCGAATAATCTTATAGACAAACTCAACAATTGATAAAATTGCTCCCACTGACCTCTAAAGTCCATAACACACATACATAGCATATCCTCTAAAACTTGAATAATCCACTCTGACTATCCATCAGTCTGGGGATAGAAAGAGGTGATAAGGTCAACCTGGGTACCTAACTCCTTGTTTAATGTCCTCTAAAAGCTAAAAGTGAAATGAGAACCTCTATATGAAATTATAGATACGGGCACTCCATGAAGGTGAACCACCTCTGAAACATAGACTCGAGCCAACCTCTCGGCATTGAAGGAAGTCTGAATAGGGATGAAATGGGCAGAATCAGTCAATTGATATATGATCACCCAAATACTATCTGAACCACGAGAAGGGCGAGGAAAACCACCCACGAAGTCCATAGTAATCCGCTCCCATTTCTACTAAGGAATAAGTAGTCTCTAAAGTAAACCATCAGGTCTCAAATGGTGGGTATTGACCTACTGACAACACAGACACCAAGCCAAAACGTCTGCTACATCTCTCCTTATACCTTTACACTTGTAGTGCTACCTCAAATCTTTATGCATCTTAGCTTTCTCGAGGTAAATAGAATACCTGGAGCTATGAGCCTCCTGGAGTATAACCTAAATCAAGCCTCCTACCCTTGGAACACAAATAAGGCCATCAAATCATAAAAAGCCCTCAGAATCGAAGGTAGACCTCCTGGACTCACCTCTCAACACCTGATCCCGAATGCCATGCAACCCACCTTCCTCAAACTGGCGACCCCAAATCTTCTCTAATATTGTTGATCTAGCCTTAACACTTGTAAGAACCCTCATGGGGTATGAAATATCAAGTCGATTCATTATGTTGGATAAGGATGAAATGTCCAAGGCCAATGGTAGCTCCAAAATAGAAAGGAAGGCCAAGCTCCCTATACTCACTGACTTCTGGCTCAAGGCATCTACTACTATATTCCCCTTGCTAGGATGGTATAGAATAGAGAGATCGTAGTCCTTCAGTAACTTAATCCACCTATGTTGTCTCAGATTATGCTTTCTCTGAGTCATAATGTACTAAATACTGATGGTCTGTGAATATCTCACAGTGAACACCATATAAGTAATGCCTTCCAAATCTTAAGCGCAACAACTACCGCTGCCAACTCAAAGTTATAAGTAGGGTAGTTGTACTTGTGCACCTTCAGCTATCTTGAGGCATATGAAATAACATGACCCTATTGCATCAGAACACACCCCAAACAAACACCAAAAGTATAAAAATATACAATAAAACGCTCGCCCTCAACTGGAAGAGTTAGAATAGGAGCTGAAGGGAGCAAGTCCTTGAGCTTTAGAAAGCTTACCTCATAATAATTGGACCAGTTGAATGAAACCATCTTTCTAATCAATCTGGTTATTGGGTCTACAATAGGGGCAAATTTCTCGATGAACCACCTAGAGTAGCCTGCCAACCTAGTAAAACTGAAAACCTCAATCGGAGATATCGAGCTAGCCAAATCACAAATGGCCTCAGTCTTTTCTAGATCCACCATAATCCCATCATTGGACACCACGTCGCCCAAGAATGCCAGAGGCTCAAGCTAGAACTCGAACTTTGAGAATTTATCATAAAGTCGATGATTTCTCTAAGTGTGGAGCACAGTCCTTAAATGTTGTTTGTGCTCCTCTATACTTATCAAATAGACAAGGATGTTATCAATAAACACGATCATAATGGAGTCTAAATAAGGTCTGAAAATGCAGTTCATCAAGTCCATGAACTCTGCTAGGGTATTGGTCAACCCAAAAGACATCACTAGGAAATCGTAATGGCCATAACGAGTCTTGAAGGATGTCTTAGGGATGTCCTCCACTGAAATCCTCAACTGATGGTAGCTAGACCTCAAATCAATCTTAGAAAACACTGTTGATACACCCAAATTACACCTCCCTTAAGAAGTATAAGCGATCATTGTCGAATATATAATCCAACAAAGGTTGGGGCTGAATCCTATATGGAATATGGTGAACACTAAGTTGTTTGTGATTAAGTGACAATTAGTCTACAATTTCCATAATATTGGGGGGAGGGGTTGTAATAAGTGATTTTGAATAAATATGCAGCTTATTTTAAGTAACCAATGTTAAATTATCGAACTATTAATCAGTAAGGAAAGCAAACTAGGATCGTGTTCACCATGGCTCTATAACATTTTTGGGTTAATATCGATAGTAAAACCTTATAATACAATCAATGTAAGGCAATTGAATTATAAAGTGCATCTAAATGTTTGTCAACCTTATTAAATGATTTCCATTTAATTCTTACAAACGTAAAAAGATGAATTTAGAAAACCCAATTTTAGCCTCAAGTTGATTAATCTCGCTAGAGCATTACTCCTTAGCTGGCGGTGAGAAACTCTAAATCCTCATTTTTAATCCCTTTTCCTAATTTTAACCTCTTATTTCAAGCAAGCTAATCCTAAGAATTATTTTAATGTTTGCAACCATTAGAAATCCGTTAAGATGAAAGGAATAACAATGCGTTAATACAATATTACTTGAATCCACACCAAAATCAACCCTTTAACTGCTATTTTTTCATGGATCCCACAACCCTAGTTATGGGGTTTTTAGCCACACATGGTTATTGAGAGGAGGAAAGAAGTATATTTCATAATCAAAAGATAAATTCTTACAAAGATGAAACTCAAGGCTTTAATCCTTGACAAAAATAGATGTAGTAGTTTCAAAGCTCCAAAAATGTTCAATACTAGTCAAAGTAACGTAAAAATATTCTGAGTATCAAAAGACACCTATTTTAAACCCTAGACTAGGTATTTATAAGTTCCAGGAAGTTGGAAATATAAAGTGAAAGTTCAAACTGCCTCCTCTACTTTGACTGTTTGCTAAGATTGTGATGGTTCGTCATATCAAACGATCACATAACTTCATTTGGGCATCGATTCTGTTAGGCACTAACATCCATCTTAATGGTCAACCAAGCCCTTAACACTCTACTAGGAAAGCTATCATACTGAGTCTTTCAACTGGTGTAACTGCTTGGTGTTGATGATTTTATGTGACGGTCCGCCAAAAGTTTGATGGTCCGCCATGCAAGCCATCACACTGAGTCTCTCTACTATGTGATTCTATTTTGGTATGATGGTTGGCGTGAAGGTCTGCCACACCCTTGAAGGTTAGCCAAAGGAACTGTCACATAACACTTTTAGCCCAGGTTCACTCCTTTTTGTCCTTGGATCAATTTACTGTAATTAGACATAAAAGGACATCAAAACTAACAATGGTTGCTTAAACACTCACTATTATTCTTGATTAAAAGAATAAAATTTACCATCAATAGCTTGCACCTCAACACTCTAAGCCTAAAATGTTCGCTTTTCCTCAAGAAACCAAACAAAACTATACTAGACAGATGCTTGAAACATAAGAAAATTAAGCTAAATTGTAGCAATCACTTGACATTTTCCAGTTCTTTCAAAAATTCACCCATTTCTAATCATTTTTCAACTAAGCACATAACAATAACTTGATATATAAACAAGTATGGATCTAAGCATTTCATTACGATATTAATGAAAAATTTGCATACACAAAAACCGCTATTCTAATAGTAAATAATCAACCGTTCCTCTTTGGTGCCCTCACTATAAAAAAAGTCTCTCACACATATAGAAAATTCAATTAGGGACTGGAAACATAACACTCATACTCACAAAGAATTTCAAACGATGCACATACAATGCCATAAGCTTAGGTGTAGGTAGTATACATTTGGGAATTAGTGACTAAGCCCTCCTTGACATTAACCTTTTCTCATTTCTTTCTTTTTTCTTTTTTTTTCTTTATTTTTTTATTTTCTATTGCTCACACCTATTGGTTATTTTTTATAAATACCCGATCTGATCATACCCTATTTCACTTATCATATACTTCTGCAGTAGACACCCTCAACTTAGGTAATTTACTTGAGTTGAGGTGCACGAGGTCCAAGGAGGGACTAGGGACAAAATAGAGGTTCAAACATAAACTAAAAAAAAGTGAACAATTATTGAATAAAAAAGGTCTAAACAACCTAAAATAGGGATCAAGGGAATTAGTCACATCATTTGGATGGTGAACTTATTTCAAATAGGCTATGTGATCCTTTCCTAATAAACCAACTTAAAACTTTAACCGGATAGATAATATAAGTTCTAGATGCATGCACAAAGTTACAAAGATGCAAAATAAGCTCACATACAATTGACACAAAAGAAGACTTGTCAATGCCTACTATCACTATGGCAATTCAACTTAAGCAATATTATTCCATCCATATACACTAATTATATTCAGAGATCTAAAAAGGTCAACAATATGAAAATATACCATCAGAGCTAAACAAATTAATTTTGGAGGGGCCTCAATTTTCCAAACACCACAATGTCCAAAAAAATCAAGCCACTAATTGCTAAAATCCATAAAAATCAAGCCACTAAATTGCTAATAATTTAATCGAACAACACATAAAGCAGTTAAACTAAACATAATGGTTCTACTATATAGCACACCCAAGGGAAAGAAACACAGCAAAAAAATCCCTTGGGTGGTAACAGACTCACAGGTACCCCCACCCTCATCAAAAGAAACATGCATTGTCCCCCAATGCATAAATACAATAATTAAATGTAAAAAGGAAGGAATACATGTGAATCCTTTAGGCCTTGAAACCTGGCATAACTTTAGAGGCTGTATAGGCCTTAGAATCAAGAATGGTAACACTGTTATGGACCAGAGTGCTCAAGTCATCAACACCAATCTTGGTCTCTGGATTAGGAGTCGGCAAAATGGGCGGCTTGTGCCAAGCTCTATATGTTGAACTAGAAAAATCCGATGCCTATTGTGCTCTCACATTCTCTTGTCATAAAGCCTAATTTGTTTAGACTTTTTCTATCATCCTCAGATGTTTTTTTTCTTGCATTCTCTTGTTGTGTTTTCTTTTCTTTGATCCCTTCTTTTCTTTACTGCCTTCATTTGGCCTATTACTACTGGCTTTAAGAGGTTTCCCCATCAAATCAATTATGGGGTCATCTTTAGTATTCACCACCTCCAGATCTAGGAGAACCATGGTAGAATTAACTTATAATGTAGCGATGTCAGCTTGTGTCTTTTTTAGTTTGGCTATAAATTTAGCCAAATATAGAATTATCAGGTCCTTTAACTAGTTTTTTGCCTGTGCTTCTATGTCATCCATGCAGGCATACAGATTCTCATATGGATTTAATGCTGCTCTGATTGTTTGATCCATGAAGGGCTTAAATTACTTAGCCCATTCTTGTACCTTCTTCTCAAACATCTTCTGTTTCTTGACCACTTTTATAAAATTCTCCTGGTTTAATCTATACTCTAAATATATCCATGGCATAGAAGATATTTCAATAGTATCGACATTTGGGGGAGTAGTAGCAACCCTAAATACAACAGATATACCCTATGGATCAACAACAGTAAGGGTTAGTGGAGTACTTGAGAGACTGTTTGATACCTCTGGAGTGGTATGACTTTGAGGTCCAAATGATGGAGGTTTATAGACCCTAAACTCAAACTTAGTGTCATCTCATATTTTATCAATGTCTTTGGTTTTGATGTCCACCACCTCATCATCAACCCCACTCAAAATAGGAACTTTTGCAAGTCTACATAATTCGATCACCAAATATGAGAATGGTAATGATATTATAGTCTTTGTATTCCTTTTATGCATTTAATCTGCAATTACTTGTTTGAAGTCCACTTTAAACCCCGCTATGAAACTAGCAACTAACACGAACCTGATCTTATCTAGGTTGGCATATCCTCTCATGGACAATAATTTTAATAGTTCCATAGCTGACAAAAACTTAGCCGTGATGTTCAACAATTACTTGACTATCCTCTCCTTTTTATTTTTCAACCATAAAGGTTCCCCACCAAATAGCATTTGTGCTAGCCATGGTTGCTGTTGTGATGCTGACATTAGTTAGTGTTCATGCTTTGGGGTGATAGCCGGAGCTACATAGGTTTGGCCAAATTTGATCCAGTTGATTGTATGATCAGTAATATCCAATAAAACCCCTTGAACTGGTAATCTGACCAATAATAGCGTATCAGATGTTTTTTACCCCTTCTTGCACTCTTTCTAAAGGAAGGCCAAGTAGTTTAAAGAGAATTTATGAACCATGGCATGGTAGTAACTCCTAGGTGGTGTACTCATCCAACCCAAACCATATTTATTAAACTGTCGCTCAATATCTAGGTACTATGGCAACTCTATTGTTATAATCTAATACTCCCCTTCAAAGGGACTCTTCAGACTTCTTAATTTTGTTTGAAGGAGACCATTTTGGTAATATTTTTTCCCCCTCGACTTTCCATCGAATAGATTCTCTAACCCTTGGGGCTTTGCTTATGATTACCTAACCCCTCTACGGTTTAGGTTTTTTTTCTAGACTTTTGGTGGCTTCAGTACCACCTTTTTCATTTAAATTTGAGGTTTAGCTGTCACTGCTCTCCCTAGTACTACTGGATTCTTTGTTCAATGAATTATACTCCTCATCAGACTAAAAGGCATGAATATGTTTTTTTGTACTTTTCCTAGTGTAGTAGGCTGGTGCATCAATCTCCTTAACCTCATTTTTTGATTCATCTCAAAGTCTCAAGGTCGACGAAGCCCTATCTTACCTTTTTCATGCTTCACCCAGTGATACTGGAAGTTTTAAGACATGTTACCTGTGGAGGGAACAAGTAAATCAATGTGTTAGAAAAATTCTTGCAAAAGTCTTGAAGTACAAAAGTTGTTGTCACTTGACGATTTGGGATGATGGTTCATCATATTTTTGATGATTCGTCTACCCCAACCGTCAGGGATTTTCAGTAAATAAAAACCAAGTGACGTCTTGCCTTGATGGTTCATCACAAGCCTAGTGGATTATCAAATAAAATGTTAGGCTGAGATAGAATAAATAGGCAACATATTTTTTGTAACGGTTAAGCTTGACGGTTTTTTACACTTGTGACATTTCATCACATGAACTGTCACAGCTAACCAGTCAAAAATCCTTCATTTAGGCAATTTCTCAAACACCTTTTGTGCTAATTTGTTACTTTAGTTATTTTCTTCTGAATACCTCAACTTGTGCACAAAAACAAGATTAGGGCCTTGTAGTGATTTATACGATGTAATAGTGTCCATGTTCTACTCGGGTTACTCATCCATGACTCGCCATATATGTGATGATTCGCCATATGGTCCATCACACCTAAGTAGAATGTGATAGTAGGGACTCATTATTGACGAGTCAGAGTGACGGCTTATCAGACATGTGATGGTTTGTTACAAGAGCCATCATCTCTTAACCAGAATGACTTATTTCATTGCTTCTTATAGCGATTCAGGGTGACGACTTATCAAAGTTGTGATGGTTCATCGCATGAGCCTTCAACCCTTAAATAGAATGAATGTTTTTCTTCCTTCTTGTGGTGACTTGAGTTGGAGGTTTATGAACGCTCTGACATTTCTTCAGTAAAACCGTCAATCTCAGCCAAAATGTACTCTTCTACGTCTTTACCTATAGTTTTTTCCATGCATACTTAAACATCCACATAAGCCATTCTCAAAAATAAAACTATTCTAAAAGACATTTTACAACAACAAAATATGTGGTTCCTCCCATTAGTACCTTATTTAATATTGCGTCACAACTCGGGTATATTGATTACTCAGACTTCATCAAGATATACCAGTGATAACATTTTTACCTCTTCTGTCACTCATTGGTTTACTTATTGGCTATTGACCTTAAACAACTTTCCATCTTTGTTTTCCAACTCCACTAGCCCTTAGAGAAAAACTTGAGTGACTTTGAATGGTTCAGAACATTTTTATTTTAGATTTTTTGGAAACAATTTGACCCTTTAATTGAACATCAGTACTAAGACCCCGACCGTGAATTCTATCTTTTCAATTCTCTTATTGTGGTACAATTTTATCTTCTCTTTATGGAGGTCGGATCTATCATAAGCTCGTAGTTGAAATTCATCCATCTCATTCTGTTACTCCAACCTTAAATCCACAGCCTCTCTCCAACTAAGATTTAACTTTTTAAGCACCCAAAGGGCCTTATGCTCAAATTCCACAGGCAAGTGACATGCTTTACGTAAAACTAGTTGGTAAAGAGACATACCTATAGGCATTTTAGAAGTCCGTTTAATTAGCCCATAGTGTATCATCAAGCTTTTGATACCAATCTCTTCGGTTGGAATTCACTGACTTTGCTAATATCATCTTGATTTCTCGATTAGATACCTCTATTTTCCCACTGGTTTGTGGGGGTAGCCAACTTGTGTCGCGTCACTCTATACTTGGCTAGTGTTACATGAAATACCTTCTTAAAAAGTATGACCCCCATCACATATGATCGTACAAGGAGTTCTAAACAGAGAGAAAATGTTCTTTTTCAAGAACGCCACCACACTCTTACCTTTATTGTCTGCTAAGGCCACAACTTCCACCCATTTTGATACATAATCCACTGCCACCAAGATATTCTTCTGACCATAAAAACATCGAAACAGACCCATAAAATCAATGCCCCACACATCAAACAACTCCACTTCCAGTATTTTAGACATAGGTATTCCCTGATTCTAGGAGATTGAACCCTGCTATTGGCATTGATCACATGAAAAGTCTTAGGCATATTTATGGATGGTGGCCCAGTAATACCCACATTGCAGTATCCTCCTAGATATTTGGTCACCTGCATGATGTTCCCCTATAGGGGATGAATGACAAGCTTGTAGAAAGCCATTTAATAAGCCCACAATACATCATGGAGAAATTTCTTTCTCTGGTGGAAAGTCAAATCTTCTAGCATCATATCACTGATCAAAATGGTTAGCAAAATCAGCATACCAAGGTAGAAGATCAAGAGACATAACTAGTACCTATTCATCAAAAATGAGTCATAAATCTCCAACTCATCTAGCATTTTACCTTTATTCTCGAGTCTAGACAAATGGTATGCTACCTAATTTTTGCACCCCTTGCGATCTTTGACTTCAAAATAAAACTTTTGTTTCAACAATACCCACCTAATTAACCAAGGCTTAGCATCTTTCTTTGCCATGAGATATCTACAGGCAGCATGATCAGTATGCACAATTACTTTAGTACCAAGTAAATCCATTCAAAACTTCTCAAAGGCATAGACCAATGCAAGTAATTCTTGTTTACTAACTGTGCAGTTCTTCTGTGCCCAATAAAATTTCATACCTGTATAATATATGGGGAAAAAAAACTTCTCTTATTTCTGTCCCAGAACAGTCCTAAGTGCAATCCCACTTGCATCACACAACACTTTGAATAGTTGAGACCAATACAAAGCAACAATAATGGGGGAAGCTACCAAATTTTCTTTAAGGCACACAAATGCATTCGAAAAGTCACCATAAAACACAAATTTAGCTTCCTTCTCCACCAATTTGCATAATGGATTAGCAATTTTGGAGAAATCCTTAATGAGCCTTTGATAGAAACCTACATGACCGAGCAAACTTCTAACTCCCTTCCCTGAGATTGGTGGAGGTATTTTTTTGATCACCTCTATATTAGATCTGTCCACTTCCATTCCTTTTTATGAAATCTTATGCCCCAACACAATGCCCTCCTTAACCATAAAGTGGCATGTTTCCCAGTTGAACACAAGATTGAACTCTTCATATCTTTGCAAGGCTTTATAAAGACTTTCCAAGCAATCTTTGAAAGCATCTCCTACCATAGAGAAGTCATCCATAAAAACCTTAAGTGTATCTTCCACCATATCAGAAAAAATGTACATCATACACCTTTGGAAGGTTGCAGGAGCATTACATAACCCGAAGGAAATATGCTTGAAAGCCAATGTCCCATAGGGGCATGTAAAAGTAGTCCTTTCCTGATCTTCGTGGGAAATAGAGATTTGGCTATAACCTGAATAACCATCTAACAAGTAATACAAACCTCTCCCTACCAATCTATCAAGCATTTGATCCATAAAGGGCATTGGTAAATGATTGCTCAGAGTCTATGACTTTAGCTTTTTGTAATCCATGCAAACCCGCCAAACAGTGACTTGACTTAGTGGAATCAACTCTTTTCTCTCATTGGCCACCACCATAATACCTCCCTTCTTTAGGACACACTGTACTAGACTTACTCACTTGCTGTTTGATATTGGGTAAACAACACCTGTATCAAGCCATTTGGTTATTTCTTTCTTTACCACATCTTTCATTAGTTGGTTGTCTTTGCTGGTGTTCAATAGTAGGAGTACACTCTTCTTCCAATTGAATTTTGGGTGTATAAATGCATGGTGAATTTCTAAAAATATCTGCAATCATCCAACCAATCACTTTTTTATACCTCCGTAACACAGAAACAAGTGCTTCCACCTGCCACTTCGATAAATCAGCAGCTATAATCACATGCAAGGTATTATGATCAACAAAAAAATACATATCCCAGGTGACTAGGTAACTCTTTAAGCTCCAACATAGGCAATTCCTCTATAGATGGTTTTGCTGGAGGAGTTGGGCTATTTTTCAAGTCTAGGTCAAATTTCTTTGAGGTATATGAATACAACCCCATTCCAGCCAATGCATTAACCATCTCATAAAATCTTTGATGTCTTCCCTATCTAAATTCATCATCATAGCAACTAAGGTTTCCACAACAAACATTTCTTCAGTAGACACCTCAATATAAACTTCATCAATAATGTCGATGATTGTGATCGCACTCATGTCTCGTGGTTGCTTTGTAATTGACATATATTAAACTTTACCTCTTTATTATTAAACCTAAATTTTAATTCATATTCATTGCTCTCCATGTAGACTAGCACTCTTTCGGTGGCTAAAATTTGTCTGCCTAAGATTATGGGTACTTTGAAATCCATTTCGCAATCAAGGATCGCAAAGTCCACAAGAGATATAAATGTCACGCCCCGACTTCCAACGGGACGTGATTGGCACCCGAAGCCGATATGGCCCGAGAGAACCAATCTTTGCTCATGAACCTTCGTATGCATATTCTCGTATGGATCTCATTAAACCTTATGCACCTATGCGGAAGACATGATCATGGAACATATGCTATATATATATATATATATATTAATGAAACTTGGCCGTTGGTGCCATTAAGTCAAAACGAACATTTATCTCTTACCCATATACCCACATATGTCTACAAAAGCCTCTAACAGATGCATTTACTAGACCAACTAACAGTCGGGACAAGTCCCCGCTTTATACAATATTTACAATATCAAAACAAATATAAAACTATGACTCAGGAGGCTTCGAACCAACTGGAGCTCACCAAAACTTTGCAAATGATCCACAGTCTACTAAGGAGGTCTACTAATGCCTGTACCTGCAACATGTAAGGTAAGTCCCCCGAGGGGGTCAGTACGAAGAATGTACTGAGTATGCAAGGCTCATAATAAATAGCATCATACATGAGAATGTCAATAGAATAAAATATGAGTGAATAATCAATGTGGATCAAGATCATTTTATGTAACATCTTTTATAATTATAGTCCTTCAAGGAATTTACCTTCACTCAAGAGACTTGCCTCTAATAGGTTCTTCTATACCCAAGAGATTCGTTCTTGCTTCTCTATTCATTACCGCTATTGCTCATCTATAAGGTTAGTAGGTTATAACAGAATAATACTTCATCCACATACATCCACTCTAGTGGTGGGGGTAACAACATAACATACATCTACTCTCTTAACGTACATCCACTTTATTGGTGGTTTTAACCTACATCCACTCTATTGGTGGGGCAACATACATCCACTCTCATGGTGGGGAAACATACATCCACTCTCATGGTGGGAGAACATACATCCACTCTCATGGTGGGAGAACATACATCCACTTCTCATGGTGGGATAACATACATCCACTCTCATGGTGGGAGAACATACATCCACTTCTCATGGTGGGAGAACATACATCCACTCTCATGGTTGGAGAACATACATGGGAGAGATCGATATATCAACTTATGAGAGATTAATACATTAAGGATCATGACACTAATTGAAACACACAAATATGCTTCACCTCTCTCTTATACTTCATGAGATTAACACCTTATTTACCTCCCTTCACTAATCCTATGAGATCTTATTTAAGTAAGTATAATAATACCGTACCTCCACCTTTGGTGGGTTATAATAAATAACAAATCATAATCTAGGAATTATTCCATATTGAACTTATGCCCTCTAGAGTGTGACCCATACTCAATGAAACATATAGCAACCATGCGCATTACCTCTTTACAATCTTATACCTTCTACTTAGTTATGAGAATGACACGCTAAAGGTCATGGCATTAAATCATACACTTATATACACATCTCACTTCACTCCTTTACTTTATGAGTTTGATATCCTTACTTATGAGGAATAATTATACTAGCTTGCACATCACCTCTCTTATTACTCTTATGAGATTGGTACTTCTACTTATGAAAGATTGGTACAAGGATAATCATCATACTATAGGACTTTGGAACATGACATAATTGGAACATGCTTTTCAAGAATAAATAGATTCCCTTACATCTTACTCTCTTTGAGATAGTTCTTTTAGGAATTACAACTTCATGACATTTCCATGATCAAGAAATAAATGAACCATAAGTCATCTAAGAATAGGACACACATGAATAACAATATACGTCACCCTGAATTTATATACTTCAAGCCTCTCGGAATTGAAACAAGTCCAATGTCAATATGAACAACATGTTGCAGAAAGATACGGAAAAAGGAACCTTACATACCTTGTATTCTTAATACGAATACACAATCTTAGACGTGCATACAATATTCCTGCTCCTTCCTTATTTTTCGTTGTACAACACAAGTTCATAAAGAAACCAACATTAACCACCAATTACCTTATAATGGTATACAACAACAATAAGTCACATGTTTAGCTTTAACATGTCATTCCCCTTTGACAATACTATTTATGAAATCATCATACCAATAATTCCACAATATTCCATACATTGACCAACACATGATAACCAATATCATGTCACACCAAACTCATGTTTTACACTTCTCCATCACCACCACATCACAATTATTCCATCAAATGACTTCAATACACCTCACAACAACAAATCGACCAAACTCCCATAATTTACACTTATAGAAAAATAACAAGTTTGGGACCATAATAACACCATACATGTTGTTATTTTATCCATACCATGCTTTTTTATCAAGACCACAAGTCATAATCCAAGTTACAATCCCATGGATTTCACATCTTTTACCAAAACACAAAACACCATATTCAACACTTCCAAGCATAACCAACATGATATACATAATATCTCATGCTTATAATATGTTAAAGTACAAGAATAATCACTTACCCAAGCTTGGAAAATGGTGATCTTGCTCCAAAAATGACTTAGGGTTTGAGAGCCCAAAAGGGTGTTCTTGATAGTTCTAGAGAAAAAGATAGAAAAACATGTGTGTTATTATATAAAAAATCTGATTTTTTCCTCCTTTTATAGACCTCTAAAGTCATGCTTAGCCACTCTTGGCATTTAAGGCTTAGTCAATGGAAGAATGGGTCATTTGACCCATTCTTGGCCCATGCACTTTCACATTTTGGGCCTTTTGTGAGCCCAATTCACTTATCCCAATAAAATCAATAATTATCATGTTTAATTCATTCCATACGCATTACAACAATATTCCCACTCACGGGATTCACACTTGTAGCCTCAATTCCAAAAACAAACAATTCTAGCCACGTTTGGCTTATTTTGACCTTAAGGGCAAAACTGTCATTTTGAATCCAAATTCGTTCTCGAGTAATTTACCATACCAATATAATATTTCACTCATTTCATGTATATTCTCATGGTTGTAGAATAGACGTGGCAAAAATCAGCTTAATACGTCCTCGGGCACCCTTGGGACTTAAGAAAAATTCCAACTTTGAAAAGTGACCAAACCCAGCGTGCCACGCCCTTGGGCGCGCTAGCTTGCTGCCTCTGGGCACAAAAATTTGGCCCAAAACGGCGTGGTACGCTCCCCATCGCGCCCCTACCTTTAATTTTTTTATTTTATTTTATTTTTTTTTACTCTCAAAACTAAGGTAAACATGTACGGGGTGTTACAATAAAGTTCTCAAGTTTCACCAACACATCATAAAGTATCCCCACTAGCATTTTGACTGAACGATCAACCATCAATAGCCACATAGTTATCAGTTTGGGGGCTTCCAAGTTCAACTATCGATAAATAGCTAGATGCATCAAATTGATGCTAGCACCAAGATGACATAAGGCCTTTGTACGGTTGGCTGCACCAATCATGCACAAAATAGTACAAGCCCCCATATATGCCTTGTTTTGAACCAATAATCATGAAGTAATCACACTACAATGATGAATATTATCTTTTGGCTCGATGCTCACCATCCTTTCTTTCATAACTAAATTCTCCATGAACTTAGCATATCTAGCCATTTTCTCAAGAGCTTCCACCAATTGGATGTTCACCGACAATTACTTTAACATAGAGAGAAACTTTTGAAATTTACCATCCTCTAATTTTTTCTTCACTCTATACGGGAATGGAGGAGGAGGCCTAGGGATTTGAGTCACAGTCTTCTTAACCTCTTTCCCCTTCTCCTTGGTCATAGTCACATCATCATTCATACTGATAGACTTTTCAAAATCTACTTTTTTCTCATTAATATTTTTTGGCTTTTCAGACTTAGCCGGATTGTCCTCAACATAAACATCATCAAGTACTATTTCATAATCAGAGGTGACATCCTCCACCTGTGTCTGAACTATCGGAGGTGGTTCAGGTTAAACTTTACCATTCCTAGTGGTGATAGCCATGAAACTTCTCACTCCTAGGATTCTGAATCGTCTCACTAGGTAGAGTGCCACTCTTATGCTGATTGAAAGCTGCAGAAAACTAACCCAATTGGTACTCTAGTTGCTTGATGGAAGTCAAGTGAGAATCTACAAGTTGACTCATTGGAGATAATTTATTCTTCATTTCTTTAAATCCTGCATCAGTAGATTCCACACTTTACAACACCTTTGACATCATCTCTTCCATAGGGGACTTTCTTGAATCATTATTAGCTCTATCACAATTTACTGGTGGAACATATAAACCACCCCGATCATTCTTGTTGTTTCAATTCCCTTGATCAAGATCCAAAAAACTAGCCTTGTCATAGTAGTTGTCCCTTTGATAGTTTCTACCTTGGTTTCCTTAGCCATTGGCCCGGAAACCCCTATCTAGTTATTTAGATAGTTTTCCTCTTTTTCATAATCAAACTCAATTGCTATACCTTGTGAACAAAAAACTTTTACCTTCTCAACACTGCATAACAATAAGTGTTTGGTTCACAAATCCATCCAAGTCTTCATATAAGCCATGTCTTGGTCACACTCTTCTTATCTTCGACATGGTTTGGCCTATATACCAACAATATAAGTACTGATTGCTACCTCAGAATCCCTGTTATGCCAAGATGTATTGGTTTTAGTCATCCTATCTAGAATCAAGTTTGCATCTACAAAGGTCAATGCCATAAAACCTTCTCCTACTGCATTGTCAACCGTTGGTTTGGAATTCGAGTTCAGAGACCTGTATAAAGTATCCATTAAGTGCTCATCAGTCAGCTTATGATTGGGGCATTGGGTCAACTTCTTTTTAAATCTCATCCACGTCTCATGCAGTGCTTTATTTTGTTACTTCCTAAAATTGTTGATTTCTTCCCTCAACTGTAACATCCTGGAAGGTGGATAGAACCTTTCTAGGAAAACTCCTCTTAGTTGCCTCCAGTTTTTAATTGAATTGGGTGGGAGCTCAGTCAACCCTAATGTTTCATCTTTAGCCAACAACAATGGAAACAGCCTCAATCGAATGAAATTTTGACTAACTCTTGGAAAGTCAAAGAACTTACAGATTGTTATGAATATCAAGTGCATACTTGAATCATCACCAGCCATCCCTCAAAATAAACCTTTGAGATTCAACAACTGGATAATAGTGCTAGTAATATTAAACTTTGCTCCAGGAGCTAGTGGTGGTAGAATAATGGGCCCATTTGCACCAACCCCATCTAAATCTGCCTTATTTTCATCATTGAGGTTAAAACATATAGCAGGTTATTGATGACCCCTAGCTCTTTGTTGCCGATTCTAGTTGGCTGGGTAATATTGTCAACATGTTGCTCATCAATGTCATCACAAAAATTATTGTCACCCACATTCCTGGGTGAATTCATATTATGCTTCTTTAGTTGATTTATAGCAAGCTGATATTGCCTTATCGCTTCATGCTGTTGTTCATCCATCTTCTTCCTCAAAGTTTTAGAAATATCAGGATCATAAGGTAACAATGGTTCACCCGAGATTCAGGTACTTGGCATGCACAAGTCAGTACCCTGTAATTACAAAAACAACTAACAAAAGTAAAATTAGGAAATAGGACTAAGAGTCAAGTAAACATAACAAACATAATAGACAACCGTATTGCTTGACAACGACACCAAAATTTGATACGCCCAAATTACACCTACCTTAATAAGTATAAGCGGTTGTTGTAAAATATATAACCCAAAAAAGGTTGGGGTCGAATCCAACAAGGAATTTGGTGAACACTAAGTCGTTTGTGATTTAAGTGATAATTAGTCTACAATTTCCATGAAATGGGGGGGGGGGAGGGGGTTTGTAATAAGTGATTTTGAATAAATATCCAACTTGTTTTACGTAACCAACGATAAATTCATGAACTATTGACAAGTAGAGAAAGCAAACTAGGATAGTGTTCATCATGGCTCAATAACATTTTCAGGTTTTAATCGATAGTGAAACCTTATAATACAAGCAATGCAAGGTAATTGAATTATAAAGTGTGTATAAATGTTTCTCAACCTAATTAGATGATTTTCCCTTTAATTCTTTCAAACTTAAAGAGATGAAATCAGAAAACTCCAATTTTAGCCACAAGTTATTTAATCTCGCTAGAGCATTACTCCTTAGACCGAGGTTAGAAACTCTGAATCTTTGTTGCTAATCCATTTTGCTAGTTTTAACCTCTTATTTCAAGCAAGATAAACCTAGGGATTATTCTAGTGTTTTCTACCATTAGAAATCTGTTAGGATGAAAGGAATAACAATGCATTAACCCTATATTACTTGAATCCATGCCAAATCAAATCTAGAATTGCTATTTTGTCATGGATCCCATAACCCTAGTTATGAGTTTTTTTGATACACATGGTTATTGAGAGGAAGAAAGCAATAGTTTTCATAATCAAAAGATAAATTCATACAAAGATGAAACTCAAGCCTTGAATCCATGATAAAAACTGATGTAGTAGTTTCAGACCTCCAAAAACATTCAATACTAGTCAAAGTAACGTAAAAATATTCTAAGTATCAAAAGATGCCTATTATAAACCCTAGACTAAGTATTTATAGGTTCTAGGAAGTCGGAATCTGAATTTAAAATTGGACTGTCGCCTCTGCTTTGACTGCTCGCCTGATCGTTTACCAGAATTGTAAAGGTTCTTCACATCGAACCGTCACATAAATTTATCTGGGCATCGATTATATTAGACTCTGATGGCTAGCTTGATAATCCACCAAGCCTCTGAGGATCCGCCAGGCAATCCATCACACTGAGTTTTTCAACTGGTGTTTCTGCTTAGTGCCGACTATTTGGTGTGATGGTTTGCCACAACTTTGATGGTCCGCCAGTCAAGCTGTCACACTGAGTTTCTCAACTAGGTAATTCTATTTTGGTATGATGGTTGATGTGACGGTCTGCCACACCCTTGATGGTCTGCCAAAGAAGCCGTCACATAGCACTTTTAGCCCGGGTTCACTCCTTTTTGTCCTTGGATCAATTTCCTGTAATTAGACACAAAAAGACATCCAAACTAACAATGGTTGATTAAAAAATCACCATTATTCTTGGTATAAAGCATAAAATGTGTCGTCAATAGCCGACACATAAACTGCCGCACCCTAAATTTGTTCAAAGATCATCTATGCGAGGCATATGATACTTATTATTCATTGTCACCTTATTCAACTGTCTGTAATCGATACACATAAGCATAGAACCATCCTTCTTCTTCACAGATAGAATAGGATCACCCTAAGGAGATACACTTTGCCTAATAAAACACTTACCTAAAAGATCCTGAAGCTAAATATTTAGGTCCTTTAGCTTGGCAGGAGCCATATAGTAAGCTGTTATAGAATTAGATTGGGCACCCAACTTAAGGTTAATAGAAAACTCTATATCATGCTTAGGAGGAAATCCAAATAGGTCAGTAGGAAAGGAATCAATAAGCTCACGAACTACAGGAATAAGTCAAGTAAAACACTCTCATAACTAATATCATGAACATAAACCAAAAAATACATACAACCTCTTTATATGAGTCTCCTGGCCATAATATATGAAATAATCCATGTCTACATGCAACTATAATAACCCTTCCACACAACCCGATTTATGCCAGGCATGGTAAGGTAACAGTCTTGATGAAGCAATCCAAGATTGCATGATTGGGGGATAACCGGTCCATGCACTGAATCACATTAAAATCCACCAAGTCTAGCACAATAAGGTCAGCCTAAGTGTCATACTCTCAAATGGTAACAATACATGATTTATCTACCCGATCCACTACTCAAGAATCACCCACAAGAGTAGCTACACACAAATACACATATAATGGCTCCAATGAAAACCCCAACCGCGGTGCATAATAAGTAGAAACATATGAATATGTCGAGCACAGATCAAATAAAGTAGAAGCTGGCTGATGGAATACTATAATCATACTTGTAATAACATCATATGAAGCCTCACTTTATGGTCTACCAGGAATAATATCTACGAGACCAAATCTACATCTGAGTTAGGTGCCCGCCCAACCACTTGTCCTACCTGCTTGAGGACCTCTTCTAGAACCTTAAGTACAACCCCTACAACCCTACGCACTACCCCTAGCTGAAAGCAACACTGATCTTATTTGACGAACACTCTGAGCAGAAGGTCAATCATCCCACACCAGGGCCACACTCTAGTGAAATAGCCTACTATTTCACAATAATAACATGCCTTGGGCACTCTGCTCTATCGTGATGATCTGGCTGATCTAGAATGGCCACCTTGACCTGAAGACCCTTACTGTACACCTCTCTAATACTGTTCACTTCTCTTTCTATTGACCATCACTATAACATGGTAAAATCCTATCTAAAATATAAAGCACTGCCTGAATGGGCCTACTAGAATGACCCTAATGTTGGGGGTATCTACCCTGAAAACCTCTACCTCTGAACTGTGAGTCACTGCGGTTCTTAATATAATTGCCCTACTGATATGGCCTCTTATAGTTTCCCCATTGGGTCTCGTAATTCATGCCATTTATAGTCTGAGGGTAGCCAGCAATATCTATAAATGATCTGCCCACAGCTACCAGACTCTAAGTAGACATGAAAAGTTGAAGTCTCTGCCCTCTGACAAAACACAAAATCTACTCAAACTCAGTACATATAATTATAGTGGCATGCCTAGCCAATTTTTGAAATCTTGCCTCATAAATTGCCACAGATATAGAACCTTGTTGCAATCCTGTAAACGGATCCCTCATACACTCGCACAAGCTATGAGGCATATACTTCTCCAAGAAAGCCTCAGAAAACAGAGTCTATGTCATAAGGGGATATCCAGCTTGCCTTGAATCAAGATATCCCCTCCACCACTAAAAAGAAACTCGAATAGATCCTCTACAAATCTCGATAAAGCCAATCTCAAAAACTGGCCTAGTATCTTTTGCTTTTCAGAAGTCATACCTGGTTGGCTTTCTGCCAGCTGTAAGACTATTGATGCTAGTAGGACCTCTACTCTAGAAGCTGAAGCTACAAGCTATGCTTCTAAACCAAGACCACCGTAGGCTACTGTCTGGGACCCATCTATTAGCGAGCCACCTACCAATCCTAATAGATGTACCAAAGCATCACAGAGAATTAAAGAAGATATAAACCTAAGTGGGGCCTAGTCTGTCCCTGAGCTTCTGCTGCTATCTTTAGCTCGGGAGTAATAATAGAGACTGGTGAAGGCTCATTGACTTGAACTCAAGTTGGGGTTGTAGCTCTAGCCTGACGTCGACCTCTGCCTTTGATCGGTGCCCTGGCTGTAGGCTCGAGGTCCCTATCCCCGATCATCATGGTCCGTGTCCTAGCCATCTGCAAAAGACTAAAACAAATGAGAATATAGAAACCAATATAGACACAATGCACGATAATGAACCAAAAAATTAGATTTTTCTAACAATGCCTGTAACCTCCCAAATATAGGATACAGACGCCATTGTACCGATCCCTGGGACTCTACTAGGCACTTGTCTTTGTACCAACAATACTGGCAAACATAGACTATGATACAAAAATTCATGACCTAATTTGTCGAGTCATAATGGCCACCTACTTTAAGTCACCAGTAGGTAAGCCAAATAATAGCCCAAAACAAAGAGTAACAGGCTAATAGGTAGAAGACAAAGAAATAAACATAAAAATACAATAATAATCTATGAGAATAAGGAAAATATATATACATAAGCATGCTATACAATGGGGGAGGAGGGAAATAACACCAAAATGAGTTCCCTCAAGACTTTGTAATGTTAATACTAGAGCCTTAAGACAAAAAGAATACTACACACTCTCAAAATATACATCATAGTCTATGAATATACAAAATAAGAATATCAAAAACATTATAAGTAGGAGGATCATATTCAAACTCTGAATACTTACCCTATCTCCGAACAAAAACACAAACCGACAATGTCATCAATGGTGGTGACTCGTACTCGAATCTGCATCAAGAAAAAATTTGCAGAAGTGTACTATGAGTACCAAAACCATGGGTATTCAATAGGCATCATAGCCAACTAAGCTAAATTATAGTAAAAGAATAGATAAAGTGCAAGTATGTAAACCTAAGTCAATAAATAAGGAAAAAAAGAGATAATAGGTTAAACTAGGCAATTGTGATAAGCAGAAAGCAAATAATTTAATAGCGATGATAAAAGACTAGTTATATTTTACTAGACACCCATAAGCTCAGAAGGCGCAAACAAGAAAAAATAAACCCAACTGAGCTACCCCCATAAGCACGGTGGGTACAAGCAACGAGTAACACTAATGTAAGGGAGAAATAACAGAAACAATAATGAATGTAAAACAAACTAACATGTGCGATATGCGTACCTGGAGCTCCTTTCCAGCCACAACCACAAGTTTAACTGGCCTATATCAGATTTTCAATCCCAAATAAATTCTAGTAAAGGTAACTAATGCCAGACTAAAAGAAACTAGAGAATAATATCATGATAGAAAATGTCAGACTCAAACCAGAATTGATAAATAATAACATTGTTCCGGTATTGGACTCGAACCGAAACTAATAAATAAGATAAAAGTAGAGGCATTCCAGAATTATCATTCATTTTAAGAATATTTAACATCCAATCCAATTCTAGGTGGCCAAATCTCTTATAGCTAAACGGGTCCCTGTTACTAATTCTAAGGGTGCGACTTAAGGTCAAATTCTACCCTACCCGGGGTAACAAAGCTAAATAATCTTATAAAAGTGACTAAGTAAGCCTAAAACCCAAGTATTAGGCTAAGGAAGCAGGTAGTGGTCAATTAGGTCAACAAGGAACTATTCTAGAAATTCTACCTTATAAAAGACCGGTGGTGCCCACTGTCAGTCCAAAAAACCAAACATAAGGCAAACACTTATCCAACCCTATACTAAGTTTATAAATTCCATCCCAATTCACTAAGTAAACTAAGTTTAGTCCTAACGGATGATCATAAACTAGTATAAGGAATATGGGGTTGAACATTACCCGAAAGGGCCCCTAATCGGCTAAAATAGGCAATAATCGCTAGAAGTATACCTGATCCATAAGAGCCAACCCAAAGCTAGAACACTAACATTATAATACCATAGTGAAGCAAAGTCTAGAAAAAGGGTAAACTAGCCTACCTGGATGCCGTAAAAACTCATAAAAATTCTACACTAGAGCTTTTCCATTTTGAGAAAACTCTAACTGCTGCCATGCTATCAAAATAATATTGTGCACATCACGATAGGAATATCGATACTTGTATTACATTTTTACAGTTCGGGTTAGAAATCAGACAAAAAATCCCCCATGGGGGACACTTGTAAAATTATGAAATTGATATCATCACATCATCCCTCGGGTCATAGTGAGCTAATGCTCATAAATTAGGCACCAATCCTCCTATTCACACCCAAATAAGTACACCAATCTTGGAGAAAAACAAGAATTTTAACTACTATTTTAAATTTACATGAACCGGATACTTACAAAATTTACATGAGGAGATGATCGCATAATGCCCCCAACATAATCCCAGCTTCAATTTAGTATGTTGCTACTGTTTTCGAGCATCCTATACGTCTAATGGTGTTTATATTTAGAGAGAATAAAGATGATTTTTGAGGAAGAAGAAATATATATAACATAGCAGTGATGGCCGATTAAGTGGCCACCGCTAAAGCGGAGAAGTGGGCGCTTAACCGACACTACCTCGACTGACCAGCCACTGCTAGAGCGGTCCTGAGCTTCTTAGATGGCTACTACTAAAGAGGTCCCATGATGCTAAAGCAGCTACCATTAAAGAGGCTGCTCCAGTAGCTTTGGAACCATAAAAATTTTTAAGTACCAATGAACTCCGATCAGGTGCTCGTGATTTGTTTGGAGCTCCATGCACACAAACGAACTATGCTACTCAATAAAATTTGGAATTTTGGACCCAATGGAACGAACAAAAATTCCATCCGATATCGTTTTGACAAAATATGGGACCACACCCAAGATTCTAATTGATACCAAAATCCTCCCAATAACCAAAAATAAGTTCGAAAGCTTCTAGACCCTCACTAAGTGTCCCCTACCCTAAAATCGACATTCCATAGCTAATGGAATTGTTATAATTGGCATCTGAGGTTGTTAAACTGAAGTTTTGGTACAAGACCATATTCACAACCTTAAAAGCTCCAAAATAGAGAAACGTCTCTAAAAACCAAATTAAGTGCTCAGTAACCGAACTGTCATTTCCAGCAAGTCATAAATAACATAGGATAGTAATGAAAAGGACATAAATGCAGAAAAAGCATGAAAACATAGAAAATGACTTGGAGGGTCATTACACCAACCCAGTTCTTTTTCAACACATAACAATCTTTGTACACCCCAGAATACCTATTGGTCCCCCAATATGATGTCATCTCTAATCTATGAACAACTTTCTATTCCAATTATTAGCAATCACAATCTACACGCCATTATTGTCCTCTGCTTAACCTCGTACCATACTCTACTAACCTTTCGTACATGATTAATGTTACCCTAAGCACCACTACTTAGAATACCTCCTTCCCACATCAACCACAACCCAACTGCACTAATCCACAATAAGACCAAGCACTTGCAAGACCACTATATGGACCTATACCTTTCTTAAAGCCCATTACACTTCTCCCACAACTATGCAATGACGCGTTACTCTATCATCACCCGATTTCACATAGATCATATGTCATTAGCTAAGCATCATCATTACTATAATCAAATATTTTAGGCAACAACTGCATATAACATAAAAAACAAGAAACTTTATCCATCCTATTATTTTGAAGTTATTCAATGATACACTATCAAGTCCACAACACAAAAGTTCCAACAATCAACAACAAGAAGAACAAACTAACACAAAAATCAGCAAGTTGAACAACAAGTGCTAGTGAATCGAAAGAGCCCCACACGACTTCACTAGACTTCAAGATTACAAATACAACCTTAACAAGATCACAAGAAGATAGTAACTTGACATAAAAGATTCAAGAGTCTAAGAACCCTAACAACAAGAGAGGACCCTAAGACTATTGAATATTAACATCAAGTTCTTACTTGGACCAAGAGGAACCCTATGACCTCAAGATCCTTGTTTCTAGCCAAGATACAACACAAGTATCCCTCTCTTGTGAGCTGGAATAGAGAGAGAGAGAGATATCCAAAATATTACAAGTGTTATGTTCAAAATGATAATGGAAGAACTACTCAAAATAACCCTAATTTGTCTATTTATATTACACCCCAAAGGGAAAGGAAAATGACCATCTTGCCCTTCTTGCCATGGGGAGGCCTTGGAGTGTAAGTTTATTACACTTCAAGGTCACTCTTCACACTTAAAACATTTAGACCATTAGGTGGATTAGTCACCAACTCACACACGGCCATCTGCATGAACAAGGCTTGGAGTTTTTGCAATTCTCGAGCTTGGCTTTGTGTGAATGGTCATGGACTTGTTGGACAGCTTGCTCCACCCGTATCATCCTTTCCATCTTGAGAGGAATTTGACCTCAAATTCGGCATTTGGTCATCTTCAATCGCCTCCACGAGAGAAAGATCACACACGTTGAAGGTATTGTGCACTTGATAATCCGGTGGAAGGTCAATCTTGTAAGCGTTGTCATTGATTTTCTCAAGTACTTGGAATGGACCATCACCCCTCGACATAAATTTAGACTTTATTTGAGATGGAAACTGATCCTTCCGAAGATGCACCTACACCCAATCTCCCGGTTCAAGAATGAATTTCTTTCTCCCCTTGTTGGCCCTCCTTGCAATTTCTTGGTTTTTCTTCTCAAGTTGAAGCCGCACCTTCTCATTTAACTTCTTCATAGAATCTGCCCGCTTTCTTCCATCTAAGTTAATCATGAGATCACTTGGCAAAGGTGTTAAATCCAAAGGGTTAAGGGGGTTGAGGCCGTATACACACTCAAAGGGAGTCATTCCTGTACTTGAGTGTATGACACGGTTATAAAAAAATTCAATCAATGGTATGTGCTCTTCCCAAGAAGTCATTTTTCCCTTAACCATGGAACGTAGCATAGCACCCAAGGTCCTATTTACTACTTTCTTTTGGCCATCGGTGTGTGGGTGGCAGGATGTAGAGTACAAAAACTTGGTACCAAGACTACCCCACATGGACATCCAGAAATGGCTTAGGAACTTAGAGTCCCTATCACTCACAATGGTCCTCGGAACACCATGCAATTTAACAACATTATCAACAAATAAAGAGGCCACACCAGGTGCGTCATCACATTTAGAGCAAGGAATAAAGTTCTCCATTTTAGAAAATCGATCGACTACAACAAAGATACTATCCCAACCTCGTCGAGTCCTTGGCAGCCCCAATACGAAATACATAGATATATCAAGCCATGGATGTAGAGGGGTGGGCAGCAGGGTTTACAACCCGTGAGGTAGGAGCCGAGATTTTACAACCCGTGTAAAACCCATCAATTTTGATGACAAAGTGGACACAAGAGCATATTTTCTAGACAAATCATCGGCTACCACATTGTCCTTACCCATTTTGTATTGGATAACATAAGGGAAGGTCTCAAGAAACTCAATCCATTTGGCGTGCCGTTTGTTAAGCTTATCTTGGGTCCGAAGATGCTTTAAGGATTCATGGTCCGTTCGGATCACGAACTCCTTCGGCCATAAGTAGTGTTGCAAAGTGGCCAAGGCTCTAATCAAGGCATACAACTCTAAATCATACGTGGAGTAGTATAAAGTTGCTCCTTTGAGCTTTTCACTAAAGTAAGCAATGGGTTTTAAATCTTGCATCAAAACAGCCCCTATGCCTACTTTACTCGCATTGCACTAGACTTCGAATGTCTTATCAAAGTTGGGCAATTGTAACAAGGGTGCGGAGATGAGCATAGCTTTCAACGCTTCAAAAGCCTTAGCTTGCTCGTCACCCCACTTGAAGGGTTGTTCTTTCCGAATGACCTCGGTCAAGGGGGAGGCTATGGTGCTAAATCCTTTGACAAACCTTCTATAAAAACTAGCCAACCCGTGGAAGCTTCATACTTCTCCAACGGTTTATGGGGTCGAACAATATTTGATAGCGTTTATCTTGGATTCATCCGCTTCGACCCCTTTTGAACTAACAACAAAACCCACGAAAAACAACTTTATTAACACCAAAGGAGCATTTTTCTAGATTTGCATACAATTTTTCATTTCTAAGGACATCAAGCACACTTTGTAAATGCATCACATGCTCTTCTAAAGACTTGCTATAAACCAATACATCATCAAAGTAGACAACAACAAACTTTCAAATAAATGGCCTCATTACTTGATTCATTAGCCTCATAAAAGTATTTAGAGTGTTTGTTAGGCCGAAGGGCATAACCATCCATTCATAGAGACCAAACTTGGTATTGAAGGTGATTTTCCATTCATCACCGGGTTGCATTCTTATTTGGTGATAGCCACTTCTTAAGTCAATCTTGGAAAAAAAACATGAACCACTCAATTCATCTAGCATGTCATCTAACCGAGGGATAGGGTGGCGATATTTTACCGTAATATTGTTGATGGCTCGACAGTCCACACACATACGCCATGTTCCGTCCTTTTTAGGAACTAGTAGCACCAGAACCGCGCACAGATTCATGCTCTTCTTGATATACCCTTTGTTGAGGAGCTCCTCAAGTTGACGTTGCAATTCTTTGGTGTCCGTAGGGTTGCTCCTATAAGCAGGCTTGTTTGGAAATTTGATCCCGAAACAAAGTCAATTTGGTGCTCAATTCCCCGAAGTGGGGGCAATCCTTGCTGAAGTTCTTTAGGAAATACATCTTCATAATCCTGCAACACATAAGAAATCAAAGGGGAAACGCAAGAATTAGTGGGGTTAGTATTAAAACAATGAGCCAAAAGTAACATAGGCGTGTCCTCATCATGATCCATGAAGAGTTCCTTCTTCCTAACCAACATCACCATGTTTTTCGTCCCTTTTGATGTTGAGGCAGCCTCGGGTGCACCTACTACCCCACCTACGGGATCCACTCTTTTTTCTCCCTGTTTAGATTTCTGTCCCTTTTCCTTCAATTCTCTCATCCTTTGATGCCACTCATTTACTTGGGAAGGCAAAAGAGGATGAAGTGTAACCTTTCGGCCATCCTTCTCAAGCGTATATCGATTGGACCTCCTATCATGTTGGTAGACCTATCATACTGCCAAGGTCTACCTAATAACAATTGACATGCTTACATGGGTATCACATCACAAAGCACTTCATCGTGGTAGTTTCCCACCTTAAACCGTATCACACATTGCCTTATGACCTTTAATTCACCACATTCATTCAACCATTGTAACTTGTAAGGACTAGTGTGCGATGTAGTTGGAAACTTCAAGAAGTTTACCATAGCAACACTGACAACATTTGCACAACTACCACTATCGATCACTAAAGTGCACACACTCCCCTTTACAAGAAATTTAGTATGGAATAGATTTTCCCTTTGACTTGGGTTATCGATTGCCTTACTAATCATGGCGCGACTAACCACAAATTTGGAACCACACACTCCCCTTCTTGCGGATAAACATCTTCACCATCATCATCATGTGGTCTATTATCGGGTTCCTCTCCATCTTGAGGCTCGGCCTTATCCTCTCCCTTTTCAAGTCTCACCTCCTCACCAAGGTAATACAATCTCCCTTCCCATAGGATCATGTTGCGTTGGTTTGGACATTCATTGTCCTTCTGTCCCCAACCTTGGCACTTGAAACATTGGAATCCTTTTGGGTTAGGATACTTGTGAACTTCTGGTTTTGGAGGAATTTTGTGGTCCGTTTTGGGCTCGGGCAGCCTTGTACTGGCGAGTTGGTCCTTGTCTTTGGGACAGCCCGAGTTGGCTTGTCCCCTTGCCTTGAACGACAACCTATCTTTAAGTTCCCTTTCAATCTCAAGAGCCGTCTGGAAAATACCCTCAACGGTATCAAACTTGTGAAGTGTTAAATCAGTGGAGATCTCTTTGTTCAACCCAAACTTAAATCGGATGATGTCATGACTGATTTGTTCCCCACGATGATCAAGTTTCAACATGAGTTGTTGAAACTCATCAAAATAAGCCATCACACTCTTGTTAGCTTGACGTAAGTTGTACAATCTGGCAAACAACTCATGGAGATATCTCTTGGAAAGGTACCGTTGTCTCATCCAGTACCTCAACCGAAACCAAGGTGGTGGCTGCCCATTAACTAATTCAATACCAAACCGCTTGACGTATTCCCACGAAGTGTTAGCATAACCCTCAAAATGATCTATAGCATAACAACCTTTCTTTTCTTCCGAGATATCATTAACTTGGAAGACTTTGTCACAAGCCGATTCCCAAGCTAAGTAGGCCTCGGGGTCACTTTCACTTTTAAAGATAGGTAAGCTCAACTTGATGGTGTTGATGCCTACATCCCTCTCTTGGTATCGGTTTCCTCTTTATACATACCCTCGGTATCTCATTGGCTCTCCACGACCTCCTCTCATCTACTCCTCCCTCATGTAAGCATCATCAAAAGCTCCATATCCTTGATATTCCTCTCTACCATATTCCTCAAAGTGGGCTGGACGGTTTTGGGCATTTTGGACTTGATTGGAGGAATTGGATTTTGTGGAGGTGGTGGTCTTTGGTTTAATGGAGCTTGGAATGGAGGGTTCGGATTTGGCGGAGGTACTTGACGTCCAAATCCCTCTTGTGGTACTTGAGGAGTTTGGAAATGTATTGGTCTAGTGGGGTCACGGTTTGGAGGGAAAGGAGTGGTTTGGCTTTGCGGCATTTAGTGGAGCTTGGGGTGTATTTAGCATTTGGTGCAAGGTTTCGGGAGTGATGGTTGCGGAGGAAGTTCTATCATGCCCATTGGTAGAAACATGTAAAGGAGTAGAAGGGCGAGAGTTCCTTTGACTCTCCACTTGTTCTAATCTCCTACTAATAGCCGACACGTCTCCCTTTATTGCTGCCAAATCTCCTCTCACAGCTCCAAAGTTCGTATTCAACCTTTGAAGTGTTCGAGTAACGGCCTCAAGAGTAACCCTCATCGAGTTAAGTGCATTAGTATCCACATTTTGGGATGTGGTCCCTTCCACTGTCATGGTATTACACTCTTTGGATCACCTCACACTTGAGTTCCACAAGTGTTGTAGATTGGCTAGTAACCCGTGATTCCTTTAAGGTATGAGTAAGCTCTTATCCGGAGTGGATTTTTGTTTGAAGACTCAAAGAATTCTCGTCGTACTAGAACTAAGAAGTAGCAACATATTCAAAAGATAAAAGTACCCAAGTAATCGTTGACATGAACAACGGATTCAAAGGACTAATTGACAACCTAGTAGAAATGTACTAGTTTGTTAATTAGTTCTAGAACCAAGTAAGGAAACCAAGAATCAACCATTAGAAACTAGAAAAAAAAGTATCCAAATTTGAGCTTATTAGTGACGTGGCAACATGTAATTGGTCTTGGTCCCACATGATATATATTTTTTTTTCACTATTCTGAAATTTCAATATTCACACAACTTGTCATGGATGACAATGGGTTTTGGAGGGAAAGTAAAGTCTTGTACTCCTTTTTCAACTCTTAAAACTCAAAAGGGTAAGATTTGACTATGCTTATCCCACAAAACAAGGTTCCGTGATTTAAGGAAAAGTGGTTGTCAAGTCTAGGAAGTGATGTGTGCAAGTCTTCTCACCAACAACTTTATAACTTTTGTCTTACAACCTTTTGGATCTATTTTACACTTTTGTTGTGTTAAGTTGTAAGAATAGATGAAGAACAAGATGAACACCACAACAAACTTCAAGAACACAATATCAACTTCTTCAAGAACATAACACAAAAACCACCAATGGTCATCAACAAGGTACAACCTACGGTCCAATTTCAAGTCACCACAATAATGGTCAATATTATAAGCTCAACTTTAGATCTAGACATGTTAGTGTTGGTGAGAAAGAAATCAACACTATAAACACACTAAAAAAGCAAAATAACACCTAGATCTAAACACACAAACACCAATCTCGGTTGAGTCAACAAGACGTACAAATTCCTCTTCTCTTTTTTTTTTTTTTTTTTTTTAACCGAAATAGCCCAAGATTGGTAGTGTAGGAACACAACCAGCCTTGCTATGATACCAAATGATACACTATCAAGTCCACAACACAAAAGTTCCAACAATCAACAACAAGAAGAACAAACTAACACAAAAATCATCAAGTTGAACAACAAGTGCTAGTGAATCGAAAGAGCCCCACATGGCTTCAATAAACTTTAAGATTACAAATAAAACCTTAACAAGATCACAAGAATATAGTAACTTGACATAAAAGACTCAAGAGTCTAAGAACCCTAGCAACAAGAGAGGACCCTAAGACTATTGAATATTAACACCAAGTTCTTACTTGGACCTAGAGGAACCCTATGACCTCAAGATCCTTGTTTCTAGCCAAGATACAACACAAGTATCCCTCTCTTGTGAGCTGGAATAGAGAGAGAGAGATCCAAAATATTACAAGTGTTATGTTCAAAATGATAATGGAACTACTCAAAATAACCCTAATTTGTCTATTTATATTACACCCCAAAGGGAAAGGAAAATGACCAACTTGCCCTTCTTGCCATGGGGCGGCCTTGGAGTGTAAGTTTATTACACTTCAAGGTACCTCTTCACACTTAAAAAATTTAGACCATTAGGTGGATTAGTCACCAACTCACACACGGCCATTTACATGAACAAAGCTTTGTGTTTTTGCAATTCCCGAGCTTGGCTTCGTGTGAATGGTCCTGGACTTGTTGCACAGCTTGCCCCACCCGTATCATTTAACCATCCAAACTCTGTGCTTGTTGACATACGAATGATATCTCCCTTCAAAACTATATTCTGCACATGCAACTAACAAAAGTTTACTTCTAATAATTCATAACCTATCTCGATGTTGAGTTGCTGCTACAGAGTGAATGGAGCTTCCCTTCTTTGTTTGATCCTAGGCGATTCTTCCAAATATTCCGTTAAAATATCATTGGGACACATCCTCTTCATGACTTACCTAATTTCCCAAGTTGGTTTTAGATTAGGCATAACCTTGGAGTGTTTTTAGGAAGAGGCGGTCAAAATTAGAATAAGAGTTAGGTGGAAAAGGGTTTTAAAAAGCAAGGTTGACTACCCGAGTACTGCTGTAGTGGAAAAAATATTACTGCAACAATCAGAGTGTCGCTGCCGTGGATGTGGGGAAATCAAGTACTTCAAAAATTTAGAGCTATTATTCTCACTTGCAAAATTTCTAGAAATGTTTTTAAATTCTAGATGGGTCACATTGGAAATATCTTATTCACAGCTCCTTTGTCACAATGTTCATAGTAACAACAGGATAGGTCATTATGGTAGATACCAATTTACCCACCTTTCATCCCCAAATGACTATGGTAATCAACAAATACTAGATTGACACATTTATAGGGCCATTAATTTAAGGATAGTTGTTATCATGTTTCAATTCCCATCACTGTGTAATCAAATTTACTAATGGTTCGACTAAATCATTTAGCACACTATTATTCACTACCATCGAGGCCTCTCTATGGACATGATAACTTGAAAAAGAGGTAAATTTCTAGATCAGGCATATATGATCATCTAAGGTACCCAGAGATCCACATCAATATGCCAAGTCGTATGAAAACATAAGACAGGAAAATTTATTTTCCAAGCTTTGCTATAGCAATGAGTTATCGCTACAATGGTACCGCTGCAGCAGTAAGATGTCGCTGCATTAGTACAGGTGCAACAACAATGGGCCACTGTTGTGATGGCTCGATAGTTTCAAAAGAAGAGTAGTGAGTTTTATTTACCACTTACCAACATCCCATTTTTTCTCTACTCATACACTCTCCTCTCTAACACTTCCACCCGAAATTGAATCTATGATAATTCGCTCATCACTAATTCATTTCTATGTTTTACAACCTTTAAATTCATAAATTTAGGCTATAATTTCATAGATATTGCAAGGGTTTAGGGATGATATGGGAAAAAATTTAATTTGCCCATTACGAGATAGATTCTCAAAGCATGCTAGTTTATCTTATGTTCCCAATGCTTCTATGGAATTCTAGGCGTAACATTTAGAAAGTTCATGACAATTTTAGGCTAGAAAATGGTGAAGTAGAGTGTCACAACCTAGAATAGGGACAATGATGGAACCTGTCACAGCGTTTGGAATAGGTAAGCCTATCCCAACCCAAACTCAATAATCAAAGTAAAATAAAAGTGGAAGAATTAAGTAATGGAATAACCCCAAATGATATAATAAAGAGGTACAATATCAACACAACATCCTAGGTTTGTCTATCACTAGTACAAGCCTCTAATACCAAATACAATGAAATAGTCTGAGGTATCTTGAATGTGAATAGGCATAAGATAAAAGGAGAGATTTGGGTAAGCTCTGACTTCCAATAGCCGCTACCTCAATCTTTAGAAACCAAATGTCGAGAAATACAATAATGCTTAGCTACTCGCTCAATACCAACATTTGGGGAAAAAAATAAAATAAAAGAAAAGGTTAGTACAAAACACGTATACTCAGCAAGCATCATCGATAACTGACCCTAGTACAAAGTGATAGCAAGAACCAACACCCTAATCATCCATATTACCCCAAATAAACCTACACTCAAAAAAGTCCCAGTCTAATCTAAAAGATAGAAACAATCAAATAAGGTAATCAAACCATATTAAGTAAGGCATACACATATAGGTTTTATATCGATAGCAATAGAATAAGTCATGTAAGGAAATAATTCAGCAAAACAGTATATATCCGTTCACCGTACCAAACTCGCAATCCATGATAAGATTGATAGGTGTATATCATGTAACCAATGTAGGTGATGCTACAGTATAAACGAATCAAGTCATAACCAATACATAACATATAATAAATGTCTCAACCACAATATCACTTAAGAAAAAGTGTAATGCAATGCAATCTAGTGACATGAGATGAAATGCATTGTCCAATCTACAACCTGTATACACCTTCTGAGCCTATGCTCTAGGAGAGGACCCATGGAAGGTTCGTAACTCATATACTAACAACAATCTCAACACTTGACCTTACCGAGACATCCCTAAGCTAAGGCATTTTATTAAAAATTTTCCATTTTCTATCAAAACTCATTGTTCTCAATAGTACCAGTTTCATAAATGATGCAATAAATGAGTATGCACACACATGGTAATGTCAAGCCTACATGTAAATCCTAATTTCATCAAATCGGCTCAATAGGAATCAAATATGAATCAGTATTCCTAAATATCAATGAATCATGATGCCAGCCCTCGCACGGGTGTCACAATAATAAATAACAACATTTAATGCTTAAACAAGACCAACACCAACCCTCGCAAGGGCATTTGAATGATATTAATCTCCCAAATAAATAATAAGGTTCACGAAAGTCCCAATGGGGGCATATCAACAATGATATTCAACCAAATAATCTAAACATTAAGCATTCACCCTAATCATACTATACTTTACATGATAATTTTCCACCTTTCCCTATTATGACACAATTAGACTCAATTACTATAAAGGAAATATAATCATTAACAAGAATGTTTAAAAGATCACTTTCATTCACAATACATAGTAATTACGCCAAGATTCTTCTTTTTAACATCCTACTTATAACTACAATCCCTTTATACATTAAGTAGTTACAAAATTATTCCATCAAATTCCACTATGCATGGATTAAAACCTCACGCAGATACTCACTATCAATTCATTAATGATCAATAAGTCATATATCAATACAACTTACCATAAACATATCAACAAGTAGAGAGAGCAGTCAAGATGTCTATTTTATTATATTAACCCATCAATAGACTCTGGTACACATGGAGATGCTCACCATCTCATCTAGGCGGAACCTCCAAACCCTTAGACATTCAAAAATCATAAGTAATTAACACATAATAAATAAACACCTCAGAAAAGAGTGAAGGTAAATCTCAACTAGCCCTAAAGAAGACCCGCAAAGTTAAACCACAACATGAAGGATCAAATGGAGCTTTCTAGCTCCCAAAATGTGAAAAATTAGACTTTGGGTAGAAAAGGGGAACAAAAAGGTGCCGAGAACCACAAAAGCATCTAAATGACCGCAAAAGTGACTAAATGACTGCAAAAGCGGTGCACCAATAACAACACTTTCCAAAACTTATTTTTAACCCCCCGATCTTATCTGAAACCCTATAAACATGAACAAATAGTGTAAATCAATTATAAAACATGTTCCAGGACCAATGAAATTGTTTGATCTCCTAACAGAGCTTGTTATCAACAAGTTAACCCTGCAAACCAACTCTAGGCAACTTTAAACCAACTACTTGTTTATAGACTCAAAATCAAATTGAAAGCCTTGGAACCCAAACAAACCATGCTACTAACCCAAAATTGACATTTCAGAGTTGATGGAACTGACAAAAATCCCCATCCCATGCTAGGATCATGAAATGTTTGACCAAAGTCAACTATAACAACTTAAAAGCTTTTAAAAACCAAAAATTCATATAAGACTCTCCCGAAAACTTTGAGGATGGTGCCATCCATTCCCACAACTTGCAAAAGTTATATGAAAATAACGGGAAGGGGAATAATAGTAAAAATATAGAAAACTCTAAAAAAATCATTTTGAGAGTTGTTACATTATCCATCATTAAAACATACGTTCAACCTCAAATGTAAAGATAAGTGAGGTACCAAAACTGTCAGGTAACCAAAAGTACCACCATAGACCTCATGCAAGCACTCTCAAGTGGAGTCACATCTGTAGTACCACCAGTTTCACTATAGTAAGCAGAATCCCTTCATATTCAACTCTTTAGGCCACAACTCTGGTACCTGAAATCCAAATTTCTCAATGTATCTTATTTTATTTATTTCTGGACTATCTCAATATTCAATAACTGAATTGACCATGATAGAATTTCTAAATATACCTAGTTTACTTGTATCCATTATCGACACCATAAATCACTTCTTGTACAACAACACCAATGCCATCACTGTACCAACAAAATTCCAAAGAACCCATGGAACCACATTGTAACTCTACATAATAATAGATCATGCCTCCCTCTTTCTCAAAAGTGTTATTTGCTATTTTCAAGCCAACTTTATGTTTTCTCTGATTGAATTACACTTACCTAAGACTAATACAATTAGTGTCAAATCCGATATTACTATCTCCTCAAGCTGAATAACTGAGCAAGATATCAATATCAATTCCACACAAATTCTCAAAGATCATACTTATTACACTTCGATCACCATTTCAATAGTAATATTTTCATGCACAATACTTGGAGAAACGCGCAGATCATTACCCCACTTGCCATACCATAACAGGTACCCTATATACATCACCAAATTCTTATGCAACTCATTCACAATGGCATGTGCAATTTTTTAGTAACAAAATAATTTAAATCAACCCAAAGTCCTTAATAACTCTACAGCTCTGAAATCTCTTTTTGATAAAAGCACATCACCGACCTTTCATAACAATTAATAACTAAAACAAAAGTAGAAGTGCAACATTAATGCATATCACTGCTTATTGTCAAAATCAAAAATAAAATGTTAGTAAAGTCTCTACTAATCCCTTCATAAGTCGATGTCAAACCATGCGGCTAGGACTTTGAATTCCCAACTGTACACATAAGACAAATTTGAATAACACAAAATTTCCTATGTGTATGCTCTTACCCCTTTTCCTTAACTCGTTCACCTACTACAACATTTTAGGCTTTTAGTCACCCCTGTAAAGTATGGACTAAACTAGAAAAAATGTGGCCTTTAATAAAAGGCTACTCTTTGGACTATAGGTAACACTTTTGGGGGGATGGGCTAAAGAGGTGTAACCTTTGACTTTAGGCCACGCTTTTCAAGGTTTGCCGTAGCATCTACACTTAAAAAGCATGACCGATGTGGTACAAAGGCCACACTTTCTATCATCTCATTAACAACACTTTTATTTAATAAAACTACACTTTCAAGTGTGGCCTTTGCTTTGTTATTGGCAACGCTTGATAAGTGTAGCCTTTTAAACCTCCTCAACTACAACACTTATAAAATTTAACCTTTTATTATCTACATGCCATAATATATAATTAATAAGCCGCACAATTGACGTTTATATAACCAAACTTTTTATGAGTGGCAACATTATATAGAATTTTTATAGCCATAATTTCTAGTTGAAAAATAATAATTTCAGTAATCACATCATTATATATATAAATGATCTCAAGCACAAAATTAGCTAATAAATAATTCAAATGTATAGATTTGCAATAAACATCAAAAAATAACATGTTTTGCACTACACATACTTGGAAAACAATATTATATAAATCTGTACTAGCAATGAGTTCCACAAAACCAAAATGTATTCAAACATATGTCACAATAGTTCAAAAACTCTTAATCATTCACTTCAATAGATTCCAGTTGATTTGAGGCCACCATTCAAATTCGATCACCCACATTTCCCTACACAATCAAAATGAAATTAAAAGTTAAAAAAAATTCATTCTCAACACTAGTTATGGTTCATAAAATTGAGTGCCAGCTAACCTCAAGCATTTTAAAAACAAGTACCAGCAAGTGACAAACAAAAGAAACCTTCCAAAGCATAACAACTAGTAGTAATTTAACTATTGTAATTTATACAACCGTTGACATAAACTATATAGAAATTGAAAAGAAAGATCTTGCCGACAACACTATAGCTTAGTTCTGTTAAGAAAACATATTTTCTTGATGTCAAAGTAGGTTGATGGTGTGATTATAGTATCAACTTTTCACATTCATATATTTTTGGGAAAAAAAGAAACACGACATAACTAGGAAGTTAGTACCCTTGTTGCATAAGCAATCCATATTTGTGTGAATTGCATAATAGATCTTCCTTTACATGTGTTCATTTTACATTCTATCTCTCATTGACATTCTTATTTGTTTAACACATACAGTGATGAGTTGATTGATTCACTCACTTTGTAACTATTTTTATTCCTACTTGTAGGTTGTGCAAGCAGATAGAGGGACTGAAGAACAATGTGAAATGATCAAACAAAATTGTGCTTCACATAGTTTCCACACTAACAACAACTCTAGGATCTTGTTTACAAAAATTTCTATGACATTTCACACAAGTTTTATCTTTCAATGCACCTAGTGTTGTACTATTAGACTGATGGAGCCATAGAAGGTGGTGGCAACATGACAAAATCTGCCATTTGGTTATCCAAACTAGCCATTGGAGGCGATGGCAACCTAACCTCCATCGCCACCCACTTAGCAGTTGCATCAAAAGATAAAATGAAACTCTACCACATAAAATTATAAATCTCAATACTCCCTAAAGTTTAAACAGTGAAACCAACAAATATGAAATTATGTATATACTCAGCAATATTGACGTTACCTGATAAAAATGATTCTTTTGGCTTAAGATTAGCAAATGCAAAAAATATATTGAACTGTCCATTAGAACCAAAATATTCAATCCAAGAAATGACCAAATCACCACTTTTCATATCAACAACAATGGAATCCAAATCACCAACGTGACTTGAAATCATTGAATTCAAATCCAAACCAACATGGTTTACATAATCCAATCACATAAAAATAATAACCCAATATCAATTGTTCAATGTGAAGGACATATTCTAGCAATAAAAAATTACAAATAAATAACCCAAATCATCATTTTTGTTTTAATAACCACACAATGAATAAGCAAATAAAACAGTAAAATAAGATCAATGAAAAAAATTAGAGCTAAAATCGCTGAAACATGGAAGTTGCCAGCACCTAATATAACATATATAAATATACCTAGATTTCAAAGAGGCAATTATCATGTGTTCAACTGATGTTATCTTAAATAGGTGTGAAATTAAGGGTCAACGACTTTCCGACAGCCTCTTTCACATTTAAAAGTTCAGGATTTGAGATTCTAGTTAGTGCGAAAGATAAAATACCTTTTCAAGAATCGTAGCATGAGTTGAGCCAGATGAATTTTGAAGATCTTGCCGTCTTATAGCTCGTACATTACTTTTAT
The DNA here is from genome assembly GCA_031232105.1 of Capsicum rhomboideum. Taxonomy (NCBI): domain Eukaryota; kingdom Viridiplantae; phylum Streptophyta; class Magnoliopsida; order Solanales; family Solanaceae; genus Capsicum; species Capsicum rhomboideum. The sequence continues at coordinate 57,544,943 of CP124710.1, read as the reverse complement.
CAATAGTTGAAGGAAGGTTAGATTCGGTACACACTAATAAATCTTAAACATTCAATTCAGGGTTGTTTTGTACCAATTGACTAAAAAAATATTGCATTTCATCTCTCATTGCTCGCATTTTTTACTTCAAAGAAGTGACTTCAACAACAAGCTTTTATTTAAGCTTGTTGGTTTTCTTATATTTTTAAGAGAACTTATTGTCACTGATCTACCATAGCATCTAAGTCAGCCATGTTGCACCTTTCCAAAAACTACCCTGAATGCATTATCCGCTATTTCTCTAGAATTTTAATGATTCTAAAGTTGTCAAAAATAAATTTTGTAAACATCATGTTTTTATTTTATACTTTATATTTCTAGTAGAGGCAAATGATAAATTAGTAGTTACTAGTAGAGCATACTTATATTTACATAGGAATAGATAACATAGAGCTTGAAGTTTCACTTCTACAGGAGAAAACCTACCTTAGACAACTTAACAGGGGAAGAAAAAAAGGAGCCACTAATAAAAGAAGCCAGATGACCAACGTTATTTAGCATACACAAGCAACCTAAATAATTAAATAAAATGCAAAAGTATATTTTCAAATCAATGAAAAATTAAGCAGATTTAATATCTGGCTAGAGAAAATGAGAAAAATTCATGTGAAGTAACATCAAAAAGAGGAGAGTGAATTCTCTACACATCTCCTGAATTGCAATTTATTTCCTGAATTGATATCGTCTTTAGTTTTCCCCCTTTTAATTTCATTCAATCAGAATATCCTTAGAATACCCCTGAATTGCAATTTATTTCCTAAATTGATATTGTCTTTAGTTTTCCCCCTTTTTACTTTCATTCAATCAGGGTATCCTTAGAATGAACTGGGCACCTATTCTTTTCTAAGCAGTGGTAAATATAGAACATAAAACATTCATTCTTATACTTACAAGTTTAATTTTATTTTAAGTATAAATGATGGGAGAACATCACTTAACACATTTTATTTTATCTATCTCAATAAAGATGATGCAATGCATGGATCAAATAAATTATGCTTCTTAATTTTTAAATAAATACAAACTCCAAATTACTCAGTGATTTAAATTCTAATCTATTTATCATATCTGATTTTGGATATGAGAAAATACAAGGTGAAAAAAACACAAAAAAAGGATAAGTATCCTAGAGGGAAGACAAACCTTTAGAATGTCTGCTCTTTTTATCCCTGAATCAATTTTTTGGCTTTTGAGGTGATCAAACATCTCTGGAGTCAGCTTATCAAGTATATTCTAGTTAATATTAGTTTGGATCAATGAGTTAGAAATAATCTATAACTTTAAATAATGTCGTAATGACATCTGAAATGAAGAACCACATGAATCCTTAATTAATAAAAACACACAAACATAGGTAGAATCTCAGACGCATTAAAATCCAAACTAAATATATATCAACTTCTCCATGTAAAAATAGTACATGCATAAAGAAGTCTCATGGGAAAGTGATGAGTGACAACACATAAAATGAAAGTTTTTTTTTATTATGGTCTAAATGACAAAGATAATTAGACATGTGTTGTTAAAGGCAAAAAGCTTTAAAAATCACTCCAAGACTATAGGGGCTTTAATAGCAAAGCATGATGCAAGAGTGTAACAAACACTTATTGATACTTCTCTAATTATATTTATTGTTCAACGCCAGACGCAAGTTCATTCAAGATAGAACTCATGAGCAATGAGGCACACATCTTAGTAACTTGCCTACACTGACGCTGTTTTACCATGAATTCATGGTTCCTTCTAAAGTAGCCCTCACATTGTCCAATAAATATGGAGTACATTAAAATTAGAATAACAAATTATTCTAATTATAGTTTTACAGAAATGAATGCAAGTCAAATACCACTTGTAAACTCTCAAGGTCCTAGCTCTTAAAAGAAGTTACAGCTATATGATTCTCTCTTTCTGAAAAACAAGAATAAAACAAAAGTAAATGTCATAGATTTTCTTCTAATAAGGTATTGAAACTTTAACAAAAAGGGTAAGAATTATTGTCAAAATAACAATGAGGAACTAGGGAGTCAAAAAGCTAAAATTCAAAATTCTATTATCAATTTGACGCATAGAATACACTCATGAATATTACCCAGTTTACAATCACAAACAATTACAACTTTATTTTTTTAGTTAACGTAAAGTATTATTAATAGAAATGTACCAAGAAGGTGTACAAAAGTAGAACAAAGAGAAAATAGGACCTAAAACAAAATCCTATTACATATTTTTGAGAAGATAAAAAGACTTTAGGTACTGATCAATACTTTCTATTAAACACTTAATACACCAAATGTAATGACCTTTCAAGTCATTTTTTGTGTTTTCGTGCTTTTTTTTTACATTTAACGTTTTTTCATAGCTTCCCAAGTCATTTATGAATTGTTGGGATTAACAGTTAATTTACCAAGTAGTTTATTTGATTTTTATAACCATTTCCCTATTTTGGAGCTTTTAAAGTTGAAAAAATAGTCTCGGGCCAAAACACTGGTTAAACAGCTTTGGATACCAATTCTAATGGTCATATTAGCTCCAGAATATTCATTTTAGGCTGAGGGGACTCTTGGTCTGGGTCCTGAGGATCTGTACTTATTTTGCGCTATTGGGTAGATTTGTTATAATCTAGAACCTTAGGTGGAGGACCCATATTCTGTCAAAAGAACCTCTTATGGAAATTTGGATGGTTCTATTAAGTCCATAATGTTGAATTTGGTAGGGTAGCATAGTTTGTTTGCATGCAGTGGATTCTAAATGAATTTTGAGCACCCGATCGAAGTCAGTTGGAAGAGCAAATTTTGCTGGAGCCAAGTTGTTGGTGCACTCGCTTAAGAAGCTTTTTTACCGCTTAAGCGGTATCCACTATAGCAACCAAGTAGCATCTGAAGAGAAAGCTGGTCAGCTTGGTAGGGACCACTTAAGCAGCCCCCTTATCGCTTAAGCAATGACCTCTTAAGCAGCTATTTGGCAACTTAAGAGGCCATTGTTGGTGTTGCTGGTGTTTTATATATATATATATATATAATTTTCCTTAAATTTTAGCTTCCAAGTGTAAAACACCATTTTCATCCTTAAGAGCTCTAAATTAGTAGGTAAAACCTATAATTGAGGCGGGGATTAGCTGTGGACCGATAAAGTGATCATTGGGCACCATTTTCTCCATAAGTTCTTGGGTTAATTTTGAGTTGATTACCATTTGTTATGCTTGAGTTTTAAAATTAGTGTTGGTACTATTTTGAGTTATTATGGAGCTCGGATCACGTCTAATTTTTGGGTAAGTGGTCCTTGAGCAATTTTTATTTTAGAATTTTGCAAGCGAACCCCACAAATAATTTTTAGGCTGATTTTTGACCCAGGGTGTAAATTCAAAATATGGATATTTTTTTCTCATATTTACAAGTAGAATATTATTTTGATAGCATGGAAGTGGTCGGAGGCTTCTCGAAAGGGAAAAGCTCTGTAGTAGAGGTTTTTACATGCATTCAGTGATGTCCAGGTAGGCAAGGCTTACCCTTTTCCTAGTATTTGCTATCTTATAGTGTTAGTGTGATCTTGTGATAGTTATGGGTGGATTCTTATGACCCAAATATTCTTTTAGCATTTATTGTTTACTTTAGCTGATTAGAGGCCTTTTCGGGTAGAATTTGGACTTGTTTTCCCTTATGTTAGTCTATGATTATCCTTTAGAAGTATAATTAGATCATTTAATGCCTTAGTATGGTAATTAGAGGGCTTATCTTAGGTTCGGGTAGGTGCTCGTCTTAGGTTGGGTCTTTGGGACATGTAGTGGGCCATACCTCCTCTTGTTATGATAACTCGCTTAGAATTAGTGCCCTTTTGACCTAAATGATTACCATATTGATTCTTTAGGCTATTAATTAAATTTTTAGTTGTCTTAATCATTATAATAAGCTTAGTTATCTCGTTACCCTAGGTAGGGCATAGTTTGACCTTAAACTGTATTTTCTAGCTTAATAATTGGAACCCGCTTCTTCCGAAAGGATTTGACCGCCTAAATTGGATTTTATAGTTAAATAGACTTGATATGGGCTATGAATTAGGAATATCTATATATATTGATTACTTATTAGTTCCATTTCAAGTTCGGCACTTGGCATATTATTATCATTTATTCAGTTCTAATTCGAGTCCGGCATTTGCTATATTATTATCATCTATGAGTTCCAGTTTGAGTCTGCCATCTATTATATAGTTATTATTTACTAGTTCTTGTTTGATTCAAACATTTATTATTAGTATTAGTATTGATTTGGGATTGGGAATCAGGCAGAGACCAGTAGGATTTGTTGTTACGACTTGAAAGGGAGTAGAAGGTAAACATATCGCATATTTTAGGATCATTTTACCTTCATTACTGATATAGCCTATCATTACTTTAGTTTTACTCCTTTTTTGTACCTACCATGGTTATGTGGGCTCGTTTGGATTTATTTCTCCTTGTATGTGCCTTCTTGCTTATAGGGGTCTAGTTAGGTTATCACTAGGCTTTTCTTTCTGCTTTTAATTTACTTGCTTTCTATTTGTTGCTTTTTCCTAGCATAGCCTACTATTTCCATTTCTGCCCCTTTATTATTGACTTTAGTTTACATACTTATGCTTTATTTATACTCTTACTATTATTGAACTCAGTCGGACTATGATGCCTACTCTTGGTTTTGGTACTCATACTACACTTTTGCATCATTTCCTTAATGCAGATCCAAGTACGAGTCATCCTTGTTGATGACATCCTCGAGTTATGTTGCTGATTAGAGATTTGGATGAGGTTTTACTGTTCAAAGATGATCCCTATGCTTCTGCTATTATTATAGCCTTATTTTGTATATTATGAGACTAAGGTGTATATTTTTACACTTTATATTACTCTTTTTTTTTTTTATCTTAGTGGCTCTTGTACTGACCTTACTAGGTCTAGAAGTAATTTGTTTTGTTATTTTGTCCTCTCCCCTCTCCTGTATAGCATTCTTATATATATATATATATATATATATATATATATATATATATATCCCTATTCTCATTCTTATTATTATAGTTGTATGTTTATTTCCATATCATTTGCCTATTAGCTCATTACTTTTAATTTTGGGCTATGGTTTTGCTTACCTACTGGTGGGTTAAAGTAGGTGTCATCATGACTTGAGAAATTTGGTCGTGAAAGTTTGATATCTGAGCCTAGGTTCACCGGTATTGTCAGTACAAGAGCAAGTGTCAGGTAGAGTCTGAAGGATTGGTACGATGTCGTATATATCCTATCTTCGGTAGGCTACAAGACATTCTTAGAAAAATCTCATCTTTTTGGTTCATTATCATGTTGTGTCTATATTGGTTTCTAGATTGTCATTTGTTTCACTTATTCATAGATGGATAGGATGCGGGCTATGATGGCTGGGGATGGGGACCTCAAGCCTACAACTAGGGCACCGGTTAGAGGCACAGGTCAACCCTTGGGTCAAGGCCAGGATGCAGCTAGAGCCCCAGCTCGTGGCAAGGACAGGAAGACTTCACAAGATCCAGTTATTGATCCTACACCTGAGATGGTAGCAGAGAATCTGCCACCACAGTAGCTAGTGGACCAGGGGGTAGCACAGGACCTACTTAGATTTATATCTTCTTTAGTCCTCCATGATACATTGGTATAATTGTTATGTATTATTAGTGGCCAGACGACGGATATGGCATAGAAAATAGCTTAGGGTGGATTTAGTATAGGGGTACAGCTTGCAGTTGCGGCTCCCAGAGTAGAGGTTCTGCTTGCACCAATATTTCTATAGCTGATAGTAGCCCGACCAGCTATGACTTCTAAGGAGCAGAAGATGTTGGGCCAGTTTCTTAGATTGGCTCTACCGAGGTTTGCAGGGGCCTTAGGTGAGGATGCATTCGAGTTTCTTACTAGTTATGAGTACATGCTACGTAATTTGGTCTTGGTTGAATCATATGGAGTGGATTACACCACTTTTTAGTTTGATAGAGTAGCGAGACAGTGGTGGAGGAGATATCTTGATTGTAGGGAAGATAGATCTTTTTCTATGTTATGGACTCAGTTCTCTGAGGCTTTCTTGGAGTAAAATATGCCTTGCAACATGTGCTAGCATCTGAGGGACCAGTTCACTAAGTTACATTAGGGTTCCATGTTAGTGGCAAAGTATGAAGTGAGATTTAATGAGCTATCCAAACATACCACCATGAATCTACCTACTGAGTATAACAGGATACGATGCTTCGTTAGCGGGATAAAACTTCCACTTTGTATGGCTACTAAGAGTCTAGTAGCTACAGGTAGATCATTTTTTGATGTTGCTAAGTATGCTAAGACTATGCAGGATATGCATGACACCCAAGGGGGTAGTGATAAGAGGCCTTGTTGTAGGGCAGTTACAGCAGGAGCCATAGAGGCTCGTAATTCAAAGGTAGGGGTTTCTAGGGTAACTATCCCCAACATCAGCTATATCAGCATCGGGGTCAGTCTAGTAGGCAGTTCAGGCATCATTTTTGATTTGAAATAGGGGTTAATTTGGTTATAATTATGTCAGTGGGAAGAGTAATGGTTAGTCTTTGAGAGGTGTCCAATCAGGGTCTTCGGGGATATTTGGCCATTTTAGGTCAGTCGGACCTTTTCGATTGTGTAAAGTGCTCAGGGCATGCTTTAATTAAGATGTTGTCAGCTATTTTGCAAGAGAGTGTCCTCACCGAAGGATGATTGAGCCTATTCCATAGAGTTTTCCACTGATCTGGTCAGTGTCGCCCCTAGCTAGAGGTGTGCACAGGGTCACAGGGGTGGTCCCTTGAGTGCTCATTGAGGTTATCTAGCAGGCAGGGTAGGGCTAGCAGGCACCTAGTCTTGTGGTGGATGGGGTCATTTAAATACAGTTCCTGGTAGGCTGAAGGCAAAGGCTTCAGATGATGTTATTGCAGGTATGATTTTAGTATGCCATCTGCTAGCTTCTATTTTATTTGATCCAAGCTGCACATTTTCTTATGTGTCTTCTTATTATGCACCTCGGTTGGGATTGTCTTAGGAGCCATTATCTGTCTCTTTGCATATAGCTACTCCTGTGGGCGATTCTCTACTAGTGGATTAGTAATTTAGATCGTGTATTGTGACTGTTTCGAAGTATGCCACGCAGACTAACCTTATTGTGCTAGACATGGTATATTTTAATATGATTTTCGGTATGGACTGGTTATCTCCCTATTATGCTGACTTTAATTTCTTTGTCAAGACCATTACCTTAGCCATGCCTGGGATACCCCTGGTTGTATGGTAGAGTTCTTATAGTCGCACGCCAATGGGGATTATTTCTTATATTCAAGCTAGGAGGCCAGTATCATGGTATGACATGTCTTACTTTGCTTATATTTGTGATGTCAGTATTTAGAGTTCTTCGCTTGACTCTATTCTTGTAGTTTATAAGTTCTCAAATGTCTTTCCTACAGACCTATATAGCCTTCCTCCTGAGTGAGATATTGATTTTGCTATTGATATTTAATTGGACACCTGACCTATTTCTATGTCACCTTATCATATGACTCGTGTAGAGCTAAAAGAGCAAAATATTCATATTTAGGATCTTTTAGGTAAAGGGTTTATTAGGCTGAGTGTTTTGCCTTGGGATTCTCTGATTTTATATGTGAAGATGAGGGATTATTCTATATGTATGTGCATTGATTATAGGTAGTTGAATCTGGTGATAGTGAAGAATAAGTATCCTATGCATCAGATCAATTAGCTATTTGACCAGGTTCAGGGTGCAGCTATGTTTTCTAAGATCGATCTGAGATCTGGCTTCCATTAATTAAGGATTCGGGTGGAGGAATCCCTAAGACAACCTCAAATGTTTTTTGGGTTGTCCAATGCCCCAAAAACGTTCATGGACTTGATGAACCGCATATTTTGGGCTTATTTGGACTCTTTCATGATTATATTTATTGATGACATTCATGTCTATCAAAGGAGTAGGGAGGAGCACAAACAACATTTGAGGACTATGCTCCATACTTTGAGAGTTCATCAATTTTAGGTCAAATTGTCAAAGTATGAGTTACGGCTTGAGTTTGTAGGATTCTTGGGGCATGTGGTGATCAATGATGGGATTATGGTAGATCCAATAAAGATTGAGGTCATTCATGATTCGGCTAGGCCTACATCTCCGATCAAGGTTTGCAATTTTATTGGATTGACAGGCTACTACACATGATTCATTAAGAGATTTGCCACTATTAGCACACCTATAACTAGATAGACGAGGCAAGAGGTTCCATTTCAGTTGTCCGACGAGTGTGAGGTGAGCTTTCTAAATCTCAAGGACTTGCTAACTTTAAAGCCTATTCTGAATCCTCCTGTTGAGGGAAAGGGGTTTATTATATATTGTAATTCTTATAGTATTGGTTTGGGTTGTGTTTTGATGTAGTGGGGCAGAGTTATAAAATATTCTCCAAGAGAGCTGAAGGTGCAGGAGCGCAACTACCCCACCCACTACTTAGAGTTGGCAGTAGTAGTTTTCGCGCTTAAGATTTTGAGGCATTACTTGTATGGTGTTTACTATGAGATATTCAATGACCATCATAGTATTCAGTATATTAAGACTCAGAAGGAACTTAATTTAAGATAGCGCAGGTGAATTGAATTGCTGAAGGACTATGATCTCTCCACTCTATACCATTCGGATAATGCAGATGTGGTAGCAGACGCCTTGAATAAGAAGGCGGTGAGTATGGAGAGAGTGGCCATTATTCTTTCAGTTTAGGAGGGAATATTGGACTTGGACATTTATTACTTAGAAAACATGATGATTTAACTTGATATTTCAGACCGCAGGAGGATTCATGTTAGTATGGAGGCTAGGTCTACCTTGTTAGAGCAGATTCGAGGCCGACAATTTGAGAATAATGGGTTTTGTGGCATTTGAGATCAGGTTTAGTGGTGTGATTCTAGGAGGGCTACCTTTGACTCTGAGGGCATATTGTGATTCTACTGTCGTATTTGTGTTCTGAGGGTATGAGGTTTGATTTAGTTGATACTTTAGGAAGCGTATAGCTCCAGATATTTATTCACCTCAAGACAACTAAGATGTATAGAGAATTAAGGTAGTATTACTGGTGGAGCAGTATGAGGAGAGATATAGTGAACATTGTGTCTTGGTGTTTGGGTTGTCAGAGGTAAAGGCCAAGCTATTGAGACTAGGTGGCTTGCTTCAGAGACTACCCATTTCTGAGTGAAAATAGGAGCGAAATACTATGGATTTCATAGGTGGTTTTCCTAGTACTTCTCATGGTTCTAATAACATTTTGGTCATCATAGATCGATTGACCAAATCTACGAATTTCATCTCTATTCAAACTTCCTACAGTGCCAAGATGTTGGCTCAAATCTATGTTTAAAAGGTTGCTCTCCTTCACATGGTGCCCGTGTCTATTATTTCAGATAGAGGTTCTTAGTTCACCTTTAGCTTTTGAAGGTCATTTCAGGAAGAGTTGGGTAACCAGGTCAATCTTAGCATCGCTTTCTATCCCAAGACTGACGGACAGTCGGAGTAGACCATTCAGGTTTTAGAGGATGCTCCGTGCATGTGTTATGGACTTTGGAGGTTAATAGGAGCATTTTTTAGCCTTGGTGGAGTTTTCCTATAATAATAGCTACAATTTGAGTATTCAAATGGTACCATTTAAGGCATTATATGATAGGTTTTTTTGATCACTGATGGGTTGGTTTGAAACTTCAGAGGCTAGTCCACGAGGTACTGACTTGCTTCGAAAGTCATTCAATAGAGTTTGGGTGATTCAGGTTAGGCTACGAGCAACTTAGAGTAGGAAGAAGAATTATCCTAACCATAGGCTTTGTGCCTTGAGATTTGGTAGTAGGTGATCGGGTATTTCTATGAGTGTCACCCATGAAGGGCATGATGAGGTTTGGGAAGAGAGGCAAGCTCAGCCCCAGGTATATCGGGCTATTTGAGATCTTTTGGACAGTTGGGGAGGTAGATTATGAGTTGGCCTTGCCTCAAGTCTTTTCATCCGTTCACCCATTCATTCATGTATCTATGGTTTGGTGCTATATTTAGAATGGAGTCTCACATGCTTAGGTGGGACTAGATTTAGTTGGATGAGAGGTTGACCTTTGTGGAGAAGCCAGTCTCTATTCTAGTTAAAGATGTCAGACGCTTACATAATGGAGACACCATCCGATCAAGGAAGCTACTTGGGAGACCTAGGATGAGATATAGAGTCAGTATCCTTACCTGTTCGAGCCTTCAAGTACTTCTTAACTTTTTACTTTTGCGGATGAAAGTCCTTTTAGTAATGGATATTATAATGACCCTTCAGTCCATTTTCTGTATTTTTATGTTTTTCGCATTAAGAGCATTCCCATAGATGCCCCATGACATTTATTACTTACTGGGACTGACAGTTTGTTGCCAGGCAATTCATTTAGTTTAGAGACTTTTCTCTGTTGTGGAGCTTTTGAAGTTGAGAAAATGGTCTCGGGTCAAATATTTAGGTAAACAACCTTGGATGCCAATTCTGACAGTTTTGTTAGCTTTGGAATATTGGTTTTAGGAGAAGGGGACCCTTTGTCTATGTCCCAAGGCTTCCAGACTCTTTTTGGGCTATTGGGTGGATTTTGGTAAAAACTCGAACTTGGGTGTGGGACCCACATTTTGTTAAAACATCCTTGAATGGAAATTTTGATTTTCCCATTGAGTCTAGAATGCCAAATTTGGTAAGGTAGCTTAGTTTTTTTGCATGTACGGTGTTTCAAATGAATCCCGGCCTCCCGATCGGAGTCCGTTATGACTTAGCAAATTTTGTTGCTTCCAAGTTATTAATCAAAACACTTAAGTGGCTTGTTGACCATTTTAGCGGTCAAGCTTGCACTTAAGTGGAGGCTCACCAGCTTGTCTGGGACTATTTAAGTGGCCCCCTTATCGCTTAAGCAGTGACAACTTAAGTAGTTGTCGCTGGGGAACGACGAAGTGATCATTTTGTGCCCTTTTCTCTGCAAGTTCTCGACTTAATTTTGAGTTGATTGACATTTGTTATTCTTGAGTTTTGGAATTTGTGTTGGGACTATTTGGGGATGTTTTGGAGCTCGGATCACACCTAATTTTAGGGCAAGTGGTCCTCGAGCTTTGAGGGACACAGTGATGGTTTGTATTTTGGGATTCCACAAGTAAGCCCAAAAACAATATTTAGCCCAATTTCTGAACCAGAGCGTAAATTATTAATATGGATATCGATATTCTTGTATTGATGTGTAGAATATTATTTTAATAATGTGGCAATGGTAAAAGGCTTCTCGAAAGAGAAAAGCTCCGTTACAGAGGTTTTCGCATGCTTTCAGCAATGTACAAGTAGACTAGGCTTACCCTTCTCCTAGACTTTGCTTTCTTATGGTATTAGTTGATATTGTTCTAGTTGTGGGTGGGTTCCTGTGACCCAGATATTCTTTCAGTATTTATTGTCTGGTTTAGCCAATTAGGGGCCTTTTAGAGTAGAATTTGGCCCCGTTTTCCCTAATGTTAGTTTATAATTATCCTTTAGGATGGGATTGAGAAGCCTTATCTTTGATTTGGGTTGGTACCTGCCTTAGATTGGGTTTTTTGAGACATGTAGTGGGCCCTATAACACTTTTTTATGATAGGTCGCTTAGAATAAGGTAATCAGCGCCCTATTGACCTAAATGATTACTGTATCACTTCTTTAGGATTTTACATTGATTTTAGGTTTTCTTATATGCTATAATAAGCTTAGATAGCTTCATTACCTAAGAAAGGGTAGTATTCGACCTTAAACAGTATTTTCTGAACTAATAATTGGAACCCGCTTCTTCTTCAAGGATTTGACTACCTAAATTGGATTTATAGTTAAATGGACATGAGATGGGCTATGAGACTCTGGAATATCTCTATATATTGCTTACTTAGTAGTTTCGGTTCGAGTCCGACACCTGGCATATTCTTATCATTTATTCAGTTTTAGTTCAAGTCCGACATTTGCTATATTGTTATTATCTATTAGTTCTAGTTTTAGTCCGACATATGTTATATGGGTATTATTCACTAGTTTTAGTTTGAGTATGATAATTATCATTATTATTATTACTGATCTAGGATTGGGAATCCGGTAGAGACTAGTAGTATTTGTAGTTATGGATGAAAAGGGAGTATAAGGCGTGTATATCACACATTTCGGGCTTGCTTTACCTTTATTACTGATATATCCTGTCATTACTTTTGTATTACCCCTTGTTTGTACCCACCATGCTTATGGGGGATCGGTTGGGTTTATTTATCCTAGTGTTTTCCTTCTAGGCTTATAGGGATCTAGCTAGCTTAAAGTTAGGTTTTTCTTCCCGTTTCCGAGTTACTTGCCTTCTATTTATTGCATTTTCCTAAAATAGCCTACAATTTCCATTTCTGCCCATTTGTTATTGACTTTAGTTTACATACTCTTACTTTATTTATACTGTTACTGTAACTGAGCTCAGTCAACCTATATTGCCTACTGAGTACCTATGGGTTTAATACTCATACTACACTTCTGTATCTTTTTCCTAATGCAGATCTGAGTACAAGTCACCGCTATTGACAACATACTCCAATTGTGTTACTGATCAGAGATTTGAGTGAGCTTTTAGAGTCAGGAGCTGATCCTTCTTCTTCTGCTATTATGATAGTCTTAATTTGTATATCCTGAGACTACGGTGTATATTTTGACACTATCTAATACTCTTATAGAATATATATATATATATATATATATATATATATATATATATCCTTATTCTCATTCTTATTATTATAGTTGTATCTTTATTTCCATATCTTCCACCTGTTAGCCGGTTACTTGCCGTTCGGAGCTATGGTTTGGCTTATCGAATAGTGGGTTAAAATTGGTGCCATCATATCCCAAGAAATTGGGTCGTGACACAAAAAAACACAGATTCTTTAGACATAAGTTATTAATCCTGGTAATGTGACTTTTTACTCTCAAACCAAACACTTTCTCTTTCTCCCCAAATGGTAAATAGACAAAGAAATAGTCCTCCAATACCATTTCTAGAACTTTGATTTTTTGTTTCCTTGTCAGTTGTCCATTAGGATCTTAATATATGGAATCATAGACCACATGACACCACAAAAGATTCAGGAAGAGTACCCAACGCGGTTACACCTTATAAAAAATCAAGGCTCTCTCTAGTCATCTCTATAAAATTTTATTCTCTAATTACCTTTACCTTTACTCATACATATTTCAGCAATTGTACACATCTTAACCTTCTACCTAGTTATATCTATAAATTTTGATGCCTTTTGAGAATTAGTACTATTTCGATAAAGTTTGATGCTTTACTTATACATATGTAAATCTTTAAGAACAAACCAAAGGCCAAACCTTAATTTCAGGAAAAACAAAACTGCCCTGCAAAGGCCTAATTGGAATAGGTGAACAAACCCTATATCACAAAAATAGAACTGGGAAAATGAAATTAAAACACAAGGAAAATTCGAAATCCATGTAGAAACTTACCTTGATACATTGATAAGAGAAGAAAAGGAAACAAAATACAATAAAGTGCAGTGTTCTTGGATGTATCCATACATAGTTTCAAAACATGAATCTTGTATGTATACAATTCTCGGATGAAAATCGATTGCAGTGTTCTTAATGATGATGTTCATCTAGACTTTCTCCGATGATGTTTACATAGGTACTTGGGCAGAATTTAGACAGACATATTATAAATAAAATTGAGACAAGATACATTAGGTTTAGACGCAATCACATAACGTGCCTTTTACTCAACTAACACAGATAACTAAAAAGGCAATTGAGGTGATTCTTATGATGAAATGGTTAGTTTGGATCCTTCCTATCAAAGTAACATAACTACAACAACAACAACAAACAGTGGTTGTTTGAATGCAGGGGATTTCTTTGTTGTTTAAGAAAGATTCAAGAATTGGAATAAAATGGAAAGCAAGAAGACAAGAATAAATTGAAATCACATAATTGAAATAGGATGCAAAAAAGAATTCTATTACAATTAACTAGAAACAAAAGAAAACAAGAAGAATGTTCATAACATCCAAGAGATAGTAAGTTGCACGCCTTATTTTCTTATTGTTACTTTCTCAATTCCAACTCATATGACAATTTGCCCAATTTCATACGTTAGAAAATATTCTACTTTCAAATACTAACACTGATATGAGATTTTCCCTTTGATAACCACTACTTATTATATAAGACATATAACTCAAACTAATATCTTAAACTCCTAGCCAAGACTCAAACACCATCAAATAATACAAAACATAGATAGTACATAGTAATAGAAGCATATAATTATGCAACTTAAGCTAATTGTCAGTAAACGGTCGGCCATCAGTAGTCGCATAGATATCGTTTTGGGGGCTCCTAAGCCCAACTGTCAGTAAATCACTAAAGGCATTAGATTTGTGCTTGCGTCAAGATCACATAGCGCCTTAGCAAAAATGATTGCACCAATTGTGCAAGGTATGCTAAATTGTCCTTGAAATGCTTTCTTCTGGACAAAGGACCTTGAAGCGATTGTACTGCAGTGATGAATATTATCTATTGGCTCAAATTACTGTTCTCTTCTTGGTAACTAAGTCTTTCATGAACTTAGCATATCCAAGCATCTACTTAAAGGCTTCCACTAATGGAATGTCCACTGATAGTTGCCTCAACGTAAATAAGAATTTTGTAAACTTTCCATCCTCCACCTTCATTTTTGCTCAATGAGGAAATGGAGGGGGCGGTTGAGGAATTTAGGTTAGAGGTTTTGTGACCTCTTCACCCTTCTCTTGCTCACCACCTCATCAGTCTTTTTCTTCGTGGATTGTTTGGTCGTTGTACCCTTCTCAACAATGTTTTCCTGCTTATCAGACTTAGGAGAAATATCATTTACGTCACCATTAGCTAGTTCCATCTCGTCATCCAAAAAACATCTTCCACAAGTGTCTGAATTACTAGATGTGGTTCGTGTAATACCTTACCACTTCCAGTGGTAATGGTTAAGCAAGTTCCATCATTCCTTGGATTCTGCACTATGTCACTTGAAAGTGTCCCACTCTTCCATTGATTCAAGACTGTGGATATTTGGCCCATTTGAAACTCCAGCTTCTTAATTGAAGTTGAGTAAGAGTCCACCCGCTGACTCATTAAAGACATGTCAGATTTCATCTCTTTGATACCCGCATTAATTGATTCCACTCCCTTCAATAATTTGGCTATCATAGCCTTCATAGAATGCTTACCTGAATTATTAGAAACATTATCACGACTCCGTGGTGGCACATACAACCTACTTCAATCACTTTTACTCTTCTAATTACCCTGATCATGGTCTCTATACCCAGATTTATCATAATAATTGTCTTGTTAATAGTTTCGACCATTATTTTCTTTAACATTAGCCTAGAAACCCACTTGATTATTCATGTAATTAGCCTCCTCCTCATAGTCGGAGTTGACTGCTTTACTGTGAGATCCCACAACTTTCGCCTTCTCAACACCACCAGACAATAGATGTTTAGTCAATAAGTCCATTTGAGTCTTCATATGTGCCATGTCTTGATCACTCTCTTCTTCTCTTTGGTGTTGTTCTACTAATATACCAACTATATAATTATTGCTTGCAATCTTAGACTCTCTTGTATGCCAAGCTCTAATTGTTTTTGTCAATCGATCTAGTATCTCGGTGGCCTTCGCATAAGTATGCGCCATAAAAGCACCCCCAGCTGTATTATGCACAATTAATTTTGTGACAGAGTTTAGTTATCTATTAAATATTTGCATCAGATGTTCATCTGTGAGATGGTGATTTAGGCATTGAGTTAAGTTTTTGTTGAACCTAAGCTATGTCTCATACAATGGTCCTGTGGTAGTTGTCTAAAATTGTTGATCTCATCCTGCAACTATAACATACTGGAAAGCGGAAAGAACCTTTGAAGGAAAGCTCCTTTAAATTGCCTCTAGTGTGTTATAGAGTTGGGAGGTAGTTCATTCAACCACAAGGTTACCTCCCCAGTCAGAGACAATAAAAATAATCTCATCTGAATTGCATTTTGTGACACTCTTGGATTATCAATTGATTTGCAAATGTTAATGAAGTTCATTAAGTGTGAATTCGTATCGGCACCAGGTCCCCCAAAATAGACCATTCAGGTTCAGTAGTTGGATTATAATGTTGGTGATGTTAAACTTAGTCCCAAGAGCTAGTGGAGGTAGGACAGTGGCTCCATTTATAATGGCCCTAGAGGCCATTTTATTTATTTCTGTGCATTTTGACATTTTGAGCCTTCCTATAGTGGCTACAGGTCATTTATGACTTGTTGGAACTGACGATTCAGTTATTGAAAAGTCTGTTTGGGTGTTAGACTCATTTTCCTATTTTGGAGCTTTCGTTGTTAAGGATTTTGTCTTGGACCAAAGCTCCTAGTATACGATCTCAGAAGGATATTCTGACAGCGCCATTAGTTTTGGAATGTTGATTTAGGCTAGAGGGACCCTTGCTTTGGGTACCGAGGCTTACAGATTCGTTTTGGGCTATTGGGTAGATTTGATGAAAAATAAAACTATAGGTGTGGACCCCATATTTAATCAAAATTACCTCAGATAGAAATTTTAATGGTTTTATTGTGTCTGCAATGTCGAATTTGGTATGGTAGCATAATTCATTTGCATGCACAGGGTTCCGAACAAATCTCGAGCATCCGATCGGAGTTTAATTTGTACTTAGAAAATCTAATGCCTCAAAGTTGTTGGTGAAGCCGCTTAAGCAGCCTAATGACTGCTTAAGTTTAAGTTCCTTTAGTGAAATTAAGTTGCTTTAACAGCCTTGACTGTTTAGCTAAGGGCTGCTTAAGCGCCCCCTGTCTGCTTAAGCGAATGTCGCTTTAACGATGGGGATGCCGCTTTAGCGTCCACTCACCATTGGTACTGGCCGCTTTAGCGGTGGCCACTTTAGCAGCGAAGTAACCACTTTAGCGGTACCTGAGGGTTTTATATCTCCCTTTTTCACCCATTTTCTCCCTTATTTCTCAACCTTTTTCCTTAATTTTTGAGAGTGTGGGACGTGGGAAAATGGGGGAACACATCCATTGAAGCTAAGGTAAGTTATCTCTATGCTTCTTGGTCCTTATTCATCATTTTACCCATTGAATTCTGTTCCATTTCATTATAAATTCTTAGAAATTAGGTCTTTGAATCCTTAACTTTGGGGACTAATTTGAGGCCTAATTTACGCTCCATTTGTGCTCAACTTTTGATCACACTTTACTTATCATTCAAGGGACCTGGTGAGGGATTCAATTTTGGAAGTCCTTTAGCGGGCCCCACTGGCCCATTATTGACTTGATTTTAGGCCCAAAGTTTTATATAGCAATATGGGTATCTATTTGCTCGTTATGATATGTAATTTAATATTTTGATAGTGTGACATTGATTCAGGATTATGGAGAAAGGACGAATGAATTATGGGTGATTCAAGTGTTGCAGTTCAGCATCAAGGTAGGCTTCGGTCTACTTTTCTATATGAGATTGTCTATGGTATAGATTGCATGCTAGGTAGGGATTATATGATGGACTTATGACTAGTAAATCATGACTTAGCCTATTTAGGGAATTCTGGGTATAATTGTGACCCGCACCTTAGCATAGGATGCTTGTTATGGCTATAGAATCCTATTAACCTTGCTTATAAGCATGATAACCACTGCTGATGATTAAGGATCCTTCGATATAAGACTTACAATTTGACTTAGAAATTCGAGAGTTTTTTCCCCGATTAGATCCTTGTGGTGGCTTTATGTCCTTGATTTTTGTGGTTGCCCTGGTTATGAGACCTTGTTCTATTGGGTACATGTTATTGGTCCCGAGACCGTGATTATGATACTAGTTGGACACTTGGTGAGTATTTTACCCTTAGCAAGGGTATGATTATCATTAATAGATGCTTATGCGCTTATAGTGGTATTGTTTGGATATTGGTGATGGCTTGCTTACTTTTAGGCACATTCTTGCTCACTTAGTGGTATGATTCCAACCAATACCTTAATTTTACTACTATTTCAAACAAGGGATTTATTCCCACTTTTCACTTTAAATATGGATTGTTTTATAACGAAAATCGTACCACCTTATTTACTGGATTATGAGCGTTTGGGACTAAACATGAGGTTTTAAGACATCGAATGAGGCTGATTCCGGTCCATTATTTATCCACTCAGTTTACCACTACTATTTACTTTGGTCGAAGGATATTCCAACCCTTTGTATATGATTATGATGATTCAGTCTCAAGCGCGATCTCGGGAAATGGATTTACAGATTTACATCCTTTTAGTTGTGGTTTGAGTTCGTGCACTGATTTTATATATATCTCACTCTGGTACTGGATGAAGTATATAGAATATGATGATTATTGGAAGTCCTGGATTGGGACCATGCAGTGTATATAGATTTCTCGAATTCCCTAGGGGGCCTCTTCATTCGAAAGCCATCGTACTTGAAAGGTTTGGTTGTCATAGATCCTTCCTTTGTGATCTAGGTGACCTGGAGGAGGTGTATACACTTGGTACAGTATGGTTTGAGATTTTGGAACCAGTTTGGGTTCGGTGTCCCCGATAGGGTTATGGTATTTAAGTTTATGTTGCTTTCGTCTATTCGTGTGCATTGCCTGTCACCAGTATAGTTGTTTGCCGCTTGTATCTAGTTTTATGGTGGGATGTATAGGTACATGATTATGGTTTTTGTTTGCTGAGTATTTTTGTGAACATTCCAGGCTTATGAGGGTCCGATTAGGTACTTGTTTACCCGAAACTAGCCAGTTACTTTATTATTGGTTGTTATGATTAGTTTGTGGAAAGTTAGTTGTGGGCTGGTACCCGAGTTTGGAGGTACATTTTTGGTTCCATTATGTTTTCTGTAAGCTACTTTATGGATAGATTGTCTCATGATTAGTTGCGCTTTGGTTAGAGGATTGCTTATGCTAGTGTTAGCTCCCTCACTTAGCTAGGTTCCTTGAGATGTTAGGTTGACTCCCTCAGGTTGCTACCTTTGAGTTAGACCTATACGTATGCATACATATACCTATGGTATTACTGTATATCCCTCACTTTCTTGTTTACGTATTGTATATGAAATCCTTGGCCTTGTATACTACTAAGTATATATTCTTCTTTTACACTTCTTCGTATATTAGCTGGGGATATACGG
Source organism: Capsicum rhomboideum (assembly GCA_031232105.1). Taxonomy (NCBI): domain Eukaryota; kingdom Viridiplantae; phylum Streptophyta; class Magnoliopsida; order Solanales; family Solanaceae; genus Capsicum; species Capsicum rhomboideum. Next base: position 57,525,644 of record CP124710.1, on the reverse strand, counting down.
TATAGTACTCCAGTACCTTAGTAGGGTTAAGATAGGGTAGTCTATCCTCATTGCCCTATTAGTAATACTATGCTTGTTCACGGATAGTTACCTATAGTTATATTCATGACTTACATGTCATTTTATGCTTGCATTATTTTTGGAGCTCAGTCGTCTGTTGCCTACTGAGTACCACGTGTTTGGTACTCATACTACACTTTTGTAGCCTACAGGTTATAGTAGGAGTTATCGCCATTGGTGTGTGTATCGTGCAGAGCAGCTATGGATCGGAGACTTTGGGTGAGCTCCTGACGTTTTGGAGTATCCCTACTCTCCCTCTTATTATAGACTATTCTCTATGTTGTATCAGAGATGACTTGTATATACATACTCTTTTCTTGTATTTCATTTGTACTCCTGTTGTATTAGAAGCTCTTGTACAGGCTCCACCAGGTTTTGGGGTTATATTAGCCTTGTTATTATTTTTTTTTGGCAGTTTCCCTTATTTCTATCAGTAGTCCATTACTAGCTATTCTAGACTATAGGTTGGCTTACCTACTGACGGGATATAGTAGGTGCCATCATGACCTGAGAAATTGGGTCATGGTAAATTAGTACAAGAGCTTAGTATTTAGTAGAGTCCTATAGATTGGTGCGGACACGTCTGTATCCTATCTTTGGGAGGCAACAGGGCATTCTTAGAAATTTCTATTCTTGACTCCTTATCGTGTCTCCGTACTTCTATGAACTTTTAAGTACTTCTTTTGACTCCATTCTCTATCATAGGGATAGCGCGAGGTCATAGATGGATGCAGACGATATTTTGGGTCATGTTACCAGAGTTTCAGCTCAGTGTCAGGCTAGTGAGTTAGATATTGATATCGAGGTTCTTCAGCGTCAGCCAGAGGGTCTAGGGTCAGCCCAAGTTTTGACAGAGTTAGTGACTGCCTCAGCTTTTCAAGATTTGATGTTATGAGTTCTGAGTCTGTTTTTGGATTCCTCCCAGCTAGTGGTGATGTCGGGTCCATCGAGTAGTTTTTTTACCATAGTTGGATTTATTGGTGTTCAACAGGGTTCTCGAACTATTTCAGAGTATGAGATTGGGTTTCTTGAGTGGGCCATACATGCTCTGATATTATTTCTTACTGAGCATGAGATGGTGTAGAGATTTATCAGAGGGTTGACTTTACCACTCAGTTTGGCGTTGAAGCATTTGGTAGTAGCTGGGTCTTCTTTCTCTGAGGTTGTTGATCATGCAAGAGATAGAGAAAGGTCTTGCTTTTAGGCATATTGAGGTGGCAGTGAGAGGCCATGCCAACAATTCATTGTTAGTGGTATTTCTTTCGAAGGTTAATGTCACGCCCCAAATCCCATTGAGACGTGATTGGCACTTGAAGCCGATATGGCCCGAAAGAACCAATCTTTGCTCATGTCTACCCATATGCATATCCTCGTGTGAATCTTAATAAATCTTATTATTCCTCATGCAACTAAGCGGAAGTCATGAACATGGAAACATATATCATATCTATATACGAAACTTGGTCGTTAGGGCCATTAAGTCAAAATAATTATACATCTCTTGCTTTCATATACCCACATACGTCTACAAAAGCCTATAACTGATGCATTTACAAAACCATCTAAAAGTCGGGACAAGTCCCCACTTTATCTTTACAACATCAAAACAAATGTACAACTGTGATAAGTCCCGAAGCAACTGGGGCTCACTAAAGATCCGTAACTAACTATCAACTTACTATCTTTTTAAAAATCTACTAGTGCCTGCACCTGCAACATGTAAGGTAAGTCCCCCGAGTGGGTCAGTACGAAGAATGTACTGAGTATGTAAGGCTCATAAGAAATAGCATCATACATGAGAATTTCAATAGAATAAAATATGACAGAATAGTCAATGTGTATAAACCATCATTTTATATAATATCTTTTATAACTACTCTCCTTCAAGGGAAATTACCTTCACTCAAGAGACTTGCCTCCAATAGATTCTTCTATACCCAAGAGATTCTTTCTTGCTTCTATGTTCATTACCACTATTGTTCATCTACTTGGTTAGTAGGTTGTAAAAGAATAACATTCATCCACATACATACACTCTAGTGGTGGGGTAACAATATAATATAACGTACATCCACTCTATTAACGTACATCCACTCTATTAACATACATCCACTTTATTGGTGGTTTAACCTACATCTACTCTCATGGTGGGAGAATATACATCAACTCTATGGTGGGGGAATATACATCCACTCTATGGTGGGAGAACATATATCCACTCTATAGTGGGAGAACATACATCGACTCTATGGTGGGGGAACATACATCAACTCTATGGTGGGAGAACATACATCCACTCTATGATGGGAGAACATACATCCACTCTATGGTGGGAGAAATTGATAGATCAACTTATGAGAGATTAATACATTAAGGATCATGACACTAATTGAAACACACAAATATGCTTTACCTTACTCTTATACTTCATGAGATTAACACCTTACCTTATGAGGGATAGATATATTAGCTCGCACATTACCTCCTTCACTATTCTTATGAGATCTTATATAAGTAGGTATATGATACCGGGCCTCCACCTTTGGTGGGCTATAATAGATAACAAAGCATAATATTGGGATTATTCCATATTGAACTTATACCCTCTAGAATGTGATCCATACTCAATGAAACATATAGCAACCATGCGCATTACCTCTTTACAATCTTATACCCTCTACTTAGTTATGAGAGTGACACGTTAAATATCATGACATTAAACCACACACTTATATGCACACCGCACTTCACTCCTTTACCTCATGATATTGACAACTTCACTTATGAGGAATAATTATACTAACTTGCACATCACCTCTCTTATTACTCTTATGAGATTGGTACTCTTACTTATGACCAATTGGCACAAGGATAATCATCATGATTGGAATAATGCTATTCAAACTAAACAAGCTCTCTTTACCTCATTACTCTCGTTGAGATAGTTCTCTTATAATTTACAACGTTATGACATCTTTGGATCTTCCATCAACGACTAAGAGATAAGTGAATCATCATTCATCTAAGAATAGGACACGTATGAATAACAATATACGTCAACCTGAATTGATATACTTTAAGCCTATCAGAATTGAAACAAGTCCAATGTCAATGTGAACAACATGTTGCACAAGGATATGTAAAAAAGAACCTTACATACCTTGTATTCGCAATACGAATATACAATCTTAAATATGCATACAATAGCCCCGCTCCTTCCTTATGTTTCTTTCTACAACACAAATACATAATGGATTGTACATTAACAACCACTACCTCATAATGGCATATAATGACAATAAGTCACATGTTTGGCTTTAACACGTCATTTCCCCCTTGACAATACCATTTATGAAATTATCATACCAATAATACCACAATATTTCCATCATTGACCACAATATCATTTATGACTTATTATACCAATAATCCCATAATAGTCCATACATTGACCAATACATAATAACCAATAGCATGTCACACCTAGTTCATACTTTCCATTTTCCATCATCATAACATCACAATTATTCCATCAATTCACTTCAATACACCTCAGAACAACAAATCGGCCAAAATCCCATAATTTACACTTATGGAAAAATAACAAGTTTAGGACCATAATCAAACCATACATGTTGATATTTCATCCATACAATGCTCTTTCATCAAAACCACAAGTCATATTTAAAGTTTAAATTCCATGGATGGCACATCTTTTACAAAAATACAAAGTACCATGTTCAACACTTCCAAGCATAACCAACATTATTGGTATTTCTATATTGGTTATTGTATGCCTTGGTTTTTTCATAGCGATTGATGTAGGCCTTTGTGTACGTTTATGCATATATGACAACCCCCTCATAAACGATTCTTTAGTGGTGGATTACTATCGTGTTTTCCTTGGGGTATAACATTTGGGTTAGAGTCCCATTTTCTTTAGCAGTTTTGGATTGTTGCGGCTATAGAGTAGATCAGTATTGTGTTTCCTTTGGGGTATGGTATTTGGGTTAAAGTCTCATTTTCTTGGTAATTTGGCTTTGTTGTGACCCTGGAGTGGTATTTCTGTTGATTTTCATTTTTGGTACCACCTGCACTGTATTTTGAGGTCACTATTGTTGTTGTTACTACTATTTTTATCGACCGTTGATTGATTCCCATTTGATAGACGACTAGACTAGCGTTACCTAGTTAGCGTTTCCCCTTTCTTTCGATTCTTATTCCATTGGCTTATATGACCACTTTGGTTGGTTAGCCTCCCTTTCTGTTAGCATGGTCGGTTGTAGAGTGGATTGTGGAAATAAAGATAAGTTCGACCTTCTAGGGCTTTGTTATGAATTAAGCATTGGTAGTCTTCTTCGTGGACCGTTTCTATTGATGATACGTTGAGCTTTGAATATGCCGATATGGATAGTTCATCACCAAGTGGTGGCCTTGATCTTGATGATTGATATTTAGTTGGTGTTGTAATTTTGGTTCTATTTCCCATCTCTGATGATTAAGAGGCCTGAGACTTATTTTTTGATTTGTTGGATTCATCACCTAGTGATTTTCTTGATCTTGGTTTTGGTATGAAGTTGGATATTCTGTTCTTCCTGTGCTATTGTTGAAGGTTCAGCCTAGTTAAAGTTGATATAAATGGGAAAATTCAGAGAATTCTCATTTCGACTCTTGTTCAGCCTTATATGACTACGTGGCGTGCTTCGGCTTGATGACATGCACCTATGGATATTCTGTGCCATGTATTGACTATTAGTTTGACTAAATGCTTGCTGAAGTTGTGTTTCAACTGAGTCAAAGATGGGGTAGATAGGTGATTTCGGAAAATTCCCATTTTGACTCTTGTTCGGCCTATTATGGCTTCGTGGGATGCTTCTACTTAGTGGTATGTTGTTGGTTATCAGTTGTTGGTTACCAAAGTAGGCATCTTCGGGAGTGAGTATTTGTCACTATAGATTGGCTTTTGGATTGGCCAAATGACAGTTGAGTTATACATTCTGAGTTGCTCAAGTCCTTGTTATCATTAGTACTACTTGCAGCTTTGGCAAGTTCTTGGTTATGCCTTATTGGATTATGACCTCCTATAGTTATTGAGTTGATTGCTTGTATCTTCAATCGGTGGTTTCCATCCATTATGATATTTTAGTTCGGCCCTTGCAGAAATTGTTAGGGATATGCTTGATTTTTTCTGAGAGCGAGGTTGATTTGGGTAATTGGCCTAATTGGCCTTTGTAAGGACTTATTTTCCGCAGTTATGATTTTAACATTTCTAGATGACGGCTTAGAAGTCATGATAAATTTTGATTTGTGGATGCCCCATCACGATCAGTTTGGATAGTTGAGATCGAGTAGTTTAGCTTCACTGTAGGAATTTTAGCTTAGGTTTGCATAACTTTGTTACATCCCCATTTCCATATTTTCCTTGATTGGGCATTGATTTTTAGGCTTTCTAAGTCTGCTTTTTGTATACCTATTCAATTTTCTTAAGTTTTGATAGACCGTGCGTGATAGATGGTCGAAAGGTGGTCCATCGTTATATGGTATTTATTTCTTCTACTTCTTTCCTCGGTTCTCCATTTTGATCAGAATAATTGATTGTCTTCTCAGCGGGAGAAGTGTGCTTAAGATGGGCTTAACATGTCTTTATCTACAGTTGGAGGAACATCCTGGAGCCGATCACTCAGTTTTATAAGATTAGTGCTTCGAACTTCTGACCGTCAGTTTCAAGGGTCATCCAGACCTATTGTAGCTTTGGCCTAAGTGTCCTGTCACACCCCGAATCCCTTTCGGGACGGACTGGCACCCAAAGCCATTGAGGCCCGAGAGAACCAATCTTTGCTTAATACCATCATATGCATGTCTCATATTATATCTCATGCAACTATGCGGAAGTCATGGAAAACTTATACAATATATGAAACTTGGTTGTTAGGGCCATCATGTCAATATGAACATTCATTTCTTAAATTCATCTTCCCACATACGTCTACAAAGCCTCTACAGATACATAATCATAACCAACCTAGAGTCGGGACAACACCCCGCTCTATACACATATACTATACCAAAGCAAATGTACATAGCAACTCGGAAATCCCCGAACCAACTGGAGCTCACCAAAGACCTGCAAAAGATCCGCAACCTATTGACAAGGTCTACTAGTACCTGTGCCTACAACAATTAAAGTAAACCCCCCAAGGGCGTCAGTACAAATAATGTACTGAGTATGTAAGGCTCATAAAAAACTGCAACAATACATAAGAACTTCAATGGAAATAATTATAAGAGAATACTCTATATGGATAAACATCATTTTATATGTGGAACCATGTACCTTTCTTCTGTTATTGTTATTTTCGATCATTCAATCATATTCTTATCATTCATATAATATCTTTCATATAATACCTTCATTCAAGAGATTGACTTTATTCAGAGATTGTTCCATTCAAGTGATTTCTTTCGTTGCTTTTACGCTCATCATCATTATTATTAGTCATCCATCTTATAGGTGGGTTAATTTTATAAAATACATCCACTCTATCGGTAGGTTAACATACATCCACTATATTGGTGGGTTAACATACATCCACTCTATTAGTGGGTTAACTTACATCCACTCTATTGGTGGGTTAACATACATCCACTCTATTGGTGGGTTAACATACATCCACTCTATTGGCGGGCTCATAAAATAATATACACACCTTTCTTCATTTCTTACTTGGGAGAGATTGATACTTTTACTTGTGTGAGATTGATACATTGAGGATCATGATATTATTGGAAACACACATATATGCATTACTTCATTTCTTTACTTTCAAGAGATTGATATGCTCACTTATGAGACATTGATATATTTGTCATCATAACCTTATTAGTAGCTTTGGAATATACCATTATTAGGACTTTGGGACCATGTCCATAATTATGTAACACATGAGCAACAACGACTAATGAATGAGGATTATGTGACTTAACAATAGATAACAACCTGAAATGAGATACCTTTGGACATTTCGGAATGAACTAGTACAACATCAATGTGAATACTATGAGCTGCAGAAGGATACGGAAAGAGTAACCTTACATACCTTATCTTCTCATTATGAATACACAAGCCAATATGTGAATACAACAATTCAGCTCCCTCCTTACGTTTCACTCCAAGCTTGCAAATGAGTGATCTTGTCCAAAGAAGTGCCTTGGGGTTTGAAGTTAAGAGATAAGTCTTGTGGAAATTTCTAGATTTGATATGAGAGTTTTGTGTGATAAAAATCTGATTTTTGGCCCTTTATATAAGCCCTCAATTCATCCTTAGCCAATCTTTAGCATTAAATGCTATGTTTGGCTTGGTCAATGGAAGAATGGGTCATTTGACCCATTTGGCCATGTCGTTTGCCTCATTTTGGGCCTTCGTTGAGCCCAATTCACTTAATCCAATAAAATCAATAATTTCTCATGTTTAAATCATTTCATACGTGTTACGAAAATATTCCCACTCACGCGATTTATATTCGTAGCCTCAATCCCAAAAACAAGTGATTCTCGCCACGCATGGCTTATTTTGACCGAAAGGGTAAAAACATAATTTGGACGTCAACTTCGTCCACGAATAATTTTACCAAATTGGAATACCAATATAATACTTCAATCATTCCATGTATAGGCTTGTGGTTGGACAAGAAATGTGGCAAAAAGAGGCCCGAGGCCCGGTATGCCCCCGGGAACCCTTGGGACTTAGAAAAATTTCCAACATTTGAGAGGTGTGCACAAGCAGCCTGCCACACCCCTGGGCGTGCCACCTTGCTGCCTGTGCCCAAAAATTTTGGCCAAAAAGCGGCCTGGCACGCCCTCTGGCGCGCCTGGCCAATTTTTTTTAAAAATTTTCGTTCTTCGACTTTTCTTTGCGAATTTGGTTAGATACTTCAAGTTCTATTCTTTAACTTACTTCTTACCTTTAATATCCTTTGTTTGGAGGTCCTCCAAGCCTCATTTCTAACCCCATAAATGCTCTACGAATTCACAAAACACCTCCTACGAAGGTCTAATCATATGTACTAGGCCCAATATCAATTATCTCATCAATAACATTACAAAATACATACTTATGGCTATCGACACCTAAGTAAACATTGTTCAACGTCTTCAAGTAGGGTTGGGAAGGTACGGGGTATTACATGTGCAGACCTTAGTCACCTCTATTTTTGCATCCTGGCAGCACCTTATGGGTTTATTCTTACACTTATCATGGATTTTTGGTAAGTCAGCTTCAACCTTTTGAGGTTGTTGTGTTGTGATTGTGCGGAAAGGACTCAAATGACATTTTGCATGGTTCGGAATAGATAGTAGGTTTATAAAGGCAAAATAAGGTCATGCTTGGATGTTGGAGTTGTTGCATGATTCTGGCCTTTGATTGCCTTTAGCCTGGCTGAGTTTCTGCTTAATTGATCTTGTATTAGTGTGTTGTGGTTTGGGTTAATATGCTTCAGTCGTATTCAGTCCAGTTGGAGGACAGGGTTTGCAGCTATTTGGAAAAGTGAAGTAAGGATATAAATTAAAAAGAGATATCTTTGGTGAAATCCCTTGGAAGCATTGTCTCTTCTTGGAGGTTACCTGGAGAGCCATGCTTAGGGCATACTGGCCTAGTAACTCGTCCCTTTGAGCATTTAGTTTTTTTCTATCCATTGACTTTTGCAAATGAAAGTCCTTTTAGTAATGAGTATTGTAACGACCCTCGAGGTCATTTTCTCAATTTTCGCACATTACGGCATTTTGAACTTTGCCATAGTGGCTACAGGTTATTTATGACTTATCGTTACTGTCGGTTTGGTTATCGGACAATCCGTTTAGGTTTTAGACTCATTTACCTATTTTGGAGTTTTCGCTGTTAAGGATTTGGTCTTGAACCAAAACTCCTAGTAGATGATCTCAAATGGAAATTCTGACTGCTCCATCAACTTTGGAACTCATTATGGGCTATGGGGTAGATTTGGTGAAAAATGAAATTACAGGTGTGGACCCTATATTTAATCGAAACAACCTCGGATAGAAGTTTTGATGGTTCCATTATGTCTAGAATGTAAAATTTGGTTTGGTAGCATAATTAATTTGTGCGCATGGGGTTCTGAACGAATCTCGAGCATCGGGTCATCCAATTTAGACTTAGAAAATCTGATGCCTCAAAGTTGATGGTGCAGCCGCTTAAGCGGAAGCCGCTTTAGCGACATCGAGCCGCATTAGAGGCCTTGGAGGTTTAGTTGAGGGCCACTTAAGTGCCCCTTGTCTGATTAGGCGGACATCGCTTTAGCGATGGGGATGTCGCTTTAGCAGCTACTCACCTTTATCGATGGCAACTTTAGCGATACCTACAGGTTTTATATCTCCGTTCTTCACCTATTTTATCCCTCATTTCTCAACCCTTTTCCTTCATTTTTTAGAGCATGGGATGTGGTAAAATGGGGGAAAACATCTATTGAATCTAAGGTAAGTTATCTCTACGCTTCTTGGTCCTTATTCCTCATTTTACCTATTGAATTACGTTTCATTTCTTTGTAAATTCTTAGAAATTAGGTCTTTGAATCCTTAACATTGGGGACTTATTTGAGGCCCGATTTACGATCTATTTATGCTCAACTTTTGACCACACATTCCTTATCATTCAAGGTACCTCGTGTCGGATTCAATTTTGGAATTCCAATAGTGGGCCCCATGGGCCCATTATTGACTCAATTTTGGGCTCGGAGTTTTATAAGCAATATGGGTATCGATTTACTCGTTATGACATGTAGTTTAATATTTTGATTGTGTGAAATCCATTAGGGATTGTGGAGCAAGGACAAACGAATTTCGGATGATTCAAGACTTGCGGTGTCACGCCTGGAATCCCAACGAGGCATTATTGGCACTCGTAATCGATAAGGCCCGAGAGAACAAAGCTTTGCTTTTATTTGTTCATATGCAGGTCATAAGAAACACCATTACCAAGTAAGGACTTTAAAATGCTAATAATGGAACTCATCGGACATGTGACATATATATATATATACACATATGTGAAACTTGGCCTTTGAGCCCATCAAGTCAAGACATCATGTGTCACCTTACATCCATACACCCACATACGTCTACAAAAGCCTCTAACAAATGCATTTACCAAAACCAACTGAAAGTCTGGACAAGTCCCCGTTTTATACACTATGTACAATACCAAAACATATGAACAACTGTGACTCGGAGAAGCCCCGAACTAACTGGAGTTCACCAATGATCCGCACACAACTGGCAACTTACTAGGGAGGCCTACTAGTACCTGCGCCTGCAGCAAGTAAGGTAAATCCCCTAAGAGGGGTCAGTATGAAGAAAGTACTGAGTATGTAAGGCTCAAATGAAACTGTATAATACATAAATATTTCAATGAACTCAAATGCAAATGAATAATCAATATGAATAAGTCAACGTTCTGCACTTTGGGAACAATGTGTTTTACTTTCTTTACTTTCTTTGCTTCTTTACCTCAATGCTTATTCATCTTTGACTAAGCTATACTGTACCCGGGCCCCAACTGATCAGTGGGTCTTTACATAACGTAACATTATGTTGGGATCGGCTCGAGCTAGGTTTATGCCTCTAGAGCTGCCACCCTGGGTTCGACTCGAGCTAGGCTTATGCCTCTACAGCTGCCACCCATAAATCAATATAGCAGGTTTGGCTCGAGCTAGGTTCTTACCTCTAGAGCTGCCCCCTGTCAGGTTCGGTCCGAGCTAGGCTTATGTCTCTAGGACTGCCCCCTGATCCAACAATCTCGGGATCGTCTTGAGCTAGGCATTTTGCCCCCAAAGCTGCCGCCCATACTTGATTCTTAACCACATATATGCATTACTTTGTCTTTACTTTGAGATTGATACCTTTACTTGCGAGAGATTGATACTTTGCTTTTGAGAGACTGATACAATGATAATCACAACTTTATTTGAATATTTGGATCAATAATAAATGAGTGAGAGATATGTGAATAAACATTATTGGAAACATAGACTTATTAGAAACATAACACCATTGGAACCATTAGACAATAATAAATGAACAAGATACATGAGTATAACTACCATTGGAACTTTGGAACACAACCTTATTGGACTTTTGGAATACTATCAATGAATATGAGACACGTGGTTCACAACTTCTCAATGAATAGGAGACATATGAGTAACACTAGTCAACTACCGGATACGGAATACCTTAGAGCATTTCAAAATCAAATGAGTACTCTGACAATGTGAACACCATATGCTGCAGAAGGATATAAAAGAGTAACCTTACATACCTTTACTTCCACGTATAAGTACACAAGGCTATATATGAACACAACAGTCAAGCTTCTTCCTTATGTTTCACTCTACAACACAAGTACATAACGGAACCAACATTAACCACCAACTACTTTACAATGGCATATGACGACAATAAGTTACATGTTTGGCTTTAACATGCCATTTCCCCTTTGATAAAAAACATTGATGAAATTATTATTCCAAAAATCCTCCAATATTCCATACATTGACCAATACATAATAATCAATACATTTCACCACAACACTTCTCCTTTACACTTTCTTACCCACACCACATCACAAGGAATCCATCAAATTACCTTAATACACCTCATAGCACATATCGTCCAAAATCCCACAATTTGCACTTATATGAAATTAACAAGATTAATAACAAAATCACATCATACATGTTCATATTTTATCCATACCATTCTCTTTCATCAAAGTCACAAGTCATAATTCAAGCTTGAATCTCATGGATCACAAATCTTATATAAACACAAAGTACCATGTCCACCATTTCCAAGCATAACCAACATGATATACATAATATACCATGTATATAATATGTTAAACCATAATAATAAACACTTATCCAAGCTTGAAAGGTGATGATCTTCTCCAAAAGTTGACTAAGGGTTTTGAGAGCTAAAGGGGTTCTCTTGAAATTTTCTAGAAAAACATAGAAATACATGTGTGTTTGTAATGGATAAAAATCATATTTTTACCCCTTTATATAGGACCTAAATTTCCATACTTATCCACTCTTATGGAATTTAATGTTGGGTCTATATGGTCAATGAAAGAATGGGTCATTTGACCCATTTGGGCCATGCATTTTATTCCATTTTTGGGCCTCAATTTTGGCCCAATAACACATTCCAACTTAGCCCACCAATCTGCATGCATAATCCATAATATATCTAATGTTTAAATAATTCCATAATGCCACGACAATATTCTCTTACGAGATTCTCATTCGTCGTCTCAATCGCAAAAATAGGAATTCTAGTCGCCCATGGCTTCATTGAACATTTTGGATAACTATTTGTGTTTCATGATTTGATAATGTAGGGGTATCTAGAAGTGTATTGAAGTATTTTAATCTTTAACAATGCTCAAATAACTCCAAAGAACCAAAAGAAACCATATAAGAATCGACGTAGAATTGTATTGCGAAACGAGCCCGGAAGGGCACATTTTTTGTGCCTTGCACCACTGCTGCAAAACAAGGCAGTGGAGCAAGAAATGAACCCCCGATGAATCAGGTGGCTTGCACCACACCCCCTGAAACAGTGAGTGGCGCAAGTTTCAACACCTTGCTGAATTTTTCGGCCACTTCTTCAATACTTGCATATCATCCAATACCTTATCAAAACACTACAAAATACTTACTTAATGATCTTAATCATCAAGTAAACATGAATCCAAGTCACCAAATTAGGTTTGAATGTGTACGGGGTATTACACAAATGCTCCACAAAATCCCAAAATACCTCCTACGAAGGTCTAATCGCACACATTAGGTACGATATCAAATATTTCACCAATGACACTATAAAACACATACTCATGTAATCCCAACACCTAGGTAGATATGACCCCAAGGTATCAAATGAGGTTAGAAAAGTACGGGGTGTTACATGCGGTTTGACATCGAGGTAGGCTTCAGTTTACTTTTCTCTATGAGATTGTGTATGGTATAGGTTGCATGCTAGGTAGGGATTATAAGATGGACTTATGACTAGTAAATCATGACTTAGCCTAGTTAGGGAATATGGGGTATAATTGTGATCCGAACCTTAGCATGGTTCCTTATTATGGCCATCGAATCCTATTACCCTTGATTATAAGCATGATAACCATAGTTGATGATTAAGGATCCTTCAGTATGAGACTTACCATTTGACTTAGAGATTTCGGAGGTTTTTCCCCGATTCGATCTTTGTGGTAGCTTTATGCCCTTCATTATTGTGGTTTCCTAGGTTATGAGACCTTGTTATATTAGGTATATGTTATTGGGCCTGCGACTGTGATTACAAGACTAGCTGGACTCTCGGTGAGTATTCTACCCTTAACAAGGGTATGGTTATCATTTATAGAGGCTTAGGCTCTTATAGTGGTATTGTTTGGATTTGGGTGATGGCATACATACTTTTAGGCGTATTATGCTCACTTAGTGGTACGATTCCAACCAAAACCTTGATTTTACTACTATTTTCAATAAGGGATTTATTCCTACCTTTCACTTTAAATATGAATTGTTTTATAATGGGAATCGTAACACCTTATTTACTGTATTATGAGCTTTTGGGACTAGAACTGAGGTATTAGAACTTCATCCGAGGCTGATTCTGGTCCATTATTTATCCACTCATTTTACCACTACTATTTACTTCGCTTGAAGGATATTCTGACCCTTTGTACATGATTATGATGATTTAGTCCTAGGCATGATCTCGGGTAATGGATTTACAGATTCACATCATTTTAGTCACGGTTCGAGTTCAGGCACTGATTTTATATATATTTTTCTCTTCTACTAGACAGAGTAGATAGATTATGATGATAATTGAAAGTCCTGGATCGGGATGAGGTAGTGTATAAGGATTTCTCGAATCCCTTTGGGGGGCCCTTCATTCGAGAAAAGTCATGCTGGAGAAGCTTGGTCGACGTAGGTCCTGCCTTTGCGAGCTAGGTGAGTTGGAGGAGGTATATACACTTGGTAGGGTATGTTTGAGATTGTTGAATCAGTTCGAGTTTGGTGTCATCGATAGGGTTATGGCATGTCAGTTTATATTGCATTTATCCATTTATGTGTATTGCCTGTTGCCAGTATAGTTGTTTGGAGCCTGTATCTATCAGCCATCTGGGAGGATGTGTAGGTACAGGATTATGGTTGTTGTTTTTTGAGTGTTTTCGTGAACCTTTCGTGCTTATGAGGGTCCAATTAGGTACTTGTTCGCTTGGACTAGCCGGTTACATATTATCGATTATTATGGTTAGTTCATGGCAGGTTGGTTGTGGATCTGTACTCGAGTTTGGAAGTACGTTTTTGGTTCCTTTATCTTTTTAGTGAGTTACTTTATTGTTAAATTGTCTCATGATTAGTCTTCCATTGGTTAGAGAATTTCTTATGCTAGTGTAAGCTCCCTCACTTAGCCAGGATCCTTGAGATGTCAGGTTGACTCCCTCAGGTTACTACATTTGAGTTAGACCTATACATATTTGTACATAGACCTATGGTATTACTGTATATCCCTCACTTTCTTATTCATTCGTATGGCATGTGAAATCCTTGGCCTTGTATACTACTACATATTTATCCTTCTTTTACACTTCTTGGAGTATTGGTTGGGGATATACAGTATAGTACTCTAGTACCTGAGTAGGGTTAGGATAGGGTAGTTTATCCTTATTGCCCTATTAGTAATACTATTCTTGTTCCTGGATAGTTACCTGTAGTTATATTCATGCCTTACATGTCATTTTATGCTTGCATTATTTCTGGAGCTCAGTCGGTCGTTGCCTACTGAGTACCATGTGTTTGGTACTCATACTACACTTCTGCATCCTGTAGGTTATAGCACGAGTTATCATCGTTGGTGTGTGTATCAATTTGAGCAGCAATGGATCGGAGACTTAGGGTGAGCTCCTGACATTTTGGAGTATCACTACTCTCCCTCTTATTGTAGACTGTTCTCTATGTTGTATCAGAGACCACTTGTATATATATACTCTTTTCCTGTATTTCATTTGTACTCCTATTGTATTAGAAGCTCTTGTACTGGTTCCACTAGGTTTTGGGGTTATATTAGCCTTGCTATTATATTTATTTCGTTGTTTCCCTTATTTCTATCAGTAGTCCATTACTAGTTGTTCCAGACTACGGGTTGACTTACCTACTGGCGTGTTATAGTAGGTGCCATCATGACCTGAGAAATTGGTTCGTGAAACCAGTGGCCCTAACTCTATCTAAATCAGCGTCATCTTCATCATCATTCAAAGAAAAGTTCACCCCCTATTGTTGGCATCCTCTACCCTTTTGTCGCTAGTTTCGATTAACTTGGGCAGCACTATCAGCATGTTGCCTATCAACAGCATTGTTAAATTCCTCATCACCCAGGTCCTCATCATCTGCATATGGTACATGACCGGGTGGAGGTGCACACCCGAAATTATGTTGTTGACCCTCCATGTTTCTCTTTAGTGTCCTATTTAATTTAGGATCGTAAGGAAACAATGGTTCACCTGAACACCGGGTACTTGTCATGCAT
This sequence comes from Capsicum rhomboideum, assembly GCA_031232105.1. Taxonomy (NCBI): domain Eukaryota; kingdom Viridiplantae; phylum Streptophyta; class Magnoliopsida; order Solanales; family Solanaceae; genus Capsicum; species Capsicum rhomboideum. The sequence goes on along the minus strand of CP124710.1, from coordinate 57,509,968 downwards.
CACTATTTGCCTGCAAGTACAGAAATAACAAACAAAAGTAAAATTAGAAAACCATTTAATAGTCAAATCACACAAATAGAACTTATTTGACAACCATATTCCCCAGCAACTGCACCAAAATTTGATACACCCAAATTACAACTCCTTTTTACAAGAGTGTAGCGGTCGTTGTCAAATAAAGAGCCTGTCACGCCCCGAATCCCAACGAGGCGTGATTGGCACCCAAAGCCGATAAGACCCGAGAGAACCAATCTTTGCTCATGTACATTCGCATACATAACCTCATATAAATCTTATTACCCCTTATGCAACTATTCGGAAGTCATAGACATAAAAACATGTGTCATAGCTATATATATAAAACTTGGCCGTTTGCGCTATCAAGTCAAAACGACATGTACCTTCATATTTATACATCCACATCCGTCTACAAAAGCCTCTAACAAAATGCATTGACCAAAATGAACTAAAAGTCGGGACAAGTCCCCGTTTTATACAACATGTGCAAAATCAAAACATATGTACAACAGTGACTCGGAGAAGCCCCGAACTAACTGGAGCTCACCAAAGATCTGCAACACTGACAATCTACTGTGGAGGCCTACTAGGACCTGCGCCTTCAACAAGTAAGGTAAATTCCCCAAGAGGGGTCAGTACGAAGAATGTACTGAGTATGTAAGGATCAAATAAAACTGTAAGATATGAAAATATGTCAAGAACTCAAGTTCAAATGCATAACCAATATAGATAAGTCACAATGTAGATGAGTCACTATTCTGTACTTTTGGAAACCAGGTACATTACGTTCTTTCTTTTTCTTGCCTTTACTTTACATTACTTTTACATCATTCATAAACTTTCTGGGCCCACATCATGCAGGTGTTCTTTTCACCCCATGGATAACATATCATTGTCATGCAGGTATTCTTTTCACCCCATGGATAAGATCGTATCGTCATGCGGGTGTTCTTGCACCCCATGGATAAATGGCCATCATCATGCGGGCGTTTGCGCCCCATGGATAAACTATCATCATCATGCGGGTATTTGTACCCCATGGATAACACCCATGAACACAATCAACATGCATTACTTTATTCTTACTTCATTTCTTTACTTTTGAGATTGGTACCTTACTTGTGAGAGATTGATACTTTTGATAGTCATAACTTTACTTGAAGCTTTGGATCAATAATCAATGAGTGAGAGACAGATGAATAACTTGGCAATATGACATTCTTGGAAACATAGCCTTCATGGAAACATAACATTATTGGAACCATTTGGACAATAATCAATGAACAAGAGACAGATGTATAACTTTTATTGGAACTTTGGAGCATGACACTAATTGAAACACACCAATATTCTTTACCTTACTCTTATACTTCATGAGATTAACACCTTAACTAAGCACGCACTTAAATGCACATCTCACTTTACTCCTTTACCTCATGAGATTTACAATTTCACCTATGAGGAATAATTATACTAATTTGCACATCACCTCTCTTAGTACTCGTATGAGATTAGTCTTCTTACTTATGAACAATTGGCACAAGGATAATCATCATACTATAGGAATTTAGAACAAGACATGATCGAAATGATGCTATTCAAACTAAACAAGCTCTCTTTACCTTATTACTCTCGTTGGGATAGTTCTTTTAAGAATTACAACGTCATGACATCTTTGGAACTTCAATCAATGAATAAGAGATAAGTGAATCATAATTCATCTAAGAATAGGGCACATATGAATAACAATATACGTCACCCTGAATTGATATACTTCAAGCCTCTCGGAATTGAAACAAGCCCAATGTCAATAAGAACAATATCTTGTAGAAGGATACGGAAAGAGTAACCTTACATACCTTATTTTCCCAATGTAAGTACACAATCAAATATGTGAGCGCAACAATTCTGCTCCTTCTTTATGTTTCACTCTACATCACAAGTGCATAATGGAACCAACATTAACCACCTACTACCTTACAAATGCATAGAATAACAATAAGTCACATGTTTGGCTTTAACATGTTGTTTCTTTCTCTACAATACCATTTACGGCATGGTCATATCAATAATACCACAACATGCCCAACATTGACCAAAGTATCATAAACCACTAGTATGTCACACCAAGTTCATACATTCCACTCTCCACCATCACAACATCATAATTATACCATCAATTACTTTACAAATGCATATAATATCAATGAGTTACATGTTTGCTTTTAAACATGCCATTTCCCCTTGACAAACCATTGATGAAATTATTATTCCAAAAATCCCCCAATATTCCTTACATTTACCAGTACATGAGAATCAATTCGTTTCACCACAACACTTCTCCTTTACACTTTCTTATCCATATCACATCACAAAGTATCCATCAAACCACCTTAATACACCTCTTAGCACATATCGGCCCAAATCCCACAATTTACACTTTAGAAAAATAACAAGTTTAATAACAAAATTACACCATACATGTTCATATTTTATCCATATCATGATCTTTCATTAAGACATCAAGTCTCTTTTTAAGTTCAAATCACCAAGATAGCACATCTTTCACCAAAAGCAAAAATATACTATTCACCACCTTGCCAACATAACTATCATAATATACATAATCTCCCATTCATATAATATGTTAATCCATGAGAATAAATACTTACCAAGTCTTGGAAGATGATGGTCTTGTCCAAAGAGTCTTAGGGTTTGGGTTTGAGAGTTAAGAGAAAATATCTCTTGTTTTTGGGTTCTTGGAAAAACCTAGAAATACATGTGTGTTTGAATGAATAAATTCTGATTTTTGGTGACTTTTATAGGACCTTGTAGTCATCCTTACCCATTTGGCAGCAATAATTGAGTAGTCATGGCAAGAATGGGTCATTTGACCCATTTGGGCCAAATCTTTTATTCCATTTTTGGGCCTAAATTTGGGCCCAATAACACATATCCATTTAACCCATCAACTTTCATGTATAATTCACCATATATCTCATGTTTAAATAATTCCATCATGTCACGACAATATTCTTTTACGAGATTCTCATTCGTCGTCTCGATCACAAAAATAGGAATTCTAGTCGTCTATGACTTCATTAGACTTTTTGGATCACTATTAATGTTTCATGGTTTGATAATGTAGGAGTATGTAGGAGTGTATTGATGTGTTTGAAGCTTTAACAATGCTCAAAGAACTCCAAAGAACCAAAAGAAACAATCTAAGAATCGTCGTAGAATTGCGTTGCGAAACGAGTCTGGAAGGGCACATTATTTGTGCCTTGCGCCACTAGCTGCAAAGCAAGATGTGGCGCAAGAAATGAATCCCCTATGAATCAGGTGTCTTGCGCCACACCCCCTGAAACAGGGAGTGGCGCAAGTTTCCATGTCTTGCTGAATTTTTCGGCAATTTTTCCAACACTTGCATATCGTCCAATATCTTATCCAAACACTACAAAATACTTACTTAGTGATCTTAATCATCAAGTAAACATGACTACAAGTCACCAAATGAGGTTAGAATGTGTACGGGGTATTACACAAATGCTCCACAAAATCATAAAACCCTTCCTATGAAAGTCTAATTGCATGTACATGGCCAAATTTCAATTTTCTCGTCATTAGCATTACAAAATACATACTTATATCTCTCGACACCTAAGTAAACATTATTCAATGTCCTCAAGTAGGGTTGGGAGGGTACGGGGTTTTACATTCTTCCCCCCTTAAAAACATTCGTCCTCGAATGTTAGTAACATCGTCTCATGTACATCCCATGCATCTCTATACTCACATATATATACATATACACATACTACTTCCCAATACTTTCTTGTTATCGCCCCAATTCCACACTTTGAATTTTCTCTTCCATTTGAAACCATTACGAGTACTCCAACTTTACCATTTCTTCGGCTCTCCACGTGCTTTCTTCTATTTGTCAATTCCTAAAACCTACCTTTCCTAATATTTTCACTTACCCCTATAGCATAGCAATATATATATCTTAATAAGTAAGACTCTCCATAATTTGTACATTTTCAATAAAAGCAATGGGTCTCGGCATATGACTTGTATTAGCTTGTAGCTACTATTGTACCACCTTAATCTTCTCTATAGCCTAGTGAACAAAATCTAACCCCCAAGAAAGGTGGTTTCATTTTCTTTAAACTTTCGTCCATATAAACCTTTGTAAGGTACCATTTTTGGATACTTGAACAATAGATACTATTGTAAGCACATCCAATTAGGGGTAGATGATCATCCCAACTACCTTTGTAATACAATGTGTAAGTTAGTAACATTTTTCAAATGTCTGGATGATACTTTTTTCTTGTCCACCTGTTTAAGGATGAAAAACTGTACCCAAATTCACTTGTATACCCAACCTTTCTGTAATATATAAATATTTTTTTTGACTGTTACCTCATCCAGTTGCGGATAATTAATACGCATTCTCAATGTGCCAATTTCTCTTTTGTTCAAATAACACTGGTGCACCCTAAAGGGACATAATAAGTCTTGCTAGCTGACATGTGTATACTTTGGACATCGCTTTCCTTATCTCAGGTTAGGAAACAAATTTAACTTTCCATTCAAGGACGGTCTTTTGTGGAAGAAGAATAGAAATATACTTTTGTAGCTTGACAATCTTCGTGACATACAAGAAGTCAACCACTTCTTACCCATTACAACACTAAAACTCTTTCATTTCCATCTACATAAAAGCAACCATCGTAACATGGTCACATACATTTACTATACCATTACGATAGCTTCTTTTAACTATACTATATTCACCGACAGGTGGAGACATTTCCTTTGATTTAACTAATAACTCCAGTGCCCGTTATATTCGAATTATAGTAGCCGATGGAATAACATACGATAGCGTAGAGCTCAAATCAGTCGATACATATACATCATGTAACAATATGGTAATATACCTAAATACCTATATCGTCACCAGGAGATGTTCCCTCATTCTGCCGGTCCACTAAAGCATAAGTGCGATTCTGGACCCCACTAGTACTGGTTGCTCCTCCGGCACCTCTGCCACGACTAACAGACTACACACCTTGGTCTAAAGAAGGAATCGATGCTGATAATGCCACAGTGGACCCCGCAGGTCGTACCATACTACCCAAGCCTCGTCGTGGGCAGTCTCTCATTATGTGACCCAGCATACCACACCAATAACAAGCATTCGTCCCCCTTCGACATTCACCTTTATGAAATCATCTGTAAAACTGGCACAGTGGGCGAGAAGACCCTGCTGTCTGTGAATCTGACATCCTACCACTCTGCCCAATATGACTATCCTTGAATCCTCGAGAGTGAGATGGAGCACCTGTTGTAGAATAAGAGTATGAGGGACTAGCCGGTAACATTCGAGATCCAGATCCTCCTAGGGACACTATAGACTGCCCCATGGATCTTGCCCTTTTTACTGGCCCTTCCTCAGATTTTTGTATCCTCTTTCTTTGCCTTTGGTCTTCCATTTTCTGCGCCAAGGCCTGAATTCTCGCTATATCCATATCTCGATTTAAGGCAGCGATAGTACAGTCCCATACCAAATAAGGCTCCAATCTATCCACATATCTATGCACTCTATCTTCCATCGTGGCCGCCACATTTGGAGCATATCGTACCAAGGAATTAAACTGCAAACTATATTCTCTAACACTCATAGTTCCTTGGCGTAAATTTAAAAATGTATCCGCACGAGCCTCACAGATCTCATAGGGAAGATAGTGATCCAGAAATTCTGCTTTAGATTCTTCCCACGCAGGTGGGTTTGCACCAATACCTCGAGCTTTCTTCCAGTCCTCATACCACAATATGGCCCCACCCTTCAATCTATAAGCTGCTAATTCAACTGTTTCTACACCTGTTAGGTGCATCACCTCTAGTGCTCTTTGAACTTGGTCCACAAAATCCTGTGGATCTGCTTTCAGGTCTGACCCAGTAAATATAGGAGGGTCCAATTTTAGAAAGTCCTGCATACGCCGACTAGCTGCCCTAGCCGCGTCATCTTTATTTACCATTGGACCAGTTCGTCCTTGTGCTTGTGCAGCTACTAACTGAGTCAACATATGTACTGCATTTCGTAAATCATGATCAGTGGTATTCATAGGTGGTTCCGCAGGTACTTCTCTACCTCTTGGCTCTTTTGGAGCTGGAAAAGTAGAGGAAGATTACGATGCAATTTCAGCATTTGCTCCACTTTGACTAGCTTGGTCAGGTGGTAGCCAACTCATTCCTTCTTCAGCAGGCACATCTACCTGCTTTCCTTTACCTTTAACTCTCCTCGTGTTTGGCATTTTGACTATACCAAAGAAAGACAATTACCATGGTCAGATACAATTCACTTTACAATACTGGCTCTATTGCACGATCTAGAATGAAGAAAAGAAACAACATCCTAAATGCCCTGTAGCCTCCAAGTTACAAATGTGGTGCACAACACATCGATAAGTAAGACTCTACTCAGACACGACTTTGTAGAAACCCTTAGAACAAACTGCTCTGATACCACTTTTGTCACACCCCGAATCCCAACGAGGCGTGATTGGCACCCGAAGCCGATAAGACCCGAGAGAACCAATCTTTGCTCATGTACATTCGCATACATAACCTCATATAAATCTTATTACCCCTTATGCAACTATACGGAAGTCATAGACATGAAAACATGTGTCATAGCTATATATGTAAAACTTGGCCGTTTGCGCCATCAAGTCAAAACGACATGTACCTTCACATTTAAACACCCACATCCGTCTACAAAAGCCTCTAACAAAATGCATTGACCAAAATTAACTAAAAATCGGGACAAGTCCCCGTTTTATACAACATGTACAAAATCAAATCATATGTACAATAGTGACTCAGAGAAGCCCCGAACTAACTGGAGCTCACCAAAGATCTGCAACACTGACAATCTACTGTGGAGGCCTACTAGGACCTGCGCCTGCAGTAAGTAAGGTAAATTCCCCAAGAGGGGTCAGTACGAAGAATGTACTGAGTATGTAAGGACCAAATGAAACTGTAAGATATGAAAATATGTCAAGAACTCAAGTTCAAATGCATAACCAATATAGATAAGTCACAATGTAGATGAGTCACTATTTTGTACTTTTGGAAACCAGGTACATTACGTTCTTTCTTTCTCTTGCCTTTACTTTACATTACTTTTACATCATTCATAAACTTTCTGGGCCCACATCATGCAGGTGTTCTTTTCACCCCATGGATAACATATCATTGTCATGCAGGTATTCTTTTCACCCCATGGATAAGATTGTATCGTCATGCGGGTGTTCTTGCACCCCATGGATAAATGGCCATCATCATGTGGGCGTTTGCGCCCCATGGATAAACTATCATCATCATGCGGGTATTTGTACCCCATGGATAACACCCATGAACACAATCAACATGCATTACTTTATTCTTACTTCATTTCTTTACTTTTGAGATTGGTACCTTACTTGTGAGAGATTGATACTTTGATAGTCATAACTTTACTTGAAGCTTTGGATCAATAATCAATGAGTGAGAGACATATGAATAACTTGGCAATATGACATTCTTGGAAACATAGCCTTCATGGAAACATAACACTATTGGAACCATTTGGACAATAATCAATGAACAAGAGACAGATGTATAACTTTTATTGGAACTTTGGAGCATGACACTAATTGAAACACACCAATATGTTTTACCTTACTCTTATACTTCATGAGATTAACACCTTAACTAAGCACGCACTTAAATGCACATCTCACTTTACTCCTTTACCTCATGAGATTTACAATTTCACCTATGAGGAATAATTATACTAATTTGCACATCACCTCTCTTAGTACTCGTATGAGATTGGTCCTCTTACTTATGAACAATTGGCACAAGGATAATCATCATACTATAGGACTTTAGAACAAGACATGATCGAAATGATGCTATTCAAACTAAACAAGCTCTCTTTACCTCATTACTCTCGTTGGGATAGTTCTTTTAAGAATTACAACGTCATGACATCTTTGGAACTTCAATCAATGAATAAGAGATAAGTGAATCATAATTCATCTAAGAATAGGGCACATATGAATAACAATATACGTCACCCTGAATTGATATACTTCAAGCCTCTCGAAATTGAAACAAGCCCAATGTCAATAAGAACAATATCTTGTAGAAGGATACGGAAAGAGTAACCTTACATACCTTATTTTCCCAATGTAAGTACACAATCAAATATTTGAGCGCAACAATTCCGCTCCTTCTTTACGTTTCACTCTACATCACAAGTACATAATGGAACCAACATTAACCACCAACTACCTTACAAATGCATACAATAACAATAAGTCACATGTTTGGCTTTAACATGTTGTTTCTTTCTCTACAATACCATTTACGGCATGGTTATATCAATAATACCACAACATGCCCAACATTGACCAAAGTATCATAAACCACTAGTATGTCACACTAAGTTCATACTTTCCACTCTCCACCATCACAACGTCATAATTATACCATCAATTACTTTACAAATGCATATAATATCAATGAGTTACATGTTTGCTTTTAAACATGCCATTTCCCCTTGACAAACCATTGATGAAATTATTATTCCAAAAATCCCCCAATATTCCATACATTGACCAATACATACGAATCAATACATTTCATCACAACACTTCTCCTTTACACTTTCTTATCCATATCACATCACAAAGTATCCATCAAACCACCTTAATACACCTCTTAGCACATATCGGCCCAAATCCCACAATTTACACTTTAGAAAAATAACAAGTTTAATAACAAAATTAAACCATACATGTTCATATTTTATCCATACCATTCTCTTTCATTAAGACATCAAGTCTCTTTTCAAGTTCAAATCACCAAGATAGCACATCTTTCACCAAAAGCAAAAATACACTATTCACCACCTTGCCAACATAACTATCATAATATACATAATATACCATGCATATAATATGTTAATCCATGAGAATAAATACTTACCAAGGCTTGAAAGATGAAGGTCTTGTCCAAAGAGTCTTAGGGTTTGGGTTTGAGAGTTAAGAGAAAATATCTCTTGTTTTTGGGTTCTTGGAAAAACCTAGAAATACATGTGTGTTTGAATGAATAAATTATTATTTTTGGTGCCTTTTATAGGACCTTGTAGTCATCATTATCCATTTGGGAGCAATAATTGAGTAGTCATGGCAAGAATGGGTCATTTGACCCATTTGAGCCAAATCATTTATTCCATTTTTGGGCCTAAATTTGGGCCCAATAACACATATCCATTTAACCCATCAACTTTAATGTATAATTCACCATATATCTCATGTTTAAATAATTCCATCATGTCACGACAATATTCTCTTACGAGATTCTCATTCGTCGTCTCGATCGCAAAAATAGGAATTCTAGTCGCCCATGACTTCATTATACATTTTGGATCACTATTAATGTTTCATGATTTGATCATGTAGAAGTATGTAGGAGTGTATTGAAGTTTTTGAAGCTTTAAAAATGCTCAAAGAACTCCAAATAACCAAAAGAAACCATCTAAGAATCGTCGTATAATTACGTTGCGAAACGACTCCGGAAGGGCACATTATTTGTACCTTTCGCCACTACCTGCAAAGCAAGCTGTGGTGCAAGAAATGAACCCCTTCTGAATAAGGTGGCTTGCGCCACACCCCCTAAAACAGGGAGTGGCGCAAGTTTCCAAGTCTTGCTGAATTTTTCGGTAATTTTTCCAACACTTGCATATCGTCCAATATCTTATCCAAACACTACAAAATACTTACTTAGTGATCTTAATCATCAATTAAACATGAATCCAAGTCACCGAATGAGGTTAGAATGTGTACGGGGTATTACACAAATGCTCCACGAAATCACAAAACCCTTCCTATGAAAGTCTAATTTCATGTACGTGGCAAAATTTCAATTTTCTCGTCATTAGCATTACCAAATACATACTTATATCTCTCGACACCTAAGTAAACATTATTCAATGTAATCAAGTAGGGTTGGGAAGGTATGGGGTGTTACATAACCCAATAGAGGTTGGGGTCTAATACCATAGAGAATATGGTGTTAAACAAATGTTATCTAGTTTCTATGTTAATTAGCCAATAATTTTTGAGAAATGGGGGGCGGTTGTTTTACTAATTGTGAATCAATATTAAATTTCGTAAACAATGATAAATTTTCAACACTTAATTCAAAGGAGAGGTACAAACTAGGACCATGTTCACCTAGGTTTCCAGTCACAACTGGGTCATGAGTGAATTATGAAATTGTGTTAAGATGAGTGATTATCAGGCAATCGATTCTTTAATCTATCTAAATGTTTTCCAACCACTTTAGATAAGTTTATACTCGAATTCTTTTGCACTTAAAATGCCAAATATATGATTCGAGTTCAGCCTCAATTGATTAACCTTGTTCAAGAGTTAACCATTAGTTTGGAGGTTAGGAATTCCAAACTCTTTCTATGAATCTCTTATCTTTACAGTTAAAATATTTAATCAAGCAATTTAACAAAAGATGTTTTCCCAATGTTTGCAACCATCAAGAATGAATTAAAATCGAAGGGATTCATAATACAATCACCCACACAACACAATCTCAACACCCATGAAACCTAATGGTGATTTTCCACCATGGATTACACAACCCTAGTTGTGGGGGTTTTAGCTATTCATGGTGGAAAATAAAATGAACAAGATTATTTTCATAAGATAAAGAGAAAATCTTACACTGAAATAATCACAAATCTTGATCCTTGATATTCAAAAACCAAAGACAGTAGTTCCTAAATGTTTCTCCAGAGAAAGTAATCATAAAAATACCCAAATATGCCAACAACTATTCTAAACCCTAAACTAGGTATTATAGTCTCCAAATCAAGTCAATGCATATGGTAAGTGCAACGGCCCGACAGAGAGGTGACAGTCCGTCACCTGGGACGTCACCAAAATATCCAAAATAGTGTAGTCTGCTTAAGTCTTGGCGTACCGAGTGATGGCCCGTCATAGGCCCGATAGTTTATCACTTGAGGTGTCATTGGATTCCTTTTCGGCATCTATTCTGGTTAGCCTACAGTGATAGTGATGATGGTCCATCGAAGCCTTGACGGCCCATCAGGGAATCCGTCACCAATCTTCATTGAAGAGTATATTCTGGTTAAGGACTGGCGAACAGAGTGGCGGTCCGCCAAGCTCTTGACGGTCCATCAGTAAAATCGTCAAATCCTCTTTTTCAGCCGATTCTTCTATCTTTCAAGGGATTGGACTTATTACTTAAAACCGAACATAAACCACATTAAAACAAAACATGTTGCTTGAAAACTCACAATTATCCTTAGTTAAAGACGCTAAATGTTCCTTCATAAGCCAACACGTCAATATGTAATCAAGATAGAGAATTTAACTAAATAATAAGGTTAAAAGCATCCTGATAACTAGATCATAACTCCAATTGAAAACCGAATCAATAGGATAAACTGAATTATTTAGTTATGATAACTAGATCATATTCCTAGTGAGATCCTCTGAACTTTGTATATTTACAATGGGAACAATATGAAAGGAAACTCTTATACACTTTCAACAATTTCACATGGCATGTTGTATAGGGCAAAATTGTTGTTTTTTTTAAATTCCCTTACCCCATTCATTGGTAACGCTTTTAAGAGTACTTAATCATCTCTGATTACAAGCATCTACTATACCATTATGATATGTCCTTTTAACTATACTAAATTCACCGACAGGTGGAGATAGTTTCAATCAACTTGATTAATGACCCCGGTGTCTCATTAGCTTTTATAGTAATCAATGGAGTGATATACGATAGGGTATATGTATCATTTGAAAATATGGATAGTATACTTGTATCTTCATCAGGAGATGCCTCCTCATTCTGCCGGTCTACTAGAGCATATGTACAATTTTGGGCTCCACTAGAACTAGCTGCTCCTCTAAAATCTCTACCATGACCAATAGACTGAACGCCACTTCCTGGGGAAGGAACCGATGCTGATGATGCAACGGTTGATTCCATAGGTCGTGCTATACTACTCGTACCCCTTTGTGAGCATTCCCTCATCATATGCCCCGCTGTGCTACACCAAAAATAAGTATTTGTCCCCAATCGGTATTCACCTAAATGGTACCTTCCGCCACGCTGACACGGAGGATGAGAAAATCCAACTGTCTGTGCGCCTTGCACTCCACTACCCTGTCCAGATGGACCACCTCTAGACCCTAGGAATTGAGAGTGAGCACCTGCTGTGGAATAAGAGAATGAGGGTCTAGGCGGTAACATTCGAGATCTAGATTTTCTTGGGGGCACCATAGACTGCCCCATAGGTCTTGCCTTTTTTGATGGCCCTTCCTCAGATTCCTGTGTCCTCCTTCTTTGCCTTTGATCCTCCATTTTCTGTGCAAAGGCCTGTATTCTAGCTATATCCATATCTCGATTTAAGGCAGCGATAGTGCAGTCCCGTACCAAATATGGCTCCAATATGTCAACATATCGATAAACTCTATCTTCCATTGTGGCTACCACATTTGGAGCATATTGAGCCAAGGAATTAAATTGAAGACTATATTCTCGAACACTCATGTTCCCTTGACGTAGATTTAAAAATTGATCAGCACGAGCCTCACGGATCTCATAGGGAAGATAGTGATCAAGGAATACTATTTTAAATTCTTCCCAATTTGGTGGCATTGCACCAATACCATAAGACTTCTTCCAATCTTCATACCACGATATCGTCTCTCCTTTCAATCTAAGCAGCCAACTCAATCGTTTCCACACCGGACACATGCATAACCTACAAAGCCCTCTGAATTTGATCCACAAAGTCTTGTGGATCTGCTTCCAGGTCTGACCCAATGAATGCAGGAGGGTCCAGTTTTAGGAAGTCCTGTGTTCTGCGACTTGCCACTCTAGCCGCATCATCCTCATTTGTCATTGGACCATCTCGTCCTTGACTTTGTGCAGCCACTAGCTGAGTCAACATATGTACTGCATTTCTTAGGTCCTGATATGTGGCATTCATAGATGGTTCTACAGGTACTTCTCTACCTCTTGGCTCTTCCGGAGCTGGAAAAGTAGAAGAAGACCGCGATGCAATTTCAGCGTAAGCGCCACCTTGACTAACTTGGTCAGGTGGTTATCTACTCATTCCTTCACCGACAGGCATATCTACTTGCTTACCTTTGCCTCTACCTCTTCTTGGGATTGGCATTTTACTATACCAAAGAAAAACAATTACCATGGTCAGATACAATTCAACTTACAACACTGGCTCTATTGCACGTTCTAGAATTGAAGAAAAGAAACAACATCCTAAATGTCCCGTAGCCACCTACTTATAAATGTGGTGCACAACACATTGATAAGTAAGACTCAACTCAGATACCACTTTGTAAACACCCTTAGAACGACCTGCTCTGATACCACTTTTGTCACGCCCCGAATTCTAACGGGAAGGACTGGTACCCGAAGCCGATATAGCCCTAGAAAACCAATCTTTGCTCATATACATTCGTATGCATATCCTTGTATGAACATCATTATGTCTCACATAACTGTACGGAAGTCATGGAAATCTTGTACAATATATGAAACTTGGACATTAGGGCCATTACATCAAACTGAACGTACATATCTTACATTCCGTTTCCCACATAAGTCTACAAAGCCTCCATAGATATAAAACGATGACAAACCTAGAGTCTGGACAACACCCCGCTCTATACTCAAATACAATACCAAACAAAAGTGCATAATGACTCGAAAAGCCCCGAAGCAACTGGAGCTCACCAACGATCCACAAATTATCTGCAACCTACTGTGAAAGTCAACTAGCACCTGCGCCTGCAGCAAATAAACTAAGCCCCCAAAGGGGGTCAGTACGAAGAATATACTGGGTATGTAAGGCCATAAGAATTTCATCGTACATAATAACAACAATGGAATCAATATAAGAGAAATAGTCAATGTGAATAACCCATCTTTCTGTATGTGAGGAACCATGTTCATTACATTATTTACTTTTTTTTCCTTCACATTTATTCATCTTTATTGTTCTACCCATGCTAGGTTGTTTTGTCGCCCCTGGGATGAGATTAACCCATGCTAGGTACTTTGACCCCTGGGATGTCATATTAACCCATGCTAGGCTTTCGTGTCTCCCCTGGGATGTTATTAACCCATGCTAGGCTTATCGCCCCTGGGATGTTATATTAACCCATGCTAGGCTTATCGCCCCTAGGATGTTATATTAACCCATGCTACGCTTTCGTGTCGCCCCTGGGATGTGATTAACCCATGCTAGTTACTTTGACCCCTGGGATGTTATATTATCCCATGCTAGGCTTTCGTTTCGCCCATGGGATGTTATTAAGATATATTGGGATCGACCCATGCTAGGTGCTTCTTCCACCCCTGGGATACCACCCAAGAATACTCCTCAATTAAACATTACTTCTTTCTTTCATTACTCTTTCTTTCATTCTAAGAGTGATACCTTAGTGATTGAAACATTCTTGAAACTTGGAACACATACAGACATTACTTCACGTCTTTACTCTTATAAGATTGATACCTTTACTTGTGAGGGATAGGTACATTGGTTACACATTACTTCCTTCATTACTTATGTGAGATTGGTACTTTTACTTGTGAAAAATTGGTACAAGGATAATCATCATATTATTGGACTTTGGAAAAATGACATGGTTGGAAAATACTATTCAAGAATAAATAGATTCTCTTACATTAATACTCTCTTTGAGGTAGTTCTTTTAGAAATTACAACGTTATGACATCTTTGGAACTTCAGTCAATAAATAAGAGATAAATGAATCATAAGTCATCTAAGAATAAGACACCTATGAATAAGAATATATGTCAACCTAAATTGACATACTTCAAAACCCCTCGGAATAGAACAAGCCCAATGTCAATGTGAACAATATGTTGTAGAAGGATACGGAAGGAGTAACCTTACATACCTTATCGTCTCAATATGAACACTCAATCCTATACATGAACACAATAGTCCAGCTCCTTCCTTACGTCTGACTCTACAACACAAGTACATAACAAAATTTACATTAACCACCAACTACCTTACAAATGCATACAACGATAATGAGTTGCATGTTTTCCTCTAAAAATGTCATTTCCCCCTTGACAATACCATTGATGAAATCATCATACTAATAATCCCACAATATTCCCAACATTTACCAAAATATCATAAACCACTAGCATGTCACACCAAGTTCATACTTTCCACTCTTCAACACCACACCATCACAATTATTCCATCAAATCATCTCAATACACCTCATATCAACATATCGGCAAAAATACCATAATTTACACTTATAGAAAAATAACAAGTTTAATAACATAATCACACCATACATGTTGATATTTCATCCATACCATGCTCTTTCATCAAAACCACAAGTCATTTTTCAAGTTTAAATTCCATAGAAGACACATCTTCTACAAAAACACAAAGTGCCATGTTGAACAGTTCCAAGCATAACCAACACAATATACATACTCTCCCATGAATATAATATATTAATCCATAAGAATAATCACTTACCCAAGCTTGAAAAATGATGATCTTGCTACAAGAAGTGCCTTAGGGTTTGAAGTTGAGAGAAAAGGCTTTGGGAAATTTCTAGATTTGGCATGAGAGTTCCAAGTGAATAAAAATCTGATTTTTGGGTCTTTATATAGTCCTCGGGGTCATCCTTAGACACTCTTGGCATTTAATGCTATGTTTGGCATGGTCAATGGAAGAATGGGTCATTTGACCCATTCTTGGCCCATGTTTTCTTCCTCATTTTGGGCTTTTATTAAGCCCAAATCCTTTAACCCAATAAAATAAATAATTTCTCATGTTTAAATCATTTCATACGTGTCACGACAATATTCCCACTCACGCGATTCATATTCGTAACCTCAATCCCAAAAACAAGTAATTCTAGCCACGTATGGCTTATTTTGACCAAAAGGGTAAAAACATCATTTGGATGCCAAATTCGTCCACGAATAATTTTACCAAATTGTAATGCCATTATTTCAATTATCCCATGTATAGTATCATGGTTGTAGAAGAAATGTAGCAAAAAGCAGCCCGGTACGTCCCCGGGCACCCTTGGGACTTAGAAAAATTTCCAACTTTTGAAAGGTACGCACAAGCAGACTAGCACGCCCTTGGTCACGCCACCTTGCTACCTGTGGGATAAAAATTTTAGCTCAGAGTGGCCTGGCACGCCCCTGGGCGCGCCCCACTCCTATTTTTTTTAAAATTTTGTTTCTTCGACTTTTCTTCGCGGATTTGGGTAGATACTTCAAGTTCTATTCTTTAACTTACTTCTTACCTTTAATATGCTTTGTTTGGAGGTCCTCCAAGCCTCGTTTTCAACCCCACAAATGCTCCACAAAGTCACAAAACACCTCCTACGAAAGTCTAATCACATGTACAAGGGCCAATATCAATTATCTCATCAAAATCATTACAAATTACATACTTATGTTTCTCGACACCTAAGTAAATATTGTTCCACGTCATCAAGTAGGGTTGGGAAGGTACGGGGTGTGACATTCTTCCCCCCTTAGAAACATTCATCCTCGAATGTTAACAATGTCGCTTTAATTACTACAAATGCATCTCTATATTAGCCTATACATATACAGACACTTAAGGCTCATAGATACTTACTTATTATTGGTCCACTTCCACATTTTGACTTTTCCTTCCATTTGAAAAAAATATGGGTACGTCGATTTCATCATTTTTTTTCAGCTTCCCATGCGATCTCTTTGACTTCTTGATTTCTCCAAGGAACTTTAACAGAAATTACGTCTTTATTTATTAACCTTCGTACTTGTCGGTCTAGAATAGCCATAGGTATCTTTTCCTAGTGAGGTCCTCCGAACTTTGTATATTTCCAATGGGAACAATATGAAAAGAAACTCTTATACACTTTCAACAATTTCACATGGCATGTTGTATAGGGAAATTTTTTTTTTTTTTTTAAATTCCCTTACCCCATTCATTGGTAACGCTTTTAAGAGTACTTAATCATTTATTATTACAGCATCTACTATACCATTACGATATGTCCTTTTAACTATACTAAATTCACCGACGGGTGGAGATTGTTTCAATCGACTTGACTAATGGCCCCGGTGTCTCATTAGCTTTTATAGTAATCAATGGAGTGATAGATGATAGGGTATATGTATCATTTGAAAATATGGATAGTATACTTGTATCTTCATCAGGAGATGCCTCCTCATTCTGCCGGTCCACTAGAGCATAAGTACGATTTTGGGCTCCACTTAAACTAGCTGCTTCTCTAAAATCTCTATGACGACCAATAGACTGAACGCCTTTGCCTGGGGAAGGAACCGATGCTGATGATGCAATGTTTGATCCCATAGGTCATGCTATACCACTCGCACCCCTTTGTGGACATTCTCTCATCATATGCCCTATTATGCCACACCAAAAATAAGTATTTGTCCCCAATCGGTATTCACCTTAACGGTACCTTTTACAATGCTGACACGGAGGATGAGAAAATCCTACTGTCTGTGAGCCTTTCACTACAATACTCTATCTAGATGGACCACCTCTAGACCCTCTGAATTGAGAATGAGTGTCACGCCTCAAATCCCATTGAGACGTGATTGGCACCGGAAGCCAATATGGCCCGAGAGAACCAATCTGTGCTCATGTCTACCCATATGCATATCCTCGTATGAATCTTATTAAATCTTATTATTCCTCATGCAACTAAGCGGAAGTCATGAACATGGAAACATATATCATATCTATATACGAAACTTGGCCGTTAGGGCCATTAAGTCAAAATGATCATACATCTCTTGCTTTCATATACCCACATACGTCTACAAAAACCACTAAATAATGCATTTACAAGACCATCTAAAAGTCAGGACAAGTCCTCGCTTTATCTTTACAACATCAAAACAAATGTACAACTGTGATAAGTCCCGAAGCAACAGGGGCTCACCAAAGATCCGCAACTAACTGTCAACTTACTGTCTTTTTAAAAATCTACTACTGCCTGCATCTACAACATGTAAGGTAAATCCCCCGAGGGGGTCAGTACGAAGAATGTACTGAGTATGTAAGGCTCAAATAAAACTGTATAATACATAAATATTTCAATGAACTCAAATGCAAATGAATAATCAATATGAATAAGTCAACGTTCTGCACTTTGGGAACCATATGTATTGCTTTCTTTACTTTCTTTACCTCAATGCTTATGCTTATGCTTATTCATCTTTGACTGTGCTATATTGTACCCGGGCCCCCAACTAATCAGTGGGTCTTTACATAACATAACGTTATGTTGGGATCGGCTCGAGCTAGGCTTATGCCCCTAGAGCTGCCACCTTATTAATCAATATATCGGGATCGACTCGAGCTAGGCTTATGCCTCTAGAGCTGCCACCCATTCCAACATATCACGTTCGGCTCGATCTAGGTTATTACCTCTAGAGCTGCCCCCTGTCAGGATCAGTCCGAGCTAGGCTTATGCCTCTAGGACTTCCCCCTGATCCAACAATCTCGGGATCATCTTGAGCTAGGCATTTTGCTCCCAAAGCTGCCACCTGTACTTGATCATTAACCACACATGCATTACTTTGTTCTTTACTTTGAGATTGATATCTTTACTTGTGAGAGATTGGTACATTCACTTGTACATTACTTCTTTCATTACTTTTGAGAGATTGGTACTATGATATGCATACCTTTATATGAAACTTTGGATCAATAATCAATGAGTGAGAGACATATGAATAACATTGTTGGAAACATGGCCTTATTAGAAACATAACACCGTTGGAACCATTAGACAATAATAAACATGAGTATGTCAATAGAATAACATATGTGAGAATAGTCAATGTGGATAAACCATCATTTTATCTAATATCTTATATAACTACTCTCCTTCAAGGGAAATTATCTTCACTCAAGAGAATTGCCTCCAATAGATTCTTCTATACCGAAGAGATTCTTTATTGCTTCTATGTTCATTACCACTATTGTTCATCTACTTGGTTAGTAGGTTGTAAAAGAATAACATTCATCCACATACATCTACTCTAGTGATGGGGTAGGGAATTAATAATATAATGTACATCCACTCTATTAACGTACATCCACTCTATAGGTGGTTTAACTTACATCCACTCTCATGGTGGGAGAATATACATCTACTCTATGGTAGGGGAACATACATCCACTCTATGGCGGGGGAACATACATCCACTCTATGGTGGGAGAACATACATCCACTCTCTGGTGGGAGAACATACATCCACTCTATGGTGGGGGAACATACATCCACTCTATGATGGGAGAACATACATCCACTCTAGGGTGGGAGAACATACATCCACTCTATGGTGGGGGAACATACATCCACTCTATGGTGGGACAACATACATCCACTCTATGGTGGGGGAAATTGATATATCAACTTATGAGAGATTAAAACATTAAGGATCATGACACTAATTGAAACACCCAAATATGCTTTACCTTACTATTATACTTCATAAGATTAATATCTTAACTTATGAGGGATAGATATATTAGCTCACACTTTACCTCCTTCACTATTCTTATGAGATCTTATATAAGTAGGTATATGATACCGGGCCTCCACCTTTGGTGGGCTATAATAGATAACAAAGAATAATATTGGGATTATTCCATATTGAACTTATACCCTCTAGAATGTGATCCATACTCAATGAGACATATAGCAACCATGCGCATTACCTCTTTACAATCATATACCCTCTACTTAGTTATGAGAGTGACACATTAAAGATCATGATATTAAATCACACACTTATATGCACACCTCACTTCACTCCTTTGCCTAATGAGATTGACAACTTCACTTATGAGGAATAATTATACTAACTTGCACATCACCTCTCTTATTACCCTTATGAGATTGGTCTCCTACTTATGAACAATTGGCACAAGTATAATCATCATACTATAGGACTTTGGAACAAGACATGATTGGAATAATGCTATTCAAACTAAACAAGATCTCTTTACCTCATTACTCTCGTTGAGATAGTTCTCTTAGAATTTACAACGTTATGACATCTTTGGAACTTCCATCAACGACTAAGAGATAAGTGAATTGTCATTCATCTAAGAATAGGACACGTATGAATAACAATATACGTCAACCTGAATTGATATACTTTAATCCTCTTGGAATTGAAACAAGTCCAATGTCAATGTGAACAACATGTTGCAGAAGGATATGAAAAAAAGGAACCTTACATACCTTGTATTCGCAATACGAATATACAAT
This sequence comes from Capsicum rhomboideum, assembly GCA_031232105.1. Classification (NCBI taxonomy): domain Eukaryota; kingdom Viridiplantae; phylum Streptophyta; class Magnoliopsida; order Solanales; family Solanaceae; genus Capsicum; species Capsicum rhomboideum. Next base: position 57,489,479 of record CP124710.1, on the reverse strand, counting down.
CTTAAATGTGCATACAATAGCCCCGCTCCTTCCTTATGTTTCTCGCTACAACACAAATACATAATGGAGTGTACATTAACCACCACTACCTCATAATGGCATATAATGACAATAAGTCACATGACATGTTTGGCTTTAACACGTCATTTCCCCCTTGACAATACCATTTATGAAATTATCATACCAAGAATACCACAATATTTACAACATTGACCAAAATATCATTTATGACTTATTATACCAATAATCCCATAATAGTCCATACATCTACCAATACATAATAACCAATGGCATGTCACACCTAGTTCATACTTTCCACTTTCCATCATCATAACATCACAATTATTCCATCAATTCACTTCAATACACCTCACAATAATAAATTGGCCAAAATCCCATAATTTACACTTATGGAAAAATAACAAGTTTAGGACCATAATCACACCATACATGTTCATATTTTATCCATACCATGCTCTTTCATCAAAGTCACAAGTCATAATTCAAGCTTGAATCTCATGGATCACAAATCTTATATAAAAACACAAAGTACCATGTCCACCATTTCCAAGCATAACCAACTTGATATACATAATATACTATGCATATAATATGTTAAACCATAATAATAAACACTTACCCAAGCTTGAAAAATAATGATCTTTCTCCAAGAGAAAGCTTAGGGTTTGGAGTTGAGAGAAATGATTTTGGGAAATTTCTAGACTTGGCATGAGACTTTTGTGTGTTAAAAATATGATTTTTGTCCCTTTATATAATCCCTCAATTCATCCTTATCCATTATTTATAGCATTATTTGCTATTTCTAGAAGGTCTTTGAAAGAATGGGACATTTGGCCCATTTGGGCCAAGTCTTTTGCCTCATTTGGGCCTTTATTTGTATTGAGCCCAATTCCTACAACCCATGTATATCCACCAAATTTATCATGCATAATCCATCATATATCTCATGTTTAAATTATTCCATAACTTCACGACAATATTCTCTTAAAAAATCCTCATTCGTAATCTCAATCGTATAAAATAGGAATTCTAGTCGCCCATGGCTTCCTTAACCATTTTTGGATAACTACTTGTGTTTCTTGGTTTGATCATGTAGAAGTATGTAGGAGGGTATTGACATATTTGAAGCTTTAACAATGCTCAAAGAACTTCAAGGAAGCAAAAGAAACCATATAAGAATCGACGTAGCATTACGTTGCAAAACGGGCGCGGAATAGCCATACTATTTGTGCCTTGCGCCACTGCTGCAAAGCAAGGCATTGGTTCAAGAATGGGAAGCCCTCTGAATCAGGGGCTTGCACCACACCCCCTGAAACAGGGAGTGGCGCAAGTTTCCATGCTTTGCTGAATTTTTCGGCTATTTTTCCAACACTTGCATATCATCCAATGCCCCATCCAAAAACTACAAAATACCTACTTAGTGATCTTAATCATCAAGTAAACATGACTCCAAGTCACCAAATGAGGTTGTAATATGTACGGGGTATTATACAAATGCTCCACAAACCCACAAAACACCTCCTACGAAGGTCTAATTGCACATATTAGGTCCGATATCAAATGTTTCACCAATGACACTATAAAACACATACTCATGGTATCTCAACACCTAAGTATACATTTTTCAACGTCGTCAAGTAGGTTTGGGAAGGTACGGGGTGTTACAGTGAGCACCTGCTGTGAAATAAGAGAATGAGGGTCTAGGCAGTAACATTCGAGACCTAGATTCTTCTGGGGACACCATAGACTGCCCCATAGGTCTTGCCCTTTTTGATGGCCCCTACTCAGATTCCTGTGTCCTCCTTATTTGCCTTTGATCCTCCATTTTCTGCGCAAAGGCCTGTATTCTAGCTATATCTATATCTCGATTTAAGGCAGCGATAGTGCAGTCCCGTACCAAATAAGGCTCCAATCTGTCAACATATCGATGAACTCTATCTTCCATTGTGGCCACCACATTTGGAGCATATCGAGCCAAGGAATTAAACTGAAGACTATATTCTTGAACACTCATGTTCCCTTTACGTAGATTTAAAAATTGATCCGCACAAGCCTCACAGATCTCATAGGGAAGGTAGTGATCAGGGAATACTGTTTTAAATTCTTCCCAATTTTGTGGCATTACACCAATAACACGAGACTTCTTCCAATCTTCATACCACAATATCGCCTTTCCTTTCAATCTATAAACCGCCAACTCAATAGTTTCCACACTGAACACATGCATAGCCTCCAAAGCCCTCTGGATTTGATACATGAAGTCTTGTGGATCTACTTCCAGGTCTGAACCAGTGAATATAGGAGGGTCCAGTTTTAGGAAGTCCTGTGTTCTGCGACTCGCCACTCTAGCCGCATCATCCTCATTTGTCATTGGACCAGCTCATCCTTGACTTTGTGCAGCCACTAGCTGAGTCAACATATGTACTGCATTTCTTAGGTCCTGATCTGTGGCATTCATAGACGGTTCTACAGGTACTTCTCTACCTCTTGGCTCTTCCGTAGCTGGAAAATTAGAAGAAGACCGCGATGCAATTTCAGCGTCAGCGCCATCTTGACTAACTTTGTTAGATGGTGATCTACTTATTCCTTCACCGATAGGCATATCTACTTGCTTACCTTTGCCTCTACCTCTTCTTGTGATTGGCATTTTACTATACCAAAGAAAAATAATTACCATAGTCAGTTACAATTCAACTTACAACACTGGCTCTATTGAATGATCTAGAATTGAAAATAAGAAACAGCTTCCTAAATGTCCCGTAGCCTCCTACTTATAAATGTGGTGCACAACACATTGATAAGTAAGACTCTACTCAGACACCACTTTGTAGACACCCTTAGAACGACCTGCTCTGATACCACTTTTGTCACGCCTCGATTTCCAACGGGACGGACTGGCACCCGAAGCCGATATGGCCCAAGAGAACCAATCTTTGCTCATGTACATTCGTATGCATATTCTTGTATGAACATTATTATGTCTCACGTAACTGTACGGAAGTCATGGAAATTATGTACAATATATGAAACTTGGATGTTAGGGCCATTACATCAAACTGAACGTACATATCTTACATTCCGTTTCCCACATAAGTCTACAAAGCCTCTATAGATATATAACTATGACAAACCTAGAGTCGGGACAACACCCCGCTCTATACTCATATACAATACCAAACAAATGTGCATAATGACTCAAAAAGCCCCAAAGCAACTGGAGCTCACCAACGATCCACAAATTATCTGCAACCTACTGTGAAAGTCAACTAGCACCTGCGCCTGCAGCAAATAAACTAAGCCCCCAAAGGGGGTCAGTACGAAGAATGTACTGAGTATGTAAGGCCATAAGAATTTCATCGTACATAATAACAATAATGGAATCAATATAAGAGAAATAGTCAATGTGAATAACCCATCTTTCTGTATGTGAGGAACCATGTTCATTACATTATTTACTTTTTTTTCCTTCACATTTATTCATCTTTATTGTTCTACCCATGCTAGGTTGTTTTGTCGCCCCTGGGATGAGATTAACCCATGCTAGGTACTTTGACCCCTGGGATGTCATATTAACCCATGCTAGGCTTTCGTGTCTCCCCTGGGATGTTATTAACCCATGCTAGGCTTATCACCCCTGGGATGTTATATTAACCCATGCTAGGCTTATCGCCCTTAGGATGTTATATTAACCCATGATACGCTTTTGTGTCGCCCCTGGGATGTGATTAACCCATGCTAGTTACTTTGACCCCTGGGATATTATATTAACCCATGCTAGGCTTTCGTGTCGCCCCTGGGATGTTATTAACCCATGCTAGGCTTATCTCCCCTGGGATGTTATTAAGATATATTGGGATCGACCCATGCTAGGTTCTTCTTCCACCCCTGGGATACCACCCAAGAATACTCCTCAATTAAACATTACTTCTTTCTTTCATTACTCTTTCTTTCATTCTAAGAGTTATACCTTGGTAATTGAAACATTTATGAAACTTGGAACATATACAGACATTACTTCACTTCTTTACTCTTATAAGATTGATACCTTTACTTGTGAGGGATAGGTACATTGGTTGCACATTAATTCCTTCATTACTTATGTGAGATTGGTACTTTACTTGTGAAAATTTGGTACAAGGATAATCATCATATTATTGGACTTTGTAAAAATGACATGGTTGGAAAATACTATTCAAGAATAAATAGATTCTCTTACATTATTTCTCTGTTTGAGGTAGTTCTTTTAGAAATTACAACGTTATGACATCTTTGGAACTTCAGTCAATGAATAAGAGATAAATGAATCATAAGTCATCTAAGAATAGGACACCTATGAACAACAATATATGTCAACCTGAATTGATATACTTCAAAACCCCTCGGAATAGAACAAGCCCAATGTCAATGTGAACAATATGTTGTAGAAGGATATGGAAAGAGTAACCTTACATACCTTATCGTCTCAATATGAACACTCAATCCTATACGTGAACACATTAGTCCAACTCCTTCCTTACGTCTTACCCTACAACACAATTACATAACGGAATTTACATTAACCACCAACTACCTTACAAATGCATATAACGATAATGAGTTGCATGTTTGCCTTTAAAAATGTCATTTTCCCCTTGACAATACCATTGATGAAATCATCATACCAATAATCCCCCAATTTTCCCAACATTGACCAAAATATCATAAACCACTAGCATGTCACACCAAGTTCATACTTTCCACTCTTCAACACCACAACATCATAATTATTCCATCAAATCACCTCAATACACCTCATATCAACATATCGGCAAAAATACCATAATTTACACTTATAGAAAAATAACAAGTTTAATAACATAATCACACCATACATGTTGATATTTCATCCATACCATGCTCTTTTATCAAAACCACAAGTCATATTTCAAGTTTAAATTCCATAGATGACACATCTTCTACAAAAACACAAAGTGCCATGTTGAATAGTTCCAAGCATAACCAACACGATATACATACTCTCCCACGAATATAATATATTAATCCATAAGAATAATCACTTACCCAAGCTTGAAAAATGATGATCTTGCTCCAAGAAGTGCCTTAGGGTTTGAAGTTGAGAGAAAAGGCTTTGGGAAATTTCTAGATTTGGCATGAGAGTTCCAAGTGAATAAAAATCTGATTTTTGGGTCTTTATATAGTCCTTGGGGTCATCCTTAGACACTATTGGCATTTAATGCTATGTTTGGCTTGGTCAATGGAAGAATGGGTCATTTGACCCATTCTTGGCCCATGTTTTCTTCCTCATTTTGGGCTTTTATTAAGCCCAAATCCCTTAACCCAATAAAATCAATAATTTCTCATGTTTAAATCATTTCATACATGTCACGACAATATTCCCACTCACGCTATTCATATTCATAACCTCAATCCCAAAAACAAGTGATTCTAGCCACGTATGGCTTATTTTGACCAAAAGGGTAAAAATGTCATTTGGATACCAAATTCATCCACAAATAATTTTACCAAATTGGAATGCCAATATTTCAATTATCCTATGTATAGGATCGTGGTTGTATAATAAATGTAGCAAAAAGCGGCCCGGTACGTCCCCGGGCACCCTTGGGACAGAGAAACTTTTTCCAACTTTTGAAAGGTGCACACAAGCAGCCTGGCACGCCCTTGGGAGCTCCACCTTGATTCCTGTGGGCTAAAAATTTTAGCCCAGAGCGGCCTAGCATTCCCCTGGGCGCGCCCCACTCCTATTTTTGTAAAATTTTTGTTTCTTCGACTTTTCTTCGCGGATTTGGTTAGATACTTCAAGTTCTATTCTTTAACTTACTTCTTACCTTTAATATACTTTGTTTGGAGGTCCTCCAAGACTCATTTTTTACCCCACAAATTCACAAAACACATCCTACGAAAGTCTAATCACATGTACGAGGGCCAATATCAATTATCTCATCAAAATCAATACAAATTACATACTTATGGTTCTCGACACCTAAGTAAACATTGTTCCACGTCGTAAAGTAGGGTTGGGAAGGTACGGGGTGTTACATGAGTAACAAAAACTTAGTAAAATGTAAAATTGTATGAAAATTATTATCAAACATATTAGAAACTCTAGCCTAGAGTCATAAATCATACTTTAAATAGAAATATTGTGTAGCACCCCATATTTTGTGGGTACTTGTTTTACTTATATGGGAGTTGATATAGCCTTATTGTATAGGTAATGGACTATATTTTTTATGCAAATATCGATGGTGTAAATAGGTTAAAAGATACTGCCCGTACATTTTAATGTGACATAATAAAGTTAATGTCAACGAAAGTATATGAATTCGAGACATGAAGGTGTTATTTAATCATAACGTTAAAAGTGGGCAAGTGTATACAAGTGTTAAGTTAAATTAGAGATTAAGACTTAAAAAATGGAGTAAAATAGTGAGTTGCTTGCTTAGCTTAATTAAGCTAGTAGGTGCATCACTTACTTAAGCTATGTGGATCTAGTTAAAGGGCCCATGGATAATGGGTCAGATTTAGACCTATATTAATGGACTCATTTGAGGCCCAGACTGATTAAAAGAAAGAGAAATTAAAAAGAGCCCAACACCTAAATCTACCAAGGCCTAATATAATTAAGACCAACCAAGAATAAAAAAAGTAGGTGCATCAGCTACATTAACCTTTTGAGCAGGTTGATATAAGCAAGTAGGTTCATCACCTGCTTGACCAATTTGTGGCTAAAAATGAAGGTAAAAGAGGAGGCTCTAGAGGGCTCAATGTAAAACCAATATTAGCTAGGGGGTTTTCTCATTTTAACACACAAATTCCATTTTTTAAACTCCAGCTTTCTCCCTTTTCTCTCAAGGCTTAAAACAGTAGCCATAAAATTCCTTCTAGGGTTCTTGAAGAAACCCTCACCTTTGCAAGCCAAGGTAAGTGAAAAAACTTATGGTTTTAGCTTAATTCTCTCATGGAAGACTAGGAAAACATGTTATTCATGTTTAAGTATATATATAGGGCAGAATTTTTCCATAAGCTAACTGTTCACTTTACTTGGTTATTAATAGAATTTTATTTTTTTCTTTGGGTTATGTGTGAAGGAAGTTCTAGTTCTTGAAGAGTTCAAGTTAAAAGGTAAGTTACAGGAATAGAGGTATGGTGACAGCTCCAATTTTTTCATCCTTAGGTAAAGATTTATGTATGTGTTGTTATTAAGAACTCAAGGGATTATGAGTTTAATATTTGGTTGCTATGACAAATGATATTTGGGGTTGGTTTAAGGACTGTTTCATATGTATATGTTAGGTACCACTGGGTTGATGTTGTGGACAGGTGTGAGTAGTTTGTATTGAAATATAAAAGAAGGGTGTATTGATACACCACTGAACTAAATGTTATGTATGTTTACTACCCACTTCACTTTGTATACTATTTTGAGGGTGTAATGAAGCAAAAGTTTAGTCGGGGGATCTTATAAGAATCTATCTGGTATGTGGATTTAATTGGAGGAGAAAGGATTAAAAGAACACTGTTGATTTGATAAATTACGGGCTTACTTCCTGTATACTATTTTGGTGAAGTGAAATACCCCAAATGTGTTGGTTAGCAAATAATACTTGTTTTACTACTTGCTTTAATGTAGATTACTAATCTAAAAGAAAGGAGGTTAATTCGGGGTGCTATCAGAGTTATACACCAAGGTAATAGCAGTTTACCACTTCCAATGTAACGAACAACCTTGTCCCATCCTTAGTGTGTTAAAGTACTTCAAAATATGTTTGTGACTAGATCTGCATATTTACTCATCAAGTACTAGTATGAAAAAAGGTGCGTTCAACAACAAGTTGTGTGAGTCCTTCTCTTAGACAAACAAGGTCCATTATGTTATTTAAACTCCTAAGAGTTATGTTACTATTATTTTTACTTCCTACATCATGGTTACTACATCAAGTGCATGTTTATTATGTCTTTTACCACTGGTCCAAAGTTCCTAACTCAATAATATCATGATTACCAAAATAAAAACCTTAAAGATAAAAATAATAATGTAAGGTTTATATGTATATTTATGGGTGGTAACCCAGGGGTGAATACCAAGCATGTGTTGATCCAAATCTATGTATTACGGTTGGTATCCCAGGGTGAAAGAAAAGCCTAGCATGTGTCAATCCCAATTTATGTGCTTATGAGGACAGTATCTCAAGGGTTAAAATGACTAGCAAGGGTCATCCTCTTTTACCACTGATCAGCTGGTCATTTGTATCATATGACTTATAAATTTTATAAAGCAAAGAAGAATAAACTAAAGTAAAGTATATAAAGTTCTTGATTCCACAAATACAAGCAAGGTGGTCTTTTATCCTTATCTATACATTTGTACCTAATGTTATTTAGGCTCACATTTTTCCTATGATTACTTTATGCCTTATGTACTTAGTACATTCATTCGTCATGACGTCCCTCATGGGGGACATAGTGTTTCATGCCATAGGTACAGGTACTCCAGATAGTAGACCTCATGAATAGGAGCACAGGACACTCAACAACGATTAGTGAGCTCCTAGTTGATTTGGAGCTTTATCAAATTTTTGGTATATGTATTTTTGTATTATATAGAAGCTAAGGGTAAGTCGAGGACTATCCAGAGCTAGACCAAGTTTGTTGATCATATAGAAGCTTTATAGACTAATGAATAATGTGTATTTATGTTTTGTTCCTTAATAGTTGTGGCCTTAATGACATAGTGACGTATATATGTTTTGGGCCTATCTCCATGTTAGTCTTTTATCATCACTATAGAGTATATACATTTGTCAAAGCTTCAGTACTATTACTGATGTTCATATGGTGAGTAAGTATATAAGTTGGTTCTCTCAAGTCCTTAGGGTGTTGGGTGCCTTTCCATCTTGATGGGATTTGAGGTGTGACAAATGGTATTTGAGCATGTCATCCGATGGATTCGAAAAAGCCATGTCTATGTAGAATCTTATTTATGGGTGTGTTATGCACCACATCTATAAGTAGAAAGCTTCGAGACATTTACGGGAGTTGTTTCTTTTTCTTCATTTCATAGATCGTGTGATAGAGCCAATGTTGTAGTTTGAGTTGTATTTAACCTTGAATTTTTTTTCCTCAAAATAGTGAAGATGTTGATTACAAAAAGGAGTAAGAATAAAACTAAGTAAATAGATGTAGCTGTCGAAGAAGGGGTTGTTAGCACCATGTGGTTTCAATAATGACAAAATTAATCCCTACTAATTTGTAGGATATCTATAGAATGAGTGGGACAAGTATCTCATTCAAAAAGAAAAGCCCTTCACAATAGGAAAAAAAATCAAATCAAGATAATAGACTAGAAGCATGAAAGGAAGGAGTATATTTTTTGAATATACCACTGCATTGTATACAAGACATGATTACGACATAAGGCAAGAAATCTGGATGTATCTGATATGGACCTATGACATCATCTAGGCATATTCAGCACTAGATGAACACACGAAAAATCCCTTGGGTTCCCCAAAATTAATAGAGCAAGGAATTAGAAGAAGGAAATTCTAATTCCCCCAAATAAAGAAAGATCAATCACAGCAGCAAAGAGGAGATCAATCAAGATTTGACAATGGCTATATTCTTCTATTCCATGTATAAATATAGTATAGCAGCCTAGTTTAGTTTTTGTACTACTTTACTTGAGCAAAAAATCTAGTTAATTCTTATTCTTATACAAATTATTGTAATACGTTATAGTGAAAACAAAAGAGAGAAGAGGCTAGAAGCTATACAAGTAGAGGTTGCTACCTTTCTCATAAAGCTATTCCATAAGGCATGTGAGAAAACCATTGTAATCATTCAAGTTGCTATAAGGGAACCTCTTGTAACCCAAGGGGACTAGAAGTAGGCACCACAAGGGTGTTTTAAACCAGAATAAAGTTTTTCTTGTTATTTACATTATTTCTGCTATTTACTTTTTGTTATTATTATATTTTTGGTGCTAACGTTACTGTGTAGGAAAGTCGACTAACTGGTCATTCTAGTCAACTTAAGGTATAAAAATTTCAATTCACCCCTCCTTCTTGAATATCAATTGGTATCAGAGAAGGTCTCACAAAACATTGCTTAACCACATGTGAGAAAAGATAAAATGGAAAACTATCAAATTCTAGGAGCAATACTTTAGGATGGTCACTTATCAAATAGGCCTCCATATTACAATGGAAAACATTACTTTTATTGGAAAAACAGATTCAGAATCTTTGTCAAATCAATTGATTTTCAAGCTTAGGTAGTGATCAAAAAAGGACCCAAACCAATTCCAGCACTCAAAGACACAGGAAGATAGTTAAGTAGTACCATCGATATCGAAACCTTTGAGTTCAAAAAGGAACAACAAGAGGTAACTGGAACTAATGGTAGAGTAATAAGTTAACTTTGATGAGCAGTTAGTGGATTGGAGTACGACAAGATCTCAACTTGTGAAATGGCTAAAGAAATGTGGGACAAGTTTGAAGTCACTTATGAGGGAACTACTAAAGTGAAAGAAGCCAAGATTGGTGCACTAGTCAGTGAATATAAACTGTTCAAAATGGATGATGATGAAGGCGTGGAATCCATATTTTCATGATTTAGTAAAATTATGTGTGAACTCAAATCTCTAGGAATGACTTATTCAAACAACTTACAAGTAGACAAGCTCTTCCTAAGAAATGGGAGACAAATGCAGCCATTCTTGAAGATAGAGATCAACACAAGTTACATGTGATCAAATGTGAGGTAATCTTCTTGCCTTTGAACAAAGTCATAACAATAGGTACATCGAAGAAGAGAAAAAGAAGACTTTAGCATTCAACGACATGAATCCTGATGAAAAGGAAGTATTGATAAGGAAAATAACGAAGGAATGGCTCTCATAAATTAAGTAGTAAGGCATATCCTAAGACAACGACAATAGAAACCTCAATAATCTTTTAAAAATAATGATTACTCAAGGAATGATGATCGCTGCTACAATTACGGCAAGCCTGGACATATCAAACAATATTGCCCAAAACTGAGACGAAGATTATCAAAGAAAAATAAGAACTTTGGTGCCTAGAGTGAATAAGATTGAATTGAGGATGATGCAGTAGCAGTAAATATGTGTTTAATGGCTTTGGGAGAGTAAAGCTAGGTAAGACCTTTTAATTGTCATTATTGTAACACCTTGCAATCAAATCTTGATCTGATAGCTAATGAACTTCCTTTCCAGACATTATAGGACTTGTAAGCTCAAGAACTTATGGGAAATTATTAATTGGAAATGGGATTGAGTCGTGGATGAGTTAGTAGTCATTTTCCCATTATTATTTTACATGTTTCCTCTTTAATTTTTCCTTTGATTATTGATTCTCTCTTTTTTTTTCCTTAGCTCTTGGGGCAGTTTTGAGCCCCAATAGAGACAATTTATTCTCAACATTCAGGCACACTTTCATTTTCCTTCGAGGGACCTCGTGACTGATTCAATTTTGGAATTTTGTTAGAGGACCCTACAATCCCACTTTTAACCCAATTTTGGGCCCAAAGTTTTACATAGCAATATAGGTATTGTTTTACTCGTATTAACGTGTAGTTTATCAATTTGATAGCACGATGGCATTCTAATAACTTGGAGTGGAGATGAGTAGTTCTTAGATTATTCGAGACTACAGTTCTACGTCGAGGTAGGCTTCTGTCTACTCTTCTCTACAAGATTGTGTGTTTTATTTATTACATGCTAGATAGGGGTTGTAGGATAGGGTTAGGGTTAGTTGTATTAGTATTTTTCCTATGTAAGGGACTTAGTGTGGAATTATGAATTTAGCCTTAACTTAGAATACCCACCATAACTTTAGCAGACTGTTAAGACTGATTAGTTATGTACTCGACTTTAGGATGACATTGAAAATCCTTAGTGTAGGAGTTAGGGTAGTACTTACCCTTTTTTGATGATACTCCTCGGTTAAATTCACCTAGTAGAATAATGTCTCTTATTGGTCCCGCCTCTGACTTTTTACTTATACGTGTATACTCTTATTATCCTGTATATTACACTATAATTCCTGAGGACTTGGTTACAAGACCATGAAAACCAGGTTAGTTCTTTATACCTTAAAGGAGTTGTAGCTTAGTTTATATACAATTTTGGCACTTACATTTGCTTTGTTTGGATACCGGTGATGGCATGCATTTACTATCCATATTCTCACACTTATTTTAGCTAGTTAAGGCCTTTTTATGCCAAGTTTCAGGATTGTTTACCCTTATACTAGTATACAATCAACACTTATGACTAGACATATCTCCTTTAGTACCTTGGGATGGGGTTAATAAAACCTTAGCCTAGGTTCGGGTAGGTGTTGCCTTAGGTTGGGTTACTAGGGTCCGGTAATGGGTTTTGTTGCCCTTGTTAGGTAGAATGCTTCAAATGACTTTCCTTTAGTCTTAGATAGACTTATGACCACTTAGTTAGGATTTTACCTTGGGTCTGGGTGGACTTAGACTTGATAGCATGCCTATTTAGCTTCATTACCTTTAGGGAGGGAAGTAGATGATCTTTGACCACTCAAGACTAAATTTTATAAATAAATGGGTTGGTTATTGCCTTAGGAACCCTGGATTACTAATAGTTATGACATGGTTATGAGTTTCAGTTCGGGTCTAACATTTGTTCATAGTTAAAATTTGGGAGACCTGGCGCTAGGTTATGGTTATTGCTGGGATTTCTAGTAGTTGTTGTGTGGATCATCAGACCTCTTCTTATTACCCTATGTTTTCGGTTCGAACTTGGCTATTATTATCATACAGTTATGGATTATCAGGCCTCTTGTTATTATCCGATGGTTTTCGTTCGATTCCGGTTATGTTATTGTTTTGGTTGTGGATTAGGTTTATGGAAGTCTTGCTTCGGGACCAAGTAATGTATACAAATATCCAGAGTCCCCTATGGTCCCCTCTGTCGGTGAGCCACAGTGCTAGAAGAGGATGGTCGTTGTAGGTCCTGCCTTTGGAAGCTTTTGAGCTGGAGGAGGTGTATACACTTGTGTTGGATATGGTACTTGGTTTATCTTGCTCCATATGGTTCTTTTCATGGTTCTCATTCTTTTTGCATGCATAGTATATCACCAGTATGCTTTTCATGGGGCTGCATAGGTATAGGTTATATGTCACGCCTCGAATTCCAACGGGGCAGAATGGTAACCGAAGACGTTAAGTCCCAAGAGAACCAACGTTCATTCCTGTATCCTCATATGCATGTCACTAATTAATAACACTCTATCACATATAGATACAAGCTACCAATGGCGGAGGTTATGGAAAGATATTCATATAGATATAGATCTTGGCCGTTAGGTCCATCACGTCAAAAACATACATTCCTTACATTCCTTCATTTGTCCCACAATATCTACAAAGCCTCTAATAGATACATAGCTAACCTAAAGTCGGGACAAGTCCCCGCTTTATATAATCCTTTATACAATACCAAAACAAATGTACCTAATGACTCAGAAAGCCCCGAATCAATCTGAAGCTCACCAACAGTTTGCAGATGATCTGAATTGTACTGTGGAGGTCTACTAGCTTCTGTGCCTACATAAAGTAAGGTAAGTTACCCAATGGACGTCAGTACGAAAGAATGTACTGAGTATGTAAGGCGATAAGCAACTGTATGAAATATAAGAACTTCAATGAAATCAAATACAAGTGAGTGGACAATATTGATAAACCACCATTGTGTATGTGTGGAATCATGTACATTGCTTTCACTACTTTCTTTGCTTTTATGTACATTGCCATCAAATATTATCGTTAAATATTATCGTCAAATATTACAATCAAATAATACCGTCAAATATTACCGTCAAATAATACCCGGGCCCCAACTGATTAGTGGGTCATAACATAACATAACATACTATAAATTGATAAAGCAGGTTCGACCCTAGTTAGGCTTTCACCCCTTTGGGATACCCCCTATCAGGTTCGACATCAAGCTAGGCTTTTGCCCCACTGATCTTCCCCCCTGATCCAATAATCTCGGGATCGTCTCTAGTTAGGCTTTCGCCCCTTTGAACTACCACCCATAAATCAATGAAGAAGGTTAGGCATCAATCTAGGCTTTTACCCCACTGAGCTTTCCCCCTGATCCAATAATCTCGGGATCGGTTTGAGCTAGGCTTTCACCCCCAAAGTTACCACCCGTACTCATAGAACCATAAAGTAACCATATATGTATTACTTCTTTCCTTTACTTTTGTGAGATTGATACATTGGTGGTCGTAAAATTATTGGAACTTTAGAACAATAGTCAATGAATAAGAGACATGTGATTAACAACATATGACAACCTGAAATGAGATACTTTGAGATATTTTGAAATGGAAACAAATGGGGTAACAATGAGAACAAGAGATGCTGCCAAAGGATACGAAAAGAGTAACCTTACATACCTTATCTTCCAAATATGAATACACAATCCTATATGTGAATACAACAATCTAGCTCCTTCCTTACATATTACTCTACAACACAAGTACATAACGGAGCTCACGTTAACAACTAACTACATTACAAGTGCATAAGGCGACAATGAGCTACATGACTGCCCTATAACGTCATTTCACCCTTCACAATACAATTTACTGCATTAGCATACCAAAAACACCAAAACATGCCACACATCAACCCAGACATCATAAACAAATATCATTTCACACCAAGTTTATACTTTACACTTCTTCATTAACACCACGTCACATTTAATCCATCAAGTCATCTCAATACCTTTCACCATTACACATAAAAAAATAATTCATAATTGGTACGATTCAAAATGCCTCCGGACTACACCTTAGGTCCATTCAAATGGTACCATAGGTTGATAATTTCATCAAAAAAGGGTATAGGGGCCTTGGGGGGGCAAAGAGATGTAAAAACAATCTAAATGGAGTTTTGGACTGACCTACAAAGCCACTTGCGCCTGAAGGTGGGTGATTTGCAACCTTAGGTGCCCATTGGCCCTGTCCAGTGCCACCTGCATTGGCATCTGCGCCCGCAGGTGCCCCATCCGTGAAGGCGGATGCCCGGTTCGGCTAGAATGTGTCTATTTTGGGTCATGTTTTGTAATAAATGGTACATGGCCATAAAATATCTTATATTTTCATATTTCAAGTTAAATTGGATGCCAAAAAACAATCATGGATTCATAACACACATGAACATCACAAAACTACATTTTTCCCTTCAATACGCCACCGGTTCCATGCACAATTTCACAACAACAATTCCAAAAGTCATACACAAAGAGAAAGCAAGTTAGGGACATAAAAACATCATAAATGTTTACATTTAATCCATAAAATTCACTTCCTTCAAGACCACAAGTCTACTTTAAAGTTTAGAAGGCAAAACCCTTTACCAATTAAGCAAACATAGACTGTTTCACACATAGTGAACTTCTCCACACTTTGTCAACATAACCAACATGATTTATACACCCTATTATGCATATAATATATTAATTCATGAGAGTAAACACTTACCAAAGCTTTCAAAAGGATGATCTTGTCCAAGAGAGTGATAACTTAGGTTTTGTAAAAGATGAGAAATATCTTTGGAAATGTCTAGAATGAGGCATGTGTCTTTTGTTGAATAAAATATGATTTTTAAACCCTTATATAGTACCTTTAAGTCATCCTTATTCAAGAATTAATGTGTGTTTACTTGGTCAACTGAAGAATGGGTCATTTTCCCATTTGGACCATGCTTTTCTTGCTAATTTTGGGCCTCATTTGAGCCCATTAGCACAAAACTAAATTCAGTCCAACAAAGTTAATGTGTAATACACCAACCATCTCAAGTTTAAATAATTCCATAAATGTTAATACAATCAATTAGGTTCAAAAATGTACGGGGTGTTACATTATATTTGTTGTTTGTTGACTGATTGATTGTACCTTCCGGGCTTATGGGGGCCCAGTTAGGTTCTTATTTGTTCGGGCTAGCCGATTATATTATCTAGAATGTTAGCATACTTATTTGTGGTAGGATTGCTATAGAATGATAATCTAGGTTGTTGGTACTCATATTACACTTTTGTAGCCTGCAGATCATAATATGAGTTCTCGTCGTTGATGTATGCATTGTGTAGAGCAGCCATGGATAGAGATTTGGGGTTAGCTCCTAAAGTTTGGAGTATTTCTATTCTCCCTCATATTTTTAGTTTGATCTCTATTTAGTATTTCAGAGACAACTTTGTATATATATTGACTTTGTATTTCAGTTTGTACTTTTTTTGTATTAGAAGCTCGTATACTGACTTCACCAGATTTGATGTTATTTTCTATATTAGACTCTTAATGGGATTCATTCTCCGCTGCTTCCTTCCTTTCTCTTGATAGTTCGTTACTAGTTGTTCTAGTGGTTATTGTAGGTGCCATCATGAACTGAGAAATCGGTCATGACAGTAGCAATAAAAGATAATTGGCATTTTGACTCCATAACTGAGTCAGAAATTGAAGAAGAAAATTCAAACATTGAACAAGTAATTAAGTTTCTGGATAGATCTATAGATTTAAAATTTGTAAGATCCCAATCATTTAGTCAAGCCTCTTCAAGTAGAAGAATGTCCTTTTCTTGACCTTCAGTTTCTAAAATTGCCGAGGAAAAAGAAGTAACTTTAGAAAATATAGAAAGAAAATTAAAAGGAGTAGATATCTCAGAAACAATTCCTAAGGTGGAATATGAACAAAGAAATTTCAAACATAGAAAATCTGTAAGTCCTACTGCTAGCAATATTCTAGGAGTAAAAGATTCTTTATGTATGATTAAGTCAGATAAAGAATTTGAACTTGATTTTAAATATTTTGCTAAACTACGGACTAATCTAGAAAATTCCATAAAGAGGCAATGATATAAAAAAATAATCATTTAAAGAAAGATTATCCTTTAAAGAAAATTGGTGCACCGATATGAAAAGAATAAGATGTAATATCAAATTTTTTACATGGTTTGAATATACAATAAAATTAGTCGATCAAAAGGAATCATTAAACATGATTATTAATAAATGGTTTACTAGAGACAAGGTAGTGGAATCTATAATTCCTCCATTAGAAGAAATTTGCCTACTAATAGATGGTAGAGTTGTTACTGCTCCACCTTTTAAATTGAATATAAAATATGACAAAGGTGATCCTAAAAATAAAGATATAAACCGAATTCTCCAACAAAATAATTATACAAATAAACTACTACATGTAGTTTCCAAACAAATTATCGAAGCCGAGAATAAATCAACTTTTAAAAGTAAACCAAGTTCTTCCTACCATAATAAAAATTTGGAAACTCATCCCATACTTAAATTATCAATATTTTCAAAAGATAAATTCCCTAAATTTGAAGAATAATTTGAAATGATAGATAATATTATAGGAAAGATTAATAAAAGGTTAAAATCCGAATTAAAATTCATAGATGATAAGGTTATAAGAACTCTATTTGAGAAAAAAAATAATGAAATTAACAAGTTAAGCTCTAAATATTCTATAAAAAAGAATTATTGTAAAAAAAAACCCACTTTTCTGGGCATGCAGTATGAAGAAAATGAATTTTTATCTCATACTTTACATTCTGAAAATTAAATCACCGAATGGAATATTGATGGATTAGCAGAACATCAAATATATAATAAACTACATGAAATGGGAATGGCCATTATGGCATATAAAATTTAAAAAATGTCAGATAAACAAGCAGCTACGATGATCATAGCTGGATTTGGATTTAAAGGTACCTTAAAATATTGTTGGGATAACAACCTCACAAAAAATAACAAACAAAGCATATTAAAGAGACTATTGAACCCTTTATGTAACACCCCATACATTTCCGACCCTACTTTCCAACCTTGAACCATGTTTACCCTAGGTTCGAGAGCAATAAGTGCGTATTTTGTTTTGTTATTAGTGGAACATTTGATATTGTGCTAGTAAATGTGATTAGGAGACTTTGTAGTAGGTGTTAGTGACTTTTTGGAGCAATTATGGGGTGGAAAGCGAGGTTTAAGGGACATCCAAGCAAAGGATCTTAAAGATAAGAGGCAAGCAAAAGGTTGGGACTTGAAAGATCCAACCAAATCCGCAAAGAAAAGTCAAAATTCAAAATTTAGCATGGGGCACTGCAGGTGGCGTGCCAGGCCGCTCCTGACCACATTTCAAGAGATGAAACTTTTCTAACTCTCTAGGGCGCCCGGGAGCGTGCCGGGGTGCTTTTTGCCCGATTTCTTCTACAATTATTAGTCTATAAAGAGGACTCTTAGGTTATGGTATCATTATTCCATCGTAGTAGGGATAATCTTGAGTAATTTTAGCATCTGATTTAGGGTTAATTCTTCTTCACAAGTATGTTATCAAATTATGTTCAATTAAGCCATGAGTGGCTAGAACTTCTTATTTTTGAGATTGAGGCTTTGAACATGAGTCTCGTGAGTTGAATATTTTTGTAAAATTTATGGAATTATTTAAACATGAGATAATTTGAGTATTACACATTGAAAAATCAATATGTGTTAATGGGCTCAATTTGAGGCCCAAAGTGAAGGCAAAATGCAAGGCCCAAAGGGAAAAATGACCCATTCTTCCATTGACTAAGTAAACAAGGCATTTAATGAAAAAGAATTGGCTAAGGATGACTAAAAGGACTATATAAAGTCAAATAAATCAGATTTTTATTCATTAAACCACACTTGCCACCTCTAGACAAATCCCACACGATATTTCTCTATTTTCCAAACCCTAAGGAAACCTTTTTTCTTGGGACACTTTGGACAAGATCATCACTTTGCAAGATTTGGTAAGTGTGTACTCTCATGGATTAATTTATTATATGCTTAAGATGGTGTGCATATCATGATGGTTATGTTGTCAAGGTGTTGAATAGTACACTTTTGCTTTTTGCTAAAAGATGTGCCATCTATGTGATTTAAAATTAAAAGGGGACTTGAGGTTTGAATGAAAGTGAATGGTGTGGATGATATACAAACATGTATGGTGTGTTTGTGCTCCTTAACTTGTTATTTTTCTATAAGTGTAAATTGTGGGATTGTTGTCGATATGTTGTTATGAAGTGTATTGAGGAGACGTGATGGAATAATTGTGATCTGGTGTTAATGAGGAAGTGTAAAGGTACAAGTGGTATCGAAATGCTAGTTGTTTATAATGTTGTGGTCAATATGTGGAATGTTGTGGTATTGTTGGTGTGAAGATACCGTGAATTGTATCGTAAAGGGTGAAATGATGTTATAGGGCAATCATGACTCATTGTCGTTTTATACACTTGTAAATTAGTTGGTTGTTAACATGAGCTCCGTTATGTACTTGTGTTGTAGAGTGAAACATAAGGAAGGAGCCGGACTATTGTGTTCACATATAGTATTGTGTATTCATATTGGGAAGATAAGGTATGTGCGGTTACTCTTTCCGTATCCTTCTGCAGCACATGTTTTTCACATTGACATTGTACTTGTTCCATTCCGAAATGTCCAAAGGTATCTCATTTTTGAGTTGTCATATGGTATCACTTACAGGATCAATTGTGTTTCACCTATTTCATATCTATTGAATAATGTTTAAAAATTCCAATAATGTACCATTACCAATGTATCAATCTCACAAAAAAGTAAAAGAGTAAAGTAATTGTCACGCCTCAAATCCCCTTGGGGCGTACATGGCACCCGAAGCCGTTAAGGCCCGAGAGAACCATTCTATACGTTCACATACTTGTCATCAATGGGCTAGCATTCAATGACTTATGGTTACAACATATCAATAGTAGAAATCTAATAAGAACATTTATATAAACATGATACATGGCCGTTGGAGCCATATGGTCAAAAAAAGGTACAACGTTCCTTCCTTTAACTATGCAACATCTACAAAGCCTCTACCAGATACATAACCAAACCTATAGTCGGGATGTGTCCCCGCTTTATACATATGTAATACGATACCAAAATCAACATGTACATACGACTCGGAAAGCCCCGAACGAACTGGAGCTCATCAATAATTCGCAGATAACCCGCAACTTACTGTGGAGGTCTACTATTACCTGTGCCTGCAGCAAGTAAGGTAAGTCCCCCAAGGGACGTCAGTACGAAAGAATGTACTGAGTATGTAAGGCTATAAGCAACTGCATGAGATATAGGAACTCAAATGGAATCAAATACAAGTGAATAGATAATACTGATAAACCACCTTTACTGTAATCGTGGAACCGTATACATTACATTAATTACTTCCCTTTCTCTTTCTTTACTTTTCTTGTCTTTATAAGGCATGCCATACATATACCCAACTGATCAGTGGTAACATAATCTGGAATCGTCTCTATGCTGGGCTATAAGCCCCCTCTAGCTGCCACCCATAAATAATAAGTCGGGATCGTCTCTATGCTAGGCTTTAAGCCCCCTCGAGCTACCACCCATAAATGGTAAGTCGGGATCGTCTCTATGCTAGGCTTTAAGCCCCCTCGAGCTGCCACCCGAACATAACCATATTGAGTTACTTACTTTATTTAATCTTTGAAGTTGTTATAGTGGTGGTTATAACATTATGGATCCTTCTTGGAACAACAAAAGAGAACATCTGAAATTTGATAGTAAAGGTGTATTGAGGTACTTTTAGAACATTTCGGAGTGGAAACTAGGTCATTAGCTAGGTAGACAATATATGATGCCAAAGGATACGGGAAAGAGTAACCTTACATACCTTAACTTCACACCACGTGATTACAAAGATTCATCTCCTTCCTTACATGTTACTCTACAATACAAGTACGTAATGGAGCTACATTAAAAGCTAATCACATTATAGGTTTACAAGGCGGTAACTAATTACTTAACGGAAAGTAAAAATCTGTCCGACCACCCCAACACATAGTCTATTATTCCAACCTCCTTTATACTTTCACATAACTCTATTTCAGCTCCTACATGGCAGCCCACTGCCTCACAACAACAATACGACCAAAACAGCCCATATGTTGACATAGACATTACGAACCGATAGGATTACCTATCTAGTTTATCCTTTACATTTCCACTCCAACGAAACTCCATATATTTATCCCATAAGGTCACCCTACTGCCTCCCACAATAACATACAAAAAAAACAGTCCACAACAGTTCCAAAATTCAGTTTAACATTACAAGAGAATATTCTCTTTTCATCACACCAAACGTTCCATTTACAAACACGTATAAACATTTCCATCAAGCCATACATAAAAATAAATGAAACAAGGGCAGAACCACACTTCAACACACTGAAATTTCATCCTCCAACTTCATTTATTCAATACCTTAAGCTCCTTTACAAGTCCAAACCACAAGGAAGACAAATTCATTAAACTAACACAAGTGGACTGCCAACTAATTAAGGGACTGTCCTTCACATTTTAAACATAACCAACCTGATTTCCACACTTTATTATACATATATCACATTAATATACAAGGGTAAACACTTACCAAGGATTGAAAAGTGGAGGATTCACCCAAGAACCCTAGGGAAATTTGGGGCGGCTAGTAGGGTTAAGAGAGAGAGAAAAGTGTTAATTTTTCTGGACTATCTTTCAGCAATGAATTAAATGGAAAAATGAGCTGAGATGACCTTTATATACTCCCTCATTGAACCGCCTACACATTCCATCCTTAGCCAAGTTTTTGGTCCAAAATAGTCCAAGTAGGTGATGCACCTACTTGGTTATTAAATCTGTCCAAATCAGTCCAAGTAGGTGATGCACCTACTTGGTTTGTTTCTACATGGATCACCTTTGTTTTGGGCCTTAATTAAACTTGGAGTTGGGCTGATCATCCTTTCCCTTTTAATTACTTAACTTGGGCCTCAATTGAGTCCATTAACATAGGTCCAAATGCAGCCCAATAGCTTAAGTAGATGACACACCTACTATCTCAATTAAGTCATGGAAGCACCTCACTTACGTTTTCCCCTTTTTCCAACGTCTCAATCCCTCTACCTTAATACACCACTTAACTCTAACTTTACGCCTAAGTACATCCTTGTTCTCCCAAGTTTAAATACTTTTACCCATGTTAGGTTGGTCGTAGAAGTTTCAAAAATGTACGGGGTATTGTACTTGAATCAAAGAACTAGTTGATCCATTACATATTTCCACAAGTCCGTACCATTTTCCAGATAAGTGAAAGTAGTGTGTATAGAATACGGGGTGTTACAGTAATGCTTATTTGTTTACTGTTTGAGAACATGGGGCAATCCAGAGGGGTGAAAACCCTGGTCGGAATGAACCTGTTTATTTGTATGGATCGCACTCTAAGGGGAATAAGCCTGGCTGGAACGATACCAAATTTATGCTATTATGGATCGTACTTTAAGGGGAATAAGCCTGGCTGGAACGATCCCAATTGTATGTTATTTTATTTCCCACTAATCAGTTGGGGCCCGGGTATGATATGAATCAAATGATGGTAAATGAATGTAAAAGCAAAGAACGCAATGAATGAAATGTACATGGTTCCAAACATATGCACAGCAGTGGCTTATCTATATTGTCTTTCCATTTTTTATTGGACTCCATTGAAGTCCTTATGTATCATGCAGTTTTATATGAGCCTTACATACTCAGTACATTCTTCGTACTGACGTCCCTTGGGGGACTTACCTTACTTACTATAGGTACAAGTACTAGTAGACCTCCAGAGTAGGTTGCAGGTCATATGCAGATCATTGGTGAGCTCCAGTTGGTTCGGGGCTTATCGAGTCACATGCATACATTGATTTTGGTATTGTAAATATTGTATAAAGCGGGGACTTGTCCCGACTTAAGATGGTTATGTACATGAATCTTTAGAGGCTTTATAGACGTATATGGGAATATGAATGTAAGGGATGTATGCCAATTTTTACTTGATGGCTCTAACGGCCAAGTTTCATACATATATAGCAAATGTTTCCATTACTTCCGCCATTGGTATTTTATAAGTGACATAAGATAGAATGCTATTCATACAAAGACATGCATATGAACATACATGAGCAAAGATTTGTTCTCTCGGGCCTCAACGGCTTCGGGTGCCACTACATCCCGTTGGAATTTAGGGCGTGACAAAAGTGGTATCAGAGCAGGTCGTCCTAAGGGTATCTACAAAGTCGTGTCTGAGTAGAGTCTTGCTTATGGATGTGTTGTTCACCACATTTATAAGTAGGAGGCTACGGGACATTTAGGAGTTGTTTCTTTGCTTCATTTCTAGATCGTGCAATAGAGCCAATGTTGTAAGTGGAATCATATCCGACCATTGGAATTGATTTTCTTCTTTATAGTAAAATGCAAATGACAAGAACAGGTAGAGGCAAAGGTAAACAGGTAGATATGCTTGCCGGTGAAGGCACAAGTAAATCACCACCTGACCAAGCTAGTCAAAGTGGGGCTGACACTGCAATTACATCGAGGTCTTCTTCTACTTTTCTAGCTCTGAAAGAGCCAAGAGATAGAGAAGTACCCACAGAACTGCCTATGAATGCCAACTGACCAAGATTTAAGAAATGCAGTGCATATGTTGACTCAGCTAGTTGCTGCACAAACTCAGGGACGATCTGGTCCAACGACAGGTAATGATGGTGCAGCTAGGGCAGATAGTCGCAGAACACAGGATTTTTTGAAACTAGACCCTCCCACATTCACTGGGTCGGAACTTAATGAGGATCCTCAAGATTTTATAGATCAAATCTAAAGGGTTTTGGAGGTTATGCATATATTTGGTATGGAAACGGTTGAGCTTGCGGCCTATAGATTGAAAAGGGAAGCTATATTGTGGTATGAAGATTGGAAAAAATTGAGGGGTGTTGGTGCAAATCCATTTAATTGGGACAAATTTAAAACGGCGTTCCTTGATCACTATCTACCGTATGAGGTCTGAGAGGCTCGTGCGGACCAATTTTTAAATCTCCGACAAGGGACTATGAGTGTGAGAGAATACAATCTCCAATTTAATTCTTTGGCTCGATATGCTCCGAATGTAGTGGCCACAATGACCGACAAATTCCATCGATATGTGGACAAATTGGATCCATATTTGGTACGGGACTGCACCATTGCTGCATTGAACAGTGATATGGAAATAGCCAGAATTCAGGCTTTCACACAGAAGATGGAAGACCAGAGGAAGAGAAGAAGGGTACATGAATTTGAAAGAGGGCTTTCAAAGAGGGCTAGACCTATCAGAAAGTCTATGGTGTCCCAAGGAGACTCTAGGCCTCAGATGTTTCCTAGATCACCTAGACCATCATTCTCTTATTCCACAACAGGTACTCAACCTCAATTCCGTGGGTTTAGAGGCACTCACAGTGGGCAGAGTAGCGGGATGCAAGGATCACAGACAGCGGGATCTTCTCATCAGCCCTGTCAGTATTGCGGGAAGTATCATTTAGGCGCATGCCATATTGGGATGAATGTTTGCTTCTGGTGTGGTTTATCGGGGCATATAGTGAGACACTGTCCACAAAGAGGCACGAGTGGTATAGCACGACCTACGGGATTAGTCGTTGCGTCATCATCATTAGTTTCTTCTTTAGGTCGAGGTGTGCAGTCTGCTGGTCTTGGTAGAGGTACTAAAGGAGCAGATAGTTCTAGTGGAACCCAGAATAACACCTATGCTTTAGTGGACCGGCCGAATTAGGAGGCATCTCCTGACGTAATCACAGGTACATTATCCATATTTTTTCACAATGTATATGCATTAATTGATCTGGGTTCTACATTATCATATGCTACCCCACTGATTGCTACAAAATTTAAAAGAATGCCAGAATTATTAATTAAGTCATTTGAAGTATCTACACCAGTCGGTGAATCCATTGTTGCAGAAAGAGTATATCGTAATTGTGTGGTAACTGTGTGTGGTCATGATACATTGGCCGATCTTATTGAGTTAAAAATGGTGGATTTTGATGTTATTATGGGAATGGATTGGTTGGCTTCTTGTGATGCCACGGTAGATTGTCGGACCAAGAAGGTGCATTTTCATTTTCCACAAGGAAATGTTCTTGAATGGCAGGGTAATATGGGGGCATCGAGAGGAAAATTTATTTCCTATCTTAAAGCAAAGAAAATGATAGCCAAGGGGTATATATGTCATTTGGTTCGAGTGCAAGATATCGATGTAGAACCACCAACTCCTCAAACAGTTTTGCTGGTCAATGAATTTCTAGATGTATTTCCTGAAAATCTTCCAGGCTTACCCCCAGAACGGGAAGTAGAGTTTGGTATTGATGTGATACCAGACACTCAGCCTATCTCTATTCCTCCATATAGAATGGCTCCAACGGAATTGCGAGAATTGAAGGAGCAATTAAAAGATTTTCTAGACAAGGGGTTTATATGGCCTAGCATGTCCCCGTGGGGTGCACCAATATTATTTGTACGGAAGAAAGATGGAACATTGACAATGTGTATTGACTATCGGCAATTGAATAAGGTAACGATCAAGAACAAATATCCCCTCCCTAGAATTGATGATTTGTTTGATCAGTTACAGGGTGCCAAGTGTTTTTCAAAGATTGACTCTAGTTTTGGTTACCATCAAGTCAGGATTAGAGAAAACGATACACCCAAGACAGATTTCTGAACACGGTATGGCCATTATGAATTCTTAGTTATGTCATTTGGACTAACAAATGCACCCATTGTTTTTATGGATTTGATGAATAGGGTGTCCAAACCATTCTTGGATGTATTTGTGACCGTGTTCATAGGTGATATTCTGGTTTATTCAAGATCACCAGAGGACTATGCTAATAACTTACGGTAGGTGTTATAGATTCTTCGAGAGCGTAAGCTGTATGCAAAGTTCTCTAAGTATGAATTTTGGTTGAAATCCGTAGCATTCTTGGATCACATTTTGTCCGATGAAGGAATTCAGGTTGATACGCAAAAGATTGAAGCGGTGAAAAATTGGCCAAGGCCTACGACACCTACGAAAATTTGTAGCTTTCTTAGGTTGGCAGGTTATTACCGAAGGTTTATTGAAGGGTTTTCTTCCATTGCTGCACCTTTGACAAAGCTAACACACAAGGCAATCAAGTTTCAGTGGAACGATGCATGTGAGAAAAGTTTCCAAGAGCTAAAAGATAAATTAACTTCCACACCAGTTTTAGTACTTCCCGAAGGCACAGAAGGTTATGCAGTGTATTGTGATGCTTTCGGGGTTGGCCTCGGATGTACATTGATGCAGCATGGTAAGTTAATAGCGTATGCCTCACGACAATTGAGGCCACATGAGAGAAACTATCCCACACATGATCTCGAGTTAGCAGCTGTGGTATTTGCTTTAAAGATATGGCGCCATTATTTGTATGGAGTTCATGTTGATATCTATACCAAACACAAAAGTTTGTAATATATATTTAAGCAGAAGGAACTAAATTTAAGGCAACGAAGGTGGTTAGAACTCTTAAAAGACTATGATATCAATATCTCATACCACCCAGGGAAGGCAAATGTGGTAGCTGACGCACTAAGTCGCAAAGCAAAAGAAAGCACCAATGATCAGTTGAGGGAAAAGTAAGATATAGTCAGGGATCTACATCAACTAGCCAATTTGGGGGTTCGTCTTCTTGAATCTCCAGATGAAGGGGTTATTGTTCAAAATACAGCAGAATCTTCCTTAATAGCTGAGGTAAAGGAGAAACAGTATGCAGATCCTATTTTATTGCAGCTGAGAGAGAATGTGCAGCAAGAGTTGACAAAGGCATTTGATCTTACACCAGAGGGAGTACTTCAATGCCAAGGTAGATTATGTGTACCAGATGTAGTGGAGCTGAGGAAGCGGATTATGACAGAGGCCCATCATTCACGGTATTCTATTCATCCGGGAGCTACAAAAATGTATCATGATTTGAATGACATTTATTGGTGGGGAAATATGAAGAAGAACATTGCAGAATTTGTAGCTCAATGCCCAAATAGTCAACAAGTCAAAGTAGAGCATCAGAAACCTGGAGGTTATACGCAATGTATCAATCTTCCAGTTTGGAAATGAGACATGATCAATATGGATTTCATCACAGCATTGCCTCGTACACTACGAAAATTTGATTCTATATGGGTGATAGTTGATAGGCTTACCAAATCAGCGCATTTCTTACCAGTCAAGACCACCTATATAGCTGAAAATTACGCAAGGTTGTATGTTAAAGAGATAGTATGACTACATGGGATTCCACTCTCCATTATATAAGATAGAGGAGCTCAATTTACCGTACATTTTTGGAATTCTTTTCAGAGGAGCTTGGGTACACAGGTGAATTTGAGTACAACTTTTCATCCTTAGACAGATGGACAAGCAGAGCGGACTATCCAAACACTTGAAGATATGCTACGAGCATGCACGTTGGACTTTCAAGGTAGTTGGGATGATTATCTTCCTCTTATTGAATTTGCCTACAACAATAGCTATCATTCAAGTATAAAAATGGAACCTTACGAAGCTTTATATGAAAGAAAGTGTCGATCACCAATTGGATGGTTTGAAGTTGGTGAAACTGGTTTACTTGGGCCAAATCTTGTTCTCCAAGCCATGGAGAAAGTTAAAGTGATCCAACAGCGGCTACAAAAGGCCCAAAGTCGACACAAGTCATATACTGATGTTAGAAGAAGAGGACTTGAATTTGCCATAGGCGACTGGGTATTCTTGAAGGTGTCGCCAATGAAAGGGGTAATGAGATTTGGAAAGAAAGGAAAGTTAAGTCCACGTTATGTAGGTCCATATGAAATTATCAAAAGATTTGGGCAAGTTGCATATGAATTAAAATTACCCCAAGAACTCTCCTTAGTCCATCCAGTATTCCATGTTTCGATGCTTCAAAAGTGCATAGGAGATCCATCTCATATTTCTCCCATTGAAGATGTACAAGTTATATAGGATCTCACTTATGAAGAGATATCTATCGCTATTCTAGATAGACAGGTAAAGAGGTTAAGGAATAAAGATCTGGCTTCTGTAAAAGTCCTTTGGAGAAATCAACAAGTAGGGGAGATCACATGGGAAGATGAAGAAATGATGAAGTCCAAGTACCCTCATATGTTTCAAATGGAAGAAAAAGTTCAAAGTGCAGAAGTAGAGCAATACCAAGTAAGTATCTATGAGCATTAAGTGTCTATGTATATATGTGTTAATATAGAGATGCATTTGGTGTACATGAGACGATGTTATTAACATTCGAGGACGAATGTATCAATAGGGGGAAGAATGTAACACCCCGTACCTTCCTGACCCTACTTTCCAACCTTGAACCATGTTTACCCTAGGTTCGAGAGCAATAAGTGCGTATTTTGCATTTTTATTGATGAAACATTTGATATTGTTCTAGTAAATGTGATTAGGACTTTGGAGTAGGTGTTTGTAACTTTGTGGAGCAAATGTGGGGTGGAAAGAGAGGTTTAAGGGACATCCAATCAAAGGATTTTAAAGATAAGAGGCAAGCAAAAGGTTGGGACTTGAAAGATCCAACCAAATCTGCAAAGAAAAGTCAAAATCTAAAATATAGCATGGGGAACTGCTGGTGGCGTGCCAGTCCACTTTTGAACGAATTTTGTTTGGCACAGGAAGCAAGGGGGTGCACCCATGGGCGTGCCAGGCCTCTCCTGGCCACCTTTCCAGAGCTGAAATTTTTCTAAGTCTCTAGGGCGCCCGGGAGCGTGTCGGGGTGCTTTTTGCCCGATTTCTTCTACGATTATTAGTCTATAAAGAGGAATATTGGGTTATGGTATCATTATTCCATCGTATTAGGGATACACTTGAGTAATTTTAGCATCTGATTTGAGGTTAATTCTTCTTCACAAGTATGTTATCAAATTATGTTCAATTAAGCCATGAGTGGCTAGAACTTCTTATTTTTGAGTTTGAGGCTTTGAACATGAATCTCGTGAGTTGAATATTGTTGTAAAATTTATGGAATTAATTAAACATGATATAATTTGAGTATTACACATTGAAAAATCAATATGTGTAAATGGGCTCAATTTGAGGCCCAAAGTGAAGCCAAAATGCAAGGCCTAAAGGGGAAAATGACCCATTCTTCCATTGACTAAGTAAACAAGGCATTTAATGCCCAAAAATTGGATAAGGATGAATACAAGGACTATATAAAGGAAAATAAATCAGATTTTTATTCATTAAACCACACTTGCCAACTCTAGACAAATCCCACACGATATTTCTCTATTTTCCAAACCCTAAGGAAACCATTTTTCTTGGGACACTTTGGACAAGATCATCACTTTGAAAGATTTGGTAAGTGTTTACTCGCATGGATTAATTTATTATATGCTTAAGATGGTGTGCATATCATGATGTTTATGTTGTCAAGGTGTTGAATAGTACACTTTTGCTTTTTGCTAAAAGAGGTGCCATCTATGTGATTTAAAATTAAAAGGGGACTTGAGGTTTGAATGAAAGTGAATGGTTTGGATGATATACAAACATGTATGGTGTGTTTGTGCTCCTTAACTTGTTATTTTTCTATAAGTGTAAATTGTGGGATTGTTGTCGATATGTTGTTATGAAGTGTATTGAGGTGACGTGATGGAATAATTGTGACCTGGTGTTAATGAGGAAGTGTAAAGGTATCGAAATGCTAGTTGTTTATGATGTTGTGTTCAATATGTGGAATGTTTTGGTATTGTTGGTGTGAAGATACCGTGAATTGTATCATAAAGGGTGAAATGACGTTAAAGGGCAATCATGACTCATTGTCGTTTTATACACTTGTAAATTAGTTAGTTGTTAACATGAGCTCCGTTATGTACTTGTGTTGTAGAGTGAAACATAAGGAAGGAGCTGGACTATTGTGTTCACATATAGGATTGTGTATTCATATTGGGAAGATAAGGTATGTGCGGTTACTCTTTCCGTATCCTTCTGCAGCACATGTTTTTCACATTGACATTGTACTTGTTCCATTCCGAAATGTCCAAAGGTATTTCATTTTTTATTTGTCATATGGTATCACTCACAGGACCAATTGTGATTCACATGTTTCATATCCATTGACTAATGTTTAAAAATTCCAATAATGTACCATTACCAATGTATCAATCTCACACAAAAGTAAATGAGTAAAGTAATGCTTAGTTGTTTACTGTTTGAGAATAGGGGGAAATCCAGAGGGGTGTAAACCCTGGTCGAAACAAACCTGTTTTATTGGTATGGATCGCACTCTAAGGGGCATAAGCCTGGCTGGAACGATCCCAAATTTATGCTATTATGGATCGCACTCTAAGGGGCATAATCCTGGCTTAAACGATCCCAATAGTATCTTATTTTATTTCCCATAGATCGGTTAGGGCTCGGGTATGATATGAATCAAATAATGGTAAATGAATGTAAAAGCAAAGAACGCAATGAATGAAATGTACATGGTTACAAACATATGCACAGCAGTGGCTTATCTATATTGTCTTTCCATTTGTTATTGGACTCCATTGAAGTCCTTATGTATGATGTAGTTTCATATGAGCCTTACATACTCAGTACATTATTCGTACTGACGCCCCTTGGGGGACTTACCTTACTTGCTGCAGGCACAGGTACTAGTAGACCTCCACAGTAGGTTGCAGGTCATATGCAGATCATTGGTGAGCTCCAGTTTGTTCGGGGCTTTCCGAGTCATATATGTGCATTGATTTTGGTATTGTAAATATTGTATAAAGTGGGGACTTGTCCCGACTTAAGATGGTTATGTACATGAATCTATAGAGTCTTTGTAAACGTATGTGGGAATATTAATGTAAGGGATGTATTTCCATTTTAACTTGATGGCTCTAACGGCCAAGTTTCATACATATATAGCAAATGTTTCCATGACTTCCGCCATTGGTATTTTATAAGTGACATGAGATAGAATGCTATTCATACAAAGACATGCATATGAACGTACATGAGCAAAGATTGGTTCTCTCGGGCCTCAACGGCTTCGGGTGATAGTCCGTCCCGTTGGAATTTGGGGCGTGACACTTTAAGATGAAAAATGTATTTAACTAATTTTTTTAAAAAAGTGTGAAACTACACTACAAGATCTTCAAACAGAATTATTACAGATAAAAGAGGAAGTTAAAGAAGTTAAGCAAAGACTTAGCAACTAAGAGAAAGAGTCACTTGCTAATAAGATATTAAATAATTTAACATCTAACCAAGACCCAAAATCTCATAAATTTGAGCTTGGAGAAACATCAAAATTAGAAAGTGACAATAAAGAAAGAGAGTCTATACAAGAACCTCTATTAAGCAAATCAGGGATTTATACAATTACAATAGTTAAATCCTAAAGTTACGATATAGCTATTACATTGGTTATAAATAAAGACTACACCATTCATAAGATTGCATTATTAAACACAGGTGCAGATCAAAACTGCATCACTGACGGAATAATTCCAACTAAGTACCTTGAAAAAGGTGCCACACAGTTATTCTCCAGAATAGGAGAAAGACAAAATAAATTCTAAAATCCCCAAAGCATTGATATGCAATTATGTAATATGTTTTATTAATGAATTTGTAATAACCACAGACATAAATGAATAAATAATACTAGGTATTCCCTACCCAAATAAAACCATACAATGCCTAGTTAGATGCCATCCACACTACTATATTAGGAAAAAAGATTATTTTTTCCTATCTAAATAGTATATCAAAAGAGGAAAGTTAGTTTATAAAGAATAAAATTATATTTAGGGTAAATTTACTTTCAAAATAGATAAACAATTTAAAGAATGAAATAAAAATTAAAAGGATTGAATCCTCTTTAAAAGACCCGATAGAAAAAGATAAATTTAAAAATTTACAAAAGGTCATAAAATGAGAGGTTTGTTCCGATGAAACTTAGCCCCAAAAGTTTCTAGGAAATTCCAACGATGTTGTAGATCTTATATTCCTATTATTAGATAGGTTTGTAAGCCTCTTTATCATCGTCTTAAGAAGAATTCAATCATATTCAGGATTAGAAATCACTAATTAGTGTACCATTCAAAAGGAATTTTGACTCTAGTACTATGCGCTACCAAATTTCAAAATGTTTTTATCAACAAAGAATATTTATAAAGAATAAACTGCGAAGCAGCAAAAACTGTTTTACAAAAGATGTTTAAAATTTTCATTTTTAAATAGAATTTTATAAAAGGAAAAAAATATTTCTCTCCCAGATTTTTAACAAGAGAATTTCTACAGGGAAATAGTGAGACCCGAAATACTAGGAATAAGACTTTTGAGGCCGTCGTTTCAACCCTTTCGACCCGAGGAGAAAATGAAAAGACTCTTCAATGAGGAAGATAAAAAGTTGGAAAATAGATATTTAGTTCTTGTAGTATTTTCATCTCTACCAAAACCTACCATTCCCTTACCATTAAAAGAACCCATAACCAGTCTACCTAAATTGCAACCACTTAAATAAATATTTAAGGAAGACTCCTCATCATCAGGCACAAAAAATATTTTTAACCAAACAAAAGATAGTTAGGCGATGAAACCACCAGAGACATACTCACAGGCAGTCTTTCCAGCTACCCCATAAAAGAAGGAAGAAAAAATAATTTGAGATAACGTTTTGGCAGGTACTACCAATCATGGCACTTTATAAAAGATATGAAGGTTTCTGAGTATCAAAATTATTAAATCCTTGCTATAAAAATTGGGATTATGTGGAGACAGATGATCCCCTTAAAACCCAAAGTGTAATAACTCGCCAGATCATTATCTCACTTTCCATGTGTTTCTAGTATTTTGAGCCTTCCAATAGTATCTAAAGGTCATTTGTGACTTTCCAGAACTATCGGTTCGGGTATCGGATAGTTCATTAGAATTTTAGGCTCAATTCCTTATTTTAGAGCTTTCGCTGTTAAAGAATTGGTCTCAGACTAAAACTGCTAGTAAATAACATCATATGAGAATTCCAATAGATTTTTTAGCTATAAAACATTTATTTTAGGCTATGGAAACCCTTGGTCCGAGTTTCGAGCCTTTCGAACTCATTTTGGGCTATTGGGTAGGTTTGATGAAAAATGGAACTATGGGTGTGGGACCTATATTTAATCTAAACGACCTCGACTAGAAATTTTGATTGTTTTTTTTGAGTTTTAAATGTCAAATTTGGTATGGTAGCATAGCTGATTTGCGCGTACGGGGTTTCAAACGAATTTCGAGCACCCGATCGGAGTCCGTTGGGACTTGGGTTTTTTCTGGTGCAACAGCACCTGGTGAAGGCCACTCTTCCTCTTCGCATTTGCAAGGAGTTGACTATGTTTTCAAAGGTTCCAGTATTTGAACTTTGCAATCGTGAGCCTCCTCTTGCGTGCAGGATGAAGGTTCGATCGAACCCGGTCCAGTCTCTTCTTCGCATTCGTGAAAGATTCATCACATTCGTGATGACCTTCTCCAGGGGTTTATCATGATTGATGTTAGTTCATTATGTTACCAATGAATGATTTCCCTATAATTTGTGATTGCGGTCAGGGGGCCTCGCATTCATGATGAGTAACCCATAGCCCTATATATTGTTGTCTTCCCCGAAAATCCATCATTTACTAACCCTTTTCCACTATTATTGGACTTGTAAGCTCAATAACTTATGTGAAATTATTAATTGGAGCTGATATTGAGTTGAGTATGCGTTAGTGATCATTTTCCCGTTGTTAATTTGTATGTTTTCGCCTTAATTTTTCCTTTGATTATTGATTATCTTTTTTGTTTTCGTTAGCTTTAGGGGCTGTTCAGAGCCTCGATTGGGACTCCATTTGTGATTAACATTTAGGCATGCTTTCTTTGTCCTTCGAGCGACGTCGTGATGGATTCACATTTGGAATTCTTTTAGCGGGCCCCACAGGTTCATTTTTTACCCAATTTTGGGCCCGGAGTTTTACATAGCAATATAGGTATCATTTTACTCGTATTAATATGTAGTTTATATATTTGATAGCATGATAGCATTCTAATATTGTGGAGTGGAGACTAGCAGTTCTTGGATGGTTCGAGACTATTGTTCGGCATCGAGGTAGGCTTCGGTCTACTCTTCTCTATAAGATTATATATTTTATCGATTGCATGCTAGATGGAAGTTGGAGGAGGTGTATACACTTATGTTGCATATGGTACTTGGTTTATGTTGCTCCATATGGTTCTTTTTATGGTTCTCATTCTTTTCCATGCATCGTGTATCACCAGTATGATTATTTGGCACTTGAATCTATCAGTGTTATGGGGGGGTGCATAGGTATAGGTTATGTTTATTGTTTGTTGACTGATTGATTGTACGTTTAGGTCTTATAGGGGCATGGTTAGGTTATTGTTTATCCAAGCTAGCCTGTTATATAATTACTTAGATATTATCATATGTATTCGTGGTAGACTGGTTATGTACTTATACTCCAGGTTATCGGTACATTTCTGACCCTTTCTCTCTTATTAGGGTAAACTTTATTATTATTAAGACATCTTATGGTTATGCCCATTTCAATTAGAGACCCTTTTTATGTTTGAGTTAGCTCCCCCAGTTGGTTATGATCCTTGAGATGTTAGGCCAGTCCCTTTTTATTAACGATTTTTAGTTTAGCTATTCTTTTGATATATGTACGGTTTCCTTTGTAATATTATTACATATATATGTACCCTTTCTTCGTATTACTATTACGTATCTCTTTTATATCTCTTCCTTCATACCTCTATTATATGTTGTATATCTCTTTCTTCACTATATTATCGTATGTTGACTAGCTACTTACTGGTATAGCTTCATCCTGGATTTCTATTAGGGTCTGATAGTTTATCCTTACTTCTCCTTTGAGTATTATTATGTCTCATTTCTTAGATAGATGCCTCTAATATTATTTTTGCTTTACATGTTATCTATATTTAAGTTGTCTTTAGAACTCAGTCAACCGATGCCTACTGAGTACCTCATGTTGGTACTCATACTGCACTTTGGCACCCTTCAAATCACAGTACGAGTTCTCACCGCTGTCATGTGCATCATAAGGATCTACCATGGATCAGAGATTTGGGGTGAGATTCTAACATATGGTGTTATTCCTTCTCTCCCTCTTATTGTTAGACTACTTTCTACTTTTGAATTTCAGAGATGGCTTTGTTTATATTCACTTTGTATCTCACTTTGTACTCCTATTGTATTAGAAATCTTGTACTAACTTCACTAGGTTTTAGGGACATATTTACTTCTTTCTTGTATTCTTTCTCTTTTTCATGTAATACTGCTTGCACTTTCCTTATTAGTCCACTACTAGCTATTCTGGACTAAGGCTTAGCATACCTAGTGGTGGGTTATGGTAGGTGCCATAATGACCCAAGAAATTGGGTCATGACACAAAGTTATTATGAGTTTATTTTAATAGATACCGATTCATTTCAAATGGAGCATAAATTAGCAGTTATAACTGATCCAAACAATATTCAATATTCCGAGTTCACAATTAAAAGGATATTATGCCCTTTTGAATGGCATGTGTATCATCTGCACACACCCATTCAACTATCAAGACCTCACTGAACTCAGAAGTATAACTTGTATGTTTATAAGGCGGCTTGGTACAATTTTATGTATGTTAGGCCTAACACTCATTCTTGGTTTGTAAAATATTCAGAGTAGATGAAAACTGCAGTAATTCCCCGATGGTTTTATAAATGGTGGAGCCAATTTAGAGGGAATAAACAGGTATTATCAAAACAAGTTCAAAAGCAATTTGCAAAGTTTTAGGTAGAGCAGAATATCACTACGCTACCAGAAAATGTTAAATGGTGTAAAAAAATTTATTGCGAAAAAAATTACGTACATTATTTATTGGTCCTTTGATATCCATGAATTTTAAATAATCAAATATTTAAGTAAGGCCATCAAAATGAAAGGACGGACACCAGCAGAAAGGCCAGCATCATGTTTATCTTCATGGAAAGAATCAAGTCTTTCCAGAGGAATTAAAAACAAGGCTCAAAGAAGCTTTATCATGTCTCGATAAAGATATAAAATCAAAGTAAATAATGGAGTTATTAGATACTGCATCCTTGCATGCCAGTAAACCCAGTAATAGAGATATGATGGATCCACAATAAGTAGCACAGGCCTACGTCCTCAATTAAAAGAATAGAGTCAACACTCTTCCTATAATAAAAAAGCTACTACAATAAAGAAGTTGACCCCAGAGCAATCACAAATGACCAAGCAGCTAGAAGACAAAGGCACAAATCTTCAAAGAAGAAAAGTCCAAAAGGTTCTCAATATCAACACTATAAAAAGATAAAAGGCACATGTTCAAGATAAGGATATCAACATAATGATGAAAAGGACCATGTACAATAAATCAGCTACTCATGGACATGTGCGGAACAAATATTTAGTCATCGGCTACTCCTAAATAGGTGTAAAATAAATAGCATGTATTAGTGTATGGATAGATGTAATAGCATGTACTAATAAAGATGTAAAATAAATAGCATGTATTAGATATTTTAGTCAACACTTTTGATTCCTATTTAAGGCTTTCAACTTGTATCAGTAGAGGGCATTCAGATATACCCATACTACTTTTCATATTGCCCATCTTTTCTTTCCATGTTCTATTTGTTTCCCTCTTATCAATAAAAAGCTTTTTATAAGTATATTTCTCTACTTCTCTCTACCACTTTACTTTTTTTCTTTGCAACTCTTTTCTTTCTTTTAAATAAGTTTTAAGTACTTTACTTGTTGAAAGTTATCTTGCTCCTATTTTTAGTTGTTATGCTTCCGTGTTTATTCTTTATAAATATTATTTGTTCATTAAAATATTTTGAAATTTTGTAGCACGTAGAGCGACAGTCAAAATTCCTTTTTAATGGTACATCACTTAGTGATTTCTAATCCCCATGGGACTAAATTCTTCTTAAGAGGCTTACAAACCTGTCTAATAAAAGGAATATAAAATCTACGATATGGTTAGAAGTTTCTAGAAACTTTTGGGGCTGAGTTTCATCGGAATAAACCTCTCGTTTTATGAACTTTTGTAAATTCTTATTTTAGCTTCTTCTGCCAAGGCTTTTAAACAGGACTCAATCCTTTTAATCTTTATTTCATTCTTTAAACAGTTTATCTGTTGTGAAAGTAAATTTACCCTAAGTACTTTACTTGTTTAAAGTTATCTTGCTCCTATTTTTTAGTTTTTTTGCTTCCATGTTTTTCTCCCGTTTTCACGATCAATCCCTACATTATGGTATCAGAGCCAAGTTGGCCGAGAGGGGATATGAGTAGGAGTGGCTAAGTCCTCACACTATCCTAGAGCCAGTCGAAATTAATATTACTCTTGGAATAATCGTTTCTCTGGTTAGTAGTTACTGTTATTCTTCAGCTATATTCTTAATTTTATTCCTTAAGTTGGAAAGCCATTTAATCACGGTCTAGACGTTGGCAAGCTTGTATTTTCTAGTGAATTAGCTCTGAGAATGTTGAGTGATAGAGCAGGACTCAGAGGGTGTTCCCATCGCCAAGCCTATAGAAATAAAATAAAAGAATGTTAGAAGAAGATAACCAGTAAAAACTACAAAGAGAAATAATTATTAAGGAGTAATATCTAAAGTAGATATTGGCCCAAGAATAGTACTAAATTTCTCTTGATATTTCATAAAATCTCAAAATTTTATATTATACTATCATAACCATCTACACAAGTTTAATGGATGCTCCATCAAAACATAATAAATAGTGTTAATATTTCTTCTACTTCTAATAAAATAGCTAAAATAGAAAGTGATTTACCAAATTGAAATATTCCAAAAGAACATTTTAAAAGGGTCTATAAAACTGGACACTTTAATTTTATACAAAATTATAATATTAAAACCTCTGAATCTATGGTTTCCATTAATAGGAATATTGAGACTATTAAATTATTAGCAGCCGAAGATATTAATAGGTATAGGAAAAATTATAAGTTTCTTCACATAGGACTTGTTCAAGTAGTTGTTAAACCATTATTATATAGATTAGGTTTAGATGTGCCTATATGTCTCCGTTTAAGAGATAATAGGTTATTAAACTTTGATGATTCATTATTAGTTGTATTACAAAGTAGCCTAGCCAACGGCCCGGTATACTTCAATTGTTATCCCAATTTTTCTATAGATATTAATGATCAAAATGTTATGGATACATTAACATTAGATGTTTAAAAAAAATACATGAACAGTAAGGTAAATACAAGAGAAATAGCTATAATATATATAGTATATTATAGACTAATGAAAACTACCTTAGACCCTAAGGCTAAAATAGAAAGTAATAAAGGAGTTACCATGCTTATGGAAGCCAATCATAATCACCATAACACTTTTGTTCAAAAAATGATAAAATAGGATGGTGTATTAATAAAAGATAAGTGGCATTTTGACTCCATAACGGAGCCAGAAATTGAAGAAGAAAATTCAAACACTGAACAGGTAATTCAGTTTTCGGATGGATCTATAGATTTAAAATTTCTAAGATCTCAGTCTTTTAGTCAAGCCTCTTCAAGTAGAAAAATGTCCTTTTCTCGACCCTCAGTTTCCAAAATTGCCGAGGAAAAAGGAGTAACTTTAGAAGATATAGAAAGAAAATTAAAAGGAGTAGATATCTCAGAAACAATTCCTAAGGTGGGATATGAACCTAGAAATGTCTAACCTAGAAAATCAGTAAGTCCCACTGCTAGAGATATGCTAGGAATAAAAGATTCTTTATGTATGATTAGGTCAAATGAAGAATTTGAACTTGATTTTGAATATTTAGATAAAGTATGGACTAATCCAGAAAATTCCATAGAGAGGCAATGGTATAAAAAAATATATTCATTAAATGAAAGATTATCCTTTAGAGAAAATTGGTGCACCGATATGAAAAGAATATGTAATATTGAATTTTTTAAATGGTTTGAATATACAATAAAATTAGATGATTAAAAGGAATCATTAAACATGATTGTTAATAAATGGTATACTAGATACAGTGTAGTTGAATCTATAATTTCCCCGATTAGAAAAAAACTAGCCTTCCAATAGATGGTAGAGTTGTTACTGCTTCACCTTTTAAATTGGCTATAGTAGATGCCAAAGGTGATCCTAAAAATAATGATATAAAATGAATACTCCAACAAAATAATTATACAAATCAACTACTACATGTAGTTTCCAAACAAATTTTCAAAGCCGAGAATAAATCAACTTTTAAAAATAGACCAAGTTCTTCCTACCATGATTAAAAGTTGGAAACTCATCCAATATTTAAATTACAAGAATTTTCAAAAAATAAATTCCCTAAATTTGAAGAAAAGTTTAAAATGACAGATGATATTATAGGAAAGATAAATGAAAGGTTAAAATCCGAATTAAAATTTACGGATGATAAGGTTATAAGAACTCTATCTGATAAAAATGATAATGAAATTAACAAGCTAAGCTCTAAATATTCTATAAAAAGAATTATTATTAAAAAAACCACTTTTCCGGACATGCAGTATGAAGAAAATGAATTTTTATCTAATACTTCACATTTTGGAAGTGAAATCGCCGAATGGAATATTGATGGACTAGCAGAACAACAAATATATAATAAACTACATGAAATGGAAATGGCCA
The DNA here is from genome assembly GCA_031232105.1 of Capsicum rhomboideum. NCBI lineage: Eukaryota > Viridiplantae > Streptophyta > Magnoliopsida > Solanales > Solanaceae > Capsicum > Capsicum rhomboideum. Next base: position 57,449,751 of record CP124710.1, on the reverse strand, counting down.
TTACGGCATATAAAATTTAAAAAATGTCGGATAAACAAGTGGCTATGTTGATTATAGCTAAATATACAGGTACCTTAAAATATTTGTTGGATAACTACCTCACAGAAAATAACGGGCAAAGCATATTAAATGCTACAACTATTACTCGAGTTATTAAGACTGAGTCTGTGGGGAAAATAGTGGAAAATCAAGTCTTAGAAGATACCACCGACACCTTAATTTATAGTATAGCTAAACATTTTTTAGGAGAACTTCAACTTTTATTGGATAGGAGTTAAGAAATATTATCAAATTTATGTCCAAAGTTAGACGATTTTAGATGGTATAAAGATGTTTTCCTCAACAAGGTCATGATTAGACAAGACTGTAGTCATGATTATTGGAAGGAAAAGTTTACAAGGGGTTTACCAATATTATTTGTGGAAAAAGTAAGAACAAAATTAAAAGATAGATTCGACGGAAAAATTCCTTATAATCTCTTAACTTATGGTGATATCATGAGTTTTATGAATGTCATGGGACTGTAATTATGTACAGATATTAAACTTAAAAATCAACTGAAAAAATACAGTAAAATATCATAAAATGAGTTAGGAACCTTTTGTTAAGATTTTGGAAATATTAATCTAACTACCCTCCAGGTTATTTTCTTGATTTCCCGCATTTATATTCTTTCCATAATGGCTACATGTCATTTTTTACTTTTCAGAACTGTCAGTTCGATTATCGGACAATTCGTTTGGATTTTAGGCTCAATTCCCTATTTAGGAGCTTTCGTTGTTAATGAATTAGTCTCAGACTAAAACTCCTAGTGGAAGACCTCGGATGAGAATTACGACAGTGCCATCAGCTACAACCCTTGATCTAGGTCCCGAGGCTTTCAGACTCATTTTGGACTTTTGGGTAGATTTGATAAAAAATTAAACTATAGGTGTGGGACCCATATTTAATAGAAACGACCACCGTTGGAAATTTCTATGGTTTTGTTGAGTCCAAAATATTTATTTTGGTATGGTAGCTTATTTCTTTTGCACGTATAGGGTCCCAAATGAATCTAGAGCCCCCGATAGGAGTCTATTTGATCTTAGTTGTTTTGCTAGTTTTTAGCATCTGGTGCAGGCCGATTTTGGACTTTCCGTTCTTTTGGCTCTGTCCACGTTCACGAGGGACAATATTATTAGCCTTTGCATTCACCTTGCGAATGTGAAGGTCTAGGATCTTGACCTCCGCATTCGTGAGCCAGCTATCTCGTTCGCGAAGGGTAAGTCGGACTGGCCTTCTTAGCTTCGCTCTTTACTTTCATGTTGGACTTGACGTATTCGTGAAGGTTTTTTCCGGTCGTGTGTCACGTTCATGATACTTGTTTCGTGTTCGCAAAGGGCATTACCCCGACAGTATATATACTTCTCTTCACTAATTTCTCTTCGCTTTTTAACCGTTTTTCGCCATTTGAGACCCTTGGAGCTTGAAAATTATAGGGATTTTATACCATTGAGCTCAGGCACATTATCCTATCACTCCTTGTTCATTTTCTATTATTTTCCCCATCAAATTCCATCCGTTTTCACCATAAATCCTTAGAAATTTGTGGGCTGATTTGGGCCCAGATTTGTACTCCATATGTGTACAACTTTTGAGCACACGTTGTTTGTCCTTTGAAGGACCTCATGATGGATTTAATTTTGGGATTTCGTTAGCGGCCCCATGGGCCAATTACAGACCCAATTTTGGGCCTAATATTTTTTTATTACAATATGGATATCGTTTTACTCGTAATAACGTTTAGGTTATTATTTTTATAGTGTGACATCATTCGGGTTCGTGGAGCAAGGATGAGCAATTTGTGGATGGTTCCATAATGCGGTTAGACATCGGGGTAGGCTTAGGCTTACTTTTCTCTACGATATTGTGTATTGTATATATTTCAAGCTAGTTAGGGATTATAGGTAGTAATTATGACTAGTATACCATAACTTAATCTATTTAGGGGATTTAGGATAGAAATGTGGTACGAATATCAGCCTATAATACCCGCTATGGTCGTAGGATCCTATTACACTTGATTATATGTTTGTTTGACCTAGGTCGCCATTAAGGATCCCTCAGTATAAGACTTATGGTATTAGGTAGTGGTTTGGACCATAACCCTCTATTAGCTACTTCTAGTAGTTGTAAGCCTTAATTATCGTAGTTCCCGAATCATGGTGCTATTATTATGTTGATATATGCATGTTGTTGGGCCCAAGGTCATGGTTGCGATATCGTTTGGAATCCAGGTGAGTATTTTACCCTTAAAAATGATTGACTCTTTTTTATAGATGCTTAGGCGCTTATGGTTGTATTGTTTGGATACTGGTGATGGCATGCATATTTTAAAGCTCATTGATGATCACTTAGTTGTATGATTATGACTAGAACCTTGATTTTACTACTATTTTCTAAAAAGGAATTTATTCCCACTTTTCACTTTTAAAATGGATTCTTTTACAACGGGAATCGTACCACCTTTTTTAATAAATTATAAGCTTTTGGAACTAAATATGCTATTTTGGAAACTAGATCGGAGTTGATTTCGGTCCATTATTAATCCACTCTTTTACCACTACTATATACTTTGGTCGAGAGAAATTCTAACCCTTTCTATGCTATTATGTCAATTTAGTCCCGAAGTTGATCTCGGGCATTGGATTTATTGACTTACACTCTTTTAGTCAAGGTTCAAGTCTATACACTTATTATATTTATCTCTCTCTCTGGTATTAGATCGATTAGATTGATTATGATTGTTATTAGAAGTCTTAGTTTGGGACTAGGTAGTGTATACAGATATCCCGAGTCCTTTATGGGCTCCTTCATCTATGAGCCTCAGTATCGGAGAAGGATGGTCATCGTAGGTCCTGCTTTTGCAAGCTACTGAACTATAGGAGATGTATACACTTATTACGTTACGGCACTTAGATTGGGCATGGTATTTCTGGTTTATATGGCATCTATTCGTTCATATGCATTGCCTATCACTAGTATGATTGTTTGATGTTTATATCTATTGGCCTTATGGGGGTTGTATTGGTATAAACTGTGGTTACTATTTATTGAGTGATTTCATGAACCTCCCGGGCTTATGGGGCCCTGGTTAGGTTATTATTTGTCTGGACTAGACAGTAACTTTATTGTTGGTTTTTATGGTTAGTTCGTTGCAGAATGATTATCGACTGGTACCCAAGATTATTGGTACATTGCTAATTCCCTTCCTCCATTATAGTAAGATACTATATTGTTAGATTATCTCATGTTTAGTCATCCTTTTGTTAGAGGCCCTGATTATTCTAGTATTAGCTTTCCTACTTAGGTAGGATTCCTCGAGATCTTAAGTGTGCTCCCTCAGGCTATTACCTTCAGGCTTAGTCCTATATATGTGTATATATATATGGTATTGCCGTATATCCCTCTCTTTCCTTAACTATTCCTATTGTATATGTATATTTTGGTTTTGTATTACTATTATATATCCTTCTTTCATACTTCATTTGTATATTGACTAGTGATATATGGTATTGCACTTTAGTTCTTGAATACTATTAGAATAGGATAGTTTATCCATGTTGTATCATTAGCATTATCATGTTTAGTTCCCTAGATAGCTGTATGTAGTTATATTCTTGCTTTACATGTTATTTATGCTTACATTATCTTTGGGGCTCAGTCAGCCGATGCCTACTGAGTACCACATGTTTGGTACTTATACTACACTTTTGCAGCCAGCAAATCATAGTACGAGTTCTCATCGTTTACATGTGTATTGTGCAGAATAGCCATAGGTCGAAGGTTCAGACTGATCTCTATTTTGTATTCCAGAGATAACTTGTATATGTATTTATTCTATATTTCACTTGTACTCCTATTGTATTAGAAGCTCTTGTACTGACTATATATTTACCTTTTTTGTGTCTTATTTCTCTTTTATTTAGTTTTACTTTCATTTTTCTTATTAGTCCGTTACTAGTTGTTCCAAACCATGGGTTGGCCGACCTACTGGTGGGTTATGGTAGGTTCCATCATGACCTAAGAAGTTAGATTGTGACAAATTGGTGTAAGATCCTAGGTTTACCAGTGTTGTTGATGCAAGAGTTAAGTATCTAGTAGAGTCTTGCAGACTGATATGGAGACAGCTGTATCCTATCTTCGGGATGCTATAGGGCATTTTTAGGAAATTCTATTCTTGACCCCTTGTCGTGTGTCTGTACTTCTATGATCCTTTAGAACTTCTTTTGAATTTATTCTTTCCCATATTAATAGCATGAGGATGTCGATAGATGTGGATGGTACTTCTGTGCATGTTACCAGAGTTTTAGCTCAGCGTCGGTAGGGAGTTAGAGATTGATATCGAGGATTTTCAACATCAGCAAGAGGGTCTGGGGTCAACCCAGGCTCCGTAGAGTTTTTGATTGCCTCAGCTTCTTAGGATACCGTGTTGGGAATTCCAAGTCTTTTCATGGATGTTGTACAGTCGGAGGTGATACCCAGTACATCGAGTGGTTCTCATGGCAAAGTTGGGTTTATTGGTATTCATTAGGGTTCTCTATTAGTTTTAACATATGAGATTGGGTTTCTCGAGTGGGCCAGAGATACTCCTATGTTACTTACTATTAAGCATGTGATTTTGCATGGGTTTGTCAGAGTATTAACCTTACCACTTCACTTCGTGTCAAAGCCTTTGATAGTATGTAGGTCTTCTTTCTCTCAAGTTTTTGATCACACGAGGTATATAGAGAGGGCATGTATTAATACATATAGAGGTGGCAGTAAGAGGCCATATCAGCAGTACGATGTTAGTGGTATTCAGTCTAGAGGTTGGTATCCTCCCAGTAGAGATTAGTCTTACTTGCAGACTATCATGTCCGTACAGACAGTAGGATTTTATCGTCCTCCGTGTCAGTATTACGGAAGGTACCATTTAGGGGAATGCCGGTTGGGGACAAATGCTTGTTTTTGGTGCGGCACAGAGGGGCACATAATGAGAGAATGCCCACAAAGGGGTGCGGGTGGTATAGCACGACCTGCGGGATCAACCACTATATCATCAGCATCGGTTCCTTCCCCAGGCAGAGGCATTCAGTCTATGGGTCGTGGTAGAGATATGAGAGGAGGAGCAGCTAGTTCCAGTGGGGCCCAAAATCGTATCTATGCCCTAGTGGACCGGAAGAATGAAGAGGCAACTCCTGATGACGGAACTAGTAGTTAGGTAGATTATCATATGTTACATGATGTATATATAACTACTCTATCGTATGTGACGGTTACTACACTATCGTATGTGACGGTTACTATGAACCTAATTTCAGTACTTTTACAAGTGTTACTCATGACATGTATAATGGAAGACAAGTGTGAAGGTTAATAAATAAAGACTACAAAAGTATCCATGAGCCTTAAGTGTTTATGTGTGTGTATGCTAGTATAGAGATGCATGTGCATTTGAGCGACATCGTTAACATTCGAGGACGAATGTTTCTAAGGGGGGAAGAATGTAACACCCCGTACCTTCTCAACCCTACTTGATGATAGTGAGTAAGAATTACTTCAGTGTCGAGAGTTATGGAAATGTCAAAGATGAGAAAAATTGAAATTTGGCCTTGTACATATGACGAGTTTTTGTAGAAAGTGTTTTGTGCTTCCGTGGAGCATTTGTGTAATACCCCGTACACATTCTAACCTCATTTGGTGACTTGTAGTCATGTTTACTTGATGGTTATGGTCACTAAGTAAGTATTTTATAGTGTATTGATAAGGTATTGGACGATACGCAAGTGTTGGAAAAATTGCCGAAAAATTCAGCAAAGCATAAAAACTTGCGCCACTACCCTATTTCAGGGGGTGTGGCGCAAGCCACCTGATTCAGAGGGGCTTCATTTCCTGCGCCACTACCCTGTTTCAGGGGGTGTGGCGCAAGGAACAAATATTAGGCCTTTCCGGACCCGTTTTGTAACGCACTTCGACGACGCTTCTTGGATGGTTTCTTTTGGTTCTTTGGAGTTATTTGAGCATTTTTAAAGATTCAAACACTTCAATATACTCCTACATACTCCTACATGATCAAATCATGAAATGTGAATAGTGATCTAAAAGGTCCAGTGAAACCAAGGGCGACTAGAATGTCTAGTTTTGCGATCGAACGGACGAATGAGGATTGTTTAAGAGAATGTTGTCGTGACATTATGGAATTATGTAAACATGTGATATATGGTGAATTTTACATGAAATTTTATGGGCTAAGCTACATGTGCAATTGGGCCCAAAATTAGGGCCCAAAATGGAACAAAAGAGAAGGCCCAAGGACAAATTGACCCATTCTTCCACTTTGACCTCATTGAATGCCAAGAGTGGCTAAGCATGACTTCAAAAGTCTATAAAAGGAGCATAAAAATCAGATTTTTAAGACAAAGAACACACATGCTTTTTCTCTCTTTTTCTAGACTTTTCAAGAAAGTTTCTTTGGGGGCTCTCAAACCCTAAGCCATATTTGGATCAAGATCACCATCTTTCAAGTCTAGGTAAGTGATTCTTATTATGGATTAACATATTATATGCATGGAAGATTAGGTATATTATGCTAGATGTGTTGGCAAGGTGGTGAATAGTGTATTTTGCCTTTGGTTAAAGATGTGTCATCTTGGTAATTTGAACTTGAATTAGGCCTTGTGCCTTTGATGAAAAAGCATGGTATGGACAAAATATAAACATGTATGGTGTTATTTTTTTGGTATTAAACTTGTTCTTGTCTATAAGTGGAAATTGTGGGATTTTGGCCGATATGTGTTATGAGTTGTATTTAGGTCATTTGATGAGTTATTTGTGATGTGTGATGGATAAGAAAGTGTAAAGGAGAAGTGTTGTGGTAAAATGTATCAATTATCATGTATTGGTCAATGTTGGGAATATTATGGAATGTTTGGAATAATAGTATGATCAATGGTTTTGTCAAGGGGAAATGGCATGTTTAAGGACAAATATGTGACTCATTGGTGTTACATGCATTTGTAAAGGAATTGGTGGTTAATGTGCATTTTGTTATGCATTTGTGTTGTAGAGTGACACATAAAGAAGGAGAGGGATTATTGTCTACGCATCGAAGGTTGTATATTCGTATTGCGAATCCGAGGTATGTAAGGTTATTCTTGTCCGTATCTTTCTGCGACAAATAGTATCTATATTGATATGTCACTAGTCCTATCCCGAAATGTCCAAAGGGATCCTATATCCGTTTATCAATAGTCATTGTCATATATTTCCTACTCATGGATTATTTGGGAGTCTCATGTCCCATAATCATGGTTAATGTTTCAAAAGCTCAAATAAAGTTATGTTCCAATGTTTCAATAGTGCCGATACTTGTGTCTCTTGTTCATCGATTCTTGTCCAATGGTTTCAATGGTGTTATGTTGCCAATAAGGCTATGTTTCCAATAATGTTTATTCACATGTCTTTGATTTTGGTTATGGTTCCAAAGCTTCCACAAATGCTATGTCAAATGAACGTATCAATCTTTCACAAGTAATGATATCAATCTCAAAGTAATGAACAAAGTAATGCAAATGTGGTCAATGATCAAGTATGGGTGGCAAGTCTAGGGGCATAAGCCTAGCTCGACTCGATCCCGATACATCCCAGGGGCGATATGAAAGCCTAGCATGGGTTATGATGGTACATCCCAGGGGCGACACGAAAGCCTAGCATGGGTTAATATAACATCCCAGGGGCGATAAGCCTAGCATGGGTTAATGACATCCCAGGGGCGACACGAAAGCCTAGCATGGGTTAATATAACATCCCAGAGGCGATAAGCCTAGCATGGGTTAATGACATCCCAGGGGCGATACGAAAGCCTAGCATGGGTTCACATAACATCCCAGGGGTCACAGTACCTAGCATGGGTTAACCTCATCCCAGGGGCGACAGAATAGCCTAGCATGGGTAGAACAATAAAAGTGAATAGAAAATGAAGACAAGAGGAGTAAAGAAAGTAATATACATGGTTTCCCACATACGGAAAGAAAGTTTATTCATATTTGATATTTCTCTTATATTGATTCCATGGTTGCTGTTATTATGTATAAATCATTGGAGACGATAATAGTGAAAGAAAGGTACATGGTTTCACATATGGAGTTTTCTCTTATAATTATTTCCATTGAAATTGTTGGGTATTAATGCAGTTTTTTTTTATGGCCTTACATACTCAGTACATTCTTCGTACTGACCCCTCTTGGGGACTTACCTTACATGTTGCAGGTGCAGGCACTAGCAGGCCTCCACAGTAGATTGTCAGTTTTGCAGATCTTTGGTGAGCTCCAGTTAGTTCGGGTCCTCTCCGAGTCACTGTTGTATATGTTGTATAAAGCGGGGACTTGTCCCGATTTTTACTTCATTTGGTCAATGCATTTTGTTAGAGGCTTTTGTAGATGGATGTGGGTGTATAAATGTGAAAGTACATGTTGTTTTGACTTAATGGCTCAAACGGCCAAGTTTTACATACATAGCTATGACTCATGTTTTCATGTCTATGATTTCCGCATAGTTGCACAAGGTGTAATAAGATTCATATGAGATTATGTACGCGAATGTTCATAAGCAAAGGTAGGTTCTCTCGGGCCATATCGGCTTCGGGTGCCAATCATGTCCCGATGGGATTCGGGGCGTGACACATAATCCCCAAATAGCTCCTTCTAGTAGTCGTATGCCCTAAATTACCGTAGTTCCCAGATCATGGTGCTATTATTATGTTAATTTATGCATGTTGTTAGGCCCGAGGCCGTGGTTGCGATACCAGTTGGACGCCAGGTTAGTATTTTATCCTTAAAGAAGTTCTAACTGTAATTTATAGACGCTTAGGTGCTTATGGCTGTTTTGTTTTGATAATGGTGATGGCATGCATACTTTTAGGCGCATTTATGCTCACTTAGTGGTACGATTCCGACAAAAATCTTGATTTTACTACTGTTTTCTAAAAATGGATTTATTCCCACTTTTCGCTTTTAAAATGGATTTTTTAATAATGGGAATTGTACCACCATATTTAATAAATTATGAGCTTTTGGAACTAAATATGCTAATTTTGAAACCAGATAGGAGTTGATTCTGATCCTTTACTTCGGTCGAGAGAGATTCCGACCCTTTTTACGCTATTATATCGATTTAGTCCCAAAGCTGATTTCGGGCCTTAGATTTACATACTTACACTCCTTAAGTCACTCTTCGAGTCTGTGCACTTATTATAATTATATATCTCTACGGTACTGTACGAAGTAGATTGATTATGATGGTTATTGGAAGTCTTGGTTCCGGACCAGGCAGTGTATACGGATATCCCGAGTACCCTATGGGCTCCTTTGTCAGTGAGCCTCAGTGCCGGGGAAGGATTTTCATCGTAGGTCTTGCATTTGCGAGAGACTGAGCAGAAGGAGGTTTATACACATGTTATGTTATGGAACATGGACTGGACATTGTATTTCTGGTTTGTATTGCATCCATTCATACATATGTATTGCCTATCACCAGTATGATTGTTTGATGTTATATCTATCGTATTTATAGGGGGTTGTATAGGTATAAACAATGGTTACTTGATAAAGATCAAATTACAAAAGAGAAGAACAAGCTACGAAAACGAAGATAACAAGGAATTGAAAAGGGAAAAGATAGATAGATAAATAAATTAGATTCACACAAAATGTGAAATTGAATGCTAATAAAAGGTATATTAAACCCTAAACCCTCAATCAAATTATTCCTACAAGCACCAAACTCTTACATAAACTATGAGGAAATCAATCTCCTACGTAACCCACATTTCCAAATGATTGTTCAAAACAATCTAATCCTAGAACTCACACTCTAAGTGTATTCATAATATGTAAAAACTAAGACAAAAGAAGAAGGAAACTACTATTTATAGCCATGGGCTATTTATTAGGCCCAAAAGTGACCCATTTCAGCAAATTGGGCATCCGTCCACTCAGATGGGGCACCTGCTCGAGCATGTCAGGGTACAGGTGCCACTAGAAGTGAAAATTATCCTCTTGACCTTCCAATGACCTATCCAATGGCACTCGAACCTTTTTGAATGCGTTGGTCCACACAAAACACTCCTTAAATGGTATCAAGATGGGTTCAAACACATCTAGCTTCATCAATAATCCTTGGAGTGTTTGTAGTTCTCGTACTTGCATTTTAGTAAGAAGTCTTGATGTGATTTGGATTTTATCATCCTCTCCTTATTGAAAAGGATTCGACCTCAAATCCAAAGCCTAAAAACACATAAGATAGACAAAAAACCAATATTTCCTCAAAGGACGAGGGTTAGCACAAAGGTTAGCATCAATATTTTTGCGCCAAGTGGACACCCACTTGATATATAACCAACATTCCTTTATTTTCAATGAAAAAAGCTCATCATACAATGCATAAAGATGTTGGCTATAATAAGCATCATGATACTCTCCCAAGGTGTTTACATTTAAAAAATTACCAAATTGCTTAAGTGAGTTAGCCAACAAGTTACCATATGTTGGAACAACCAAAGATAGAGTCAAGTCATTAGGGTATATATTACCCTTACCCTTCCTTTCATAAAAAAATATGTTTACACAAAATGCATTCTCAACACCAACGTGGTTATCTTTATAAGCAAAGAGATAGAAATGAAAAGAGTTAAGATCACCACTATTATTTAAGGTGCCTTCAAGGACAAGAACACAAGAAGATAAGAAAAAGCAACTTAAGCACCTCACATCTCTCTCATTAAAACAACTTCCCATGGAAAGAGCATTCACAAGTGGAGTCCATCCTATTGCGTCAGCTTGTCTACCCACATAAGTGTGACAAAGAATAAAAAACAAGAGTTGTTAATCAAGTAGGTAACATGGACCCTTCTCAAAGTAACAAATAGATTAGCCATTCAGGTCGTGGAGGACATACATTTTAAGCATATCCATGACAAATCGCGATGTGGTTTGAGAGGTGTTTTGAGCATTCCCACTTGAGGAGGCATGATAATTTTGGGGGTTGGAGTGGTTGGAATTTAGACAACCTTCCACGTTGACCGTCCTTCTATCAATGGTTGACACACTTCCTTGGAATGTGGTCACTTGATCTCTTAGCTCATTCATATCTCATTTCATACTCAAGATGAACGCCATTATGGATTCCATGTTATTATCTCGTAAAAAACCTTTTGCATCCTCTCCCAGAGCCATTGTACCTAGAAAGAAGAAACACTAAACAAAAACAACAAACAAGTTAGTGTTAAAAGAATCAACCTCACAACTTCTCAGAGAATACACCTTTGTTTGCCTCACAATAGGAGTCGCTAGCGTTGAAAGATCCTTTCTACTCCCATGGAAGACGTGGCGTCGATTGCTACTCATTGTCGGAATGGATTCTTGTTTGAAGATTAATCTATGACTCAAACAAACTAATGTACTTGAAACAAGAAATAACAATGAAACAAAAGAAAAAATCACAAATAGGAACGGACAAAGACTAACTAATAAACTAAATAGATCAAATACTTGTTAATTAGTTTAGGAATCAATAAATGAAATTAGGATTCAATAATTTAAACTAAGAATATGGAACCTAAGCAAAATGAGATTTGAAGTTGTTAAGATGTGTTGGGGCGCCCAGATGGGGGTCGCATGTCACAAAATAGCTTTTGGAAGTTTACCTGCAAAGGGTCACCTGCTAGCGCAGATGCCCACCTGCGGGTGCAGGTGAGGGCTCAGGTGGCCCGGGCAGAACAACTGAAGTCTCCTCTTTTCAAGCCTTTTGTGGTCCTTCTTGTACTCTCTTTCCTAGCACTTTCCCTTTTGGAATATTGTACTAACACTTTCCTTTACTTCTTTTGGCCTTTTTTAGGATCTAATAACAACTTTTGATGAATCTTCTTCTTGAAGATATGAATTTCTTCAAGAACACCAAGAACTAAAAATTTCCAAACTAACTCATTTTTGCTCGAAATTGCACGAAAACATCAGTTTTATGTTCCCTTCAACATGGAGAACACTTTCCAACCCTTTTTAATACTCAAATCCACACCAAAATTTCAGATTTTTAAACCTATTTGTAATTTTCTTCAAGCTTTAAACCCAAAATGGTGGATTTTTCCAAAACCTCTCCAAATAACACCAAATCTCAGATCTAGGGTCCTTTTGATATGGGAATCATTTTTTAGTAACCCTTATCCCTCACTTTCAACCCAAAATTTGTAGATCTAAGAACCCACTTCACTTTTTATTCAAGTTCAAGGACATGACAATGGGGTTTTATCAAAATCTACTCAATCAATCCCCAATTTTTAGATTCCGACTCAAATAACACAAGAGGAAATAAATCTAGTGCTGAAACTACAAAAAAACTCAAAAACACTAAAATATTATTGGGTTTTTTGTAGAAATATTTTTCCTCTTTATTTTTATTCTTCAATACCACACCCAAGATTAGAATCCTTAGAACGAATCCAAGCTTGGCTCTAATACCAAATGATAAAGATCAAACTAAGAAAGAGAAGAACAAGCTATAAAAATAAAGATTACAAAGAATTGAATAGGAAAAGGATAGATAGATAATGAAATTAGATTAACACAAAAAAGAAACTTGAATGCACATAAAAGGCATATTAAACCCTAAACACTCAATAAAATTATTCCTACATGAACCAAACTCTTACATAAACCACGGGGGAATCAATCTCCCACGTAACCCACGTTTTCAAATGATTGTTCAAAACAATCTAATCCTAGCTCTCACACTCTCAAGTGCATTCATAATATGTAAAAATTAAGAAAAATGAAGAAGGAAACTACTATTTATAGCCATGGGCTATTTATTACCAATATGGGCCCAAATGTGACCTATTTCAGCTATTTAGGCATTCGCCCAAGCAGATGGGGCACCTGTTGGCGCATATTCGGGTACAGGTGCCACTGGAAGTGGCCAAATAGCCATCTACAACCGTACCTCTCTACCTGCGTGCACATGTGAGGTTGCAGGTGGCTCTAGACCATTGTTTGGCTCCTCTCGACCTTCTAACGACCTCTCCAATAGACCTTGAACCTTTTTTAATGCATAGGGCAACACACAACACTCCTTAAATGGTATCAAGATGGGTTTAAACACATCTAGCTTCATCAATAATCCTTAGAGTGTTTGTAGTTCTCGTGCTTTCCTTCTAGTAAGAAGTCTTGAGATGATTTGGCTTGTATCATTACTATTTATTGAGTGCTTTTGTGAACCTCCCAGTCTTATGGGGGCTCGGTTAGGTTATTGTTTATCCGAACTAGCCGGTTACTTTATTGTTTGTTTTTATGGTTAGTTCGTAGCAGGATGATACCTAAGATTCTTGGTATGTTGTTGATTCCCTTTCTCTATTTTAGTAATATACTTTATTGTTAGATTATCTCATGTTTAGTCACCCTTTGGTTAGAGGCCATGTGTAACACCCGCACGTTTTCGAGTCTAGTTGGCTACCGTAACATTCATGGAAGTATGGGAACATGAGAGATGTGATGAATTATGCATTAATATTGTGGGAATTAATAAGTCTTACACCATTGGGCCTTAAATGAAGCCCAAAATCATAAGGAAGACATGTCCCAATATGGAAATTTGACCCATTCTTCCAATATTTCTCCATTTGACCAATAAACCCTTGCATTTAATGCTAAGAAAGAGATAAGAGTGACTTGAGGGACTATATAAAGAGATAAAATCAGATTTTATTTCATTTAAGCTCTCATGCCACTTTCTAGACTTTACCAAAATTTTCTTTTTGTCTCTCAAGAACCCTAAGTCATTCTTTTGGCCAAGATCATCAACTTGTAAGACTTGGTAAGTGTTTATTATAATGGTTTAATATATTTTATGCATGAGAGATGGTTTATATTATGTTGGTTATGTTGGTGGAGTATTGAGAAGCTCACAATGTGTGAAATGTTACATGGTTGCTAAATCGGAGGATGGTATTGTCTTGTAAACTTGAATATGTACTTGTGGTCTTGAAGGAAGTGAACGTGATTGAGTAAAAATTGACATGTGATATGTGATTATAGTCTTGCTTTGTTTTATCCTTGTGAATAATGTTTGGAATTGTTGTTGTGAAATTGGTTATGGATTTGGTGACGTATTGACCGTAAAGTGTCGTTGTGGGTGTTGTTATGTGTATTGTGAGACCATGGCTGATCTTTGGTGTTCAATATGATCAAAAATATGTCAAAAGAAGTTTGTTTATGGTCATGGACCATTCATGGCATTAAAATACCCAAAACGGGCCATTTCGGACAAAAATGGGCATCCGCCCCCGCAGACGAGGGTATCTGCGGGCGCAGATGCCAACACAGGTGCCATTGGCATATGCCACCAGCCACCTGCGGGCGTACCTCATCCACCTCCAGGCACAGGTTGCTTCACAGGTCAGCCTTAGGTTTGGTTTTGAATGTTTTCATATCTTCTTGGTCCCCGAAGGCCCCCCCCCCATACACTTTTTGAATTTAATTATCAACTTGCGATGTTGTTTTAATGAATTTAAAGTGTTGTATGGAGGTGTGATGGACTATATTAAGAATGGATGGTTGTTCATATGTTGTTATGAAGGAGTAATTGTGACGGAATGATAAAGAGAAAAGCGTAAAGGGTAAGTGTGATGTTAAATGCTATCGATGTGTGATCTCTTGGTCAATGTGTGTAATGTTATGGTGTTGTTGATATGGAAATGTAGTGGATTGTATTTTAACGGGTGACATGACATTATACGACAGTCATATAGTTCATTGTCGTCTTGTACAGCCGTATAGTAACTAGTTGCTAATGTAAGCTCCGATATGTACTTGTATTGTAGAGTAAGACGTAAATAAGAAGCCGGACTATTGTGTTCATACATAGGCTTGTGAATTCATACTTGGAAGTGAAGATATGTAAGGTTAATGTTTCAATACCCTTTTGCAGCTCATAGTATTCACATTGATGTTGCACTAGTTCATTCCGAAATTTCCAAAGGTATCCTATTTTCGGTTATCAATGGTCATTACCATATGTTTCCTACTCATTGATAAATTGTGAATATCATGTCTCATATTCATTGATTAATGTTCCAAAAGTCCAATAAGGTTATGCTTCACAGTTGCCATAGTGGTTATACTCATGTATCTCGTTCATTGATTATTGTCTAATGGTTCCAATAGTGTTATGTTTCCAATAAGGCTATGTCTCCAACAATGTTTATTCATAAGTTTCTCACTCGTTGGTTAATGATCTGAAGCTTCAAGTGAAGTTATGACTATCACTGTATCAATCTCAAAGTAAAGAACAAAGTAAAGCATATATGTGGTTAATGATTGAGTACGGGTGACAGCTTTGGGGGCGAAATGCCTAGCTCAAGCCAATCCCGAGATTGTTGGATCAGGGGGCAGTCCTAGAGGTATAAGCCTAGCTCGGACTAATCCTGATAGGGGGAAGCTCTAGAGGTAATAACCTAGCTCGAGCCGATCCTAATATATATATATATATATTGATTCATAGGGTGGCAGCTCTAGGGGCATAAGCCTAGCTCAAGCCGATCCCAACATAACGATATGTTATGTTTAAAACCCACTGTTCAGTCGGGGCCCGAGTATCACAGGTCACAGGCAAAGATGAATAATCATAGAAGCAAAGATACAAAGAAAGTAATGAAAGCAATATACATGGTCTCCAAAGTACAGCACAGTGATTATCCATGTTGGTTATGCATTTGAATTTGATTTCATTGACATACTTACATATCATACAGTTTTATTTGAGCCTTACATACTAAGTACATTCTTCGCACTGACCCCTTTGGGGAATTTACCTTACTTGCTGCAGGCGCAGGTTCTAGTAGACCTCCACCGTAGGTTATAGGATAGTTACAGCTTTTGGTGAGCTCCAGTTGTTTGGGGCTTTCTCCGAGTCACAGTTGTACATATGTTTTGGTGTTGTACATGTTGTATAAAGAGGGGACTGGTCTCAACTTTTGGTTGGTTTTGGTAAATGTCTATGTTAGAGGCTTTCGTAGACGTATGTGGGTGTATGAATGTAAGGTGGTATATGACATTTTTGACTTGATGGCCTTAACGGCCAAGGTACACATATGTATATATATATGTCCCATTTTCCATGTTTTTCGCATTTCACCATTCATGTTCTTACGTAATGAGGGGTTTCTTATGGCATGTATATGATTGAATAGAAGCAAAGCTTGGTTCTCTCGGGCCTTGTCGGCTACAAGTGCCAATCCGTTCCGATGGGATTTGGGGCATGACAAAAGTGGTATCAGAGCAGGTCGTTCTAAGGGTGTCTACAATGCCGTGTCTGAGTAGAGTCTTACTTATCGATGTGTTCTTCACAACATTTATAAGTAGGAGGCTACGGGACATTTAGGACGTTGTTTCTTTTCTTCACTTCTAGATCGTGCAATAGAGCCAGTGATGTAAGTTGAATTGAATCTGATCATGGTAATTGTTTTTATTTGGTATAGGTGAAATGCCAATCACGAGAAGAGGTAGAGGTAAAGGGAAGTAGGTGGATATGCCTACTGAAGAAGGAATGAGTAGACTACCACCTTACCAAGCTAGTCAGGGTGGAGCAAATGCTAAAATTTTATCCCCGTCTTCTTCTACTTTTCCAGCTCTAGAAGAGGCAATTGGTATAGAAGTACCCGCAGAACCGCCAATGAACACCACAGATCAGGATCTGATAAATGCAGTACATATGTTGACACATTTAGTGGCAGCACAAAGTTAAGGACGAGCTGGTCCAATGACACATGAGGATGATGCGGCTAGAGTGGCGAGTCGCAGAACACAGGATTTCCTAAAACTGGACCCTCCTATATTCACTGGGTCAGACCCGAAAGCAGATCCACAGGACTTCGTGGATCAAATTCAGCGGGATTTAGAAGTTATGCATGTGACGGGGATAGAAACAGTTGAACTTGCTGCGTACAAATTGAAAGGAGAGGCAATATTGTTGTATGAGGATTGGAAGAAATCTCGGGATGTTGGTGGAAATCCACCTCACTGGGAGGAATTTAAAGCAGCTTTTCTTGACCATTACCTTACCTATAAATTCGGGAGGCACGTGCGGATCAGTTTCTAAATCTCCGTCATGGAAATTTGAGTGTCAGAGAATACAGCTTGCTATTTAATTCCTTGGCTCGATATGCTCCAAATATGGTTGGGACTATGACAGATAGAGTCCATCGATACGTGGACAGATTAGACCCATATTTGGTAAGAGATTGCACTATTGCTGCCTTGAATAAGGACATGGACATAGAAAGAATTCAGGCCTTCGCCCAGAAAATGGAAGATCAAAGATAGAGAAGAAGGGTACATGAATTTGACAGAGGACAGTCCAAAAGGGCAAGATCGATGGGACCACCTATGATGTCTCAAGAATGATCTAGACCTCGTATGTTTACTAGACAACCTAGGCCATCGTTTTCACATTCCACAGCAGGTACTCACTCTCAGTTCCGAGGATTTAGATGTGGTCTATCTGGACAGAGTAGTGGGGTTCACGGATCACAGGCAGAAGGTTTTCCTCGTCAGTAGTGTCAGCACTGTGGGCGTATTCATGCAGGTACATGCCGAGTGGGGACAAATGCTTGTTTTTGGTGCGGTATGATGGAACACATGATGAAAGAGTGCCCAGAGGAGTATGGGTTGTATAGCACGACCGGCAGGCTCGACCGTTGCATCATCAGCATCGGTTCCTTCTTTGAGACGAGGTGTGTAGTTTGTTAGCCGTGGTAGAGGGGCCATAGGAGCAGCCAGTACTAGTGGGGTCTAGAATCACACTTATGCTTTAGTGAACCGACAGAACTCAGAGGCTTCCCCTGATGTTGTCACAGGTACATTCTCCATATTCTCATATAATGTATATGCATTGATTGACCCCGGTTCTACATTGTCCAATGTTACTCCATTGATTTCTGCAAAATTTGTAAAGGCACCAGAATTATTAATTAAATCAATTAAAGTGTCTACACCGGTTGGTGAATGTATTGTTGCAAAAAGAGTATATCAAAATTGTATGGTAACTGTGTGTGGTCATGATACATTGGCCGATCTCATTGAACTAGACATGGTGGATTTTGATGTAATAATGGGGATGGATTGGTTGGCCTCTTGTTATACCACAGTAGATTGCCGGGCCAAGAAGTTATATCTTCATTTCCCACAAATGAATACTCATGAATGGAAGGGTGATGTAGGGGCACCACGAGGAAGATTTATTTCCTATCTGAAAGCAAGAAAAATGATTGCCAAGGGATACATATGTCATTTAGTACGGGTGAAAGATACTGAAGTGGAACCACTAACTCCGCAGTCGATTCTAGTGGTCAATGAATTTCTGGATGTATTTTCGGAGGATCTTCTAGGTTTACCCCCAGAACGGGAAGTAAAGTTTGGCATTGATGTGATTCCAAGCACTCAGCCTATCTCTATTCCTCCATACAGAATGGCTCCAGCAGAATTGTGTGAATTAAAAGAGCAATTGAAAGATTTGCTGGACAAGGGCTTTATTAGGCCGAGTATGTCTCCGTGGGGTGCACCGGTATTATTTTTACGAAAGAAAGATGGCACATTAAGAATGTACATTGACTATCGGCAATTGAATAAGGTAACGATCAAGAACAAATATCCCCTCCCTCGAATTGATGATTTGTTTGATCAGTTACAGGGTGCCAAGTGTTTTTCAAAGATCGACTTGAGGTCGGGTTACCACCAGGTCAGAGTTAGAGAAGAAGATGTACCCAAGACAGATTTCCGAACACGGTATGGCCATTATGAATTTTTAGTTATGTCATTTGGACTAACAAATGCGCCAGCTGTGTTTATGGATTTGATGAACAGGGTGTTTAAGCCATTTCTGGACATGTTTGTCACGATATTTATAGATGACATCCTGGTTTATTCAAAATCACCAGAGGACCATGCTAATCACTTATGGCAGGTGTTACAGATTCTCCGTGAGCGTAAGTTGTATGCAAAGTTCTCCATTACTGGGTTCAG
Organism: Capsicum rhomboideum; assembly: GCA_031232105.1. Lineage (NCBI taxonomy): Eukaryota > Viridiplantae > Streptophyta > Magnoliopsida > Solanales > Solanaceae > Capsicum > Capsicum rhomboideum. Next base: position 57,430,663 of record CP124710.1, on the reverse strand, counting down.
TGGCATGCGAGGATGCAGTATCTAATAACTCTATTATCTGCTTTGATTTCGTATCTTTATCGAGACTTGATAAAGCTTCTTTGAGCTTTCTTTTTAATTCCTCTTTGGAAAGATGAGATTCCTTCCGTGAAGATGAACTTGATGCTGGACTTTTTGCTTGTGTCCATCCTTAATTTCGATGGTCTTAAATATTTGATTCTTTTGAATTCATGAATATCAAAGGACCAATAAATAATGTATGAAATTCTTATTGCAATAAAAAATTTACACCATTTAACATTTTCTGGTAGCATGAAGATATTCTGTTCTACCTGAAACTTTTCAAATTGCTTTTGAAATTGTGTTGATAATACCTGTTTATTCCCTCCAAATTGGCTATACCATTCATAAAACCATCGGGAAATTACTGCAGTTTTCAGGGTTCGACATTTATGTAAATTTTAGATAATGGCTTAGCATAATGCCCCTTATCTGTGCGACATAAGACTTTAGGGTTCACATTGATAGCTATGTGTTCTTATAAGATTCACCAATGAAAAGCATCATAAGATATGGAAGAAAGGAAAGTTGAGCCCTGATGTGTTAGGCTTTATAATACAAGGAATTAGTTAGGAGCCCTATGATTTCATGCGTCCATTCTACAGAAATTTATTGAAGATCTATTCTTCATTGTGCCCCCTTAAATATAGTAAAGGACCAAAGACCTATCATTCAAACAAGTCCCCATAGACATTTTGATTGTTAGGAAAGGAAGTTTAGGACAAAATATATAGCCTCCAATAAAGGGTTTGTGGGAGAACCAAAATATAGAACAAGCTACTTAGAAAGTAAAAGATGATAAACATCCTAGATGCCTATCCTTATTCCAAACACCAACAGGAGGATCAAAAATCATGTACTCCCCTTATATGATAACACATTTCACTAGCATTTGATTGTTTGATATCTCACTCACATTTTATATGTTTATGTACATGATTTTTGCTTAAATTCCATAATTTTATGTGTTCTACTTGTCTAAAGAAGAAAATAAGGAAGACTACACTATCCTGAAATAGTCTTCACTGAATTATATGTCCAAGAGCGGAGTTTTGTTTGTCATATTCTCATTTCATGTGTTATATCAATTGAGACGCCCTGTGAGTCTTGTCTATACATGATTTTGGTTAGCCAACAGATTTTTGATAGTTCTATTTACAAGGGAATATCTGGCAAACTTTCTTGGGAAATTCTAGGTTAGTCAAGACATTAGCTATACTTTTCATTCGAGGACGAATGATCCAAAAGGGGGGATGATGTAACACACCGTACATTTCAAATCATATACGACCAACTTAGCATTGACAAAAATATTTAAAATTGAGATAGTAAGGAGGTATTTGATCTTAAAATTAAGGTTAAGTGTTAAGTTAGAGTAGAGGAATTAATATGTTGGAAAAATAGGATAAAATAAGTTAGGTGGTATTCTACCTTAAAGTTTAATATGGCAAAGTGTATATAAGTGTAATGTTAAAGTAAAGGAGATTTAGAAAATGGAATAAAATAAATGAGCTACTTACTTAACTTAAATTAAGCTAATAGGTGACAAGTAGGTGCATCACCTACTTTGACTATTTACCAACCTAAAGAACAAAGTATGTGTATCACCTACTAAGACTCTTTGACCGTCTGAATGGGCCAAGTAGAAGCACCACCTACTTGAATTTAGGTGGAACATAATTATAAGGGAAAAGGTGAGGGTACTTGGTCATCATATCTTCTTTTGCTTCCCAAGTAGCTCCCTCAACTAGCTGATTCCTCCAAAGAACTTTCACTAAAGCAACTTATTTATTCCTAAACTTATGATCATGACAGTCAAGAATCTCAGCTGGGACCGCTTTATAAGAGAAACGTGATACAATCCAAATTGCCTCAAGACCTTTTACTAGAAGTAAAGTGAGGGAGATCCAAAGGATGCAAGATTTTTCATGAAAACTAGGATCCTTGATCAAGTGTTGATGACAAAGCAGGGTTTCCATGCACTAAGGATCACATGGATGGAAGATAGAAAGATGTTAGAAGAACAGAGACCAAGCGAGATGGAAATAGGGCCAAGAAAACCAAACTAGTCTGTTAGGTGATGGAGGACCTAATTGGCAATGTGCCAAGCCATTTGGCGATGAAGGTTTGTGAAGGAGAGATGACTTGACATCAAATAAGTCCTCAGTGCCAAGATTGGTGATGGAGAAGGCAAATTGGTGATGCGCCAGCCCATTCGGTGCACCTATGAGTGCATCACCAAAAAGGAACGTTAGTTTAAGGGTCAATTTTTGGACCAAGTGTTGTTTAGGGTAACTTTTAGTCCCATAAGTATAAATAGGTTGCTTTTCTATTCCGTAGCTATTTTTTGATTGTTATTGATGAGAAATCTCCTAAGAGAGTTGGAAAACTTTTGTTGAATGCTTTGATTAGAAATGTTGGTTGTGAGGGCGTTACGATCCCTTCATGGTCGATATATGTTCGTTGATAATTCAAAGAAAGGTTGTTGGAATAGAAATATCCTTCAATTGTACTTTTCTTTATCTTCTTGAGTCTATCTATCAATTTTTATCGATTCTATAAATTTTTATATTGTTATCTTTGTTATCATGATTTATTTCTACGTCTCGTATTATGGCTTGTATAATTTGGTATTAGAGCCAAGCTTCAAATCGTTCCCACGATTCTATTCTTGGGTTTGTTACTAAAAAAAGAAAATTCATTTTTGAAAATCAACCCAAATTTTTTGTTGTTGTTTTGAGTTTCTATTGCTAGAATTGTTTCCTCTAGCAATATCTAGGATGAAATCTGAGTTTTAGGAGTGAATGGACTGGTTTTGAGAAAAGCACCATTATTGGGATATTATGTTCAAGATATTGAAAGTGAGTTCTTAGATCGATCGATTTTTGTGGTTAGAATTGAAAGATAAGGATTATTGGAAGGTGTTACCCATATAGAAGGGACCCAAGATCTGAAATTCAGTATGGATCCGAGCTATATTGAGTGATTTATGTTTTTGAGTTGTTCATCTTGTTCATAGTGTTCTTGAGGAATATTCAAATCTTCAAGAAAAAGAAATATAAAGGTGTTGTTTGTCCAAGGAAGAGGAAAAAGAGGAAAGGATAAGTGTTAGTACTAAAAAGGGAATATTCCAATAGGAGAAAAGACAAAGAAGAAAGTATAGCAAGGACCACATGATCCTAAAAATTCAGAGGCTTCAGCTGTCAAATCTAACCAATTCGGTGCACCTCAGTGGCCATTGTCAAAGGAGATGGCGCAGCACCGATTTGCACCCTACCCTTTCCGATTTGCAACTTGGAAACTGTTCCATTTGGCGATACACAACACTTTTGTCTATACTTGGGTACATTTTGGTGATACTAAATCACTTTTGATGATTCAAACTTCATGTTATCCAATCAAACTCAGGTTCAATCATTTTAGTTTAAATTTGTTGATTCCTAATCCATTTCTTGATTCCTAAATTAATTAACAACTAGTAGTTGATCTACTTAGTTGATTGATTAGTCTTTGACTCCGTTCTTTATTAGTGCTAGTTTCTTGTGTGCTTTTTAAATTTCTTATCTTAGTAGTTACTTCTTAATTCAAGTTCATAATTGCTTTTGAGTTGTCTGTCCTTCTAACAAACAAGAATCTATTTAGTACAAGAGTAGTAATCGATACTTCATCTACCATCGAAGTATAGTCAGGCCTTCAACATTAGTGAATCCAAGTGTGACTCAATACAAGGTGTGTAGAGATTGTGAAGTTGCTTTCTTAATGCTAACTTGTTTGTTGTTTATGTTTAGTGGTTTCTTTTGCTAGGTACCATGGCCGAGAAAGGTGAAACACCCAGCTCCGTAATTCAAATTGCTTTAGATTCTATCATGGAGAAGCTTAATGTTATTGATCAACCGATAGGATCTATGGAGGGGAAGGTGACCAACTTGGAAGAGCATCAAAACTCCACCTATTGAACACCCCAAAACTATCATGCCTCCTTTAGCGGGCATGCTCAAAACACCTCCACTGCCATCACCCCGGACACACTCCACCAAGACAAGTACAAGATCCCATCTCCCAAGTCACTACCTACCAAAATAACTGAAATCCCATTCGTCCACTCCAACTCCAATTTTATCAATTTAAACAAGAAGCTCCAAAAAACCAAGAACCACCTCACCAAATACCCTAAAACCAAGGACTACCCCAAGCTCCACAAAACCAAAATGCATCACACCAAGAACCACTTAACCAAGATCAACCTGTCCAAGTTACACAAGTAGCTGGAGAGGATCTACAAGTTGAATATGAAGAGTTAGATGAAGAGGCTATGTTTGTGGAATATACGAGGAATAGAAAAAGGGCTCAAGGAGGGCATAGAGGTCGAGGATAAAGATTTGGTCCAAGTGCACATAGAAGATGAAATCTAGATAATCGACTCCAAGGTAAAGGTTAATGGAATTATTATGAGGAAAACTGTGGAAATTAAGGGTGATATGTAAGAATCAGCTCCATCAAGACAAACATTCCAACCTTCAATGGATAATGTGATCAAAAATATTATTTAGCATGGGTGTCAACTTGTTAGGAAATCTTTCAAGTCAATGATCTAACCGACATAAAGAAGTGTTGTGTAACACCCCGTATACTCCCAACCCTATGTGACATCATTGAACAATGGTTACTTAGGTGTCGAGATGCCATGAGTATGTATTTTGTAATGTTAGTGATGAGAAAACTAAAATTTGGCCTCGTACATGTGATTAGCCCTTCGTAGGAGGTGTTTTGTGATTTTCGTGGAGCATTTGTGGGGTTCAAAATGAGGCTAAGAGGACCTACAAACAAAGTATATTAAGTTTAACAAGTAAGTTAAAGAATAGGACTTGAAGTATCTAACCAAATCCGCGAAGAAAAGTCGAAAAATGGAATTTTTTGAAAAACTAAGGCTGGGGCGCTCCAGAGGGAGTGCCACGCCGCTCTGGGCTAAAATTTTTAGCCCAAAGGCAGCAAGATGGCAGCCAGGCTGTTTTTGCCCACTTTTCAAAGTTGGAAATTTTCTTAAGTCCAAAGGGTGCCCGGGGGCGTACCGGGTCGATTTTTGCCACGTTCCTTCTACAACCACGAGCATATACATGAAATGAGTGAAGTATTATATTGTTATGGTAAAATTACTCAACGAATTTGGCATCAAAATGACGATTTTACCCTTTTGGTCAAAATAGGCCATACGTGGCTAGAATTGCTTGTTTTTGGGATTGAGGCTACGAATATGAATCCCGTGAGGGGGGATATCGTTATACTGCATATGAAGTTAATTAAACATAATATATATGATGGCTTACACATTGATGTTAGTGGGTTAAGATGATATGGGTTATTGGGCCTAATTTGAGACCCAAAATGAGCAAAACATGAAAGGCCCAACGGGTCAAATGACCCATTCTTGCCTTGACTTGTCAAAGGTTGGATTAAATGGATAAGGATGAATTTAATAGGTTATAAAAGGTGGCCAAAAATCATATTTTTAATCTCAAAGGGGCATATGCTATTCTAGACATTTCTACAATATTTTCCACAAGATATTTCTCAAGCTCTTCAAACCCTAAGTCACTTTTAGAGCAAGATCATCATTTTTCAAGCTTGGGTAAGTGATTATTCTTATGGATTAATATATTATAGGCATGGTAGAGTATGTAAATCATGTTGGTTATGCTTGGAAGAGTTGAATATGGCACTTTGTGTTTTTGCTAAAAGATGTGTTATCCATGGAATTGTAACTTGAAATATGACTTGTGGGTTTGATGAAAGGGCATGGTATGGATGAAATAACAACGTGTATGGTGTGATTATGTTATTAAACTTGTTATTTTCATATAAGTGTAAATTATGGGATTTTGGCCGATTTGTTGTTGTGAGGTGTATTAAAGTAATTTGATGTGATAATTGTGATGTTGTGGTGATGAAGAGTGGAAAGTATGAACTTGGTGCGACATGCTAATGGTTTATGATATTTTGGTCAATTTTGGGAATATTGTGGGATTATTGGTATAATTATTTCATTAATGGTGTTGTCAAGGGGGAAATGACATATTAAAGCCAAACATGTAACTTATTGTCGTTATATGCCATTGTAAGATAGTTGGTGGTTAATGTTGGTTCCGTTATGTACTTGTGTTATAGAGTGAAACATAAGGAAGGAGCGTTACTATTGTATGCACGTCTAAAATTGTATATTCGTATTGAGAATACAAGGTATGTAAGGTTCCTTTTTCCGTATCCTTCTGCAGCATGTTGTTCACCCTGACATTGGACTTGTTCCAATTCCGAGAGGCTTGAAGTATATCAATTCAGGTTTACGTATATTGTTATTCATATGTGTACTAATGTTAGATGACTGATGATTCACTTATCTCTTATTCGTTGACTGAAGTTCTAAAGATGTCATAACGTTGTAATTCCTAAAAGAACTATCTCAAGAGGGTAACAATGTAAGGGAATCTATTTATGCTTGAAAATCATTTTCCAATCATGTCATGTTCCGAAGTCCTATAGTATGAGGATTATCTATGTACCAATCTTTCGTAAGTAAAAGTACCAATGTCGCAATACTAATAAGAGAGGTGATGTGCAAGGTAGTAGAATTAGTCCTCAAAAGTGAAGATGTCAATCTCATGAGTTAAAGGAGTGAAGTGAGATGTGTACATAAGTGTGTGCTTTAATGTCATGACCTTTAATGTGTCACTCTCATAACTATGTAAAGGGTATAAGATTGTAAGGAGTAAGGCGCATGGCTGCTATATTGAGTATGGATGACATTCTAAACGGTATAAGTTCAAGATGGAATAATCCCAAATATTATGCTATGTTATTTATTATAGCCCCACCAAGGGTGGAGGCTCGGTATCATATGCTTACTTATATAAGATCCCATAAGAATAGTGAAGGAGGTGAAGTGCGAGCTAATATATCTATCCCTCACAAGTTAAGGTGTTAATCTCATGAAGTATAAGAGTGAGGTAAGGCATATTTGTGTGTTTCAAATAGTGTCATGGTCTTTAATATATCAATCTCTCCCATGTATGTTGCCCCACCATGAGAGTGGATGTATGTTTCCCCACCATGAGAGTGGATGTATGTTGCCCCACCATGTATGTTGCCCCACCATGAGAGTGGATGTATGTTGCCCCACCATGAGAGTGGATGTATGTTGCCCCACCACGAGAGTGGATGTATGTCATCCCACCATGAGAGTGGATGTATGTTAACCCACCACGAAAGTTGATGTATGCTAACCCACCACGAGAGTGGATGTATGCTAACCCACCATGAGAGTGGATGTTTGTTAAACCACCATGAGAGTGGATGCAGGTTAAACCACCAATAGAGTGGATGTACGTTAATGGAGCAGATGTATGCTATATTATTACCCTACCACTGGAGTGGATGTATGTGGATGAGTGTTATTCTTTTACAACCTACTAAACAAGTAGATGAACAATAGTGATAAAGAACATGGAAGCTAAAAAGAATCTCTTGTATATAAAAGAATCTATTAAAGGCAAGTCTCTTGAGTAAAGGTAATTTTCCCTTGAAGGAGAGTAATTATAAAAGATATTATACAAGATGACGGTTTATATTGACTATTCTCTCATATTTTTATTCGATTGACATTCCCATGTATGTTGTTATTTCTTATGAGCCTTACATACTTAGTACATTCTTCGTACTGACCCCCTCGGGGGAACTTACTTTACATGTTGCAGGTGCAGGCATTAGTAGACCTCCTCAGTAGACTGTGGCTCATTTGAAGAGTTTTGGTGAGATCCACTTGGTTCGGAGCTTTCTGAGTCATAGTTATATACTTGTTTTGATGTTGTAAGTGTTGTATAAAGCGGGGACTTGTCCTGACTTTAAGTTGGTCTTGTAGATGCATCTGGTAGAGGCTTTTGTAGACATATGTGGGTATATGAATGTAAGAAATGTACATTCAGTTCGACATAATGGCTCCAACGGCCAAGTTTTGTATATATATTTATGGCGTATGTTTCCATATTCATGTCTTCTGCATAGTTGCATGAGGTATAATAAGATTCATACGAAGATATACATATGAAGGTTCATGAGCAAAGATTGGTTCTCTCGGGCCATATCGACTTCGGGTGCCAGTTCGACCCTAATAGGATTTTGGGTCTTGACAAGTTGTTTGCCATAGCCCAATTTGAAGGGTTTTTCATTACATAGTGGGAATATGCCAAGAAGTACCAACAAGTCCTTCATGAGGTACAAGCACTACCATGGGATGTATTGAAGGCTCTTATGAGACAAAAGTATGTACCAGAGAGGTATCGACAAGAGTTACTTGCTAAGTTATACAACTTAAGGCAAGGGAACAAGAGTGTCGTGGCTTTCTATGATAAATTTAAACAATTGATCTTGAACCTTGAGTATAACAAGAATGAGGAATATGCTTTCATCTGTTTCAAGGTTTGGTTGAACAAGGAGATCGCCTCTTCAATGACTTGTTATAAGTTTGCTACTATTGAAGAAATCTTATAAGCAACTTTGGATATTGAGATAGATCTCAAGAATAAGATATCTACCAAGGAAAAAGTATACTCATTGGCAGATTCATGGGCAAAGAACGAAAAAGTAGCCCAATCGTCATCAGATTGGAACAAGAACAAACACTTTCATGGGTCCTATGACAAGAAGCCTGTTGAGAAGAGTACTCCAAAGTATCCATAAAATAATGAAGGTACAAAATATATTACTTCTAATTCTAAGGGTTTCTAATGCTTTAAATGTCAAGGTTGAGGTCACAAAGTGAATAAATGTAACACCCCATACATTTTAGAAATTATTTGACTACCTTAACATTTATGGAGTTATTTAAACTTGAGATAGTTGGTGTATTACCCACTAAATTTGTTGGGCTGAATTAATATTATTCTAATGGGCTCAATTGAGGTCCAAAATTAAGTAAAAAGACATGGGCCCAAAAAGGGAGATGATCCATTTAAAAATGGACCAAGTATACTTAGACGTTTTCACCAAATAATTGGCTAAGGATGACCAAAGGAGAGTAGGTTTGTAGGGCCTATATAAGGCTGAAATTCATATCATTTTCAACACATTTCACTTGCCAAAAATTAGATTTTCAATCAAATATTTTCTCCTCTCTCAAACCCTAGCCACCCTAATTTTCTCTAAGGATTTTTGGACAAATCTTCCACTTGCAAGCCTTGGTAAGTTTTTACCCTTGTATATTAATATATTATATACATAATAGGTTGTGTATATCATGTTGGTTATGTTTATAAAGTGTTGAGCATTCCACTTTAGTTGTAGCAGCCAACCTTTGCTAAATCGGTAAAGGATTTGCCTTCTATGTGGTTTAAAATTGAAAGGGGACTTAAGGTCTTGAAAGAATTGAATTATATGGATGAAATTTCAGTATGTTTAAGTGTGGTTCTGTACATAACTAGTTACTCCTTGTGTTTGAATTTTGGAAATGTTTATACGTAATTGTGCATGGAACGTTTGGCATAGTGAAAGGAAAATACTTTCTTGTTATGTTAAAGTGAATTCTGAAACTGTGTGGAATGTTTTTGGTATATTTTTGTGTAAGGTATTTATGTGACTTTATGGAATAAATATGTGGAGTTGAATTGAGGTAAAAATGTGAAGTATGCACTTGGTGGGAAATCCTGTCGGTTTGTGACGTCTATGTTGGTTTGTGGACTGTTTTGTTGGTGTTGTATTGGTAAGGCAGTAATTTATGGTATAATAGGGTGGAATGAAGTTATATGGTAGTATAAAGGAATGTGGAATGATATACCATGTGTTTGGGATGTTGGACAGTTTTTACTTACCGTCCAGTAGCTAATTATCGCTTTGTGAACTTGTAATGTAATTGGTTTTTAATGTGAGCTCCATTATGTATTCATATTGTAGGGTATAACTTTAAGGAAGAGATGAATTGTTGTACTCACACGTTGGAAATATAAGGTATGTAAGGTTACTCTTTTTCGTATCCTTTGGCCGCAACTATTATTCACTGCGTTACCAAACTTGTTTCCACTCTGAAATGTTTTAAAGTATCTCATTTCAGGTTTGTTAGCAATTGTTATTCACGTGTCTCTTATTTGTAGACTATTGTTCCAAAGCTCCAATAATGTTATGACCACCGATGTAAAAATCTCACAAAAATTAAAGAAATGAAGTAATGCATATTTGGTTGAGTATGGGTGGTAGCTCTGGGGGCGAAATCCTAGTTCGAGCCAATCCCGATGGATTATTATATAGAGAGGGTATCTAAAGGGGTGAAAACCTAGCTCGAGCCAATCCTGGTTTATTTATTTATGGGTGGTAGCTCTTGTAACACCTCATAAATTTCCGACCCTACTTGATTGTCTCAACACTTATGAAATTATTTAAACATGAGAAAGTTGGTGGATTATGTGTTAATTTTATTGGGCTAAGCAATTGGGCCCAAATGAGGCCTAAAAAAATGAAGTAAAAGACATGGCCTAAATGTCCAATGACCCATTCTTCCATGTTGACTAGTAAACAACCATTTAATGTTGGCTAAGGATGACCATTGATCCATTATATAAGGTGGAAAATCAAATCTTTATTCATTTAGACACACATGCCATTTCTAGAATATTCAAGATATTTCTCATCTCAACTCAAACCCTAAGTCATCACCTCTTGGGACAAGATCACCTCTTTGCAAGATTTGGTAAGTGTTTCCTCTCATGGTTTATTATATTATATGCTGAATATGGTGTATACATCATGTTGGTTATGTTGGAAAAATGTTGAACAATTTACTATGTGTAAAACAGTGTGTTTTTGCTCAATTAGTGAAGGGTTTTGCGTTCTAAACTTGAAAGTGGACTTGTGGTCTTGAAGGAAGTGAGTTTGATGGATTAAATATCAATATGTATGATGTGTTTATGTCCTTCACTTGTTCTCTTTTTGTATATAACATTTGGAATTGTTGTTGTGAAATTGTGCATGGAATGGGTGCCGTATTGAAAGGAAAATATGGTTTTGGTGATGTTCGTGTGTGTTGTGAAACCATGATGGTTTGTTGGCATCCAAGGGACCTAAAATATGTAAATAAAAGCTTACTTATGGCCTTGGACCATTTATTACACCAAAGGACCCAAAAGAGACCCTTTTTGGCCAAAACGGGCATCCGCCCTCGCAGATGAAGGCACCTGCGGGCGCAGGTGACTTTGCAGGTGCCCATGGACACAGCCAAGAGGCACCTTTGGCTGCACCTCATCCACCTGCGGGCACAGGTGGCTTCACAGGTCATCCCATAAAGTTGTTTTGTATGTTTTTGTTTCCCTTTTATCCCCGAAGACCCTTATACTCTTTTTGGATGTAATTATCAACTTATGATACCTTTTGAATGACTTTAGGGGGTCGTTTGGAGGCATGATGGATTATATCAATGATGTATTATGGTTAATATGTTGTTATGAAAGGTATTGAGGTGTAATTGTGACGTAGTGTTAATGAGGAATCGTAAAGGATAAACTTGGTGTGAAATGCTATTGGTTCATGATATTTTGTTCAATGTGTGGAATGTTATGATGTTGTTGTTATGATAATGCCGTGAATGGTATTGTGAAGGGTGAAATGACATTATAGGTCAATCATGTAATTCATTGTCATCTCATGCCCTTGTAAGGTAGTTGATTGTTAACGTAAGCTCTGTTATGAACTTGTGATGTAGAGTAACACGTAAGGAAGGAGCTGGATCATTGTATTCTCATATAGGACTGTGTATTCATATTGAGAACATAAGGTATGTAAGGTTACTCTTACCGTATCCTTCTATAGCACATATTGTTCACATTGTCATCGTACTTGTTCCATTCTGAAATGCTCTAAGGCATCTCATTTCAGGTTGTTATGTATTGTTATTCATATGTTCCTTATTAGTGAATTAGTTGTTATTCGTAAATCTCTTAATCATGGACGGATGTTCCAAAATTCCAAAAATGTTGCGACTATTAACATATCAATCTCTCAAAAGTAAGAAATAATGTAATTCATGGTGTTGGTTACAAGAGTACGGGTGGTAGCTTTAGAGGCATAAGCCTAGCTCGAGCTGATCCCGAGATTATTGGATCAGGGGGTAGTCCTAGAGGCATAAGCCTAGCTCGGGCTGATCCTGACAGGTGGTAGCTCTATAGGTAAAAACCTAGCTCAAGACTAACCTGATATATTGGATTATGGGTGGCAGCTCTAGAGGTAAGAACCTAGCTCGAGCCGAACTCGATATATTGATTCATGGGTGGTAGCTCTAGAGGCATAATCCTAGCTCGAGCTGATCCCAACATAACGTTATGTTATGTTAAGACCCACTGATCAGTTGGGGCCCGGGTACGTTATGAGATAAGTGGTGCTGATTAAACTATAGAAGCACAAGAAAAATAATGAATATAAGGTACATGGTTCCACATATGCAGAACGATGGTGTATCCACATTGACTATTCACTTATATTTTGATTCCATTGAACTATTTGTATGTCATACAGTTTCATTTGGCCTTACATACTCAGTACATTCTTCATACTGACCTCCCTTGGGAGAGGCTTACCTTACTTGCTGCAGGAACAGGTGCTAGTAGACCTCCGCAGTAGACTGCGTATCATTTCCAGACCATTGGTGAGCTCCAGTTGGTTCGGGGATTTTTGAGTCATAGTGTACATTGGTTTTGGTATTGGAAATATTGTATAAAGCGGGGACTTATCCCCTGTCACGCCCCAATTCCCAATGAGGCGTGATTGGCACCCGAAGCTGATATGGCCCGAGAGAACCAATCTTTGCTCACGTTCGTTCACATGTATATCTCTTTATGAATAACATACTATCTCATGTAAATGATGAAATATAGAATGCCATTGGCGAAAGTCATGAAAAACATGTACATTATATCCAACTGTGGCCGTTAGGGCCATTTCGTATTATACACCTCTTACAGTCATGTACCCACGTATGTCTACAAAAGCCACTATCCGATGTAACTACCAATACCAACTGAAAGACCGAACAAGCTCCCGCTTTATACAACATATACAAAATCAAAACACGTGTACAACAGTGACTCGGAGAAGCCCCAAACTAGCTGAAGCTCACCAATGAACAACGAACAACTAGCAATTTACTGTGGCGGCCTACTAGTACCTGCGCCTGCAGCAAGTAAGATAAATTCCACAAGAGGGGTCAGTATGACGAAAGTACTGAGTATGCAAGGCTCATATTAAACTACATGAGATAAAAATACTACGATGGAAACAAATGTAAGCGAATAATCAATGTGAATTGGTCACCATTTTGTATACGTAGCGAACCGTACATTACGTTCTTTCTTTCTCTTGTCTTTACTTTACTTTACTTGTACATCACTCATATACTGTCTGGGCCCTCATCATGCAGGTGTTCTTTTCACCCTATAGATAAAATATCATCATCATGCAGGTATTCTTTTCACCTCATGGATAAGATATCATCATCACGCAGGTATTCTTTTCACCTCATGGATAAGATTATATCATCATGCGGGTGTTCTTGCACCCCATGGATAAATGAACATCATCATGCGGGTGTTTTCACCCCATGGATAAATGAACACAATTAATATGCATTACATTATTCTTACTTCATTTCTTTACTTTTGAGATTGATACCTTTACTTGTGAGATATTGATACTTTTGCTTATGAGAGATCGATACAATGATAGTCACAACTTTATTTGAAGATTGGGATCAATAATCAACGAGTGAGAAACATGAAAATAAACATTATTTAAAACATAGCCTTTGTGGAAACATGACACTATTGGAACCATTGTACAATAATCCATGAACAAGAGACATGAGTATAATCACTATTGGAACATAACCTTATTTGAGCTTTTGGAACATTAACCATGAATATGAGACATGAGATTCACCAAATATCAATGAGTAGGAAATATATGACAATGACCATGGATAACCGGATATGGGATACCTTAGCACATTTCGGGATGGAACAAACGTAATGTCAATGTGAATACTATATGCTGCAGAAAGATACGGACAGAGTAACCTTACATACCTTGTACTCTCAATACAGATATACAATCATAGATGTGCATACAATAGTCCCGCTCCTTCTTTATGTGTCACTCTACAACACAAATACATAACGGGATTACATTAACAACCACCAACTACTTTACAAATGCATATAACGTCAATGAGTTACATGTTTGCCTTTAAACATGCCATTTTCCCTTGACATAACCATTGATGAAATTATTATTCCAAAAATCCCATAATATTCCCAACATTTACCAACATATGAGAATCAATACATTTCACCACAACACTTCTCCTTTACACTTTCTTATCCACACCACATCACAAATAATCTATCAACTTACCTTAATACACCTCATAGCACATATCGACCAAAGTCCCACAATTTACACTTTTAGAGAAATAACAATTTTAATAACAAAATCATACCATACATGTTCATATTTTATCCATACCATGATCTTTCATCAAAGTCACAAGTCATAATTCAAGCTTGAATCTCATAGATCACAAATCTTATATAAAAATACAAAGTAACATGTTCAACACCTCCAAGCATAACCAACACGATTTACATACTCTACCATGCATATAATATGTTAATCCATAAGAATAATTACTTACCTAAGCTTGAAAGATGATGATCTTGCCCCAAGAAGTGCCTTAGGGTTTTGGGAGCCAAAGAAGCTTTCTTGAGAATTCTCTAGAAAAAGATAGAAAAAGCATGTGTAATTCTCTTGAATAAAATCAGACTTTTGCCCCTTTATATAGGCCCTTAATTTTCATCCATATCCACTCTTGGCATTTAATGCAATGTGTTGCATTAGTCAATGGAAGAATGGGTCATTTGACGCATTCTTGACCCATGTTTTCTTCTCATTTTGGGCCCTATGTTGAGCCCAATTCATTTAACCAACTAAAATCCACAATTCCTCATGTTTAATTAATTTCATACGCGTTACGAAAATATTATCACTCATGCAATTCATACTCGTAGCCTTAATTCCAAAAACAAGCAATTCTAGCCACGTATGGCTTATTTTGGCTACAAGGGTAAAATCGTCATTTTGATGCCAAATTCGTTCTCGAGTAATTTTATCATACCAATATAATTCTTTACTCATTTCATGTATATGCTCATGATTGTAGAAGAAACGTAGCAAAAATCGGATCGGTACGTCCCCGGGCACCCTTTGGGACTTAGAAAATTTCCAACTTTCAAAAAATTGAAAAATCCATCCTGGCACGCCCTTGGGCGCGCCAGATTGATGACTCTGGGCACAAAAATTTGGCCCAGAGTGGCCTGGCACGCCCCCTAGCGCGCCCCAGACTTAAATTTTTTGAAAATTTTGTTTTTCGACTTTTCTTCGCGGGTTTGGTTAGATACTTCAAGTCTTATTCTTTAACTTACTTCTTAGCCTTAATATACTTTGTTTAGAGGTCCTCTTAGACTCATTTTTAACCCCACAAATGCTCCATGAAAATCGCAAAACACCCCCTATGAAAGGTTAATCACATGTACAAAGCCAAATTTCAATTTTTCTCATCACTAACATTACAAACTAATACTCATGGCATCTCGACACCTAAGTAACCATTGTTCAACGTCGTCACATTGGGTTGGGAAAGTACGGGGTGTTACATTCTACCCCTATTAGAAACATTCATCCTCGAATGTTAACGATGTCGCTTCAATTACAACAAATGCATCGCTATATTAGCCTATACATAGATAGACACTTAAAGCTTATAGATACTTACTTGGTATTGGTCCACTTCCACATTTTGAACCTTTTCTTCCATTTTAAACAATTATGGGTATGTTGATTTCATCATATTATTTTTTTTTCACTTCCCATGTGATTTTTTTGACTTGATGATTTCTCCAAAGAACTTTTACAAAATTTACGTCTTTACTTCTTAACCTTTTAACTTGTCAATCTAGAATAACAATAGGTATCTCTTCCTAGTGAGATCCTTCGTAATTGTATATTTCCAATGGGAACAATATGAAAGGAACTCTTATACACTTTCAACCATTTCACGTGGCATGTTGTATAGAGTCAATTTTCCCTTCTTTCAACTTTCATAAGTGACGCTTTTAAGAGTACTTAATCATCTATGATCACGAACATTTTTCTTTGTTTCTTTGGTCTCCCTTGTGACTCCTTCTATATGCTAATATCTCCAATAGTGTCTTTACAGGAGCTATTTCTTTATTACTTATACATCTTAACTGGACGCAATCTGAGATAGATCTCCCATATACTCTCAAAGCATCGCAAATGAACTACTGAATGAACTGTGGAGAATTCTTGGGATTCCTCAAAGTCATATACGACTTGACCAAATCTTTGACTACCTTATAAGGTACGCTACATAGGAATAACTTTCCATGTTTCAATAGTACGGTTTGCTTGTCCATCTGTCTGAAGACAAAAAGCCATACTTACATTCCCTTGGGTTCCCAATACCTTCTGAAAATCAATATTCTCACAATTGTGTGAACTTAATAAGTCAATCAATGATTACCCATATGGTATCACATCTGTTTCCAGCAACAAAGAGTCTCTACATAGCCTATAACTGTAATACCCCATACGTTTCTGAGTCTAGTTGACTATCGTAACATTTATTGAAAAATTTAAACATGAGAGAATGGATTAATTATACATTAAATGGTGGGAATTAAGGAGGCTTGTGTCATTTAGGCCAAATAAGGCCCAATAATCAAGAGAAAGACATGGCCCAAGGGGGATTTTGACCCATTCTTGCCTACTCTTCCATGGACCAAGTAAACACACCAAGTGTGTGGATGAGAATAATTTTAAAGGGGCTATATAATGAGAGAAATCAGATTTTTTTAATTCATAACAACACACATGCCCTTTTATACATTTTCCACATTTTTCTCCCAACATACAAACCCTAGGCTCTCATCTCCTTTGGAACAAGATCACTTTTTGATAAGTATTCTTCTCATGGTTTACTATATAATATGTTTAATATGGTCTATAAATTATGTTGGTGGTGTTGGCAATGTTTTGGACGGTGTGCTATGTGTAAAACTGTCTATTTGTTACGGTTTTGGTGCCGTATTGGCCGTGAAATGTGATTTTGGGTGTTGTTATGTGTGTTGTGAGACTATGGATGAATTTTGGTGTTTAATATGATCAAAAATATGTTCAAATATGTTTGATTATGATCATGGACCAATCATTGCATGAAAAGACCCAATAAGGACCCATTTTGGCCAAAACGGGCATCCGCCCCCGCAGACGGAAGCATCTGCGGGCGCAGGTCAGCCACCTGCGGGCATAGGTGGAAGCGTAGGTCATCCCATTTTTTGGTTTTGAATGTTTACGTATCGTCTTGGTCCCCAAAGGCCTTTATACCCTTTTTGGATGTAATTATAAACTCGTGATGTCGTTTTAATGACTTTAAATTGTCGTATGGGTACATGTTGGATTATTTTAAGTATGGATTGACTTTAATGTGTTGTTGTGAAAGACATTTGGGTGACATAATGACGTAAATGTAACATAGTATTGAAAAGGAAGTGTAAAGCATGATTTTGATGTGGAATGTTAGTAATGTGTGACACCATGGGTGATATGTGGCTTATTTTGGTAATGGTAAAGAAGTACATGATATTGTACGAAGGTGAAATGACATTGTGTGACAACTGTGTAATTTATTGTCATGTTATACACCTGAAATGAAGTAAGTGGTTAATGCAAACTTTGTTATGTACTTGTGTGTAGAGTAGACATAAAGGGAAAGCTGAAGTGTTGTATTCGCGAGTAATATTGTGTATCCATATTAAGGAATTAAGGTATGTAGAGTCCCTCTTTCCGTATTATTCTACAGCATATAGTGTGCACCTTGTTAGGGTACTTACTCATTTCCGAATTGTCCTAAGGTATTTCATTTCGAGTTATCATTTATTGTTAATCACATATATCTCATTCTTGATCCATTATCATTCATGTGTTACATAATCATGAACATGGTTCCAAGTTCCAATAATGTTATATTCAAAAGTTCCCAAAAATGAAGTAACCATTGATTAAGCTAATTCAAAGATTAAAGAAGTAATGTTGTAAAGAGGAGAGATGTTTCATGGGTGGTATCCCAGGGGTTAAATAACCTAGAATAGGTCGATCCCAATAATTACAGATGGTATCCCAGGGGTGAGAAGTACACATAGCATGGGTCGATTCCGCTACGGGTGGTATCCCAGGGGCAAGAAAAAGCCTAGCATGGGTCGATCCCGATTACTATTGATTACCCACTGATCAGCTTGGGACCCGGGCATTATTTGATTGGATGAATGAGTGGTGGATAAAGAAATGAGTGAATGATCGAATGAGTATAAATGTAAAGAAAGAAATTCTTAATGTACATATCTCTTTTTATTCAGAATGGTGACCTATCCATATTGAGTACTCATTTATATTTGATTTCATTGATGTCTTTATGTATCATTCAGTTTCATGCAGCCTTACATACTCAGTACATTCTTCGTACTGACCCCTCTTGGGGGATTTACCTTACTTGTTGCAGGCACAGGTACTAGTAGACCTCCCCAGTGAGCTGCAGGACTTCTACTGACTTTTGGTGAGCTCCGGTTGATTCGGGGCTTTCCGTGTCGCAGTTGTACGTGTATTTTGGTATTGTAAATGTTATGTAAAGCGGGGCTTGTCCCGAATTTAGGTTGGTCATGTATGTACTTCTATTAGAGGCTTTTGTATACGTACGTGGGTATGTGAAGTAATGTGAAGAGAAGAGATGTGTGTCGTTTGACTTGATGGCTATGTCGGCCAAGTTTCTCATATGTCTATATATATATCTTACATGTTCCATAATTTTTGATGTTAGACTATTATGTTCTGATGTGATGGTCGTGTTTCTTATGGCATACGTATGAATGAATGTAAGCAGAGCTTGGTTTTCTCGGGCCTTGTTGGCTACCAGTGCCAATCAATCCCTATAGGGTTCGGGGCGTGACAAAAGTGGTATCAAAGCAGGTCGTTTTACCGGTGTCTACAAAGCCGTGTCTGAGTAGAGTCTTACTTATCGATGCGTTATGCACCACATTTATAAGTAGGAGGCTACGGGACATTTAGGATGTTGTTTCTTTTTCTTCATTTCTAGATCGTGCATTAGAGCCGAAGCTATAAGTGAAATTGTTCCTGACCACAAGTATTGTTGTTCTTTTGTATTATAGAAAAATGCCGATGGCAAGAAGAGGATGAGGTAAAAGTAGGAGGATAGACAGAATTGCGGGAGAAGGAACTAGTAGAGCTCCACCTGAACCAGTTAATCAAGGCGGCGCTGAACCAGAGATGGCATCACAAGCTTCTTCTACTCTTCCATTTTCAGAAGAGTCAAGAGGAAGAGAAGTACCTACAGAACCACTAGTACCTACTATTGATCAGGACTTAAAGGATGTAGTGCGAATGTTGACTTGGATTGTTGCTGCACAAGTTCAGAGACAAGGGGGTCCAGTTATAAATGATGATAGCGCAGCTAGGGCAGCCAGTCGATGAACGCAGGATTTTCTGAAACTAGATCCTCCTACATTAACTGGATCAGATTTGAATGTAGATCCACAAAACTTTATAGATCAAATTCAGAGGGATCTGGAAGTTATGCACGTGACTGGGGTTGAAACAGTCGAACTTGCTGCGTATAGATTGAAAGGGGAGGTGATATTATGGTATGAAGAATGGAAGAAGTCTCGTGATATTGGTCCAAACCCACCTAGTTGGGAAGAATTTAAGACGGCCTTCCTCGACCACTACCTTCGTTATGAGATCCGAGAGGCTCGTGCAAATCAATTCTTGAATCTCCGTCAAGGGAATCTGGGTGTGAGGGAGTACAGCTTGCAGTTTAAATCCTTGGCTCGATATGCTCTGAACGTAGTGGCCACAATGACGGATAGGGTACATCGATATGTGGACAGGTTGGAGCCGTATTTTGTGAGAGACTGCACCATTGCTGCTTTGAACAAAGATATGGATATATCTCGAATTCAAGCTTTCGCTCAGAAAATGGAGGATCAAAGACATAGAAGAAGGGTGCATGAATCTGATAGAGGACAGTCTAAGAGAGCTAGACTCATGGAACAGTTTATGGCGTCCCAAACAGAGTTCAGGCCTCGTAGTTTTAGTACACCGCCTAGACCTTCATTTCACACTCCACAGCAGGCGCACAATCTCAATTTTGGGGGTTTAGAGGTATCAATGTTGGGCAGAGTAGTGGGATTCAAGGTTCGAAGACCGCTGGATTTTCTCGTCCGCCATGTCAGCAATGTGGATGGTTTCATGTAAGTGAATGCCGAATTGGGTCAAATGCTTGCTTCTGGTGTGGTATAATGGGACATATGATGAGAGATTACCCACGTAGAGGCTTGGGTAATATGGTACGACAGGCCGGATCAACTTTTGCATCATCATCATCAATTCCTTCGTTAGGCCGAGGTATGCAGTCTGTCGATCGTGGTAGAGGTGCCAGAGGAGCAGCCAGTACTAGTGGGGTGCAGAATCACACTTATGCTTTGGTAGAACGGCAAAATTCAGAGTCTTCTCCTGATGTCGTCACAGGTACATTATCCATATTTTCATATAATGTATATGCATTGATTGACCCGGGTTCTACATTGTCCTATGTTACTCCGTTAGTTACTGCGAAATTTGCAAAGGCACCAGAATTGTTAATTAAATCAATTGAAGTATCTACACCAGTTGGTGAATATATTATTACGAAGAGAGTGTATCGAAACTGTGTGTAGTCATGATACACTGGCTGACCTCATTGAACTAAATATGGTGGATTTTGATGTGATAATAGGGATGGATTGGTTGGCTTCTTGTTATGCCACGGTAGATTGCCGGGCCAAGAAGGTACATTTTCATTTCCCACAAATGAATGTTCTTGAGTGGAAGGGGGATGTAGGGGCACCACGAGGAAGATTTATTTCTTATCTGAAAGCAAGAAAAATGATTGCTAAAGGGTACATATGTCACTTAGTTCGAGTGAAAGATAATGATGTGGAACCACTAATGCCAAAGTCGGTTCCAATGGTCAATGAATTTCTGGATGTATTTCCAGAGGATCTTCCTGGCTTACCCCCAGAATGAGAAGTAGAGTTTTACATTGATGTGATTCCGGGCACCCAGCCTATCTCTATTTCTCCCTATAGAATGGCTCCAGCAGAATTACGTGAATTAAAGGAGCAGCTGAAAGATTTACTGGACAAGGGATTTATCAGGCCTAGTATGTCCCCGTGGGGTGTACCGGTATTATTTGTACGAAATAAAAATGGCACATTGAGAATGTGCATCGACTATTGGCAATTGAATAGGGTAACGATAAAGAACAAATACCCCCTCCCTCGAATTGATGATTTGTTTGATCAGTTACAGGGTGCCAAGTGTTTTTCAAAGATTGACTTGAGGTCGGGGTATCACAAAGTCAGGGTTAGAGAAGAAGATGTACCCAAGACAGCGTTTTGAACAAGGTATGGCCATTATGAATTTTTAGTTATGTCATTTGGACTAACAAATGCACCAGCTGTGTTTATGGATTTGCTGAATAGGGTATTTAAGCCATTTCTAGATATGTTCGTGATGGTATTTATAGATGACATCCTGGTTTATTCAAGATCACCAGAGCACCATGCTAATCACTTACGACAGGTGTTGCAGATCCTCCGTGAGCGTAAGTTGTATGCAAAGTTCTCCAAATGTGAGTTTTGGTTAAAATCAGTCGCATTCTTGAGTCACATTATGTCAGATGAAGGGATACAGGTTGATACACAGAAAATTGAAATAGTGAAAAATTGGCCAAGACCCACGACGCCTACCGAGATTCGTAGTTTTCTTGGATTGGCCGATTATTACAGAAGATTTGTGGAAGGGTTTTCTTCTATTGCTGCACCATTAACGAAGTTAACTCACAAGGCAATTAAGTTTCAATGGAATGAAGCATGTGAAAAAGGTTTCAAAAAATTGAA
Organism: Capsicum rhomboideum; assembly: GCA_031232105.1. Classification (NCBI taxonomy): domain Eukaryota; kingdom Viridiplantae; phylum Streptophyta; class Magnoliopsida; order Solanales; family Solanaceae; genus Capsicum; species Capsicum rhomboideum. The sequence continues at coordinate 57,408,512 of CP124710.1, read as the reverse complement.
AGATAAGTTAACTTCCACACCGATCTTAGTACTTCCCGAAGGCACATAAGGTTATGCCGTGTATTGTGATGCTTCCGGGATTGGCCTTGGATGCGTCTTGATGCAACCTGGTAAGGTTATAGCATATGCCTCATGACAGTTGCGGCCACATGAGAAAATTATCCCACATATGATCTTGAGTTAGCAGCAGTGGTATTTGCTTTGAAGATATGGCGTCATTACTTGTATGGAGTCCATGTTGATATCTATACTGATCACAAAAGCTTACAATATATCTTTAGCAGAAGGAACTCAATTTGAGGCAACGAAGGTGGCCTGAGTTATTGAAAGATTATGATGTTGATATTTTATACCATCCAGGAAAGGCAAATATAGTAGCTGACGCATTGAGACGGAAGGCAATGGGAGTCACAAATGGCTAATTGACAGGAAAGAAAGAATTAGCCAAATATCTATATCAGTTAGCTAGTTTGGGGGTTCGTCTTCTTGAATCCTCAAAGGAAGGAGTTATTGTACAAAATGCAGCTGACTCCTTGTTAATAGCTGAAGTGAAAGAAAAGCAGTTTGCGGATCCTCTGTTATTGCAGCTAAAAGAAAATATACAACAGAATTTGACAAAGGCATTTGATCTTACATAGGAAGGGGTACTTCAACGCCAAGGTAAGTTATGTGTACCGGATGTAGATGAGCTGAGGAAATGAATTATGACAGAGGCGCATCACTCGCGCTATTCTATTCATCCGGGTGCTACTAAAATGTATCACGATTTGAGAGAAGTGTATTGGTGGAGAAACATGAAGAAGGACATTGCAGAATTTGTTGCTCAATGCCCAAATTGTCAACAGATAAAGGTAGAACATCAGAAACCCGGAGGTTAAATGCAATGTATCAATCTTCCAGTTTTGAAATGGGATATGATTAATATGGACTTCATCACAGGTTTGCCCCGTACGCTGCGGAAATTTGATTCTATATGGGTTATAGTGGACAGGCTTACCAAGTCTGCACATTTTCGACCAGTCAAGACCACTTATACAACAGAGGAGTATGCAAAATTGTATGCGAAAGAGATAGTATGGTTACATGGGATCCCGTTCTCCATTCTATCAGATAGAGGAGCACAATTTACTGTGCATTTCTGGAGAACTTTTCAGCAGAGTCTGGGTACACAGGTGAACTTGAGTACGACTTTCCACCCACAAACAGATGGCCAAGCAGAACGTATTATTTAGACACTTGAAGATATGTTGTGAGCATGTGCATTAGATTTTCAAGGCAGTTGGGATGACCATTTGCCTCTTATTGAATTTGCCTATAACAATGGCTATCATTCAAGTATTAAAATGGCACCTTATGAAGCTTTGTACGGAAGGAAATGTAGATTACCAATTGGGTGGTTTGAAGCAGTTGAAACTGCTTTACTTGGACTGGATATGGTGCATCAGGCTGTGGAGAAAGTCAAAGTGATTCGGCAGCGATTGCAAATAGCCCAGAGTCGACACAAGTCGTATGCTGATATTAGAAGAAGAGGACTTGAATTCTCCATAGGTGATTGGGTATTCCTGAAGATGTCACCAATGAAAGGAGTAATGCGGTTCGGAAAGAAAGGAAAATTGAGTCCACGATATATTGGCCCATATGAAACTGTTTGAAGATTTGGGCAAGTTGCCTATGAGTTGGAACTACCCCAAGAAATTTCTTCAGTCCACCCGGTATTTCATGTATCAATGCTTCGAATGTGCATAGGGGATCCATCTCATTTTACTCCTATTGAAGATGTCCAAGTTACAGAGGATCTTGCTTATGAGGAGATACCTATTGCCATCTTGGATAGACAAGTGAAGAGACTGAGAAATAAGGATGTAGCGTCAATAAAGGTACTTTGGAGAAATCAACAAAAAGAAGAGGTCACATGGGAAACTGAGGAGATGATGAGATCCAAGTACCCTCATTTGTTCCAAAGGGAAGAATGACAAGTGAGTATTTATAAGCTTTGACTGTATATCTATATGATGACATGAATAATGTTCTTCTCCTTGTAATTGCTTAATTCGAGTAATAACATTAACATTCGAGGATGAATGTTTCTAAGGAGGGAAGAATGTAACACCCCATACGTTTCTGAGTCTAGTTGACTATCGTAACATTTATGGAAAAATTTAAACATGACATAATGGATGAATTATACATTAAATGGTGGGCATTAATGAGTCTTGTGTCATTTGGGCCAAATGAGGCCCAATAATCAAGAAAAAGACATGGCCCAAGGGGGGTTTTGACCCATTCTTGCCTACGACAAAGTAAACACACCAAGTGTGTGGATGAGAATCATTTTAAAGGGGCTATATATTGAGAGAAATCAGATTTTTTTAATTCATAACAACACACATGCCCTTTTCTACATTTTCCACATTTTTCTCTCAACATACAAACCCTAGGCTCTCATCTCCTTTGGAACAAGATCACTCTTTGGTAAGTATTCTTATTATGGATTACTATATAATATGTTTAAGATGGTATATAAATTATGTTGGTGGTTTTGGCAAAGTTTTGGACGGTGTGCTATGTGTAAAACTGTCTATTTTTGCAATCGAAGAATAGTTTTGTCTTGTAAACTTGGCTATGGACTTGTGGTTTTAAAGAAAGTGAACTTGGTGGAGTAAATATTGACATGTGAGAAGTGATTATAGTCTTACTATATTTAATCCTTGTGTATAACATTTGGAATTGTTATTGTGAAATTGGTTACGGTTTTGGTGCCGTATTGGCCGTGAAATGTGATTTTGGGTGTTGTTATGTGTGTTGTGAGACTATGGATGAATTTTGGTGTTTAAGATGATCAATAATATGTTCAAATATGTTTGATTATGATCATGGACCATTCAATGCATGAAAAGACCCAAAAAGGACCCATTTTGGCCAAAACGGGCATCCGCCCCCGCAGACGGAAGCATCTGTGGGCGCAGATGCTCCTGGAATCTGCCAGGAGCCATCTGTCAGCGCAGGTCAGCCCGATTTTTGGTTTTGAATGTTTACGTATCGTCTTGGTCCCCGAAGGCCCCTATACCCTTTTTGGATATAATTATCAACTCGTGATGTCATTTTAATGACTTTAAAGTGTCGTATGGGGACATGTTGGATTATTTTAAGTATGGATTGACTTTAATGTGTTGCTTTGAAATACGTTTGGGTGACATAATGACGTAAATGTAACATAGTATTGATGAGGAAGTGTAAAGCATGATTTTGATGTGGAATGTTAGTAATGTGTGACACCATGGGTGATATGTGGCTTGTTTTGGTAATGGTAAAGCAGTACATGATATTGTACGAAGGTGAAATGATGTTGTGTGACAACTATGTAACTTATTGTCATGTTATACACTTGAAATGAAGTAAGTGGTTAATGCAAGCTTCGTTACGTACTTGTGCGTAGAGTAGACATAAAGGGAAAGCTAAAGTGTTGTATTCGTGAGTAAGATTGTGTATCCATATTGAGGAATTAAGGTATGTAGGGTCCCTCTTTCCGTATTATTCTGCAGTATATAGTGTGCACCTTGTTAGGGTGCTTACTCATTTTTGAATTGTCCTAATGTATTTCATTTCGAGTTATCATTTATTGTTAATCACATATATCTCATTCTTGATCCATTATCATTCATGTGTTACATAATCATGAACATGGTTCCAAGTTCCAATAATTTTATATTCAAAAGTTCCCAAAAATGAAGTAACCATTGATTAAGCTAATTCAAAGATTAAAGAAGTAATGTTGTAAAAAGGAGAGATGTTTCATGGGTGGTATCCCAGGGGTTAAATAACCTAGAATAGGTCGATCCCAATAATTACAGATGGTATCCCAGGGGTGAGAAGTACACATAGCATGGGTCGATTCCGCTACGGGTGGTATCCTAGGGACAAGGAAAAGCCTAGCATGGGTCGATCCCGATTACTATTGATTACCCACTGATCATCTTGGGACCCGGGCATTATTTGATTGGATGAATGAGTGATGGATAAAGGAATGAGTGAATGATTGAATGAGTATAAAAGTAAAGAAAGAAATTCTTAATGTACATATCTCTTTTTATTCGGAATGGTGACCTATCCATATTGAGTACTCATTTATATTTGATTTCATTGATGTCTTTATGTATCATTCAGTTTCATGCAGCCTTACATACTCAGTACAATCTTCGTACTGACCCCTCTTGGGGGATTTACCTTACTTGCTGCAGGCACAGGTACTAGTAGACCTCCCTTGTGAGCTGCAGGACTTCTACTGACTTTTGGTGAGCTCCGATCGATTCGGGGCTTTCCGTGTCGAGTTGTATGTGTATTTTGGTATTGTAAATGTTATGCAAAGCGGGGCTTGTCCCGAATTTAGGTTGGTCATGTATGTACTTCTATTAGAGGCTTTTGTAGATGTACGTGGATATGTGAAGTAATGTGAAGAGAACAGATGTGTGTCGTTTGACTTGATGGCTATGTCGTTCAAGTTTCTCATATGTCTATATATATATCTTACATGTTCCATGATTTTCGATGTTAGCCTATTATGTTCTGATGTGATGGTGGTGTTTCTTATGGCATGCGTATGAATGAATGTAAGCAGAGCTTGGTTCTCTCGGGCCTTGTCGGCTACCAGTGCCAATCCATCCCGATAGGGTTTGGGGCGTGACAATAACCTTAAGATTCCAAACACCTTACCTTTACTTGTTATTACTTCAATTACTGAAGCATAACTTTCGCAATGGTCGTTCCATGTAATCTTATCAATAGGTCGGTTCCAATTCATGGTACATATTGATTACTCCCTACTAAATAGTATATCGTGAATGATGTACTCTTATCATAATGCAATTCTTTAGCTCACATATATACTCGATAAAAGCTACCTGATACTTCATTCTGTTGCCTATAATTAATGCACATTCTCTACGTGTCGTCTTGTGTCGGTACTTCTTTACACTGGTACACCCTGCGGGGACAGACTAGTATCCTTCACTCTGACTAAGTGACATGTGTACCCTTTCATTCAATACATTCTTTTGTGGAAAATGGAAATTGTAACCCCTTAACTTGGCACTTTACCGTGGCATAAAAACCAACCAATCCATACTCATTATAATCATCAGGATCCACCATTTCCAGCTTAATAATATCAACCAAAAAAGCTACTATACACTTGCGGTATATTCTTTTAATTACCATGATCAGATACAATTCAACTTACAGCACTGGCTCTATTGCACGATCTAGAATGAAGAAAAGAAACAACATCCTAAATGTCCCTGTCACGCCCCGAATCCCATCGGGACAGATTGGCATTCATAGCCGACAAGGCCCGAGAGAACCAAGCTTTGTCTCTATTCAATCATATGCATGCCATAAGAAACCCATAATCACATACTAGCTTTAGATACCAACAATGGAATTCATGGAACATGATATATATATACATATGCGAAACTTGGCCGTTGAGGCCACCAAGTCAAGAACGACATAACCTTTTTACATTTATACACCCAAATCCGTCTACAAAAGCCTCTAACAAATGCATTGACCAAAATGAACTAAAAGTCGGGACAAGTCCCCGCTTTATATAACATGTACAACACCAAAACATATGTAAAACTGTGACTCGGAGTAGCCCCGAACTAACTGGAGCTCACAAAAGATCTGCAACAACTTGTAACCTACTGTAGAGACCTACTAGTACCTGCGCCTGCAGCAAGTAAGGTAAATTCACTAAGAGGGGTCAGTACGAAGAATGTACTGAGTATGTAAGGCCATATGAAACTTGCAAGATATGAAAATATGTCAAAAACTCAAGTTCAAATGCATAACCAATATAGATAAGTCACAATGTAGATGAGTCACTATTCTGTACTGTGGAAACCATGTATGTTGCTTTCATTACATTCTTTGTATCTTTACTTCCATGATTGGTCATCTTTGCCTTTGACCTGTGATACCCGGGCCCCGACTGAACAGTGGGTTTTAATCATAACATAGCGTTATGTTGGGATCGGCTCGAGCTAGGCTTATGCCCCTAGAGCTGCCACCCTATAAATCAATGTATATATCGGGATCGGCTCGAGCTAGGTTAGTACCTCTAGAGCTGTCACCCATACAACATTTTAGGTTCGACTCGAGCTAGGTTATTACCGCGAGAGTTGCCCCCTGTTAGGATCGGCCCAAGCTAGGCTTATGCCCCCAGGACTGCCCCCTGATCCAACAACCTCGGGATCGGCTTGAGCTAGGCATTTTTGCCCCCAAAGCTGCAACCCATACTTGATCATTGACCACATATGCATTACTTTGTTTATTACTTTGAGATTGATACCATGATAATCATAACTTCACTTGAAGCTTTGGACCATTAACCAATGAATGAGAAACACATGAATAACCATTGCAACATAACAATTTTAGAACCATGACACCATGGGAACTATTGGACAATAATCCATGAACAAGAGACATAAGTATAATCACTATTGGAACATTGGAATATAACCTTATTTGAGCTTTTTGAACATTAACCATGAATATGAGACATGAGATTCACCAATGATCAATGAGTAGGGAATATATGACAATGACCATGGATAACCGGATATGGGATACCTTAGCACATTTCGGGATGGAACAAGCGTAATGTCAACGTGAATACTATTTGTCGCAGAAAGATACGGACAGAGTAATCTTACATACCTTGTATTCGCAATACAAATATATAATCCTAGAGGTTCATACAATAGTACCGCTCCTTCTTTATATGTCACTCTACAACACAAATATATAATGGGATTCACATTAACCATCAACTACTTTACAAATGCATATAACATCAATGAGTTACATGTTTGCCTTTAAACATGCCATTTCCCCTTGACAAAACCATTGATGAAATTATTATTCCAAAAATCCCCTAATATTCCATACATTGACCAATACATGATAATCAAAACATTTCACCACAATACTTCTCCTTTACACTTTCTTATCCACACTACATCACCAATAATCCATCAAATTACCTTAATACACTTCATAGTACATATCGGGCAAAATCCCACAATTTACACTTTTAGAAAAATAACAAGTTTAATAAAAAAATCACACCATACATGTTCATATTTTATCCATACCATACTCTTCCATCAGGACATCAAGTCTCTTTTCAAGTTCAAATCACAAAGATAGCACATCTTTCACCAAAAGCAAAAATACACTATTCACCACCTTGACAACATAACTATCATGATATACATAATCTCCCATTCATATAATATGTTAATCCATGAGAATAAATACTTACCAAGGCTTGGAATAGGATGATCTTTACCAAAGAGTCCAAAGGAAATATTTGCTTTAGGGTTTGGAACTAAAGAAATGTTTGGGAAATATCTTAAAAGGCATGAGAGTTTTGTGTGAATGAAAATCTGATTTTGGGCCTTTATATAGACACCAAGTCATACTTATTCATTCCTTGGCATTAAATGTGGTCAAAGTGGAAGAATGGGTCATTTTGCCCTTTGGGCTATGTCTTTTAATCCCATTTGGGCCTAAATTTGGGCCCAATAACACATATCCATTTAACCCATCAACTTTCATGTATAATTCACCATATATCTCATTTTTAAATAATTCCATAATGTCACGACAATATTCTCTTACGAGATTCTCATTCGTCGTCTCAATCGCAAAAATAGGAATTCTAGTCGCCCATGGCTTCATTGAACATTTTGAATAACTATTTATGTTTCATGATTTAATCATGTAGGAGTATGTAGGAGTGTATTCAAGTGTTTGAAGCTTTAACAATGCTCAAAGAACTCCAAAGAACCAAAAGAAACCATCCAAGAATCGCCGTAGAATTGCGTTACAAAATGAGTTCGGAAGGGCACAATATTTGTGCCTTGCGCCACTGCTGCAAAGCAAGGCAGTGGTGCAAGAAATCAGAGCCCTCTAAATCAGTGGCTTGCGCCACACCCCCTGAAACAGGGTAGTGGCGCAAGTTTTCATACCTTTCTGAATTTTTTCCCTCTTTTGCAAATACTAGCATATCATCCAATACCTTATCAAAACACTACAAAATACTTACTTTGTGATCTTAATCATCAAGTAAACATGACTCCAAGTCACCAAATGGGGTTAGAATGTGTACGGGGTATTACCCAAATGCTCCACAAAATCACAAAACACCTCCTACGAAGGTCTAATCGCACATATTATGTCCGATATCAAATGTTTCACCAATGACACCATAAAACACATACTCATGGCATCTCAACGCCTAGGTAGATATGACCCCAAGGAATCAAATGAAGTTAGAAAAGTATGGGGTGTTATAGTCCCATAGCCTCCTGCTCATAAATGTGGTGCACAACACCTCCATGAACAAGACTCAACTCGGACACGGCTTTGTAGACACCCTTAGAACGACCTGCTCTGATACCACTTTTGTCACACCCCAATTCCCAACGAGGCATGATTGGCACTCAAAGCCGATATGGCCAGAGAGAACCAATCTTTGTTCACGTTCATTCACATGCATGTATCTTTATGAATAACATACTATCTCATGTAACTGATAAAATATAGAATGCCAATGGCGGAAGTCATGGAAAATATATAAATTATATCTAACTGTGGCCGTTAGGGCCATTTCATATTATACACCTCTTACAGTCATGTACCCACGTATGTCTACAAAAGCCTCTATCCGATGTAACTACCAACACCAACTGAAAGATGGAAAAAGTTCCCGCTTTATACAACATATACAAAATCAAAACACGTGTACAACAGTGACTCGGAGAAGCTCCGAACTAGCTGGAGCTCACCAATGAAAAACGAACAATTGGCAATTTACTGTGGCGGCCTACTAGTACCTGCGCCTGCAGCAAGTAAGAGAAATTCCCCAAGAGGGGTCAGTACGACGAAAGTACTGAGCATGCAAGGCTCATATAAAACTACATAAGATAAAAATACTGTGATGGAAACAAATGTAAGCGAATAATCAATGTGAATAGGTCATTGTTCTGTATATGTAGGGAACCGTACATTACGTTCTTTCTTTCTCTTGCCTTTACTTTACTGTACTTTTACATCACTCATATACTGTATGGGCCCTCATCATGCAGGTGTTCTTTTCACCCAATGGATAAAATATCATCATCATGCAGGTATTGTTTTCACCTCATGGATAAGATATCATCATAATGCAGGTATTCTTTTTACCTCATGGATAAGATCATATCATCATGCTGGTGTTCTTGCACCCCATGGATAAATGAACATCATCATGAGGGTGTTTGCACCCCATGCATAAATGAGCACAATCAATATGCATTACTTTATTCTTACTTTATTTCTTTACTTTTGAGATTGATACCTTTACTTGTGAGATATTGATACTTTTGCTTATGAGAGATCGATACAATGATAGTCACAACTTTATTTGAAGCTTTGGATCAATAATCAATGAGTGATAAACATGCAGATAAACATTATTGGAAACATAGCCTTCGTGGAAACATAACACTATTGGAACCATTGGACAATAATCCATGAACAAGAGGCATGAGTATAATCACTATTGGAACTTTGGAACATAACCTTATTTGAGCTTTTGGAACATTAACCATGAATATGAGACATGAGATTCACCAATGATCAATGAGTAGGAAATATATGACAATGACCATGGATAACCGGATATGGGATAACTTAGCACATTTCGAGATGGAACAAGCGTAATGTCAATGTGAATACTATTTGCAGCAGAAAGATACGGACAGAGTAACCTTACATACCTTGTACTCTCAATATGGTTATACAATCTTAGATGGGCATAGAGTAGTCCCGCTCCTTCTTTATGTGTCACTCTACAACACAAATACATAACGGGATTTACATTTACCACAACTAACTACTTTACAAATGCATATAACGTCAATGAGTTACATGTTTGCCTTTAAACATGCCATTTTCCCTTGACATAACCATTGATGAAATTATTATTCCAAAAATGCCCTAATATTCCCAACATTGACCAACACATGAGAATCAATACATTTCACCACAACACTTCTCCTTTACACTTTCTTATCCACACCACATCACAAATAATCCATCAACTAACCTTAATACACCTCATAGCACATATCAACCAAAGTCCCACAATTTACACTTGTAGACAAATAACAATTTTAATAACAAAATCATACCATACATGTTCATATTTTATCCATACCATGCTCTTTCATCAAAGGCACAAGTCATAATTCAAGCTTGAATCTCATAGATCGCAAATCTTATATAAAAATACAAAGTACCATGTTCAACACCTCCAAGCATAACCAACATGGTTTACATACTCTCCCACGCATATAATATGTTAATCCATAAGAATAATTACTTACCTAAGCTTGAAAGATGATGATCTTGCTTCAAGAAGTGCCTTAGGGTTTTGGGAGCCAAAGAAACTTTCTTGAGAATTATCTAGAAAAAGATAGAAAAAGCATGTGTAATTCTCTTGAATAAAATCAGCCTTTTGCCCATTTATATAGGACCTTAATTTTCATCCTTAACCACTCTTGGCATTTAATGTAATGTGTTGCATTAGTCAATGGAAGAATGAGTCATTTGACCCATTCTTGACCCATGTTTTCTTCTCATTTTGGGCCCTATTTTGAGCCCAATTCACTTAACCCTCTAAAATCCATAATTCCTCATGTTTAATTCATTTCATACGCATTACGAAAATATTCTCACTCATGCAATTCATACTCGTAGCCTTAATTCCAAAAACAAGCAATTCTAGCCACGTATGCCTTATTTTGGCTACAAGGGTAAAATTGTCATTTTGATGCCAAATTCGTTCTCGAGTAATTTTATCATACCAATATAATACTTTACTCATTTCATGTATATGCTCATTATTGTAGAAGAAACGTAGCAAAAATCAGATCGGTACGTCCCCGGGCACCCTTGGGACTTAGAAAATTTCCAAATTTCGAAAAATTGAAAAATTCCATCCTGGCACGCCCTTGGGCGCTCCATCTTGCTGCCTATGAGAACAAAAATTTGGCCCAGAGCGGCCTGGAACACCCCCTAGCGCGCCCCAGACTTAAATTTTTTGAAAATTTTATTTATCGACTTTTCTTCGCGGGTTTGGTTTGATACTTCAAGTCCTATTCTTTAACTTACTTCTTAGCCTTAATATACTTTGTTTAGAGGTCCTCTTAGCCTCATTTCGAAACCCACAAATTCTCCTTGAAAATTGCAAAACACCACCTATGCAAGGTTAATCACATGTACAAAGCCAAAGTTTAATTTTTGTCATCACTAACATTACAAATTAGTACTCATGGCATCTCAACACCTAAGTAACCATTGTTCAACGTCATCACATTGGGTTGGGAAAGTACAGGGTGTTACATCCCGACTTTACGTTTGTTATGTATGTGTATTCTGTAAAGGCTTTGTAGACGGATGTGGGATGGCGAATGTAAGAGATGTCTGTTCATGTTAACTTGATGGCCCTAACGACCAAGTTTCATATATAGTATATGTTTGCCATAACTTCCGCCATTGGTATTTTATAAGTTACACGAGATAGAATGCTATTCACATAGAGACATGCATATGAAGGTACATAAGTAAAGATTGGTTCTCTCAGGCCTCAACGGCTTCGGCTGCCAGTCCGCCCCGTTGGAATTCGGGGCGATACAAAAGTGGTATCATAGCAGGTCATCCTAAGGATGTCTACAAAGCCGTGTCTAAGTAGAGTTTTGCTTATGGATATGTTGTGTACCACATTTATAAGTGGGAGACTACGGGACATTTAGGATTTGTTTCTTTCCTTCATTTCTAGATCGTGCAATAAAGCCAATGTTGTAACTAGAAACTCTATCTGATCATTGTAATTGGTTTTCTTTGATATAGTAAAATGCCGATGACAAGAAGAGGTAAAGGTAAAGGTATGAAGGTAGATATGCCTACCGGTGAAGGAATGAGTAAATCACCACCTGACCAAGCTAGTCAAGGTGGAGCTAACACTGAAATTGTATCGCGGTCTTCTCCTACATTTCCAGCTCCGGAAGAGCCAAGAGATAAAGAGGTACCCGCAGAACCGCCTATGAATGCCACTGATCAGGATTTGAGAAATGCAGTACATATGTTGACTCAGATAGTTGCTGCCCAAAGTCAAGGACGAGCTGGTCCAATGACAAATGAGGATGATGCAGCTAGTGTGGCGAGTCGCAAGACACAGGGCTTCTTGAAATTAGACCCTCTTATATTCACTGGGTCAGAACCGAAAGCAGATCCACAGGATTTCGTGGATCAAATTCAGAGGGCTCTAGATGCTATACACGTGACTGGGATAGAAATAGTTGAACTCGCAGCCTATAGATTAAAAGGTGAAGCAATATTGTGGTATGAGGACTAGAAACGATTGAGGGGTATTGATGCACTTCTAGTGGGTTGGGAAGAATATAAAATGGCCTTTCTTGATTATTACCTCCCATATGAAATCCGGGAGGCACGTGCAGATCAGTTTCTAAATCTACATCAAGGGAACATGAGTGTTAGAGAATATAGTCTTCAGTTTAATTTCTTGGCTCGATATGCTCCGAATGTGGTAGCCACAATGACAGACAGAGCCCATCGATATGTGGACAGACTAGAGCCATATTTGGTGAGGGACTATACCATTGCTACTTTAAACAGAGATATGGACATAGCCAGAATACAGGCCTTCACACAGAAAATGGAAAATCAAAGGCAAAGAAGAAGGGTACATGAAATTGAAAGAGGACAGTCCAAAAGAGCTAGACCTATGGGACAGTCTATGGCGTTCTAAGGATAATTTAGGCCTTGAATATTTCCTAGACCGCCAAGACCATCATTCTCCTATTCCATAGCAGGTGCTCACTCCCAATTTCGATGGTTTAGAGGTGGTCAATCTGGGCAGAGTAGTGGTCACGGATCACAAGCAGCAGGCTTTTCTCGTCAGCAGTGTCAGCATTGTGGGCATACTCATTATGTACATGCCAGTTATGGACGAATGCTTGCTTTTGGTGTGGTATGTTAGGGAACATGATGAAAGAGTGTCCCCAGAGGAGCATGGGTGGTATAGCACGATCTACGGGATCAGCCATTGCGTCATCATCATCAGTTCCTTCTTTAGGCCAAGGTGTGCAGTTTGCAGGTCGTGGTAGAGGTGTTAGAGAAGCATCTAGTTCCAGTGGAACCCAGAATCGTACCTATGCTTTAGTGTACCGGTAGAATTCGGAGGCATCTCCTGACGTAGTCACTGGTACATTATCTATATTTTCTCATAGTGTATATGCATTGATTGATCCGGGTTCTACATTATCATATGTTACTCCATTGATTGCTACAAAATTTAAAAGAACGCTGGAATTATTAATTAAATCATTTGAAGTATCTATACTAGTTGGTGAATCCATTGTTGCAGAAAGAGTATATCATAATTGTGTGGTAACTGTGTGTGGTCATGATACATTGGCTGATATTATTGAGTTGAAAATGGTGGATTTTAATATGATAATGGGAATTGATTGGTTGGCTTCTTTTTATGCCACGGTAGATTATCGGGACAAGAAGGTACATTTTTATTATCCACAAGAAGATGTTCTTAAGTGGCAGGGTAATGTGGGGGCACCGAGAGGCAAATTTATTTCCTGTCTTAAGGCTAGGAAAATGATAGCTAAGGGGTATATATGTCATTTGGTCTGAGTACAAGATATTGATATGGAACCACCAACTCCTCAATCGGTTTCGGTGGTTAATGAATTCCTCGATGTATTTCCTGACAATCTTTTAGGCTTACCGCCAGAACGGGAAGTAGAGTTTAGTATTGATGTTGTGCCAGGCACTCAACCTATCTCTATTCCTCCGTATAGAATGGCTCTAGCAGAATTGCGAGAATTGAATGAGCAATTAAAATATCTGCTAGACAAGGGGTTTATACGACCTAGTATGTCCCCGTGGGGTACACCAGTATTATTTGTACGAAAGAAAGATGGCACAGTGAGAATGTGCATTGACTATCGACAATTGAATAAGGAAATAATCAAGAACAAATACCCACTCCCCAGAATTGACGATTTGTTTGATCAGTTACAGGGTGCCAAGTGTTTTTCAAAGATTGACTTGAGATCGGGTTATCATCAAGTCAGAGTTAGAGAAAAAGAGATATCCAAGAAAGCTTTTCGAACACGGTATGGTCACTAAGAATTCTTAGTTATGTCATTCGGACTAACAAATGCACCAACTGTTTTCATGGATTTGATAAATATGGTGTTCAAACCATTCTTGTATGTATTTGTGACCGTGTTCATAGATGATATTCTGGTTTATTCGATATCACAAGAGGACCATGCCAATCACTTACGGCAGGTGTTACAGATTCTACGAGATCTTAAGTTGTATGCAAAGTTCTCTAAGTGTGAAATTTGGTTAAAATCCATAGCATTCTTGGGTCACATTGTGTCAGATGAAGGAATTCGAGTTGATACTCAAAAGATTGAGGCGGTGAAAAATTATCCTAAGACACCTACAGAGATTCGTAGTTTTCTTGGATTGGCAAGTTATTATAGAAGATTTGTGGAAGGGTTTTCTTATATTGCTACACCATTAATGAAGCTAACACACATGGCAATTAAGTTTCAGTGGAACGATGCATGTGAGAAAAGTTTCCAAGAGCTGAAACATAAATTAACTTGTACACAAGTTTTAGTACTTCCCGAAGACACAGAAGGTTATGCAGTGTATTGTGATGCTTTCGGGGTTGGCCTCGAATGTATATTGATGTAGCATGGTAATGTGATAGCGTATGCCTTACGACAGTTGCGGCCACATAAGAGAAACTATCCCACACATGATCTTGAGCTAGCAGCTGTGCTATTTTCTTTAAAGATATGGCGCCATTATTTGTATGGCGTTCATGTTGATACCTATACTGATCACAAAAGTTTTCAATATATCTTTAAGCAGAAGGAACTGAATTTGGGGCAACGAAGGTGGCTAGAGCTCTTAAAAGACTATGATATTGATATTTTATACCATCCAGGGAAAGCAAAATGTGGTGGCTGATGCACTGAGTCGCAAAGCAATAGGACGCACTAATGATCAGTTGAGGGAAATGAAAGATATAGTTAAGGATCTACATCAATTAGCCAGCTTGGGGGTTTGTCTGCTTGAATCTCCAGATGAAGGGGTTATTGTGCAAAATGCAGCAAAATTTTTCTTAATAGCTGAGGTAAAGGAGAAACAGTATGCGAATCCTATTTTGTTACAGCTGAGATAGAATTTACAGCAAGAGTTGATAAAGGCATTCGATCTTACGCAAGAGCGAGTACTTCAATGCCAAGGTAGATTATGTGTACCGGATGTAGACGAGCTACAGAAGCGGATTATGATGGAGGCACATCATGCATGATATTCTATACATCTGGGAGCTACAAAAATGTATCATGATTTGATAGACATGTATTGGTGGGGGAATATGAAGAAGAACATTGCAGAATTTGTAGCTCAATACCCAAATTGTTAACAAGTCAAAGTAGAGCATCAGAAACCAAGAGGTTATATGCAGTGTATCAATCTTCCAGTGTGGAAATGGGACATGATCAATATGGATTTCATCACAGGTTTGCCTCATACATTATGGAAATTTGATTCTATATGGGTGATAGTTAACAGGCTTACCAAGTCAGCACATTTCCTACCAGTCAGGACCACCTATACAGCTGAGGAGTATGCACGTCTATATGTTAAAGAGATAGTATGATTACATAGGATTCCAATCTCCATTATATCAGATAGGGGAGCTCAATTTACTACACATTTTTGGATATCTTTTTAGAAGAGCTTAGGTACACAAGTGAATTTGAGTACAGCTTTTCATCCTCAGACAGCTGGACAAGCAGAGCGTACTATCCAAACACTTGAAGATATACTACGAGCTTGCACATTTGATATTAAAGGTAGTTGGTATGAACATCTACCTCTTATTGAATTTGCCTACAACAATAGTTATCATTCAAGTATCAAGATGGCACCTTATGAAGCTTTATACGAAAGAAAATGTAGATCACCAATTGGGTGGTTTGAAGCGGGTGAACCTGCTTTAATTGGGCCAAATCTTATTCATCAATCCATGGAGAAAGTGAAAGTAATCCAACAGCGGCTACAAACAGCCTAAAGTCGACATAATTCATATGCTGATGTTAGAATAAGAGGACTCGAATTTTCCATAGATGATTGGGTATTCTTGAAGGTGTCGCCAATGAAAGGGGTAATAAGATTTGGAAAGAAAGGGAAGTTGAATCCAAGTTATATAGGTCCATATGAAATTATCGGAAGATTTTGGGCAAGTTGCATATGAATTGAAATTACCCCAAGAACTCTCCTTAGTCCATCTAGTGTTCCATGTTTCGACGCTTCGAAAATGCATAGGGGATCCATCTTGTATTGCTACCGTTGATGATGTACAAGTTACAGAGGATCTCACTTATGAAGAGATACCCATTGCTATTCTAGATCGACAGGTAAAGAGGTTGAAAAATAAATACATAGCTTCCGTAAAGGTACTTTGGAGAAATCAACAAGTAGAGGAGATCACATGGGAAACTGAAGAAATAATGAAATCCAAGTACCCTCATCTATTTTAAATGGAAGAAAAAATTCAAATTGCGGAAGTGGAGAAATAACTAGTAAGTATCTATGAGCATTAAGTGTATGTGTATATATATACTAATATAGATATGCATTTGTTTTATGTGAGAAAATGTCACTAACATTTGAGGACGAATGTTTCTAAGGGGGGAAGAATGTAACACCCCGTACATTTCTGACCCTACTTGATTGTCTCAACACTTATGAAATTATTTAAACATGAGAAAGTTGGTGGATTAGGTGTTACTTTTATTGGGCTAAGCAATTGGGCCCAAATGAGGCCCCAAAAAATAAAGTAAAAGACATGGCCCAAATGGCCAATGACCCATTCTTCCATGTTGACTAGTAAACATGCATTTAATATTGGCTAAGTATGACCATTGAGACATTATATAAAGTGGAAAATCAGATATTTATTCATTTAGACACACATGCCATTTCTAGAATATTCAAGATATTTCTCATCTCAACTCAAACCCTAAGTCATCACCTCTTGGGACAAGATCACCTCTTTGAAAGATTTGGTAAGTGTTTCCTCTCATGTTTTATTATATTATATGCGTAATATGGTGTATACATCATGTTGGTTATGTTGGCAAAATGTTGAACAATTTACTATGTGTAAAACAGTGTATTTTTGCTCAATCGGTGAAGGGTTTTGCCTTCTAAACTTGAAAGTGGACTTGTGGTCTTGAAGAAAGTGAGTTTTATGGATTAAATATCAATATTCATGATGTGGTTATGTCCTTCACTTGTTCTCTTTTTGTATATAACATTTGAAATTGTTGTTGTGAAATTGTGCATGGAATGGGTGCCGTATTGAAAGGAAAATGTGGTTTTGGTGATGTTCATGTGTGTTGTGAAACCATGATGGTTTGTTGGCATAAAAGTGACCTAAAATATGTAAATAAAATCTTACTTATGGCCTTGGACCATTTATTACACAAAAAGACCCAAAAAAGACCTTTTTTGGCCGAAACGGGCATCAACCCTCGCAGATGAAGGCACCTGCGGGTGAAGGTGACTTCGCAGGTGCCCCTGGACACTTCCAAGAGGCACCTGAATCTGCACTTCATCCACCTTCGGGCGCAGGTGGCTTCACAGGTCATCCCAGAAAGTTGTTCTATATGTTTTTGTCTCCTTTTGATTCCCGAAGACCCCTATACCCTTTTTGGATGTAATTATCAACTTATGATACCTTTTGAATGACTTTAAGGGGTCGTTTGGACATATGATGGATTATATCATTGATGGATTATGGTTAATATGTTGTTATGAAAGGTATTGAGGTGCCTTGATGGATTAATTGTGACGTAGTGTTAATGAGGAAGCGTAAAGGATAAACTTGGTGTGAAAGGCTATTGGTTCAAGATGTTTTGGTCAATGTGTTGAATGTTATGATGTTGTTGGTATGATAATGTCATTAATGGTATTGTAAAGGGTGAAATGATGTTATAGGGAAATCATGTAATTCATTGTCGTCTTATGCCCTTGTAAGGTAGTTGATTGTTAACGTAAGCTCCGTTATGAACTTCTAATGTAGAGTAACACGTAAGGAAGGAGCTGGATTATTGTATTCCTATATAAGACTGTGTATTCATATTGAGAACATAAGTTATGTAAGGTTACTCTTACCATATCCTTCTGCAGCACATATTGTTCATATTATCATCGTACTTGTTCCATTCCAAAATGCTATAAGGCATCTTATTTCAGGTTGTTATGTATTGTTATTCATATGTTCCTCATTAGTGAATTAGTTGTTATTCATGAATCTCTTAATCATGGACTGATGTTCCAAAATTCCAATAATTTTGTGACTATCAACATATCAATCTCTCAAAAGTAACAAATAACGTAATTCATGGTGTTGGTTGCAAGAGTACGGGTGGTAGCTTTAAAGGCATAAGCCTAGCTCGAGCTGATCCCGAGATTATTGGATCAGTGGGTAGTCCTAGAGGCACAAGCCTAGCTCGAGCCGATCCTGACAAGTGGTAGCTCTAGATGTAAGAACCTAGCTCGAGACGAACCTGATATATTGGATTATGGGTGGTAGGTCTAGAGGTAAGAACCTAGCTCAAGCCGAACTCGATATCTTGATTCATGGGTGGTAGCTCTAGAGCCATAAGCCTAGCTCAAGCCGATCCCAACATAACGTTATGTTATGTTAAGACCCAATGATCACTTGGGGGTCGGGTACGTTAGGAGATAAGTGGTGATGAGTAAACAATAGAAGCACAAGAAAAATAATGAATATAAGGTACATGGTTTAACATATGCAGAACGATGGTTTATCCACATTTACTATTCTCTTATATTTTGATTCCATTGAAGTATTTGTGTGTCATACAATTTCATATGGCCTTACATACTCAGTACATTCTTCGTACTGACCTCCCTTGGGGGGGGGATTACCTTAATTGCTGCAGGTACAGGTGCTAGTAGACCTCCAAAGTAGGCGGATCATTTGTAGACCATTAGTGAGCTCCAGTTGGTTCGGGGCTTTCCGATTCAGAGTGTACATTGGTTTTGGTATTGCAAATGTTGTATAAAGAGGGTACTTATACCGACTTTACGTTGGTTATGTATGTGTATTCTGTAGAGGCTTTGTAGACGGATGTGGGAAGGAGAATGTAAGAGATATATGTTCATGTTGACTTGATGGCCCTAACGACCAAGTTTCATATATAGTATATGTTTTCCATAACTTCCGCCATTGGTATTTTATAAGTTACATGAGATAGAATGTTATTCACATAGAGACATGCATATGAAGGTACATGAGTAAAGATTGGTTCTCTTGGGCCTCAACGATTTCGAGTGCCAGTCCACCCTGTTGGAATTCGGGGCGTGACAGCTCTTGGGGAATAAGCCTAGCTCGAACCAATCCCAATGTTATTTACCACTGATTAGTTGGTCCCGGGCATTGTATGATGTATATTGATGTAAAGGTAAAAGGAAAGAAATGAATATAATGTAAATGTTTCCACATATACAGTACGGTGGTATATCATTATTATCTATTCACTTGTATTTGATTCTATTTGAGTTTCTTTATTTCATACAGTTACTTATAGCCTTACATACTCAGTACATTCTTTCGTACTGACATCCCTTGGGGGACCTACCTTACCTCCTGCAGGCACAGGAGCTAGTAGACCTTCACAGTAGGGTTCGGGTCATCTGCAGGCTAGTGGTGAGCTCAGGTTGATTCGGGGCTTTTCGAGTCATTTGTATATATTTTTGGTACTGTGTAGTAGTTGTATAAGGCGGGGACTTGTACCGACCTTAGTCATGGTTATATATCTTTTAGAGGCTTTATAGACTTTGTAAAGTCAAACGTAGAAGTGTCTTACCTTTTAGACATTATGGCCCCAACGTCCAAGTCTCGTATCTGTTTTGAACATCTTTACATGACTTCCATCATCGATATATTATATCTGCATGTGGCAGAATTTTTGTTCACTTAATGGAATGCATATGAATGTACACGGTCATAAGTTGGTTCTCTCGGGACTTTACGGCTACGGTTGCCTATCTGCCCCTATGGGATTTGAGGCGTGACAAAAGTGGTATCAGAGTGGGTCGTCCTAGGGAGTCTACAAAGCCATGTCTGAGTAGATCTTGCTTATGGATGTGTTGTGAACCACATATATATGTAGGAGGCTACGGGACATTTAGGAGTTGTTTCTTTTCTTCATTTCCTAGATCGTACAATAGAGCCAAAGTTGTAGGTGGAGTTATATTTAACCACTGAATTTGTTTTATGTTTTTGTTTCCTCAGTATAGCAAAATTCCATTTATAAGGAGAAATAAGGGTAAAAGTAAGAAGCTAGAAAGGATTGCCGGAGAAGGAACCAGTAAATCATCACCTAAACAAGCTAATCAAGGTGCGGTCCAAATGCTATTGAGCAGGAAGGAGAGGAGTACCCCCAGAACCACCTATTAATGCTACTGAGCAGGATTTAAGGAATGTGGTGCAAATGTTGACTTGTATAGTTGCTGCACAAAATCAAGGACAAGCTGGTCCAACTACAAGTAATGATGGTGCGGATAGGGTAGCTAGTCGGCAGACATAGGATTTTCTAAAATTAGACCATCCCACATTCACCGGGTCATATATTAATAAAGACCGATAAGACTTTATGGACAAAATTCAAAGGGCTTTAGATGTTATGCATGTATTTGGTACAGAAATAGTTGAGCTTGCAGCATATAGATTAAAAGGAGAGGTTATATTATGGAACGAAGATTGTAAACAATCTAGGGGTATCAGTGCACTTTCAACTAGTTGGGAAGAATTCAAAACGACATTCCTTGATCATTACCTTCCATATGAGATCTGAGAGGCTTGTGTAGACCAGCTCTTAAATCTTCATCAAGGTAATATAAGCGTCAGAGAGTACAGTCTTCGATTTAACTCTTTGGCCAGGTATGCCCTTAATGTAGTAACTATTATGGACGATAAAGTTCATCGGTATGTGGATAGATTGGATCCATATTTGATTAGGGATTGTACTATTTCTGCTTTGAATAGAGACATTGTCACGCCCCGAATGCCAACGAGGCATGATTGGCACCGGAAGCCGATATGGCTCGAGAGAACCAACCTTTGCTTATGACCATTCGCATACATAATCTCATATGAATCATATTACACCTTGTGCAACTATGCGGAAGTCGTAGACATGAAAACATAAGTCATAGCTATGTATGTAAAACTTGGCCATTTGAGCCATTAAGTCAAAACGACATGTTCCTTCACATTTATACACCCACATCCGTCTACAAAAGCCTCTAACAAAATGCATTGACCAAATGAACTAAAAGTCGGGATAAGTCCCCGCTTTATACAACATGTACAAAATCAAAACACAGGTAACAGTGACTCGGAGAAGCCAAGAACTAACTGTAACTCACCAAAGATCTGCAATACTGACAATCTACTGTGGAGGTGTACTAGGACCTGCGCCTGCAGCAAGTAAGGTAAATCTCCCGAGGGGGTCAGTACGAAGAATGTACTGATTATGTAAGGCTCAAATGAAACTGTAAAATATGAAAATATGTCAAGAACTCAAGTTCAAATGAATAAACAATATAAATAAGTCACAATGTAGATGCGTCACTATTTAGTACTTTTGGAATTCATTTACATTACGTTCTTTCTTTCTCTTGCCTTTACTTAACTTTTACATCACTTATACACTTTCTGGGCCCACATCATGCAGGTGTTCCTTTTCATCCCATGGATAACATATCATCGTCATGCAGGTATACTTTCACCACATGGATAAGATCATATCGTCATGCGGGTGTTCTTGCACTCCATGGATAAATGGCCATCACGACGTGGGTATTTGCACCCCGTGGATAAACTATCATCATCATGCGGGTATTTGTACCCCATGGATAACACCCATGAACACAATCAATATGCATTACTTTATTCTTACTTCATGTCTTTACTTTTGAGATTGACACTGCAATTACTTGTGAGAGATTGATACTTTTGATACTAATAACTTTACTAGAAGCTTTGGATCAATAATCAATGAGTGAGAGACATAGGAATAACTTGGTAATATAACATTATTGGAATCATTGAACAATAATCATTGGGCAAGATACATGAGTACATGTATTATTGGAACATTGGAACACAACCTTATTTAAGCTTTTGGAACATTAACCATGAATATGAGACATGAGATTCACCAATGACTAATGAGTAGGAATTATATGACAATGATCACAGATAACCGGATATGGGATACCTTAGAGCATTTCTGGATGAAACAAGGGTAATTTCAATGTGACTACTAATTGCCGCAGAAAGGTAAGGACAAAGTAACCTTACATACCTTATCTTCTCAATGTAAGTACACAACCAAATATGTGAGCGCAACAATTCCGCTCCTTCTTTATGTTTCACTCTACATCACAAGTACAATGGAACCAACATTAACCACCAACTACCTTACAATTGCATACAATAGCAATAAGTCACATGTTTGGATTTAACATGTTATTTCTTTCTCTACGATACCATTTACGGCATGGTCATATCAATAATACCACAACATGCCCAACATTGACCAAAGTATCATAAACCACTAGTATGTCACACCAAGTTCATACTTTCCACTCTCCACCATCACAACATCATAATTATACCATCAATTACTTTACATAAGATCAATGAGTTACATGTTTGCTTTTAAACATGCCATTTCCCCCTTGACAATACCATTTATGAAATTATCTTACCAAAAATACCACAATATTCACAACATTGACCAATACATG
Source organism: Capsicum rhomboideum (assembly GCA_031232105.1). Lineage (NCBI taxonomy): Eukaryota > Viridiplantae > Streptophyta > Magnoliopsida > Solanales > Solanaceae > Capsicum > Capsicum rhomboideum. Next base: position 57,385,484 of record CP124710.1, on the reverse strand, counting down.
ATAATCAATATATTTCACCACAACACTTCTCCTTTACCCTTTCTTAGCCACACCACATCACAAATAATCCATTAACTTACCATAATACATCTCATAGCACATATCGGCCAAAATCCCACAATATATACTTATAGGATAATAACAAGTTTGGGACCATAATAACACCATACATGTTGTTATTTTATCCATACCATGCTTTTTCATCAAGACCACAAGTCATAATCCAAGTTACAATCCCATGGATTTCACATCTTTTACCAAAACACAAAACACCATATTCAACACTTACAAGCATAACCAACATGATATACATAATCTATCATGCTTATAATATGTTAAAGTACAAGAATAATCACTTACCCAAGCTTGGAAAATGGTGATCTTGCTCCAAAAATGACTTAGGGTTTGAGAGCCCAAAAGGGTGTTCTTGATAGCTCTAGAGAAAAAGATAGAAAGGCATGTGTGTTATTGTAACAAACAGTTCTGATTTTTGCCTACTTTTATAGACCTCTAAATTCATGCTTAGACACTCTTGGCATTTTAGGCTTAGTCAATGGAAGAGTGGGTCATTTGACCCATTCTTGGCCCATGTGTTTCCTTCTCATTTTGGGCCCTTTTTGGCCCAATTCACTTAATCCAATGAAATAAATAATTTATCATGTTTAATTCATTCCATACGCATTACAACAATATTCCCACTCATGAAATTCATACTCGTAGCCTCGATTTGGAAAACAAGCAATTCTAGCCACGTATCGCTTATTTTGGCAACAAGGGTAAAATCATCATTTTGGCTCCAAATTCGTTCTCGAGTAATTTTATCATACCAACATAATATTTCACTCATTTCATGTATATTCCCATTGTTTTAGAAGAAATGGGGCAAAAATCGGCTCGGTACGTCCCCGGATACCCTTGGGACTTAGAAATTTCCAACTTTCGAAAAAGTGCAAAACCTAAGGTGGCACGCCCCTGGGCGGGACAACTTACTGCCTCTGGGCTAAAATTTTAGCCCAAAGCGGCATGGCACGGTCCCAAACGCTCCCCATACTTAGATTTTTTGAAAATTCCATTTTTCGGCTTCTCTTTGCGGGTTTAGTTAGATACTTCAAGTCCTATTCTTTAACTTACTTCTTAACCTTAATATACTTTGTTTAGGGGTTCTCTTTTTTGAACCCCACAAATGTTCCACAAAAATCCTAAAACACCTCCTATGAAGGTTTAATCACATATACTAGGGCCAAATTCAATTATCTCTCTTACCAATAGCATTACAAAAGACGTATGTATGGATCTCGACACCTAAGTAAGCATTACTAAACATCGTCAAGTAGGGTTAGGAAGGTACGGGGTGTTACATTCTTCCCCCCTTAGAAAAATTCGTCCTCGAATGTTAGTAACATCGTCCCACATATATATCTCATGCATCTCTATACTCACATATATACACATATACACATTTTACTTCCTGATACTTTCTTGTTATTGCTCCAATTCCGCACTTTGAATTTCTCTTCCATTTGAAACCATTACAGGTACTCTGACTTTATCATTTCTTTGGCTCTCCACGTGCTTCCTCCTATTTGTAACTTCCCATAACGTACCTTATATTTTTACACTTACCCCTCTAGCATAGCAGTATATCTCGTAATAAGTAAGATTCTCCATAATTAAAAACAATGGATCTCGACATATGACTTGTATTAGCTTGTAGCTACTATTGTACCACCTTAATCTTCTCTATAGCCTAGTGAACAAAATCTAACCCCCAAGCAAGGTGGTGTCATTTGTTTTTCGTCCATATAAACCTTTGTAAGGTACCATTTTTGGATACTTGAATAATAGATACTATTGTAAGCACATTGAATACGGGATGTGTAAACTAGTCACATATTTCAAGTGTCTGGATGATACGTTCTGCTTGTCCACCTGTTTATGGATGAAAAACTGTACCTAAATTCACTTGTATACCTCTCTATATGTATATATATTTTTTTGACTGTTACCTCATCCAGTTGTCGATCATTAATACGCATTCTCAATGTGCCATTTCTCTTGTGTGCAAATAACACTGGTGCACCCTACAGTGACATACTAGGTCTTACCAACTGACATGTATATACCTTTGACATAGCTTTCCTTACGTCAGGTTAAGAAACAAATTTATCTTTCCGTTCAAGGACGGTCTTTTGTGGAAGAACAATAGAAATATACTTTCGTAGCTTGACAGTCAACCACTTCATACCCATTACAACACTCAAACTCTTTCATTGCCATCTCCATCAGATCAACCATCATAACATGATTAAAAATATCTACTATACCATTATGATATACTCTTTTATCTTAGATTCACCAACTAGTGTATAGACTCCAATTAGCATAACTAGTAATTCTGGTTTTTTTCAAATTCGTTCTACAATCAATGGTGTAACATATCATAAGGGAGCATATGGGTCATTTAATCCATATACATCATGGTAATATACCTAAATACCTATATCGTCGTCAGGAGATGTTCCCTCATTCTGCCGGTCCACTAAAGTATAAGTGCGATTCTGGACCCCACTAGTACTAGCTGCTCCTTTGGCTCCTCTGCCACGAACAACAGACTGCACACTTTGGTCTAAAGAAGGAACCGATGTTGCTGATGCCCCAGTAGACCCCGTAGGTCGTACCATACTACCCAAGCTTCGTCGTGGACAGTCTCTCATTAGGTGACCCGACATACCACACCAATAACAAGCAACCGTCCCCCTCCGACATTCACCTTCATGAAATCGTCTGCACAACTGGCACAGTGGACGAGAAGACCCTGTTGTCTGTAAATCTGGCATACTACCACTTTGCCCAATATGAATGACCCTGAATCCTCGAGAGTGAGATGGAGTGCCTGTGGTGGAATGAGAGAATGAGGGTCTAGGAGGTAACATTTGAGATCCAGATCCTCCTGGGGACACTATAGACTGCCCCATGGATCTTTCCGTTTTACTGGCCCTTCCTCAGATTTCTGTATTCTCTTTCTTTTCCTTTGGTCTTCCATTTTCTGTGCGAAGGCCTGAATTCTCGCTATATCCATATCTCGATTTAAGGCAGCGATAGTACAGTCTCGTACCAAATAAGGCCCCAATCTATCCACATATCTATGCACTCTATCTTCCATCGTGGCCACCATATTTAGAGCATATCGTGCCAAGGAATTAAACTGCAAACTATATTCTCTAACACTCGTAGTTCCTTGGCGTAAATTTAAAAACTGATCCGCACGAGCCTCACAGATCTCATAGGGAAGATAGTGATCCAGAAATGCCGCTCTAAATTCTTCCCACATAGGTGGGTTTGCACCAATACCTCGAGCTTTCTTCCAGTCCTCATACCACAATATGGCCTCACCCTTTAATCTATAAGCTGCTAATTCAATTGTTTCTACACCTGTTACGTGCATCACCTCTAGTTCTCTTTGAACTTGGTCCACAAAATCCTGTGGATCCGCTTTCAGGTCTGACCCAGTAAATATATGAGGGTCCAATTTTAGAAAGTCCTGCATACGCCGACTAGATACCCTAGACGCATCATCTTCATTTACAATTGGACTAGTTCGTCCTTGGCTTTGTGCTGCCACTAACTGTGTCAACATATGAACTGCATTTCGAAGATCTTGATCTGTGGTATTCATTGGTGGTCCTGCGGGTACTTGTCTACGGATGGGTTCTTTCGGAGCTGGGAAGCTAGACGAAGACCGCGATGAAATTTCAGCATTTGCTCCACCTTGACTAGCTTGGTCAGGTGGTACTCTGCTCATTCCTTCTCCAGCAGGCATATCAACCTGCTTACCTTTACCTCTTCCTCTTCTAGTGTTCGGTATTGTTACTATATCACAGAAAAACATTTACCATGGTCAGACACAAATCAACTTATAACACTGGCTCTATTGCACGATCTGGAAGTGAAGAAAAGAAACAACATCCTAAATGTCCCGTAGCCTCCTACTTATAAATGTGGTGCACAACACATTGATAAGTAAGACTCTACTCAGACACGGCTTTGTGGATGCCCTTAGACCGACCTTTCCCTGATACCACTTTTGTGATGCCCCGAATCCCAACGAGGCATGATTGGCACCCGAAGCCGATATGGCCCGAGAAAACCAACCTTTGCTCATGAACATTCGCATACATAATCTCATATGAATCTTATTACACCTTGTGCAACTATGCGGAAGTCATAGACATGAAAACATAAGTCATAGCTATGTATGTAAAACTTGGCCGTTTGAGCCATTAAGTCAAAACGACATGTACCTTCATATTTATACACCCACATCCGTCTACAAAAGCCTCTAACAAAATGCATTGACCAAATTAAATAAAAGTAGGGACAAGTCCCCGCTTTATACAACATGTACAAAATCAAAACACGGATACAACAGTGACTCGGAGAAGCCAAGAACTAACTGGATCTCACCAAAGATTTGCAATGCTGACAATCTACTGTGGAGGTCTACTAGGACTTGCTCCTGCAGCAAGTAAGGTAAATCCCCCGAGGGGGTCAGGACGAAGAATGTACTGAGTATGTAAGGCTCAAATGAAACTGTAAGATATGAAAATATGTCAAGAACTCAAGTTCAAATTCATCACAAATATAAATAAGTCACAATGTAGATGCTTCACTATTCAGTACTTTTGGAATTCATATACATTACGTTCTTTGTTTCTCTTGCCTTTACTTAAATTTTACATCACTTATACACTTTCTGGGCCCACATCATGCAGGTGTTCTTTTCACCCCATGGATAACATATCATCGTCATGCAGGTATTCTTTCACCCCATGGATAAGATCATATCGCCATGCGGGTGTTCTTGCACCCCATGGATAAATGGCCATCATGACGCGGGTATTTGCACCCCGTGGATAAACTATCATCATCATGCGGGTATTTGTACCCCATGGATAACACCCATGAACACAATCAATATGCATTACTTTATTCTTACTTCATGTCTTTACTTTTGAGATTGACACTGCAATTACTTGTGAGAGATTGATACTTTTGATACTAATAACTTTACTAGAAGCTTTGGATCAATAATCAATGAGTGAGAGACATAGGAATAACTTGGTAATATAACATTATTGGAATCATTGAACAATAATCATTGGGCAAGATACATGAGTACATGCATTATTGGAACATTGGAACACAACCTTATTTAAGCTTTTGGAACATTAACCATGAATATGAGACATGAGATTCACCAATGACCAATGAGTAGGAATTATATGACAATGATCACAGATAACCGGATATGGGATACCTTAGAGCATTTCTGGATGAAACAAGGGTAATTTCAATGTGACTACTAATTGCCGCAGAAAGGTACGGACAAAGTAACCTTACATACCTTATCTTCTCAATGTAAGTACACAACCAAATATGTGAGCGCAACAATTCTGCTCCTTCTTTACGTTTCACTCTACATCACAAGTACAATGGAACCAACATTAACCACCAACTACCTTACAATTGCATACAATAACAATAAGTCACATGTTTGGATTTAACATGTTATTTCTTTCTCTACGATACCATTTACGGCATGGTCATATCAATAATACCACAACATGCCCAACATTGACCAAAGTATCATAAACCACTAGTACGTCATACCAATTTCATACTTTCCACTCTCCACCATCACAACATCATAATTATACCATCAATTACTTTACATAAGATCAATGAGTTACATGTTTGCTTTTAAACATGCCATTTCCCCTTGACAATACCATTTATGAAATTATCTTACCAAAAATCCCACAATATTCACAACATTGACCAATACATGATAATCAATACATTTTACCACAACACTTCTCCTTTACCCTTTCTTAGCCACACCACATCACAAATAATCCATTAACTTACCATAATACATCTCATAGCACATATCGGCCAAAATCCCACAATATACACTTATAGGAAAATAACAAGTTTGTGACCATAATAACACCATACATGTTGTTATTTTATCCATACCATGCTTTTTCATCAAGGCCACAAGTCATAATCCAAGTTACAATACTATGGATTTCACATCTTTTACCAAAACACAAAACACCAGATTCAACACTTCCAAGCATAACCAACATGATATACATAATCTCTCATGCTCATAATATGTTAAAGTACAAGAATAATCACTTACCCAAGCTTGGAAAATGGTGATCTTGCTCCGAAAATGACTTAGGGTTTGAGAGCCCAAAAGGGTGTTCTTGATAGTTCTAGAGAAAAAGATAGAAAGGAATGTGTGTTATTGTAACAAAAAAATCTGATTTTTGCCTCCTTTTATATACCTCTAAAGTCATGATTATCCACTCTTGGTATTCAAGGCTTAGTCAATGGAAGAATCTTGGCCCATGTATTTCCTTCTCATTTTGGGCCCTTTTTGGCCCAATTCACTTAATCCAATAAAATGAATAATTTCTCATGTTTAATTCATTCCATACGCATTACAACAATATTCCCACTCATGAAATTCATACTCATAGCCTCGATTTCCAAAACAAGCAATTCTAGCCACGTATGGCTTATTTTGGCTACAAGGGTAAAATCGTTATTTTGGCTCAAAATTCGTTCTCGAGTAATTTTATTATACCAATATACTCTTTCACTCATTTCATGTATATTCCCATGGTTGTAGAAGAAACGGGTCAAAAATTGGCTCGGTACGTCCCCGGATACCCTTGAGACTTAAAAATTTCCAACTTTCGAAAAGGTGCAAAACCCAAGGTGGAACGCCCTTGGGCGCGCCAAATTACTTCCTATGGGCTTAAAATTTTAGCCCAGAGCGGCATGGAATGGTACCAAACACTCCCCATACTTAGTTTTTTTGAAAATTCCATTTTTCGACTTCTCTTCGCGGGTTTAGTTAGATACTTCAAGTCCCATTCATTAACTTACTTCTTAACCTTAATATACGTTGTTTAGGGGTCCTCTTAGCCTCGTTTTGAACCCCACAAATGTTCCACAAAAATTCTAAAACACCTCCTATGAAGGTTTAATCACATATACGAGGGCCAAATTCAATTATCTCTCTCACCAATAGCATTACAAAAGATGTATGTATGGCTCTCGACACCTAAGTAAGCATTGCTCAACATCGTCAAGTATGTTTAGGAAGGTACGGGGTGTTACAGACATGGATATAGCCAGGATACAAGCTTTTGCAAAGAAGATAGAAGATCGGAGGCAAAGGAGAAGAACGCAAGAATTTGAAAGAGGACCGTCAAGGAGGGATAAACCTATGGGACAGTTCATGGCGTCCCAAGGAGAATTTAGGCATCGGGTTTTTAATAGACCGCCTAGACCATCATTTTCTTATTCTACAGCAGGTACTCTATCCTAATTTTGAGGGTTTAGAGGTAGTCAAGTTGGGCCAAGTAGTGGGATTCAAGGTTCACAGACAACAGGGTATCAAGAACAAGGAAGAATGAGCCAATCGAGGTTTTCTCATCAACCAGGTCAGCACTGCAGAAATATTCATTTAGGTCCATGTTGGTTTGGGACAGATGATTGTTTCTGGTGTGGTATGTCGGGGCACATAATGAGAGAGTGCCCACGGAGGGGCACGGGTAGTATGTCTCGACATACTGGATCAGCCGTTGTATTATCCTCGTCGAGTGTACAGCCTACTGGGCGTGGTAGAGGTATTCTAGGAGCAGCTAATTCTAGTGGAGTCTAGAATCGTACCTATGCTTTAGCGGATAGGCAGAATTTGGAGGCTGCTCTTGATGTGGTTACATGTACATTATCCATCTTTTTACATAATGTGTATGCATTGATTGATCCGAGCTCTACCCTATCATATGCCATTCCATTGATTGCTGAAAAATTCGAAAGAACACCGAAATTACTAGTCAATCCATTTGAAGTATCTACACCAGTTGGTGAATCTATTGTAGCTAAAAGAGTCTATTGTAATTGTATAGTAACTGTTTGTAATCACGATACGTTGGCTGATCTTATTAAGCTGAAAATGGTAAATTTTGATATTATAATGGGTATGGATTGGTTGGCTTCTAGTTATGCCACGGTAGATTTACGAGATAAGAAGGTACATTTCCATTTTTCGCAAAAAGACAGTCCTTGAATGAAGGGGTAATGTTGGAGCACCGAGAGGTAAATTTATTTCTTATCTTAGGGCAAAGAAAATGATATCCAAGGGGTACATATGCCATCTAGTAAGAGTGCAAGATATCGATGTGAAGCTACCAACTCTTCAATCGGTTCCAGTGGTAAATGAATTCCTTGATGTATTTCATGAAGATCTCCCAGGTTTGCCTCCAGAATGGGAAATAGAGTTTGGTATTGATGTGATTCCAGGTACTCATCCTATCACTATTCCTCCATATAGAATGGCCCCGACAGAGTTACGGGAATTAAAGGAGCAATTAAAAGACTTGTTAGAAAAGGGATTCATAAGGCCTAGTATGTCCCCGTGAGGTGCACCAGTGTTATTTGTACGCAAGAAAGATGTCACATTGAGAATGTGTATTGGTTATCGGCAACTGAATAAGGTAACAGACAAGAACAAATATCCCCTCCCTAGAATTGACGATTTGTTTGATCAATTACCGGGTGCCAAATGTTTCTCAAAGATTGACTTGAGATCGGGTTATTATCAAGTAAGGGATAGAGAAAAAGATATGCCCAAGACAGCATTCCAAACACGGTATGGTCATTATGAGTTTTTAGTTATGTCATTTGAGCTAACAAATGCACCAACAGTTTTTATGGCTTTGATGAATAGGGAGTTCAAGCCATTCTTAGATGTGTTCGTGACAGTGTTTATAAATGATATTTTGGTTTATTAAAGATCAAAATAAGACCATGCTAATCCATTACGGCAGGTGTTACAGATTCTTCATGATCGTAAGTTATATGTAAAGTTCTCTAAATGTGATTTTTGGTTAAAATCTGTAGCATTCTTGGGTCATATTGTGTCGAATGAAGGAATAAGGGTTGATACTCAAAAGATAGAAGTTGTGAAGAACTGGCCAAGACCTACAATGCCTACAGAGACTCGTAGCTTTCTCGAGTTGGCAGGTTATTATAGAAGATTTGTTGAAGGGTTTTCTTCCATTTCAGCACATTTAACAAAGCTAACACACAAGGCAACCAAGTTTCAGTGGAATGATGCATGTGAGAAGAGGTTCCATGATCTAAAGTATAAGTTGACTTCTGCACCTATATTGGTACTTCCAGAAGGCACAGAAGGGTATGCGGTATATTGTGATGCTTCAGGAGTCGACTAAGGATGTGTATTGATGTAGCACGGTAATGTAATAGCTTATGCCTCAAGACAATTGCGACCACATGAGAGAAATTATCCAACACATGATCTTGAGCTAGCAGTTGTGATATTTGCTTTAAAGATATGGCGCCACTATTTGTATGGGGTTCATGTTGACATATATACCGATCATAAGAGTTTGCAGTATATTTTTAAGCAGAAGGACCTAAATTTGAGGTAGCGGAGGTGGCTTGCACTATTAATAGATTATGACATTGATATTTTATATCATCCAGGGAAATCAAATGTAGTAGATGATGCATTAATCCGCAAAGCAATAGGAAGCACTGATGGCTAGCTCACGAAAAAGCAAGGTATAGTCAAGGATCTACATCAACTAGCCAGCTTGGGGGTTCGTCTTCTTGAAACTCCAAATGAATAAATTATGGTGTAAAATGCGGCAGAATCTTCATTAGTAGCTGAAGTGAAGGAAAAACAGTATGCGGATCCTATTTTATTGTAGCTGAAGGAGAATGTACAACAAGGTTTGACGAGGGAATTTGATCTTACGCAAGAGGAAGTGATTCAATGCCAAAGTAGATTGTGTGTACCTGATGTAGATGAGCTAAGGAAACGGATTATGATAGATGCATATCATTCACGGTATTCTATTCATCTCAGAGCCACCAGAATGTATCATGATTTGAAAGAAATGTATTGGTAGGGTAACATGAACAAGAACATTGCAGAATTTGTAGCCCAATGACCAAATTGTCAACAAGTAAAAGTAAAGCATCAGAAGCCTGGAGGCTATATGGAATGTATAAATCTTCCAATCTGAAGGTGGGACATGATCAACATGGATTTCATCATAGGTTTGCCTTGTACACTTCAAAAATTTGATTCCATATGGGTAATAGTTGACAGTCTTACCAAGTCAGCACACTTCCTACAGGTCAAGACCACCTACACAGCTAAAGATTATGTGTGGTTGTATGTTAAAGAGATAGTTTGACTACACAAAATTCCAATCTCTATTATATCAGACAGGGGAGCTCAATTTACTGCGCACTTTTGGAAGTCTTTTTAGAAGAGTTTGGGAACCCAAGTGAATTTAAGCACGTATTTTCATCCTCAAACAGATGGACAAGCAGAACGTACTATACAAACACTTAAAGATATGCTACGATCTTGCACATTGTACTTTAAAGGTAGTGGGGATGATCATTTATCTCTTATTGAATTTACCTACAATAATAGCTATCATTCAAGTATCAAAATGGCGCCTTACGAAGCTTTATATGGAAAAAAGTGTAGATCACCAATTGGATGGTTTGAAGCGGGTGAAACTACCTTATTTGGGCCTGATCTTGTCCATCAAGCTATGGAGAAGGTTAAGGTGATACAACAACGGCTACAAACGACCCAAAGTCAACGCAAATCATATGCCGATGTTAGAAGAAGGGGGATGGAATTTACCATAGGTGATTAGGTATTCTTGAAAGTATCACCAATGAAAGGGGTAATGAGATTCGGAAAGAAAGGAATACTAAGTCCGCATTATATAGGGCCATATAAGATTATCCAAAGATTTTCTCAAGTTACATATGAATTATAACTACCCCAAGAACTTTACACAGTTCATCCAGTGTTTCATGTTTCAATGCTTCGAAAGTGCATAGGAGATCCATCTCATATTGCTCCCACTGAAGATGTACAAGTTACAGAAGATCTCACATATGAAGGAATACCTATTGCTATTCTTGATCGACAAGTTAAGAGGTTAAGAAATAAAGAAGTAGCTTCCGTAAAAGTGCATTGGAAATATCAGCAAATAGAAGAAATCACATGGGAAGCCGAGGAAATGATGAAGTTTAAGTACCCGCATTTATTTCAAACTGAAGAGAAAGTTCAAGATGAGGAATTGGAGCAATAACAAGTAAGTATATATGTGTATTATGTGTATGTGATAATATGACGAATGAACTTAGACTTGAACTTGTTTAGATTGGATAATGTTACTAATATTTGAGGACGAATGTTCCTAAGGGGGGAAGGATGTAACACCCCGTACATTTCCGAACTTGTTTGACTACCTTAACATTTATGGAATTATTTAAACTTGAGATAGTTGGTGTATTAATCACTGAATTTGTTGGGATGAATTAATAGTATGACAATGGGCTCAATTGAGGTCCAAAATTAAGTAAAAAGACATGGTACCAAAAGGGGAGATCCATTTAAAAATGGACCACGTATACTTAGACTTTTTTACCAAATAATTGGCTAAGGATGACCAAAGGAGAGGAGGTTTGGAGGGAGTATATAAGGATGAAATTCAGCTAATTTTCAACGCATTTCACTTGCCAAAAATCAGATTTTAAATCAATTATTTTTTCCTCTCTCGAACCCTAGCCACTCTAATTTTCTCTAAAGATTTTTGGACAAATCTTCCACTAGCAAGTCTTGGTAAGTGTTAAAACTTATATATTAATGTATTTTATGCATAATAGGTTGTCTATATCATGTTTTTTATGTTTAAAAAGTGTTGAGCAGTCCACTTTATTTGTAGTAGTCCACTTTTGCTAAATCGGTAAAGGATTTGCCTTCTATGTGGTTTAAACTTGAAAGGGGACTTAAGGTCTTGAAGGAATTGAATTATATGGATTAAATTTCAGTATGTTCAAGTGTGGTTCTGTACCTAAGTCGTTACTCTTTGTGTATGACTTTTGGAATTTTTTATACGTAATTGTGCATGGAACGTTTGGCGTAGTGAAAGGAAAATACTTTCTTGTTATGTTAAAGTGAATTCTAAAACTGTGTGCACTGTTTTTTGTATATTCTTGTTGAAGGTATTTATGTGACTTGATGTAATAAATATGTGGAGTTGCATTGAGGTAAAAATGTGAAGTATGCACTTGGTGGGAAATCTTGTCGGTTTGTGACGTCTATGTTGGTTTGTGGACTGTTTTGGTGGTGTTGTCTTGGTAAGGCAGTAATTTATGGTATAGGAGGGTGGAATGAAGTTATATGGTAGTATAAAGGAAGGTTTAATGATATACCATGTGTTTGGGATGTTGGACAGTTTTTTCTTCCCGTCAAGTAGCAAATTATCGCCTTGTGAACTTGTAATGTAATTGGTTTTTAATGTGAGCTCCATTATGTATTCATATTGTAGAGTAACGATTTACAGAAGATCTGAATTATTGTAGTCACGTGTTAGAAATATAAGGTATGTAAGGTTACGCTTTTCCGTATCCCTTGGCCGCACCTATTGTTCACATCGTTACCAAACTTGTTTCCACTCTGAAATGTTTTAAAGTATCTCATTTCAGGTTTGTTAGCAATTAATATTCACGTGTCTCTTCTTTGTTTACTATTGATCTAAATCTCCAATAATGTTATGACCACCAATGTAACAATCTCACAAAAATTTAAGAAATGAAGTAATGCATATTTAGTTGAGTACGGGTGGCAGCTCTGGAGACGAAAGCCTAGCTCTAGCCGATCCCTATGGATTATTGGATACAGGGGGTAGATTTGGGGGTGTAAACCTAGCTTGAGCCAAACCTGGTTTATTGATTTATAAGTGGTAGCTCTAGGGGCATAAGCCTAGCTCGAGCCGATCCCAATGTTATTTACCACTGATCAGTTGGTCCCAGGCATTGTATGATGTATATTGATGTAAAGGTAAAAGGAAAGAAATGAATGTAATGTACATGGTTCCATATATACAGTACGATGGTATATCAGGTTATTATATATTCACTTGTATTTGATTCCATTTGAGTTTCTATATTTCATACAGTTACTTATAGCCTTACAAACTCAGTACATTCTTTCGTACTGACATCCCTTGGGGGACCTACCTTACCTGCTGCAGGGACAAGAGATAGTAGACCTTCACAGTAGGGTTCGAGTCATCTGCAGGCTATTGGTGAGCTCCAGGTTGATTTGGGGCTTTTCGAGTCATTTATATATATTTTTGGTACTGTGTAGTAGTTGTATAAGGCGGGGACTTGTCCCGACCTTAGTCATGGTTATATATCTTTTAGAGGCTTTGTAGACTTTGTAAAGTCAAATGTAGAAGTGTCTTACCTTTTACACATTGTGGCCCCAACAGCCAAGTCTTGTATCTGTTTTGAACGTCTTTACATGACTTCCGTCATCGATATATTATATCTGCATGTGGCAGAATTTTTGTTCACTTAATGGCATGCATATGAATGTACACGGTCATAGGTTGGTTCTCTCGGGCCTTTATGGCTACGGGCACCTGTCCGCCCCAATGGGATTTGGGGCGTGACAATGAATTCCCTAATCGGAGGAACGTTGTCCATAGGGAACAAAATATGAATTATCTTAGGGAAATGATGGGACAAGAAGATAATGGTGAAGGAGAAGCCCAAGAGGAAGATGAATTTTTAAATAATGAGTATGTTGGGGAAGAATAAGATGATAGAGAGATTATCTGCCCCAAGGAATGATGAGAAAAGCTCCACTTGAGGATGCTTCACCTCAAGAAGGAGAGTTCATGGTTCCAAACTTTATGGTAAGACAAGCAGTGATTAGTAAAGCATTAGATGACCCGATTCAAAGGGAGAATTTATTCTATTCAATTTATCTTATCAAAGAAAATGTGTGCTCTTTGGTCATAGATAGTGGGAGTTGTGCTAATGTTGCTAGTGCTACTATGGTTGACTTCTTGAAGCTACCTACAACTAAACATGTCATACTATCCAATCTCAAATGGTGAAATGAGTGTGGAGAGTTAAAAGTGAATAGACAAGTTATGATTTGGTTCCAGATTAGGCATTATCATGATAAAGTTCTATGGGATTTGATTCCCATGCAAGCTTTTCATATTTTTCTTAGATGACCATGGCAATACGATCATTCAAACAAACATGATGGAAGGACAAATCGGTATTCTCTTAGTTGAATGGTTGGAAATTCATGTTTTATCCTCTTTCACCATCAAAAGTGAACTAGGTACATCAAAAAATAAGAGAGTTGAACGAGAAAGGTAGGAAGGAAGGGGAAGATGAACCCCATAGAGAGGAGGTTGATGATGGTGAAGGTAGGAGGAAGTTGAAGGAAAAGGGACAAATGGTGATATTGGCTAAAAACAAGGATCTTTTCAAAGAAGTTGACAACGATGAGCCCATGATCTTAAAAGCACATGCCTTTCTAACTAACCAATCTACACCTCTTATTCCCCATTCGATTTCCCTTATTTTATAGGATTATGATGATGTGTTCCTAAAAGAGCATCCAAAGGGGTTTCCCCTACTTTGGAGAATTGAATAACAAATTGACTTTGTGTTGGGATCTCAACAGCGAAACAAATCGGCCTATGAAAGTAATCCATAGGACACTAAAAAGCTCCAAAGAAAAGTTTAGGAACTTCTCAACAAAGGATACATCAAGAAGAGTATGAGTCCATGTGAGGTCCCGATCTTATTAGTGCCAAAGAAAGATGTGATGTAGTGCATGTGTGTTGATTGTAATACAATCAATAAGATAACGGTAAAGTATCTCCACCCTATTCTCCGTTTGGATGATATGCTATATGAACTTAATGGTTCTTATGTGTTTTCTAAGCTATACCTTAGGAGTGGGTACCACTAAATCCAGATGCACCCAGGTGATGAATGAAAAACTACCTTCAAGACCAAATTTGGTTTATATGAGTGGATGGTTATTCCATTTGGTCTTACAAATGCTCGTAGTATCTTTATGTGGATGATGAACTGTGTCATGAAACCATTCATAGGGAATTATGTAGTAGTGTACTTTGATGATATCCTAGTTTATAACAAATCCCTTAAAGAACATATTTTACATTTAAAAAGTATCTTTGATGTGCTTAGGAGAGAAAAGTTGTATGCTAATCTTGAAAAGTGATATTTTTATATGAGTGAAGTAGAATTCATGGGATTTGTTGTAAGCTCAAGAGGAGTAGAGGTGGATTAATCAAAGATAGATGCTATCAAGAATTGGCCAACTCTGAGATCCATTGGTGAAGGATGAAGCTTTCATGTGTTGGCTAGTTTTTATAGAAGGTTTGTCAAAAGGGCTTAGCATTATCGTCATTCACTGACAGAGGTGGTTTGAAAGGATAAACCTTTCAAATGGGGTGATGAGAAAGCCAAAGACTTTGAAACTTTGAAATCTGTGCTTAACTCTACCTTCCTATTGCAATTACCTAATTTGGATAAGATGTTTGAGATAGAGTGTGATGCTAGCAAGGTAGGAATTGGAGCCATATTTATTCAAGA
The DNA here is from genome assembly GCA_031232105.1 of Capsicum rhomboideum. Taxonomy (NCBI): domain Eukaryota; kingdom Viridiplantae; phylum Streptophyta; class Magnoliopsida; order Solanales; family Solanaceae; genus Capsicum; species Capsicum rhomboideum. Next base: position 57,369,908 of record CP124710.1, on the reverse strand, counting down.
CCAAAAATCCATTGCTTACTTTAGGGAAAAACTCAATGGAGCAACCTTGAACTACTCTACCTATGATCTTGAGTTGTATGCCTTAATTTGAGCTTTGGGTAATTTGAAACACTATTTATGGCCCAATGAGTTTGTGATTCAAATCGATCATGAATTGTTGAACCACCTTCGAGCCCACGATAAGTTGAACAAATAGAATACAAAGTGGATTGAGTTTCGAAAAACTTTTCCCTATGTAATTTGATATAAAAAGCGGAAAGTGAATGTAGAAGCCAATGCATTGTCTAGAAAACATGTGTTAATCAACATATTGTCTTCTAAATTAATTGGTTTTTAATGCTTGAAAACAATATACCCCGAGGACCCCAAATTAGCTCAAATCTTTATAGATTGTGAAGAATGGGAAAGGGAATGATGGATTAGGGATATGTTTTCTATTACTTATGCTAAATTTGATGGGTTTATGTTTAAGGGAAAAAGGTTATGTATTCTCTCGAACCCTTAAAGGGAATTATTTGTGAGGGAGGCACACGACGGGAGTGTGATGGGTCACTTTTGTATTGACAAGACCCTCGAGATCCTTTGAAAAATAATTTTACTGGCCAAAAATTCACCATGATGTGGCACGTGTTTATGGAAAATGTATAGATTTTAGAGATATATCATGGCTTCTCTCTCATGGATTGTGTACACCACTTCCTACTCCTCTATGCCCTTGGCTTGATATTTCTATCAACTTTGTTTTGGCATTGCCGAGGAAAAAGTGGGGAAGGGAAAGTATTTTTATTATTCTTTATAGGTTTTCCAAAATGGATCATTTTATCCCATGTCACAATTGTGATGATCCCTCTAACGTGGCATCCATTTTCATTGAATTTTTTTAAAGATACATGGGATTTCCCAACCATATTGAGTGATAGGGACTCCAAGTTGCTCTTTCACTCTTGGAAAGACTTATAAGGTAGGCTTGGCACTAAGTTGATATTTTATACTTCATGTCACTCACAAATCGATGGTCAAATTAAGGTTGTGAATAGGACCTTAGGTTCTATGTTATGTGCCATGGTTAATGGGAAAATGACCTCTTGATAGGATCACCTACCTTTAGTTGAATTTGCCTACAAAAAAGTTATTCATGTAACTATTGGTATGACTCCTTTCAAATGTGTTTATGTCTTTAACCCCCTTACCCCCTTGGATTTCACCCCTCTATCTCAAGATATTGTGTTAAGATTAGATGGAAAAAAGAGGGCGTAAAACATGAAGAAGATACATGAGAAGTTGAAACTTAGCCTTGAAAAGAATAACCAAGAAAGCGGCTTGTACTCGAACCAGGTGATTGGGTGTGGGTATACCTTTGGATGGATCGATTCCTAACTCATAGAAAGACCAAGTTGATTCCAAAAGGGGATGGACCATTTGAATTGCTTAAAAGGATAATGACAATATATACAAGATTGATCTCCCACCGGAATATCAAGTACACAACACATACCATGTTTGTGATCTATTACCACTTGATGTTCTGAGGGATGATGATACCACAAATTTGAGGTCAACTTCTCCTAAAGAAGGAAAGGATATCACTATTAAAATTGCCTCAAGACATTTAACTAGAAGTCAAGCAAGGTATCTTCAAATAATACAAGATTTGTTCATGAAAATCGAGGCCCTTGATCAAATGTTGATAACCAAGCAGGGTTTCCATACACTAAGGATTTCTTGGAGGGAATATGGGAAGATAGTCGAAGAAGAGAGACCAAGCAAAGATGGAAATAAGGACAACAACACAAAATTGGTTAGTTCGGTGATGGAGGACCTAATTAGCGATGCACCAAGACATTTAGCGATAGAGATTTTTGAAGGAGAGAGAAATTGACATTAAAGAAGACCTCACTACTAAGATTGGCAATGGAAGGGTCAAATTACTGATGCATCAGCCCATTGTTGCACCTATGAGTGCATCTCCAAAGAGGAATGTTTGTTTAAGGGTCATTTTTGGGCCCAAGTTTTGTTTAGGGTAACTTTTATGCCCATAACTATAAATAACTTTCCATTCTATTCCCTATCAAGTTTTTGATTATTATTGATGTGAAATACTCCTAAGAGAGTTGAAAAAATTTTGTAGGAGGCTTCGATTAGAAACGTTGGTTGTGAGGGTGTTATGATTCCCTCATTGTCATCATAAGAGATAGGTGTTCATTGGTAATCCAAAGGAAAGTCGTTGGATTTGAAGTATATCTTTTTCTTGCCCTTTTCTTTATCTTCTTATGTCTGTCTATCAATTTCTATAAATTCTATCTATTTCGTATTGTTATATTTGTTTTTGTGGTTTATTTCTACTCCTCATATTTTGGCTTGTATCGAACTATCTTTCATGCCCACTCCCTAAATGTACAACTAAGGATGGATCATCAATGTATTCCTTCAACAGGGACACATGGAAGAGTGGATACACCAATGCAAAATGTTTAGGAAAATATATCTCATAGGCCATAATGCTAATGCGCCTCAAAATCCTATAAGGACCAACATATCAGGAACTAAATTTCCCTTTTTTGCAAAACCTCATCACCCCTTTCATGGGTGAAATTTCCAGGTAAACCCAATCATCTACTGCAAACTCAAGCTCTCTCCTCCTCACATATGTATATGATTTATGATGACTCTAAGTTGTTTTTAAACTCTCCTTAATCAACTAAACTTTCTCCATAGCCTCATGAACTGAGTCAGGCCCTATCAAAGTATCTTAACCAACCTCAAACCAAACAATAGGGGATCTACATCTCCTACCAAAAAAGCCTCAAATAAGGCCATCTAAATATTAGAGTGAAAGTTGTTACTGTAAGAAAACTCAATTAGAGGCAAGTGATCATCCCAACTACCTTTAAAGTCGATCATGCAAGCTCTTAATATATCCTCTATCATTTGAATGGTCTATTATACCTGACCACAATTTGTCTATGGATGGAAACTTGTGCTGAGGTGAACATCGATACCTAGACCATTCTGAAAAGACTTTCAGAACTACCAAGTAAACTGGGCACCCCTATCCAAAATTATAATCAATGGGACTCCATGTAATTTGAACCACTCTCAAGGATAGACTCTAGCATAGTCCTTGGCTGAATTTATAGTGTTAACTAGCACGAAGTGCACTGACTTAGTCATTCGATCTACAATAACCCATATAGAATCATGTTGTCAGCGCGTATGATCCCTATAATGAAATCCATATAGATTTCTTCCCACTCCCAAGTAGGAATATTGATATTTTGATTCATACCACCTGGTCTCTGGTGCTCAACTTTAACTTGCTGGCAATTTGGACACTTAGCTACAAATTGCGTGATATACATCTTCATGCCATTCCACTAATAGACTTCTCGTAGGTCATGACACATCTTGGTGGAACCTGGGTGAATGGAATACTGAGAACTATGAGCTTCTATCAGCATCCGCTATTTTAAATCATCAACATCTGGAACACGCAAGCGACCCTGACAACAAAGTACACCATCTCCCCCTATGGAGAAAACCACCACCTTATGAATTTGGACTACTTCCTTTAACTAAGTAAAATAGGATTGGTATCACGCTTCGCTGTGACTCTACTAGCAAAGAAAATTTTTAACCATTCTAAATCATAACACTACCTTCGATTGAGTCAATTAGATAGACACCCAATCTAGCAAGCCTGTAATTATCATAAGCTAACTCTTTCTTTTCATCATCTACATGAGCGACACTACCTATATAATGTCTGCTAAGAGCATCAACCACTACATTGGCCTTACCAGGATTGTACAAATCACACATGTCATAATCTTTAAACAACTCGAACCATCTCCTCTAACAAAGATTTTGATCCTTTTGACTGTACAAATATTGAAGTCTCTTGTGATTAGTGAACACATCCACATAGACTCTATAAAGATATTGCCTTTAAGTCTTTAAGCAAAAACTACAGCTGCTAGCTCAAGATCATAAGTCGGGTAATTCTTCTCATGAACTTTGAGTTGTCTAGAAGCATAAATTATAACCTTACTATGCTATATCAACACACACCCAAGGCCAACTTTGGAGGTAGTATAGTAAATAACAAATATATCTGGACCCTTTGGTAGAGGTAAAACAAGAGCGGAAGTGAGTCAAGTATTCAACTTCTAAAAACTCTTCATTCAAGCATCTAACCACTAAAATTTGACTTTCTTCTAAGTCAATAAATATATGGGAGAAGTAATTGATATAATTCCTTCAGCAAACCCTTTGTAGTAACCGGCTAAACCTAAGAAACTCTTTATATCTGATGGAGCGATGGGTCTAGGCTAGTTCCTAACTACTTTGGTCTTTTAAGGATCAACCTGAATGCCCTCATCAAAAATAATGTGTCCAAGGAATGCTACTAATTTCAACCAGAATTCACACTTACTGAACTTAGCGAATAACTGGCTATCATTATTAGTCTGTAAGACAATCATCAAATGGTCTGCATATTTATCCTCACTCCGAGAATAGATGTTATCTATGAAGACAATGATGAATATGTCCAAGTTCTGCTTTAACACTCTATTCATCAAGTCCATAAAAGTTGCAGGAGTATTCGTTAGTCCAAAAGACATAAAAACAAATTCATAGCGACCATACCGAGTTCTAAAGGTTGTCTTTTGAATGTCACGCACTCTAACTCTAAGCTGATGATAACCGGATCTGAGGTCTATTTTTGAAAAACAACTGGTACCCAAAAGATGTTAAAATAAGCCATCAATCCTAGGAATGGGATATTTATTTTTGATTATTATTTTGTTCAATTAATGGTAATTAATATACATTCTGAGGGAACGATTTTCTTATGCATGAAAAGAACTAGAGCACCACATGGTGAGATGTTGGGTCTAATGAAACATTTGTCCAAGAGGTCCTTTAATTGTTTCTTGAATTCCTTATTCTCAGATGGAGCCATTTTGCAAGTTGGAATTAAGATAGGCTGGGTATCTAGAAAAAGGTCTATTCCAAAGTCTATATCCCACTTGGGAAGGAATTCAGGCAGATTATAACACCCCAAAAGTACCTAAGATCATGTCTCTAACTTATCATAGAAAACCAGTTAGAGAAATAGAAAATCCTTCACAAAACAACTAAGGTAATAAATCATCGCCAGTGCAAATTACTCATTGGGCGAGTTTTCCTAAGTGTTAGCCAAAAAGTTCTGAACATTAAGTTTCTTCCAAGTGGAAACAACTTTAGGGGATGAGTCATTGCTAGTCCCGATGATTCATCATGTAACTCATTTTGAGTGAAACTTTGCAAAGTATAGAAAGTTAAAAGCATAGCTTATGGTAACGAATCTAGACGATGATGAATCATCAACTAAGATGATCATCGGTCCACTCATCCTGATGAGGACCTATGGGTTAATTGTTTAGCTTCCTAGTCAATTAGTCCACAATATGACCCATCATCAGTGATGATGAGTCATTGTGTCCCAGCCGTCCCCAAGTCTAGAAAATCTTACCTAGTCACAACGAGTCCAACGACAAGTCATTGCCAGACATAACGACTAATCTTGTGACCCATGATAATTGGGTACAACAGAAACAGTTATGTTTTAATAGGAAATTTTTTGAACTTTCCCAATTTTCTAAGCCTATACTACATTGTTTTAAGGGTAGTTTAAGATGGATTAAAGTAGATTAGTCGACCATTTAGTCGTATTCTCACCCAAACTAAGACAAACATAATAGAAGGCAATTCTTTTCTCTCAAGTCCCAAGAAGCTAGGGTTATTATACAAAAACTCCAAGTCTATGTTCTTAGCATTAATTCTTCAAATTCCAGATATATGGGTACTAAATGAGGTCCTTCTTTCTCCATCACGCACAAATATGTTTTCATGATCAGTTTTATGAAACCCATGAATTAGGGAAAGTTTCCAAGTATTTTAATTTTATAATTTCTTCTAGTAACTGTGTTTCTAAATATACTATGATAATTATTATCAAATTATGCATGATTTTAAATAAGACTTTGGTATATGTTAGCATGTTATGAATACATGATCCTAAAGTGTATTGGACCATATTTTCAAATGATTATTCAATATATATTTTTTAACATCTTTTTCAGAGATAGTAAATTGCATATAACTATTTCCATGATTTCAGACATTTTCAGTCATAGTAAATTGAATTAGTTTATTTATTTACTAAGCTTTTAGTTTATTATGAGCATGTATATATGTTTATGGGAGTAGTACTTAACAATGAGAGGACATGGGTTCAGACAACCCAAGTCCCAAACTATGTGCCACCGTAGGATTAATTGGGTCCTTGCCAGATAAGAGTGTCTCCCTTAGCACAAATAGGCTCATGAGTGAATTCATGACAGTCATGGTTCTTACCCTTAAAAAGGTATAGAACACCCTCCCAACTTTGGTTACAAGTTGGATTCCATATTTTATCATATGGTCTATGTCAATTATGATAAAATCTCATTGTTTCAAACTCAGTATAGTACATAACCCTTAGTTTAGTTTGTTTACTTAAACTCGTGACTCTTTAAATTATGACATCATATCAGTGTTTATATGTATGTTTAACTATTTCAAATAGGGTCATTGTACTCTTTTTTTGTTTACATATTAGTAGATCATTTCAGTAGTTATCTATATATTTTATATTCACATATCTGACATAGTCAGTACATTAAAAGTACTGTTCGCATACCTTTTCTTGCACTTTATTATATCATGATATAGGTTTGAACGGTTAATACTAGTCTCGCAGAATATATATCCCAGTGCCCTTTCTAGCAACTGACAGTGCTGAGTCCTCATCATTTGAGCATGAGAGTCTATATTTTATTGTGAGTATTTCTTTCTAGTTTTTAGAAAATTTAGAGTTAGCTGGGGATTTGTCCTAATAAACAACTCATCATTAGTAGATACTTTCAGACAAATAGTAGATTTTTCAGCTTTATGAGTTTAGACATTTTATTCTCTATTTCAGTATTGGTATTGACTTTGACTCTTATGATTCAGATTCAAATTTAGCTTCCGCTTAATAGGATTTAAACTATATTCAGTTTTCTTGGTGTCATACCATGCCATCGATTAGCTTGGGGTCACTTGTGTCTCTAACCATCGTGCTACGACTAGGTGTTGTCTCTAGTTGTGATAACGATAGTATCAAATCATCAAGTTTAAAGTGTCCTAGGGTGTCTCAAACCCGCATTAAGTAGAGTCTAATTCATGGGTGTGAAGCGTTCCACACTTATGAGTTAGAGGCTACAAAATGTTTTTGGATAGTCTCACTTCTTTCATCATCATATCATGTAGAGTGTGAACTCTATTTAATCTTCTTCTAATTTGTGTTCTACGTGTTCACTAAAAATTCCTCAAAGAAAATAACATGGAAGAAGGAACAATAATGGAAACCAGCAAGCTCTACTAACTCCAGCAGATCCCCTGAACAATCAAGTCTCTAATGCTAAATCTAAGGCTGTTTTTCAGGTGTTTGCTTAGGCTATGACCTGCAAACTTAATCCGTATGGTATTTCACCCGAAAATCCAAATGGAAATGTAACACCCTGTACATTTTTGACCGTACTTGACAACTTTGAACAATGCTTACTTAGGTTTCGAGAGCCATAAGTATGTATTTTGTGGTGTTATTAATAGAACATTTGATATTGGGCCTAGTACATGTGATTAGACCTTTGTAGGAGGTGTTTGTGACTTCGTGGAACATTTGTGGGGTGAAAAATGAGGCTTGGAGGACTTCCAAGCAATGGATATTAAGGTTAGGATATAAGCAAAATAGTTGAACTTGAAGGATCTAACCAAATCCGCAAAGAAAAGTCTAAGAAAGGGAAAAAAATCACATTTTGGGTGTGGGGCACGCCCAGGCCACTTCTGGCCAAAATATTTTTGGCACAGGCAGTACTGGGGTGCGCCAGGCAGTGTGTCAGGCTGCCTATTTCAGAAATTTTTCTGGCATAGGCAGCACTGGGGCGCACCAGGCATCGTGCTAGGGTGTTTTTCGCCAAAATTTTTCTTCGACTATTATGATATATATAAGACTTTTGAGTCATGGTATCATTACTCCATCTTAGTAGGACTACTCTTGAGTGCGTTTAGCATCCGAGTTGGGGTTAATTCTTCGTCACAAGTATTTTATCAAATTATGCTCAAATAAGCCAAGAGTAGCTAGAATTTCTTATTTTTGAGATTGAGGCTACGAACATGAATCACGTGAGTCGAACATTGTTGTAACATTTATGGAATTATTTAAACATGAGAGAGTTGGAGATTACACATTGAAAAGATAATATGTGTAAATGGGCTCAATTTGAGGCCCAAAATGAAGCCAAAATGGATGGGCCCAAAGGGTAAATGACCCATTCTTCCAAAATTGACCAAGAAACATGGAATTTAATGCCAAGGAGTGGATAAGGATGAATTGAGGGCTATATAAAGGCACAAAATCAGATTTTTATTCATTCTAACTCTCATGCCTTTTAGACAATTACAAGATATTTTCTTTCAAACCCTAAGGCACTTCTTTGGGCAAGATCATCACTTTGCAAGCCTTGGTAAGTGTATACTCTCATGGATTAATTTATTATACTCTTAATTTGGTATGTATATCATGATGGTTATGTTGGCAAGGTGTTGAATAGTGCACTTTTACTTTTTGCTAAAAGATGTGTCGTCTATGTGATTTAAAATTAAAAGGAGACTTGAGGTTCGAATGAAAGTGAATGGTATTGATGAGATATCAACGTGTATGGTGTGATTATGTTACTTAACTTGTTATTTTACTATAAGTGTAAATTGTGGGATTATTATCGATATGTGGTTATGAAGTGTATTGAGGTGACTTGATGGAATAATTGTGACGTGGTGTTAATGAGGAAGTGTAAGGGTTACAAGTGGTATCAAAATGCTATTGGTTTATGATGTTGTGGTCAATGTGTGGAATGTTGTGGTATTGTTGGTGTGACGATGCCGTGAATTGTATCGTAAGGTGGGAAATGACGTTATAGGGCAACCATGTAGCTCATTGTCGTCTTATACACATGTAAGGTAATTGGTTGTTAACGTGAGCTCCGTCATATACTTGTGTTTTAGAGTGAAATGTAAAGAAGGAGCTGGACTATTGTGTTCACGTATAGGATTGTGTATTCATATTGGAAGCATAAGGTATGTTAGGTTACTCTTTCCGTGTCCTTCTGCAGCACATATTGTTCCCATTGGCGTTGTACTTGTTTCATTCTGAAATGTTCAAAGGTATCGCATTTCAGGTTGTCCTATCATATTACTCATAGGGTCAATTGTGATTCACATGTTTCATAGTCATTGATTAATGTTTCAAAATCCCAATAATGTACCATCCCCAATGTATCACTCTCAAACAAAAGTAAAACAATAAAGTAATGCTTAGTTGTTCATTGTTGAGCACAGGGGGAAATCTAGAAGGGTGAAAACCCTGGTCGGAATGAACCTGTTTTATTGGTATAGATCGCACTCTAAGGGGCATAAACCTGGCTGGAACGATCCCAAAACTATGCTATTATGGATCGCACTCTAAGGGGCCTAAGCTTGGTTGGAACGATCCCAATAGTATGTTATTTCCCACTGATCAGTTGGGGCCCGGGTATGATATGAATCAAATGATGGTAAATGAATGTAAAAGCAAAGAAAAGCAATGAATGAAATGTACATGGTTCCAAACATATGCATAGTAGTGGCTTATCTATATTGTCTTTCCAATTGTTATTTGACTCCATTGAAATCCTTATGTATGATGCAGTTTTATATAGCCTTGCATATTCAGTACATTTTTCGTACTAACGTCCCTTGGGGGACTTACCTTACTTGCTGCAGGCGTAGGTGCTAGTAGACCTCCACAGTAGGTTGAAGGTCATTTGCAGAGCATTGGTGAGATCCAGTTGCTTCGGGGATTTCCGAGTCACATATGTACATTTGTTTTGATGCCGTGTTGGTATTGTATATGTGTATAGAGCGGGGTCTTGTCCTGAATATAAGTCAGTTTTGGTTATACATCTGTAGAGGCTTTGTAGATATTGTGGGACATAAGAAGGATATGTAAGGAACGTATGTTTTTGTCATGATGGACCCAACGGCTAAGTTTCATAGTTATCATATATGTTTTATGAATTCTGCTATTGACATCTTTTATACATTTGTGGTGGTGATGTATATTGAGTAGCATGCGTACGAATACACATGGGCAAAGATTGGTTCTCTCGGGCCTCAACGGCCTCGGGTGCCAGTCCGCCCCATTGGAATTCAGGGCATGACAGGAAATGCAACTACTATAAGAGTTTGGGACTTCACTCGGATGAATCCTCCAGAGTTCTATGGTTCGAATGTGAATAAATATCCATAGGACTTTATTGAGAGGATTCAAAAGATTACTTGGATTATCGACATTACTCAAGTTGATAATACAGACTTTGCCACTTATCAATTTAAGGGAATAGCTTAGACTTGGTGAAAATAGTATAAATTGGGTAGGCATGTGGATACAGGCAAAATTGATTGGGATGAGTTCGTTACAACTTTTATTAATAGATTCTTTCCCTGTAAGTTAAGGTAAGCTAAGGTTGAGGAGTTTATCTATCCGAAATAGGGTAGTATGATTGTAAAGGAATGTTCTCTGAAATTTAGCTAGCTCTCCAGGTATTCTCCAGAAATGGTTACAGAGCTAATGGCTCGAATGAGTAAGTTTATGTCATGTTTTTTTGAGATAGTTGTCAAGGAGTACAGAATCGCTATTATTATTGGGTATATGGACATCTCTAAGATTATGACTCATGCTTAGTAGATTGAGAAAGAAACGAAAAAGGAAAAAGTAAGGGAGGCTATTCTCAGCATAATTCAGGTGGTGGAAATCACTTGCAGTATCAATAGAGATCTTCAGCTCTAGCACCATCATCTGCTAGTGTGCCATTTCCCAGACCCACGAAGGATAAAAAATATAGAGTGCTAGGCTATATGTCTCATTATAGTGATTTTAATGTTCATACTTTCCCAACTTGTAAGAAATGTGGGAAAAAATACCACGGAGAATGTTTGATAGGTAGGGATGGATGTTTTGGTTGTGGAAGGTTAGGACACACACTTTTATATTGTCCATCACCCAAAAGAAGTGATATTAGTGGTTGTACTCAGGCTACCTATTAAGTTATGCCTTTAGAGAGTGTCAGCATGAAAGATAGTCTCTCTTATTAAGAGGTTGCAATTAAAATTCTTGACCGCCAGGTTTGTAAGTTGAGGAATAATGAAGTCACTTTAGTGAAAGTCCTTTGGAGGAATCAGTTAGTTGAGGGAGCTCTTGGGAAGTAAAAGCAGATATGATAACCAAGTACCCTAACCTAATACCTTCTAGTTCAGTTGAAGCATGAGGTAGTAGTTTCCTCTTTATTATTCTTCTCAATTTCATGTCCCTCAGTTGATATCATGTCTTCATTTGCATTCATGTTTTATCAATTCTATTCAGCTTATGTTTCAGCCAAAAATTCAGTTATCATGTAAGTAATCAGCTTTCAGAACTCAATTTTGGGATTACACCTCTTTCCTTATCTTTTCAACCTAGTTAGTCTTCATTCAAGAATGAATGTTCCCAAGGGGGAGATATTGTAACACCCCTATGTCCCTATGATAATATCTAAGAATTAGCATGGAAAAAAGTAAGATAAGTAGAAAATTTTTCACAGAAAAACTCAAGCAATGAGTCGTTGTCAGTGCCAAAGACTCATTAAGTAAGCTATCCTAAGTGCTAGACAAAAAGTCCTGAAAATTGATTTTCTTCCCAGTGGAAATGACTCTAGGGGATGAGTCATCACTAGTCACAATAAGTTTTCATGTGACTTTTTCTTCCTAAAAGATGAAAACTTAGACCAGTGGTGATGACTCTAGACAACAAGTATTTGTTGACTCAGATGACTCGTCGTATCACTCGTCTTGACGAGGACCAGAGGGTTGACAATTTGGGTTCCTAGGAAATAGGTCTAGACAAAAACCCATCATTAGTGATGAAAAATCATTGTGTCCCATTCATCCCCAAGTCTAATAATATTTTACCTATTTACAATGAATCCTACAACAAGTCATCATTAGACATGAAGACTCGTCCTGTGAACCATGACGATTGGATACAGCAGAAATAGTTAAACTTTAATAGAGGAATTCTTATAATTTAACTATTTCCTAGACCTATACTATATCATTTTGTTGTTATTTTGGGTGGTATTTAAGGGGATTAAATCTTTACTCTCATTCTTACCCAAACTCAAAAAAAACATAACAGAAGGCAATTATTTTCTCTCAAGTCCCAAGAAGCTAGGGTTCATTTCCAAAAACTATACGAATACATGATCCTAGATTCTTGTAAAATTGCATCTAATACCCAATTGAACTATATTTTAAAATCATATTCAGTATATCAAGTTTATCATGATTTTCAAAGATTGTAAATTGCATATAACAATTCCGATGATTTCAGTCATTTTCTATTAAAGTAAATTGAACTAGTTTATGTATTTACTCAGGGTTAAGTATAATTATGAGAATAAGTATATGATCATGGGTGTAGTACTTAGCACCGATGGGGCAGTGGTTTAGACAACCCAAGTCCCAAATTATGTGGCACCGTAGGATTAAAGGGGTCCTCGCTAGTTAAGGGTGTCTCACACCAGTCATGTTTCTTCCCCTTGTCAAGGTATTAAACACCCTTCAAACTTTGGTTATAGGTTTGATTTCATGTTGATCACATCGTCTATATTGGTTACGAGAACCTCCTAAAGTTTCAGAGTCTGTATAGTACATGACCATTAGTTCAGTTGCATTTACTTAAACTCATGACATTTTAGACTATCACTTTATATCAGTGTTTATATGTATGTTTATGCATTTTAGATAGGGTCATTGTACTTAATTTTAGTTTAACATATCAGTACACCCTTTCATTATTGATCAATATATTTTATATTTTCATATCTCACTTGCTCAGTACATTCAAAATGTTGATCGCATATCTTTTCTTGTGTTGTATTTTATCATCATATAGGTTCAAACACTCAATGTGTAACACCCCGTACCTTCCCAACCCTATGTGATGACGTTGAACAATGGCTGCTTAAGTTTCGAGAGCCATAAGTATGTGTTTGGTAATGTTAATGATGAGAAAATTGAAATTTGGCCTCGTACATATGATTAGCCCTTCGTAGAAGGTGTTTTGAGATTTTCATGGAGCATTTGTGGGTTTAAAATGAGGCTAAGATGACCTCCAAACAAAGGATATTAAGGGTAATAAGTAAGTTAAAGAATAGGACTGGAAGTATCTAACCAAACCCGTGAAGAAAGGTCGAAAAAACAAAATTTTCAAAAAACTAAGGGTGAGGCACGCCAGAGGGCATGCCACGCCACTCTGGGCTAAAATTTTTAACCCACAGGCAGCAAGCTGGCGCTCCCAAGGGCGTGCCAGGCTGGTTTTACCCACTTTTCAATGTTGGAAATTTTTCTAAGTCCCAAGGGTACCCGGAGACGTACCGGGCCGATTTTTGCCATGTTTCTTCTACAAAAATGAGAATATACATGGAATGATTGAATTATTAAATTGTTATGGTAAAATTACTCATGAACGAATTTGGCATCGAAATGACGATTTTACCCTTTTGGTCAAAATAGGCCATACGTGGCTAGAATCGCTTGTTTTTGGGATTGAGGCTACAAATATAAATACCGTGAGTGGGAATATCATTGTAAAGTGTATGGAATTATTTATACATAAGAAATTATTGATTTTATTGGGTTAAGTGAATTGGGCTCAATAAAAGGCTCAAAATGAGAAGAAGACATGGGTCAAATGACCCATTCTTACCTTGACCTTCTAGATACCACATTAAATGATAAAGAGTGGCTAAATATGGATTGGAGGGCCTTTATAAAGGGCCGAAAATTTGATTTTTGGTCATTTGTAAATCTCATGCCTTTTTGATATTTCTTAACCCTTTTTCTCTTAAAAACCTAAAGAACCCTAAACCAACTATTGGAGCAAAATCATCATTTATCAAGCCTAGGTAAGTGATTTATCTTATGTATTTGCATATTATATGCATGGGAGAGTATGTGAATCATGTTGGTTATGCTTGAAAATGTTGAACATGGTACTTTGTGTTTTGGGTAAAAGATGTGTTATCCATGGGATTTAAACTTGAAAGATGGCTTGTTGTCTTGATGAAAGTGCATGAGATGGATGAGATATCAACATGTATGGTGTGGTTATGTTATTAAACTTGTTATTTTTCTATAAGTGTAAATTCTGGTATTTTGGCCGATTTGTTGTTGTGAAGTGTATTGGGGTGATTGATGGAATAATTGTGATGTTGTGGTGATGGAGAAGTGTAAAGTATGAATTTTGTATGACATGCTAGTGGTTTATGACATTGGTCAATGTTGGGAATATTTTGGGATTATTGGTATGATAATTTCATAAATGGTATTGTTGGTATGATAGTTTCACACATGGTATTGTCAAGAGAGAAATGAAATGTTAAAACCAAACATGTAACTCATTATTGTTATATGCCAGTGTAAGGTAGTTGGTGGTGAATGTTGGCTCCATTATGTATTTGTGTTGTAGAGCGAAACATAAGGAAGGAGTGGGACTATTGTATGCGCATTTAAGATTGTGTATTGGTATTGAGATTACAAGGTATGTAAGGTTACTCTTTTCGTATCTTTCTGCAGCACATAGTGAACACCTTGTTGTGGTATTTACTCATTTCCAAAATGTTGTAAGTTAAACCATATTTGACCATGGTGATTGGTTTTCTTGATATAGAAACTGCCGATGACAAGAAGAGGTAAAGGCAACGGTAAGCAGGTTGTTACGCTCGCCGGAGAGGGATAGAGTAGACCACTACCTGACAAAGCTAGCCAAGGTGGAGCTGATACTGAATTTGCATCACGGGCTTCTTCTACTTTTCCAGCTCCGGAAGAGCTGAGAAGAAGGGAAGTAACTTCAGAACTGCCCGTTAATACTATTGAGCAGGATTTGATGAATACGGTACAAATATTGACCCTTGTGGTTGCTGCACAAGCTCAAAGACAAGCTTTTGTGCAGCAGAAAGAGGGACAGAGGCAAAGGATAAAGATGCAAGAATTGGAAGTAGGATCGTCAATAAAAGCTAAACTCTTGGCAGGTTATGGCATCCGTAAAAGGATTTGGGCCTCGGGTTTTTCACAAACCGCTTAGGGCATCATTTACCCATATCACAACAATTACTCCCCCTCTATTCCAAGTGTTTAGAAGTAACCAGTTTGGGCAAGGAGGTGAGATTCAGGATTTACGGACAGTGGGGTATCAAGCACAAGGAAGTATGAACCACATGAAGTTTTATCATCGATTGTGCCAGCGCTGTGGGAGGTTTCATGCAGGTTAATGTCAATTCAGAACAAATATTTGCTTTTGATGCGGCATGCCAGGGCACGTGGCAAGAGGGTGTCCACAAAGGAACCCGAGAGGCATGGCACGACCCACAGGACCAACCATCGCATCGACATCATCTGTGCCTCCTCTAGGTAGAGATACACAAGCTGTTGGTCATGGCAGAGGTGCTAGAGGGGAAGCTAGCTCTAGTGGCATTCAGGGCAGTACCTACGCCGTGGCGGATCGGCAGAAATTTAAGGCTTCTCCTGGTAACGTGACAGGTATATTATCTGTCTTTTTACGTAACGTATTTACATTGATTGATTTGGGTTTTAACCTATTATATGATGTCCCTTGAATATGGAAAAAAAAAATGTTGTGAGAGAACATTAGACTTTGTAGTTAACCTATTTGGGGCATCTATACCAAAAGGTGAATTTATTATAGCTAAAGGAATGCATCATGATTGTGTAGTAACTGTGTGGGGTTATGATACATTGGCTGATCTCATGGAATTGAAACTGGTGGATATTGATGTTATAGTGGGAATGGATTGGTTGGTTTCTTGTTATGCCATGGTAGATTTACGGGCTAAGAAGGTACATATTCATTTTCCACAAGACTATGCTTTTGTATGGAAGGGTAATGTGGGGACACCAAGAGGAAAATTTTATTTTCTATCTTAAAGCGACGAAATTGATAGCCAAGGGGTATGCATGTCAGATAGTCCGAGAGCAAGATATTGATGTAAAACCACCAAGTCCTCAATAGGTTTCGGTGGTCAATGACTTTCTTAATATAATTCTTGACGAATTTTCAGACTCACCCCTAGAACGGGAAGTAGAGTTTAGTACTGATGTGACTACCGGAATCTCGCCTACCCCTATTCCTCCGTATAACATGACTCTCGTGAAGCTATAGGAATTAACAAGAACAATTAAAAGATTTGGTGGACAGAGGATACATAAGATCTAATATGCCTGTTTGGAGCGCGTCCGTGTGAGTGTGGAAAAAAATGAATGAAATAGTACTTGAGAATGTGTGTTGACTATTGGCAACTACATAAAGTAACGATCAAGAACAAATATCCCCTCCCAAGAATTAACGATTTGTTTGATCAGTTACGGGGTAGCAAGTATGTTGTTCCTTGTTATTAAAAGGATTGTATCCACTCTTTCTTGCACCAATTTCTCTGGAACGAGAGTGACTTGAGATTTGGTTATCACTAAAGTCAAAGTCAGAAACAAATATATACCTAAGATAGCTTTCCGAACATGGTACGACTATTATGAATTCTTAGTTGTGTCATTGGGACCAACAAACATACCAGTTGTTGCTATGGATTTGATGCATAGGGTGTTCATACCATTCTTAGATGTATTTGTGACCGTGTTCATGGATGATATTTTGGTTTAATCAAGATCACAAGAGGACCATGCCAATTACGTACGGCAGGTGTTACGAGATTCTTCGGGATCGTAAGCTGAATGCAAAGTTCTCTAAGTATGGATTTTGGTTAAAATTCGTAGCATTATTGGGTCACATTGTGTCGAATGAAAGAATAAGGGTTGATACGCAAAAGAATAAAGCAGTGGAAAAAAAAAAAAGAGGGAGACCTATGACGCCGCAGAGATTCGTCGTTTCTTGGATTGGTAGGTTACAGAAAATTAACTTCTACACTAGTTTAGTATTTCTCGAAGGCACAAAAGATTATGCAATGTATTGCGATGCTTTCGGGGTTGATCTCGAATATGTGTTAATGCGGTATGGTAAAATAATAGCGTATGCCACATGACAGTTGCAACCATAGGGAGAAACTACCCCACATATGATCTTGAGGTAACAGTTGTGGTATTTGTTTGAAAGATGGGTTCATAGTGATATATAAATATGGATCATAAGAGCTTGCAATATGTCTTAAAGTAGAGGGACTTAAATCTGAGGTAGGGGAGGTGACTCAAGTTATTAGGAGACGACTATATGATATCGAGATCACAGTTGGGAAAAGCAAATGCTTTAAGCCGCAAAGCACTAGCAAGTACGGACCGTCGGGTCATGGGAAAGCAAGGTATGACCCACCTTAATTAAACAATTTGGTAGGGAATTTACTTAAAATGCCAGATCAAAGAGTTATAGCGCAAAAGGCGATAAAAACTTCATTCATAGAGGTGAAGGAAAAGCAACATGCAAATCCATTTTTTAGTTCGGCTGAAAAAAGAACGTACCATCAGGTTCGATGAAATTTGACTTTACGCAAGAGGGACTATTTCAATATCAAGGTAGATTAGGAATACCAAATATAGATGAACTAAGGAAATGAATTATAATCATAGAACATCATCCACGGTATTCTATGGGAGAAACAAAAATATACCATGGTTTGGTAAAAAGGCATTGGTGAGGTAATGTAAAAAAGAAGAACATTATAGAATTTGTAGCTCCTTGACAAAACTGTCAATAGGTAATAACAGAGAATCAAAAACCTGAAGGTTATAGGCCATGTATACATCTTCCAGTTTAAAATAAGACATGGTTAACATGGATTTTATCGCAAGTTTGCCTCATTTATCGCAAGTTTGCCTCATACACATAAGGGTTATCTCATATATTTTAGGAATTTGATTCCACATGAGAGATAGCTGACAAGTTTACCTACACATCACACATATTGCCTTTCAAGACCACTTACATGGCTGAAGAATATGCGAGGTTGTATATTAAAGAGGAAGTACAACTATACGGAGTTTCGAAATCTATTACAACAGGCAGGGGAGCTCAATTTACTACACATTGTTGGAAGTTTCTTTTCAAGAAAAGGTTGGGTACATAAGTGAATTTGAGTAAAACTTATCACCCTCAGACGAACGGACAGACAGAGTATACTATCCAAACACTTGAAGGTATACTACGAACCAATAAGAGAGACTTAAAAGGTAGTTGGGGATGATCATATACCCCTTATTGAATGTGCTCATCATGATAGCTATCGGAAAAGTATCAAAATGGCATCTTACAAAGGTTTATATAGAAGAAAGTTTTAATCATCAATTAGGTGATTTAAATCGAGTGGAATTGCCTTATTTGGGACTAGATTTTGCTCACTACACTATAGAGAAGGTTAATATGGTACGACAGTAGCTACAAGCTAAGAGAAGTCATATGCTAAACTCCATTATTTTTATTGGATGTACAAGCTATGCGGGATGACACTTATGAAGGGATATATATTGCCATTCTATATAGATAAGTGGAAAGATGGAAAAAAAAATATAATATATATAGCCTTGGTAAAAGTACAGTGGAGGAACTGACAAGGAAAAATAATAACGTAGGGAACCAAAGAAAGGACAAAGTCGAAGTACCCGTGATTATTTCAACCGGGGGAGAAAGTTCAAGGCATAGAGTTGGAACAAAAATAAGGAAGTAGCCATAAGTATTATGTGTATATGCGTATATATGTTAAGATAGAGATGCATGGGATGCACATAAGACGATGTTACTAACATTCGAGGATGAATGTTTCTAAGGGGGGAAGAATGTAACACCCCTTACCTTCCCAACCCTATGTGACGACGTTGAACAATGGTTGCTTAGGTGTCGAGAGCCATAAGTATGTGTTTGGTAATGTTAATGATGGGAAAATTAAAATTTGGCCTAGTACATATGATTAGCCCTTCGTAGAAGGTGTTTTGATATTTTTGTGGAGCATTTGTGGGGTTCAAAATGAGGCTAATAGGACCTCCAAACAAAGGATATTAAGGGTAAGAAGTAAGTTAAAGAATATGACTGGAAGTATCTAACCAAACCCGTGAAGAAAGGTCGAAAAAATGAAATTTTAAAAAAACTAAGGGTGGGGCGCGCCATAGGGTGTGGCACACCGCTATGTGATAATATTTTTAGCCCATAGGCAGCAATATGGTGCGCCCAAGGGCGTGCCAGGCTGGTTTTGCCAACTTTTCAAAGTTGGAAATTTTTCTAAGTCCCAAGGGTGCCCGGGGACGTACCAGGCCGATTTTTGCCATGTTTCTTCTACAACCACAAGCATATACATGGAATGATTGAAGTATTAAATTGGTATGGTAAAATTACTTGTGAACGAATTTGGAATCAAAATGATGATTTTACCCTTTTGGTCAAAATAGGCCATACGTGGCTAGAATCGCTTGTTTTTGGGATTGAGGCTACAAATATAAATCCCGTGAGTGGGAATATCATCGTAAAGCTAATGGAATTATTTATACACGAGAAATTATTGATTTTATTGGGTTAAGTGAATTGGGCTCAATAAAAGGTCAAAAATGAGAAGAAGACATGGGCCAAAAATAGGTCAAATGACCCATTCTCCCCTTGACATTCTAGATACAACATTAAATTCTAAAGAGTGGATAAGTATGGATTGGAGGGACTATATAAAGGGCCAAAAATCTGATTTTTGGTTTTTTGGAAATCTCATGCATTTTTGATACTTCTTAACCCTTTTTCTCTCAAAACCCTAAAGAACCCTAAACCAACTATTGGAGCAAAATCATTATTTCTCAAGCCTAGGTAAGTGATTTCTCTTATGTATTTACATATTATATGCATGGGAGAGTATGTGAATCATGTTGGTTATGCTTGGAAGTGTTGAACATGGTACTTTGTGTTTTGGGTAAAAGATGTGTTATCCATGAGATTTAAACTTGAAAGATGACTTGTTGTCTTGATAAAAGTGCATGAGATGGATGAGATATCACATGTATGGTGTGGCTTTTGTCACGACCCAAAATCCCATTCGGGCCGAACTGGCACCTGAAGCCAATATGGCCCGAGAGAACCAGTCTTTTCTCATGAACATTCATATGCGTAACCTCGTATGACTCTTATTATACCTCATGCGACTATGCAGAAGACATGAATCTGGTAACATATGTCATATATATATATATAAATAAAACTTGGCCGTTGGGGCCATTACGTCGAACTGAACGTATATATTAAATCCATATACCCACATATGTCTACAAAGCCTCTAACAGATTTACAACATCAAAACGAAGATACAACTATGAGCAAGAAAGCTCCGAACCAAGTGGAGCTCACCAAAACTCCGCAAATGATCCCCAATCTACAGAGGAGGTCTACTAATGCCTGCACCTGCAACATGTAAGGTAAGTTCCCCCGAGGGGGTCACTAAGAAGAATGTACTGAGTATGTAAGGCTATAAGAAACTGTAATAATACATAAATACTTTATGAAATCGAGCGTAAGAGAATAGTCAATATGGACAGACCTCCGTTCTGAACTATGTAGAACCATGTTCATTATTTTCATTATTCTCATTTCTTAATCATCCATTCTTATCATCCTCACTCTTATAACAACCTTCATAATATATTCATACAAGGAATATACTCTCATTTCTTTTTCAACTATCTTCACTACTGTTCATCTAACTAGTTAATGGTTCATAATATAATACCGGATATCTAGCAGATCAGTGGGATCTAATATAAACCGGACATCCAGCTGATCAGTGGCCGCACTAAATAAATAGAATAATAATACCAGACATCCAGCTGATCGGTGGGCTCTAATATAAACCGGACATCTAGCCGATCAGTGGGCAATACTAAATAAATAGAATAATAATAATACCGGACATCCAGCTGATCAGTGGGCTCTAATATAAATCGGACATCCAGCTGATCAGTGGGCCATAATAAATAAATAGAATAGTAATACCATAGCATGATATTGGGATTTTTCCATCCGAGCTTATGCCCTTTTGATTAGATCCATACTCAATGAAACATAAAGCAACCATGCATACATTACTACTAGGCATACTTCTTTCCCTTTCATTATTAGGAGAGTGATACATTGATGATTGAAACATTATTGGGAACACATAAATATATGACTTCATTCTTTTACTTTCATGAGATTGATTCAATGATAGTCATAACATTATTAGAACTTGGAACCAACAAATATACGTTACTTACTTCCTTTCTTTTTAGAGATTGGTACTTTTGCTCTTGAGAAATTGGTACAAACATAATCATAATATTATTATACTTTGTAACATAACATTCTCGAAACTTGGAGTTATAATATATACACACTTTTATGATACATTGAGGATCGTGATGCTATTGGAAACACACATATATGCTTTACCTCATTTTTCTACTTCCAAGAGATTGACACTTTTACTAATTCTTATGAGATCTTTTATAAGTAAGTATATAATACCGAGCCTCCACCTTTGGTGGGCTATAGTAAATAACAAAGCATAATATTGGGATTATTCCATCTAGAACTTATACCCTTTACTAGGTTATAAGAATGACATGTTAAAGATCCTGACATTAAACCACACACTTATATACACATCTCACTTCACTCCTTTACTTCATGAGATTGACATCTTCACTTATGAGGAATAATTATACTAACTTGCACATCACCTCTCTTATTACTCTTATGAGATTTGTACTTCTACTTGGGAAAGATTGGTACAAGGATAATCATCATACTATAGGAATTTGGAACATGACATGATTGGAAAATGATTCTCAAGAATAAATAGATTCTCTTATGTTATTACTCTCCTGAGCTAAGTTATGACATCTTAGGAACTTCAACTAATGAATAAGAGATAAGTGAATCATAATTCATCTAAGAATAGGGCACATATGAATAACAATATACGTCACCCTGAATTGATATACTTCAACCCTCTCAGAATTGAAACAAGTCCAATGTCAATAGGAACAATATGTTGTAAAGGATACAGAAAGAGTAACCTTACATACCTTGTATTTTCACTATGACTTTATAATCGTAAGTGTGCATACAATAGTCCTGCTCCGTCCTTATGTTTCACTCTACAACACAAGTACATAATGGAACCAACATTAATCACCAACTACCTTACAATGGCATACAATAACAATAAGTCACATGTTTGGCTTTAACATGTCATTTCCCCCATGACAATACCATTCATGAAATTATTATACCAATAATCCCACAATATTTCATACATTGACCAACACATGATAACCAATAGAATGTCACACCAAGTTCATACTTTACACTTCTCCATCACCACCACATCACAATTATTCCATTAAACTACTTCAATACACCTCACAACAACAAATCGGCCAAAATTCCATAATTTACACTTATAGAAAAATAACAAATTTAGGACCATAATCACACCATAAATGGTCATATTTTATCCATACCATGCTCTTTCATCAAGACAAAAAATCATATTTCAAGTTACAATCCAATGGATTTCACATCTTTCACAAAAACACAAAGTGCCATATCCAATACTCCCAAGCATAACCAACATGATTTACATACTCTTACATGCATATAATATGTTAAAGTACAAGAATAATCACTTACCCAAGCTTGGAAGATGATAATCTTGTCCAAAGATGGCTTAGGGTTTGAAGAGTCACAAAGAGGTCTCTTGAAAATTCTAGAAAATAAGAGAATGTGATGTGTGTGTCTAATGAATTAAAAATCTGGTTTTACCCCTTTATATAAGACTTGTGTCCATGATTATCTAGTCTCACATGTGTGTTTACTAGTCAATGGAAGAATGGGTCTTTTGACCCATTTTTGGCCCATGTCTTTTTCTCATTTTGGGCCCTTTTTGAGCCCAATTCACTTAACCCAATAAAATAAATAATTCCTCATGTTTAAATCACTTAATATGCATTACGATGATATTCCCACTCACGAGATTTATACTTGTGGCCTCAATCCCAAAAACAAGCAATTCTAGCCACGTATGACCGATTTTGACCATAAGGGTAAAATCGTCATTTTGATGCCAAATTCGTTCTCGAGTAATTTTATCATACCAATATAATACTTTACTCATTTCATGTATATGCTCATGGTTGTATAAAAAATATGGCAAAAATTGGCTCAGTACGTCCCCGGGCACCCTTGGGACTTAAGAAAATTTCAAAATTTGAAAAGTGGCCAAAACCAGCGTGGCAAGCCAACTTGCTGCCTATGGACTAAAAATTTTATCCCAGAGTGGCATGGCGCGCCATATCCCTTAAAATTTTCAAAAAATTTGTTTTTCGACTTTTCTTTGCGGGTTTGGTTAGATACTTCAAGTCCTATTCTTTAACTTACTTCTTACCCTTAATATCATTTGTTCTGAGGTCCTCTTAGCCTCATTTTGAACCTCACAAATTCTCCATGAAAATCGTAAAACACCTCCTACGCAAGGTTAATCACATGTACAAGGCCAAATTTTAATTTTCTCATCACTAACTTTACAAATATCTTACTCATGGCATCTCGATACCTAAGTAACCATTGTTCAACGTCGTCACACAGGGTTGGGAGTATACGGTGTGTTACATTATGTTATTAAACTTGTTATTTTTCTATAAGTGTAAATTATGGGATTTTGGCCGATTTGTTGTTATGAAGTGTATTGGGGTGATTTGATGGAATAATTGTGATGTTGTGGTGATGGAGAAGTGTAAAGTATGAATTTGGTGTGACATGCTAGTGGTTTATGATATTGGTCAATATTGGGAATATTGTGGGATTATTGGTATGATAATTTCATAAATGGTATTGTTGGTGTGATAGTTTCACACATGGTATTGTCAAGAGAGAAATGACATCTTAAAACCAAACATGTAACTCATTGTTGTTATATGCCAGTGTAAGGTAGTTGGTGGTTAATGTTGGCTCTGTTATGTATTTGTGTTGTAGAGCGAAACATAAGAAAGGAGCGGGACTATTGTATGCGCATTTAAGATTGTGTATTGGTATTGAGAATACAAGGTATGTAAGGTTACTCTTTCTATATCTTTCTGCAGCACATAGTGAACACCTTGTTGTGGTATTTACTCATTTCCGAAATGTCCTAAGGCATCTCGTTTCAGGTTATCATTTATTGTTACTCATGTTACTCTTGGTCTATTTTCATTCATGGATCACCTAATTATGAACATGGTTCCAAGCTCCAATAATGTTGTAACTACTAAAAGAGACTGTTTCAAGGGAAGTGACGACTTAAGGAGAATCTATTCATTCTTAAGTCACATATTCCTCATTCATTAGTTATTGTTGTTCGTGAGTTAAATAATGACGGATATGTTCCAAAAGTCCCAATCATGTTGTGTTCTTGAGCTTCCAATAATGTTGTGGCTATGTATATATACGTTAATATTTCATAATTGATTGTATCAATCTCTCATAAGAGGATGAATCAATCCCTCGCAAGTACATCTCTCAAAAGTAAGAAATAAAGTAATGCATATTTGTTGGTGGTTAATTATTGAGTATGGGTGGTAGCTTTGGGGACAAAATGCCTAGCTCAAGCCGATCCCGAAATTGTTGGATCAGGGGGCAGTCCTAGAGGCATAAGCCTAGCTCAGGCCGATCCTGACAGGGGGTATCTCTAGAGGTAATAACCTAGCTCGAGCCAAACCTGATATGTTGGTATGGGTGGCAGCTCTAGAGGAATAAGCCTAGCTCGAGCCGATCCCAATATATATTGATTTATGGGTTGTAGCTCTAGAGGTAAAGTCCTAGTTCTAGCCGATCCCAACATAACATTACGTTATGTTAAGACCCACTGATCAGTTGGGGCTCGGGTACGATGTGATATGAGCGATGAGGAATAAGAAATAAAGAGAAGAACTTAATTTATGTAAGCTACATGGTTTCACATATGCAGATCGATGGGTTATTCATATTGACTATCCTATTACATTTTTTATTCTATTGACGTATTTATGATAGTTTCATATGGCCTTACATACTCAGTACATTCTTCGTACTGACCTCCCTTGGGGGGGGGGGGGCTTACCTTACTTGCTGCAGGCGCAGGGCCTAGTAGACCTTCACTGTAGGTTGCGGATCTTTTACGGACATTTGGTGAGCTTTAGTTGGTTCGGGGCTTCCTGAGTTGCTATGTACATTTATTTTAGTATTGTATATGAGTATAGAGCGGGGTGTTGTCCCGACTCTAAGTTTTTCATAGTTATGTATTGCAGCTAGAGGCTTTTGTAGACCTATGTGGGTATGTGTATGATTGTGAAAAAAAGAGATGTATGTCCTTTTGACTCGATGTCCCCAATGGCCAAGTCTCTTATATGTATATATATATAACACTCTATGATTTCCGCACTTAGCATTTTATGTCTTTACGAGGTAGTGATGAATCTTATGGTATGCATAAGATTGGGCATGAGTAAAGATTGGTTCTCTCGGGCCTTATCGGCTTCGGGTGCCAGTCCATTCCATTGGGAAATGGGGCGTGACACAATGCTAGTCCCACAGTTCATACATCTTAGTACCCTTTCCAGTAGCTGATAGTGGTGAGTCTTCATTATTCAAGGATGAGAGTCTATGTTTTTTTATAATTATTTCTTTGTAGTATTTATACAATTTAGAGTTAGCTTAGTACTTGTCCCAGCAACTAATCATTAGTAGAGGATTTCAGACAGACATCAGATTTCTTAGCTTTATAGGTTGTGTTAGTCATTTTATTCTGTATTACATTATTGTCAATGAATTTGACTCTTATCATTCAGACTTAGTTTTAGCTTCCTCTTAATATGATTTTTATTATATTCAGTAATCTTAGTATCATGCAAGGCCATGAGTTAGCTTGGGGTCACTTGTGCCTCTAAGTACCGTATTATGACTAGGGTTTTCTCTTAGGTCGTTAAAGAGATCCTCAGGAAACACTTCTGGAAACAAATTTACAACTAAAACTAATTAAGGGGTAAGAGTGTTAGATGCAACCCTTGGAGATCATTTTTCTGGCCTTAAGGTAAGCGACAAACAAATTTATAGGAGCTAAAATACTATCCTTTCATTATAGGACTGGTTTATTTGGAAACTAGAACTTAACGACTGTTATTCTACAGTTGACTACAGCATACTCAGAGTGTAACCAATCCATACCAAGAATGACATCAAAATAAGTCATATCTAACGCTACTAGATAAACGTGGTGGTTTTCTGGGAAACTGATATTGGGTAATTTTTGTATACCTATTTAGGTATAACTAAATCATTAATAGGAGTAGAGACTTAGAAGGGTTCTGAGAAGGTTTCAGGAATGACACCAAAATCTACTACAATATAAGGAGTCACTATGGAACAAGTGGCTTCAAGATCTAACAATACATAAACATTTGTACCAATGCATATGTTGATTAGATTCTAATACTAGTTTTACAACTTACTCTATTGTAGATTAATACTTTGAAAGGGAGGAGGTTAATTTAGGTACTATTGGAGTTGTACAGCAAAGTATGTAAGGCTTTTTGATACCATACTCTTTGGCATAAATCTAACTCTTTTGTTACAATGTAAGCTTCCTAAGTGCTCTTCCTTGTAAATGATACGTAATGGCAGCGTTCAACCTCCAATGTGCCTAACGACCTTTTTCTCATTCCTTAGTGTTTTAAAGCACTTTAAACTATGTTTGTGACCAGATCTGAACATTTACTCTTTTATGTACTAGTATGAAAAAGGTACTTTTAGAAATAAGCTCCATGAGTTCTCCTCTTAGTCAAACAAGGTCCATTTTGTTATTTAAGATCCTAAGTGTTATATTGCTATTATTTTTTCTTCCTACATCATTGTTACTGCTTTAAGTGCATGTTTGTATATCTTTTACTACTGGTCCAAAGTTCCATATTAAATAATGTCATGACCACTAAAATAGCAACCTTAAGGATAAGAAGAATGATCTAAAGTGAATCTGTATACTAATGGGTGGTATCCCAGGGGCAAATGCCTAGCATGGGTCAATCCCAATCTATATATTATGGGTGGTCTCCTAGGGGTAAAAGATAATCTTTGCATGGGTCGATCTTGATTTGTGTTCTACTTATGACCATATCTCAGGGGGTTAAAATGCCTAGCATGGGTCATCCTCTTTTACCACTGATCAGCTGGTCATTTGTATCATATGCCTTACAAAGTTTATAAATCAAAGAAAAATAAAGTAAAGTAAAGGATGTAATGTACCTAATTCCTCAAATACAAGAAAGGTGGTATTTTATGCTTATCTATACATTTGTACCTAATTTTATTTGGGCTCATATTTTATATATGATTAATCTATGCCTTACATACTCAGTGCATTCTTTTGTACTGATGTACTTGATGGGGAACACTGTGTTTCATGCCACTGGTGCAGGTACTCCAGCTAGTAGATCTCGATAATAGGAGAATAAGACACTAAGTTGTGATTGGTGAGCTCCAAGTTGATTCAGTGCTTTACCGAG
Source organism: Capsicum rhomboideum (assembly GCA_031232105.1). NCBI lineage: Eukaryota > Viridiplantae > Streptophyta > Magnoliopsida > Solanales > Solanaceae > Capsicum > Capsicum rhomboideum. The sequence continues at coordinate 57,342,167 of CP124710.1, read as the reverse complement.
TTTTTTGTATATGTATTTTAGTATTGTAGAGTAGCTAAGGGTTAAGCGGGGCCTATCCTGACATAGACCAGGCTTGTCGATCTTATAGAGGCTTTATATATTAATTTATAAAGTAAAGTTATGTTTGGTTCCTTAATTGTTGTGGCCTCAATGGACAAGCCACATATATATGTTTTGGGCCTATCTCTATGTTAGTCATTTATAATCACTATATCTTATATACTTTTTTGAAAGCTTCATTACTATCATAGTTATTCACATGGACAGTAAGGCTATAAGTTGGTTCTCTCAAGTCCTTCGTGCATTGGGTGCCAGTCCATCTAGATGGAATTTGACGTATGAAAAAAGTGGTATTAGAGTAGGTCATCCTAGGGAGTCTACAAAGCCATATCTATGTAGTGTCTTGTTTATGGTTTTGATGTGCAACACATCTTTAAGTAGGAGTCTACAGTACATTTAAAAGTTGTTTCTTTTCGTCATTTCTTCGATCGTATGATAGAGCCAATGTTGTAGGTTGAATTGTATTTAACCTTGAGTATTTTTTTCTGAATATTGTGAAGATGTCGACTACAAGAATGAGTAAGAATAAAATTAAGCAAGTTGATGTGACTGTCGGAGAAGGGACCAACAAGTCACCATCTATACAAACTAATCAAAGTGATGCTCAAGATGAGTTTGCATCACAAACTTGTTCTACTCCTCCATCTCCAGTAGAGCTAAGAAGGAGAGTAGTACACACAAAATCACCTTTTAATGCTACTGAGTAAGATATAGGGAATGTGGTGCAATTGTTAACACATATAGTGGCTGCACAAGGTCAAGGACAAGTTTGTCTAACTATGGGAACTAGTGGTGCAAATAGAGAAGCTAGTCTATAAACATACGATTATGTTAAATTGGACCCTCGCTCATTCATCGGGTCAGATTCTAATGAAGAACCACAACACTCTAATGATCAAATCCCAAAAGATTTGGATATTATGAATGTATCTGGTAAAACGACTGCTGATCTAGAATTATATAGATTAAAGGGAGTGGCTATATTAGGTATAAAGGTTGGAAAAAATCTAGGGGTATAGGTGTACCTTCAGCTAGTTTTAAAAGTGTTCAAAGAGTCATTTCATGATCATTACCTTCCATTTGAGTTTAGAGAGGACCATGTAGATTAGTTTTAAAATATTTTCCAAGGGAATATGAGCGTGAGGGAGTACAGTCTCCTATTTAATTGTCTAGCCAGGTATTCTCCTAAAGTTATAGCTACTATGGAGGATAGAGTTCATCGATATATGGATAGATTTAATCTGCATCTTGTTAAAGATTGTACTATTGTTACATTGAATAAATATATGAATATAAAAAGAATACATGCTCCTTAAAACAAAATGGAGGATCAAAGATAAAGAAGAATGAGACAACAACAAGAAAGAAGGCATTCCAAAAGGGCCAGATCTATGTGAAAGTTTTTTCCATCTCAAAGTGATTTCAGGCTTCGATTTTTTAATAGACCTCCAAGACCATCATCTTCCCACACTATAAAAAGTTCTCCACCACGGTTCTCTAAGGGTTTAGAGGAAATCTGTTGGGGCAAAGAAGTGAGATTCAAGGTTCACAAGTAGTGGGGTACCAAGAGCAAGGAAGTACAAACCAATCAAGACCACATACACAACTTTGTAAATAATATGGGAAAAATCATTTAGGTGCATGTCTGCTTAGGACAGATGCTTAGAATTTGTGTGACACACTGGGACACATAGTGAAAGATTGCCCAAAAAGAGGCATGGGTGATATAGCATAACCTATCGGATCGACTATCGCAACATCCTCATTGGTGCCTTTCTTAGATAGGTGTCAATACGTGTCTACTAGTCATGGTAGAGGTTTTAGGAGGGCTGTTAATTCTAGAAGTGTTCAGAATCGCATTTATGCTCTAGTGAGTCGACAAAATTTGGAGGCTTCTCCTAATATGCTGTCCATGTTTTCATATAGAGTACATGAATTAATTTATCCAAACTTTACACTATCATATGTAACTCCATTTATCATCTAAAAGTTCAAAAGAACACTGAAATCATTGTTTAATCCATTTGAACAGTCTACATCGATTGGTAAGTCTATTATAGATAGGATAGTCTATTGTAATTGCATAGTAATTATTTGTGATCATGATACATTGGTTGACCTTGTTGAGCTAGAAATGGTAGATTTTGATGTTCTAATGTGTATGGATTGGTTGGCTTCTTATTATGCCACTGTAGATTATAGAACTAAGAGGGTATATTTCTATTTTCTGAATGAGGCTGTCCTAGAATGGAGAGGTAATATTAGGGCACCAAGAGGTAAAATTGTTTTTTATCTTATGGTGAGGAAGATGATGTCTAAAGTTCACATATTACATCTAGTTCTAGTGAAGGATGTAGTTACAGAGTCACCAACTCTTCAATCCATTTTAATGGTAAATGAATTTTCTGATGTGTTTCCTGAAGAGCTTCCAAGTATACATCCAGAATGAGAAGTACAGTTTAGTATTGATGTGATACCATGTACTCAAATTATCTCTATTCCTCTATATATAATAGCCCTGACATAGTTATATGAATTTAACGAGCAACTAAGAGGCTTGTTATAAAAGGGTTTCATATGGCCTAATATGTCCCCTTGAGGCGCACCCATGTTATTTGTACATAATAAAGATGGAACGTTGAGAATGTGTATTGACAATAGACAACTGAATAAGATGACAATTAAGAACAAACATCCCTTCCCTAGAATGATGATTTTTTTGATCAATTACAAGGTGCTAAGTGTTTCTACAAGATTGACTATAGGGCAGGTTATCACCAAGTGAGTGTGAAGGAGAAGGATATACCCAAAATAACTTTTCAAATGCGGTATGTTCATTTTGAGTTTTTAGTTATGTCATTCAGGCTAACTAATGCACCGACAACTTTTATGTATTTGATAAATAAGGTTTTCAATCCGTTCTTGGATGTGTTCAAAATTGTAATGACCCAAATTGTCGTCATGCTGAATATGGGGGTAAAAATCGCACTTAGTCTTCCCTTAGCCGATTTTAGAGAAATTTAGGATTATTCTAAGATTGGATGATTTTTGAGATGTGTTAGTAAACAAAAATCTGGTACTTATGTGATGGTTGATAGTGATGATTGATATAATATTTGGATAGGCAATGAGTTTAAGAAGTTGTAGCAATTTTCAACACCTGAAATAGAGTTGTGAAACTTTAGTTATAGAGTTTACCGTAAAAGGGTTGGTTCGTAGTGTTAAGATTTGTGATGTGTGTTGTACAATGAGAAAAACTAAAGGGAGGTATCGAGTTTATACCTCGAATTTCTATAGCATAAAAAGTAACCGCTACAGTAGTACTTCTATAGCGGTCATAGGTACCGTAGCGGCAGACCTTTATTTAAAGGTGCAAACCACTGCAATAGAACTTTAACTGTTTTAGTGGTACCGCGGTTGTGGTAATTAACTACTATAGCATTAACACACAAGTATTGACAGTTTTAAAAACTTGGAAACATTTTTATTCCCCATTTTTTGAAAAATGCAAGGGAGCTCTGGGAAGGCAATTTTAAGAGGGTTTTTGGAGTTTTCCATCTTTAGAGGTAAGTAATTACATTCTAGACTTGAATTTATTTCCTATAATCTCAAAAAATATTTAGATATGAATTCATGGTAGAAAATTGAGGTTTACCCCTAGTTATTTAAATTGATGAAAAGTGGTGGAAACGTGCATAAATTTAGTAGAGAATGATCCTAGGGTGTTTGAAAACACTAATCGGAGTGGAATTACAGTTGTTCATTCTAATTCAATTAGAATCCATGTGGTTTAAGAAATGGAAAACTGTAACATGATGATGGATATGATGTGTAATGATAAAGGGTCGAGTACCACACTGGTACGATATGATGTTGATGATGATGAGAAGAGTAAGATAATTTGCACATCTTGTAAACATGGACTTATTCATTTGCATTGGGTGCCTTTATGATGAATATATGTGGTGATGAGTTGTTGATAAAGGTGACTATGTATAAAAGCTTGTGAAAGTAAACTTGTGAAATATATTTGTGTGATGTATTTAGTTGTTGATGTCTTTGATAATGGGTTTTGTTGTGATCACTTTTATACTTATCTGGCTTGCTTACTTGGACATTGTTGAGCTAGTCAGCCTATGATGATTACCAGTACTTGTTAACTTACAGATGCTACCGATACTCTTCTTTCATTGAGTACAAAAAATCATCCAGTGGATGACATGTGACCTTGGCTCAAGTTAGTGGTTCAGACTTGATTTTGAGAGTGAGCACCATGACCGGGCAACCTTCAGATCTGCTCATTAATGTTGATATCCTTCCTTACGGACAAAGATAATTTCCTATTGTTTATGTTTTTGGATAGTCTTGTTGGTGTCAGACTTATTTTATTTTTAGATGTTGTTGTACAGTGACTTAAGGTCCCGGAGATGTAATAAATAGAGGTTTCTGCACTCTATTGGTTTGAATATTGATGATGGTTTGATGGGGGGTTTAAATTATTGAATAAACTTACTTTTGGCACTTGTTTAAAATTGAGAATTAATATAACTGAATATAAGAGTAACACTTGAGTCGGTAAGGGTAATATTAGTATGGTTCTCCCACCATAGGTTAGGATGGGTGCCAATCATGACCATTTGGGTCGTCACAGTAATAGTATTTATAGATAATATTTTGGTGTATTCAAGATCAAATGAAGATCATGCAAATTACTTGTGGCAAATGTTACAGGTTCTTCGTGATCGTAAGTTGTATGTCAAGTTCTCCAAATATGAGATTTGGTTAAAATCTATGCCATTCTTGGGTCATATTATATCTGATAATAGAATAAGGGTTGATTCTCAAAAGATAGAAGCCATGAACAACTGGCCAAGGCGCATAGCACCTACAAAGTTTCATAATTTCATATGCTTAGCAGGTTATTATAGAAGGTTTGTTGAAGGGTTTTCTTCCATTTCTGTACCACTAACCAAGCTAACACATAAAACAGACAAATTTCAATAGAATGATGCTTGTGAAAGAAGCTTTCAAGAGTCGAAGAATAAGTTAACTTTCACACCTTTATTAGTACTTCCAAAAAGTACAGAGGGGTGTGAAGTACATTGTGATGCTTCGAGAGTGGGTCTAGTATGTGTCTGCATGAAGCATGGTAAGGTAATAGACTATGCCTTAAGACAGTCGCAACCACATGAAAAGAATTATCCAACAAATGATATTAAGCTAGCAGCGGTTATATTTGTTGTAACGATATGTCCCCACTACTTGTATGGGGTTCATGTTGATATATATACTGACCATAAGACTTTACAATATATCTTTAATTAGAAGGACTTAAATCTAAGGCAGCAAAGATGGCTTGAGCTATTAAAGGACTATGACGTTAAATCTTATATCATCAGCTGAAAGCAAATGTGGTAGCCGTTGCTTTAAGTCATAAGACAATGACAAGAACTTAAGGGAAGTCCATGGAAAGGAAAAGAATTGCTAAGGATATACACCAACTAACTAATTTGGGGATTTTCCATCTTGAAACATCGAATGAGGGATCATTGTGCATAATGTGGCAGAATATTCATTTGTAGCTAAAGTGAAAGAGAAGCAATATAAGGATCCTATTCTTTTACAGCTTAAGTAAAATGTAAATCAAGGTATGACAAGGGCATTTGAGCTTACACAAGTTAAAGTACTCCAATGTCAAAAAATATTTTATGTACCTAATATTGATTGTCTAAGAAAGAGGATTATCATAGAACCACACCATTCAAGATATTTTGTCCATCCGGGGTCAATCAAAATGTATTTAACTTGAAATAAGTGTATTAGTAGGAAGCCACGAAAAAGAACATTATAAAAATTTATGGCTCAATATCCCAATTGCCAACAAGTTAAAGTAGAGCACCAAAAGCCAGGAGGTTATATGCAGCGTATAGAGCTCTTGATTTGGAAGTGGGACATGATCAACATGGATTTTATCACTACTTTACCTTGATTCTCTCAGAAGTTTGATTCGACATGGGTAATAGTTGATAGACTAACAAAATCATCACACTTTCTACCAATTAAGACCACTTACACAGCTAAAGAGTATGCAACATTGCATATCAAAGAGATAGTTAGTTTACATGGAGTCCTAGTCTGTATTAGATATGATGGGGGGGGTTCAATCTAATGAAAACTTATGGAGGTCATTTCAAAAGAGTTTAAGGAGGCAAGTGAGTTTAAGTACATCTTTTAACCCTAAAAAAGATGGTCAGGTAGAACATACAATCCAAAAACTTGAGAATATACTGCGAGCTTATGTGTTGGTCTTCAAAGGTAGTTGGGATGATCATTTTTCACTTATTGAGTTTTCATTCAATAATAACTATCACTCGAGTATCAAAATGGCACCTTATGAAGCTTTATATGGGAGAAAGTGTAGATGGCCAATTGGGTTGTTTGAAGTGGTTGAAACTCCCTTATTTGGGCTAGATCTTGTTCATCAAGCTATGGAAAAAGTTAAGGTGAAGTCAGCATAAATCATATGAAAATTTTAGAAGAAGAGAATTACAGTTTTCTATAGGAGATTGAGTATTCTTGAAGGTTTCACCAATGAAAACGGTAATGAGATTTAGTAAGAGAGGGAAACTAAGTCCATCTTATATTGGACCATATGCGATTATTCAAAGATTTGGCCAAGTCATATATGAGTCAGAGCTATCCCAGAAGCTCTCAACTATTCATCCAGTGTTTCACATCTCAATGATTCAAAAGTAAATAGGAGATCCATCTTATATTACTCCTACTAAAGTTGTACAAGTTACAGATCAACTCACCTATGAAGAAGTGCCTATTGTTATTCTAGATATGTAAGTTAAGAAGTTAAGATATAAAGAAATAACTTCTATAAAAGTACTTTGGAGAAACCAACAAGTAGAAGAGATCACATGGGAAGATGAGGATGTGATGAAATCCAAGTACTCTTATTTATTCAAATCCAAAGAGACAGTCCAAGATTCTGAATTGGAGCATTAACAAGTAAGTATAAATATATAAGTGTTATGTGGTAACAGGAAGATTAAACTTAGGCTTTAACTTGTTTAGGGTGGCTAATATGCTAACATTTGAGGATGAATTTTCCTAATGGGGGAGGATGTAACACCCCTTCATTTACATGTGGTGGTTCTACATATATGGAACTTGATATAGACTTTTGGTATAGGTAATGGACTAGATTTTTTATGTGAGTGTTGATGGTGTAAACAGGTTTGAAGATATTGTTCGCACATCTCATTGTGATATGAGCAAGTTAATGTCGACAAAAGTAGTTGAAATCAAGACAAAAAGGTGGTATTTGAGCATAAGGTTTAAAGTGGGCAATTGCATACAAATGTTAAGTTAAATTAAAGTGATTAAGATTTAGAAAATAGAGTAAAATAGTGAGCTGCTTTCTTGGCTAAATTAAGCTAGTTGGTGAATCACCTAGTTAAGCTATATGCATCTAAGTTAAAGGAGCCATGGATAATGGGTTAGTTTTTGGCCTATACTAATGGACTCATTTGAGGTCCAAACTGATTAAAAGAGAAAAAATATATAAAAGGAGCCCAACGCCCAAATCTGTTAAGGCCTAATATAGTTAATCCCAACTAAGAATGAAGCAAGTAGGTGCATCGCTTTCTTTGACCTTTTTAGCAGCTTGATAAAACCAAGCAGGTTCATACCTACTTGGCCAATTTACAGCAGAAAATGGAGCACAAAGAGGAGGTTCTAGAGGATTTATTTAAGGGTCAAAAGGCTCAATATAAGACCAATATTATCTATTCTTTTTACTCATTTTGACACACATTTAAGGTTTTAACTCCAGCTTTCTCCCATTCTCTCAAGGCTTAAAATAGCAGCCTTAAAATTCCTTTTAGGGTTCTTGAAGAAACTCTCACCTTTGCAAGCCATGGTAAGTTAAAACGCATATGGTTTTATCTCAATTATCCCATAGAAGACTAGAAAAACATGTTATTCATGCTTAAGTATAAGTATAGGGAAGAACGTTTCCACTAGTTAACTGTTCACTTTTATTGGTTATTAAGAGACTTATTTTATTCTTTGGTTTAAGTGTGAAGAGTTGTTCAGGTTCTTGAAGAGTTCAAGTTAAAAGGATAAGTTACAGAAAGTGAGGTAAGGTGACTACTCCTTATTTATCCTCCTCATATATGAGTTTGGATAAATAATTATGGATGTGTTGTTATTATGAACCTGAGGCATGGTGAGTTTAATATTTTGTTGCTACGATAAAGGATATTTGGGGTTGTTATGCTGACTATTTTATGTCTATATGTTAGGGACTACCTGGTTGATGTTGAGGAATGGTGTGAGTAGTGTGTATCGAAATATAGAAGGAGGGTGTAGTGATACACCAGCAAACTAAATATTATGTACGTTTACTGCCCACTCCACTTTGTATGTTGTTTTGAGGGTGTAATGAAGCCAAAGTTGTTTTGTGAGATCTTATAAGAATCTGTATGATATGTGGATGTAATTGGAGGAGAAAGTGTTAAAAAAACACCCTTGATTTGAAAAATTATGGGCTTACAACCCGACTACTATTTTGGTGAGGTTAAGTAGCACAAATGTGTTGATTAGCTACTAATACTAGTTTTACTACATACTCTATTATTGACTAATACTATGAAAGTAAGGAGGTTATTTTGGTGTAGTATCAGAGTTGTACAACAAGTTATGTATGATTTCTTGTTCCTATACTTTTTGGCATGAATCTAACTCTTTTGTTACAAAGTAATCTTCCTAAGTGCTCTTCAATTTAAATAATATATAATAGCAGTGTTCATCCTACAATATGTCTAGTGGCCGTATTCCCACTCCTTCATATGTTGAAGAACTTGAAACTATATTTTTGACTAAATCTACGCATTTACTCTTCTAAGTACCAGTATGAAAAGTTACTTTTAGAAACAGGTTTTGTGAGTTCTTCTCTTAGTCAAACAAGGTCTATTGTGTTATTTAATATCCTAAGTGTTATTTTTCTATTACTATATCTTCCTACATCATTTTTACTGCTTCAAGTGCATATTTGCATGTCTTTTATTACCGGTCCAAAGTTCCATATTCAATATTGTCATGACCACTAAAATGACAACCTTAAAGATAAAAAAAAATGATCTAAAGTGAATCTGTTTATTGATGGGTTGTATCCCAGGGGCAAATGCCTAACATGGGTCGATCCCAATCTATATATTATGGGTGGTATTCCAAGTGTTAAAGGAAAGCCCTGCATTAGTCAATCCTAATTTATGTATTTATAAGGACCGTATCCCAGGGGTTAAAATGCCTACCATGACTCATCCTCTTTTACCACTAATTAGCTGGTCATTTGTATCATATGCCTTACAAGGTTTATAAAGCAAAGAAGAATAAAGTACAGTAAAGGATGTAATGTACATGATTCCACAAATATAAACTAGGTGGTCATTAATCCATATATATACATTTGTGCATAATGTTATTTGGTATTGTATTTTGCATATGATTACTTTTGCCTCACATACCTAGTACATTCTTTTGTACTGAAGTCCCTCATATGGGACACTATGTTTCATACCACAGGTACAGTTAATGACCTTCTCAATAGGAGCACAGTACACTTAGTTGCGATTGGTGAGCTCTAGGTTGATTCGGAGCTTTACCGAGTTTTTGGTATATGTATTTTGGTATTATATAGTATCTAAGTGTAAGACGAGGACTATCCCAACCTAGACCGAGTGTGTCAGTTTTATAGAAGCTTTGTAAACTAATATATAAAGTGCAATTATGTTTGGTTCCTTAACAGTTGTGGTCTCAACGACCAAGTAACGTATATATGTTTTGAGCCTATCTCGATGTTAGTCTTTTATCATCACTATAGCTTATATACATATGTCAAAAATTCATTACTATCATAGTCATTCACATGGATAGTAAGGCTGCAAGTTGGTTCTATCAAGTCCTTATGGCATCAAGTTTCTGTCCATCTCGATGGGATTTGAGTCTGGCATCAAGCATCTATTTAATCATTTGTAACTTTTGTATTTCGTAAATCATGCTTAGAATAATTTAATTTTTAACAAAATTAGGGTTTTTAGTGCAAGTGTTTTTTTCCCTTGTAAGGAGGTAATCTTGAATCATGCTCGTCTATCTTACATCCTCAACACTTATATAACATTCCCAATGTATGATTTATGGAGTTCACAAGGGTTTGAACTCAAAAATAAAGTAGGTTAGATGAAAAGGTGTTTCTTTAAAGAATTTGTGAGCCATTAAGGCATGATTTGGGTTTTAATTACCCAAAAAACAAAGTATACATGTCATATACTACCTATACTATGCCCGATCTGGGCTAAAAATTGCTTATAATGAAGCAAAGCTCAAAAACTCCATGTTTGGGCTAGGAGTCCCATAGGGGAAAATGACCTTGTTAAAGCGGTGGTATTCTCGGTGTGGCATTCCCACTATGGAAGAGACCATTCACTACAACAACCTTACTGCAGTGGCAAAAGTACTGCTGCAGCAAATGCCTGGCAGTGACATGCCTTGGAAAGTCTGAATTTTTTTCGAACTTCTTTCTATGGTTCCTTTGCTTTTATGCTTAACCCCTTATGAAAACAAAATGAAAACATTATCTAACACATTCACTTTCTCTCATTAGGTACTACCATTTCCATGGATCTAGGTGAAAACTTTTCTAATGAAAGATGTGTCGAAAACAAATGCAAGAGGTGGTTTATAGATTTAAAGATCATGGGGATCATGCATAAGTAGGGATTGTAATGGATGGGATAGAAAAAGAGGTAACAAAGTTTATTAAACATCTACAAGAGATAGGTTGGGGGCTATATATAAAGAAAACCTATGTTTATAATAAAAATAGGGTGAGGGAGTTCTATGCCATACTCTCTGTCATGGACTAGGTGCTCCCAAACCCCTCTATTTGAATTTGGGGCGTTAATGTCTAATTAGTGTGTTGTTCATGAATAAACTCTAGTGGTGCCAAATCCTTTGAATGATGGGCACAAGGTGAAGGGCATAAAGAGTGATAACCAATGGTTGAACCATATGCTGGTAGTAGAGAGTAAAATGGAGAAGTCTCCTTGGGTTCACAACCATAAGGCAATCAAGAGCACCAACATCACCCTCGATGCTTGGTGGTGGTTGAACATGGTTTCCAAGAGGATTCATCCTTTCAAAAATGTCACTAATTTGACTTACTAACAAGCATTGGTGATAGCTTGCATCCCGAATTGGGTGGATATAAATGTGGGGGATCAGATCATGGAGGAGTGGGGAGCCTTTTTCAACATCCTAATGGACATGTTCCTTCCTTTTTTATTACTATGCTATGCCAGAGGGTAGCTATTCCTAAGAAGGGAAATGATTTCTTCATCATTTATGATGTGCCTTTTGACCCACTAAGGGTGAAGGGTGCACACGGGCAGAGTAAGAAGAAGAGGAAGGTTAGAATTGATGAAGAGCTCTCTGGGGATCACAAAGGTGGGAGAGCTGAGACTATCTCTACATAGGCTGAAGGCTATTTCGAACACTTGGATTTAAGAGTTTGCTGCAGCAAAGTACTTTTTGGAGAAGTTGTTGGTGTCTCCTAGATATTTTGATCTTTAGAGGGCCTTTGATACCCTAGCTCGAGCCAATGTGTTCCTCCAAAAAGATTTAGAGGTGGAGAATAAAAAGAGATTCTCTCGAGATAGGTTTTTCATTCGCATATGGAAGGGAATGAAAATTATCATGAAGAACTTTGTCCCAAATGAGAAAGTTCCCAAGGTGAAGTTATCCATTTCCCAAGAGTTCTCCTTATTTAGTAGGCTAAATGAGGATGGTTCCAATGGTTTAGGTGAAAGAAAGGATGGAGTGACCAGTTTGACCCCGACATGTGTACCTCTAGCCACCTTATTTTATAGATTCTATTAATTTTTCCCTTCCATGGGATTTGTTATATATTTATTTACTTTCTAACATTTTTGGATAATTTCAATTATTATTGAATTTACGGTACAGTTTGTGGCTTATTTGGGACCTATAGCCTTGTTTGTAGGCTAGTACTTTTATGAATTTTATTTTTTGTATTAGAACTTATAATGACCCTACAGGTAATTTTTTAAAATTCATGCATTTTTAGCATTTTGAGCCTTTCAATGGTTGCTACTTGTTATTTATGACCTATTGGGATAGGTAGTTTGGTTCTCGGGTAGTTCATTTGGGTGTTCAGCCAATTTCCCTATTTTGGAGCGTTTGAAGTTGAGAAATTGGACTTCACTCAAAAATTTTTGTAAACATCCTCGGATGAGAATTTTGAAAGTCCCGTTAGCTCCAAAACATGGATTTTTGGCTATGTAGACCTTTGATTTGGGTCTCAAGGCTCCCAGATCATTTTGGGCTATTGGATGGATTTTAGTTAGAAATGGGTCCACATTTAATCCAAAAAACCTCCATTAGGAATTGTATTGATTCTGTTGAGTTTGGAATATCATTTTTGATAGGGTAGCATATTTGGTTTTCATGCACAGGGCTCTGAATGAATCATCAGGACCCATTTAGAGAAAATTCCAACTTAGAAATTTTCCTAGTGTTGTCGGTGCCTATGCAGCCACTTTTGCAGCATAGGGACAACTTTTGCAGAGGAAGCTGATATAAGTTCCTTTTGCTTAAGTGGAACCTCCTTCTTTTAAGTGGTAAAACCTCTACTTTTGTTAAGGCATGTGTGAATAGAGACCTCCACTATTATGGAAGGTCTATCGCTTAAGCTACGCTGGTTTCACGGCATGGCCTCCTCTGAAGCAGTGGTTGCAGCTTATATACTTGTCTTCCCCATTTTGATATCATTTCCAAATGTTTTATTTACCATTGGTGATTCTTGGAGCTTGGAAATTATGGGGAAATCATCCTTATGAGCCAAGGTATGTTAATTTAACCCCTCTTGTTCATTTTTCATGAACTTTCCCATCAACATGTCCTAAATTCCACGAAATTCTTAATTTTGGGTCTTGGTCTTCTTGACTTTGTGGACTAATTTGAGCCCTAATTTGAGGTCCAATCATTCTTAAATTATGCGCATCTGATCGTTGTTCTATGAGGGACCAAGTTGCGAATTCAATTTTTGAATTTCATTAGTAGGCCCCACAGGCTGAACTTTTTCCCAATTTTTAGCCTAGAGTATAATATTGCAATATGTGTATTGTTCTTCTCATCTTAATGTGTAGATTCTAAGTTTGATAGCGCGGTGAATTTCTAAGGTCGAACAGAGGGGCCGAGTAGATCATTGTCAGTTCGAGGATGATTTTTGACTTTGAGGTTGGCTATGGTCTACTTTCTTATATCTTTTCCTCTATAAGATGGTATAAGTTATATATTTGTATGCGGGTAGGGGTTTATAGGATGGGTTTAAGTTTAATTCATTAGTTCTGATATCATTGGCCTAGTTCAGGGACCTTAGAGTAGAATATTTGCCTAAGCCTTAAATTAGATTACTTGGTATAGTATCAGGCTAGTTTAGGAATACTTATATGCTTGTTATGATATTAGGATTAAGTTAGTGATCCTTAGTGTATGTTAGGGGTAGTATCTCGAGATAAGACTGGTATTCCTTGGTTGGTTCTTATTAGTATCATGTTTTCTCTTGTTTACTTTTGTTTCCCTTATTTTTACTTATATTGTATGTAATGGTGATGGGCCCAAGGCTGTGGATATTACTCTATTGGACACCATGTTAGTGTTATCTTTCTCTAAAGAGTGATGCTATTTGTTTTGTATACCTGAATGTTATGTCCTTGTTGTTTGTATAAAAGTGATGGCATGCATACATTCACACGTGTACACATATGCATTGTTGTACAATTTCAAGAAAACACATTGATTTTGGCTTTTAAAAAAAATGGGGAAATTGTACAATCCTTACTTTTGATTAAAGGATTTGTAAGACTAAAATGTATCACCTTTAGTACTATTTTTTGGGGATCTTTAAAGAATTTGTAACACTTTAATCACTAGTTTCATTTTCAATTTTCAAAAGATTTGTCCTGATTTCCACACACTGTTTTAGACTTTAAAAGGGAACTTGGAGAAATTTTATCCATGCATTGGTTCTCAAAGAGGGGAGAATGGATCATTTTAGTCCAGATTTAATTCCGGGCTCCAGTCATACTCATTATACTAGCTTAGGTCCGAAAGGGATTTAAAACTGATTATCACTTGAAAGCCTCGGTTCTTTACTAGGAAGTGTAAATGAATAATGCAAGTCCCCCATAGGATATTCCTTTGCAAGCCACTAATGCTGGAGGAGTGGTATTCTTCATGGATTCTTCCTTTGCGAACCACTAATGATGGAGGAGGAGTATATTCTATTATTGGACATGACATTAATCTCATATTCTATTTCATGACTTCTTTCTGCACTCATTTATTCATATGTATTGTGTGTCACTAGTATTGTTTGTTCTTTGTATATATCGTGCCTATGGGAGTTGGTTGAGTAATTATTTGTTGTTTGTATCTGTCGTGCTTATAGGGGCCGGTTGGCTTGTTGTACCTTCTAGTCTTTCAAGGTCCGGGTTAGGTTATTGTTGTTTATTATCGCATAACATATGAACATGATAGTTACTTAATCTTTTATTCGTTAGTTATATATGCCCGGTTGGTACTCTTTCTAGTATTTCTATATTTATCATTAGATTGCACTCCTCCTTTAAATTGAATAAGTACTCTATGTATATTATTGTTACCAACTTTTGTTTGATCCTCGACATGATAAACTTCCAGGTTAGTTAATATGAGTAAGTATCTCCTTTTATGCTCTTTTATATTATATAGTATATATTGAGTTATCTGGCCTATGATGCCACCGGGTACCACACGTTTTTGTACTTATACAACACTTTTGCATCATTTTCCCTGATTAGATATTACTAAAGGTTTACGCCACTGATTCTGCTCAATCGAGAGTTATTACTCAGGGTTGTGGTGAGCACTTGGCATCCGTTTGCTTACACTTCTCCCTCTTATGCTTGGTATCTGTATTTTAAATATCTTATATGGTCTTGTATTAGTGTGGTGCATATTCTATCGCTTAGTGGCTCTTGTACTGGTAACGCCAGGTCTGGGGATGGTTCTCATAGTATGTTTTGTATTTCTTGTCTCTATAAAAAAACCTTTTATCTTTTGTATTTGTCATGATAACATATGTTCTAGTGACCCGTTATTCTCATTTATTTTCTCATTATCATCTATTGGTTGTTACTTAGTGTATACGTCTTAGGTGTTTGTCTTTCCTGCTGGAGGGATTAAAGTAGAAGCCATCATGGCTCAATTTTCAGGTTGTGATGGAACTTGCCACTGAATTGTTTTTTATTGGTAAAGAAGTCTCTGAAACAGGAAATTGGATGGCCATTGCCTAACAACCATTGTCGCGGTCCCTCACCAGCTGCAACAATCCCATTATAGCAGAATAAGGTCTGTTGTGGTGACCTACTACTGTAGCAACCCTAAAATAGTAGCTTGGTAAAAGCTGGGTCACCACCACCAAACACAACATCGTTATTCAAATTCTTCCACTTGTGAATACAACCACTCGAGCTTTTTGTTTTAGACTACTCATCTTTAAAATCTTACTACCTTAATTGTTGGGGAAAATTTTTGTCAGGGTACTTAGACCCAAACCACCATTTTTTATTACCTCATAAATGCAGAGTATCAATATTATATGTAACACCATGAATTATCATAAACTCAACCCACTCCAATAGTTTCACAACTTTTCACCCGACAAACACACAAATCCAGACTCCTAGTGCCAGATACCAATTGGAATCAACTAGATTCCAATTGTGAACTCCTCAAGATACCAATTGGAATCAACTAGATACTAATTAGAATCAACTAAGGTGGACAATAAACTAAGATATCATGATAGGATAGAAGAAAGGCAATAATATCCAAGATGTCAAATGGCTTCCCGAGATTTGATGTAGTGTCTATAAACGAACCAACAGGAATCTACTAGACATTGCTTTGTGAGATCACTAGCCTAGTACTCTGATACAACTATCAAGACCCAAATTACCAGGTCGTGCATGAACCTACTTTATTTTAAGTAGATAAGAGAATACTTCACCACCCGATCATTTACTGTATGAAAATTCTTAAAGATAATAATTATGCAATAAGTGATTCACATTAACTACCAAATCATAAGGAATATCCATGAATCTTTACAAGCTTTAAACTTAACAATTACAATAATTTCAAAGGACCTAGTCTATACATGTACTAGAGAATATAATAAATAGTAAGATAAGATAAATAGAGACAACTTTCGTCTGAATGTGAGATGCAGAAGTTGATGAAGAGTTGTCCCCACAAAAACTAAGGAAACTCCATGTTAACCTACAACATATCTACATCCAAAAAAGGATGTTGCAAGAATCGTATCAGTATATCACACGTACTGGTAAGCATCATTGATCAATAATGATTAAGTCACTCAACACCATATAGAGTCAACACAATCAAAAATGATAATCTCACATTACAGTTTATCACCAAGTTTCACATTCCTTACTGCAACTTCGCAATAATTTCAGAACTTCCCAAGTTTCTTTCTCTTGCGACCCTAAAACCCAGGTCATGATGGCCCCTACTATAATCCACAAGTAAGTAAGCCAAATCCATTGCCAGGAATGACAAGTAGTGGGCTAATGATCAAAAGAACGAAGGACATGATAACAACATTAAATAAAGCAATGAATAAAGAAATAGACGGAACATGCATACAAAACGGGAGGGGGAAAAATATACAAAAAGGATCCCCCAAGACCTGGTATAGTTAGTATCAGAACAAGTACAAGTTAAGGAGTAATAAATAAATGCAATATACATAAAATAGTCTCTGAATGTACAAATTAAGACTAATCGCAAAATAGTAGGAGATAGATCAGCTCTGGTCGCCAAAAGCTAACCGTAATACTCCAATCAACTACTCGACATAAGGATGGCATCAGCAGAAATGACTCATACTATAATCTGCATCATGGAAAAAGATGCAGAACTATAGTATGAGTACCAATCCATGTGGTACTCAATAGGCACCATAGGCCAAACTGAGCTCAAATAAGATACAAATAAAATAAAGTGTGAATATATGGTAAATTAAAGAAAAGAGGGGTGAATAAGAGAGTAATAGGATAAAGAAAGACAATTACGAGAAATATAAGTAAATAACTTGGAAAGAATAACGTAAGAATCTAATGATAACCCAATAAGACTCTCAAAGATTGAAAGGTACACACAATAATAAATAAACCCAACTGGCACCCATAAGCAGAGTGGATGTTGATAATAAGTAATACTAAATATAAACCAAGCATAATAGTAAATAAATGCAAAAGGATGTCGTGATATGCAATATGAGATGAGTGAAATGTCCAACCATACCTTATACTTCTCCTCCAACCATATCCAAACCATACATACAACAGAATCAATGATAATGTATGTCCGTAATCAAACCATGGCTAAATACATAATAAGCAGTAAAATCAAGTGCCCAAAATCAAACAGGGACCAAATAGTCCATTTTCCCTTTAGAAAGCCTTGTCCTTCTGAAAATAATCCAATATCCCATTATAAAGTCAAAAATAGTGTTTTAGGTCAAATACAAATATAAAAAGGATGTACAATCAAATATGTATAATAAGGCAAGCAACAAATCTAATAACCCATAATAGGTCCATCACGACACAACCTACATATTCAATAGTCATCTAACTAAAGGAAATATGTTATTCAAGGATGACCACCTTAATAGAGTAGCGGTAACAGTAGCTACAAGCCTTGAGAAACCTGATCTAAGTCAAGTAACTACACGAGCCTAGACTAAGGCATCCAAGACTAATGTCTAAATCAACTAGGCACACCTTTCTAAGCCTACTAGGGCAATGGCTAACTGAACTAAGGACTAAAAGTGTAAGTCTTACCTGAAGCTGCGACACATGCTAAAGGATAATAAATACCTATCTTAGATATATTCAAGCAAAAAAATTCCACCATCAATTAGCAAGTTATCATACAAATACCTTAATCAAGCATAACCTAGAATAGGTAAGTCGTATCCTACCAGGAGGTTGAAGAACGTGCTCGCAACCCACTAAACTAGAGCTTTTCCTTTCTAAAAAGCCACCGACCACTGCCACGCTACAAAAATAGTAATCTATGTGTCAGTACGAGTATAATAATATCCATACCACAAATTTACCCTCTTGGTCGAAAATTGGGTAAAACAATACTCATGGGCCCACTTATGGAATCCAAAAATCCAACCCATATTTGCATCCCTCATGAGACAAGGATCGTTTGCTCAAAATTTGAGCATGAATAGACCTTAAAATTGAATCCCTCATATTCCAATTAGCGCCGAAACTTACGAATTATTGACTGAAAAATGATCACGGAGAGATCAAAAACAAGCCGTAGCCTTAATTTATGATTCTACACTGTTTTCCCTAAGCTTAAGGTGCACCAATGGTGATTTGGACTTAGAAAAATGATTGAAAAATGAGGGGAAAGCTTTAAATAGTTCAAGGGGTCCCTTCTTTGTAAGTGTGTGACCCCTATCGCAAATGCGGACGTGAGCCTGGTAAGGTCATTGCGAATGCAACTATTTCACTAAGAACACCAAGTACAATCCTGGATTGGCTAGGCCAGCCCTTCTTTATGAACGTGATGCCCCATCCATGAATGCGAAGGTCATGAATACTTGACCTTACCAAATACGGCCAATGGGTCGTGAATGCAAAGAAAAAAAGGTGCATCCATGAGATATTGAAAAGCCAGCAAAAAGCCAAGTTAGAAATGACTCCGACATGGTCCTCGAGAGTTTTTCAGAACACGATTAACAAAAACAAACTTTGGAACCCTACAAAAAATGACATTCCCACTTAATGGAATCAATGAAATTCCCAACATAGGTTGTTTCGATGAAAAATAGGCCCCACATCCAACCTTCTATTTTATCCAAAAACCAACCGATAGCCTAAATGAGTCTGGAAGCCTTGGGACATGGACCAAAAGTCTCTCTAGCCCAAAATTAACATTCCAAAGCTAATAGAACTATTGAAGTTCTAATTCGAGGGTATTCACTTGAAATTTTTGTCAAAGACCAATTTCTCAACTTCAAAAGTTTCAAAATAAGGAAATTAATAGAAAAAACAAAAGGAACTATCTGTGTCATGCCTCAAATCTTATTGGGGAGGACATGGCACCTGTAGCCGTAAGGCCCGAGAGAACCAACCTATGATCATGTACATTCATATGCATGCCATTAAGTGAACAAAAATTCTACCACATGCAGATATAATATATCAATGACGGAAATCATGTAAAGACGTTCAAAACAGATACGAGACTTGGCCGTTGGGGCCACAATGTCAAAAAGTTAAGACACTTGTACGTTTGACTTTACAATGTCCACAAAGCCTCTAAAAGATATGGATAACCATGACTAAGGTCGGGACAAGTCCCCACCTTATACAACTACTACACAGTACCAAAAATATATACAAATGACTCAAAAAACCTCGAATCAATCTGGAGATCACCAATAGCCTGTGTCAAACCCCGAATCCCATCGAGGCGTGATTGGCACCCGTAGCCGATAAGGCCTGAGAGAACTAAGCTTTACCTATGTTTACCATATGCATATCAGGCAACCCCATCATCACGTAGAAACATGAAAGGCGAATAAGGGAAAAACATGGATCATGTGACATTTATACATATGTACATTGGAGAAACTTGGCCGTTGAGGCCATCAAAACGAGACTTCATGAGTCACCTTAGAATACATATACCCACATGAGTCTACAAAAGCCTCTAACAGATGCATTGACCAACACCAACTAAAAGTCGGGACAAGTCCCCGCTATACCAAAATACATATACAAGTGAGACTCGGAGAGGCCCCAAACAAACTGGAGCTCACCAACGATCTGCAACAACTGGCAACCTACTGTGGAGGCCTACTAGCACCTGCGCCTGCAGCAAGTAAGGGAAATTCCCCAAGAGGGGTCAGTACGAGGAATGTACTGAGTATGTAAGACTATAGGTAAATATCTGAGATATAGAAGCTTTGATGAAAACAAGTACAAGTGAACATGTTACAAGAATGAACTACTATAGTATACAAGTGTGGGATCATGTGCATTACTTTCTTTGCTTCATTTTATCATTCATGTGATCATCAATCATATATGTGCCCGGGCCCAACTGATCAGTGGGAAAATAATATTGGGATCGTCTCTAGCTAGGCTTATGCCCCTTTGAGCTGCCACCCGTAAATCAATAAAGCAGGTTTGTCTCTAGTTAGGCTTATGCCCTTTTGAGCTGCCCCCTGTATCCAATAATCATTCGGGATTGCCCCTAGCTAGGCTTATGCCCCTTTGGGTTGCCACCCGTTCTCAACAAGTGTTCATTACTTCAATTCTTTACTTTTGAGATTGGTACATTAGTGGTTACAATGTTATAGAAGCTTTGGAACATTATTGGAACAT
Organism: Capsicum rhomboideum; assembly: GCA_031232105.1. Lineage (NCBI taxonomy): Eukaryota > Viridiplantae > Streptophyta > Magnoliopsida > Solanales > Solanaceae > Capsicum > Capsicum rhomboideum. The sequence goes on along the minus strand of CP124710.1, from coordinate 57,321,531 downwards.
TAATCAATGAACATGAGTCATGTGAACTACATTTGATCAAGATATAAAGAACATGTGTGTAACCATGACTAACAATCGGAAATGGAATACCTTTGGACATTTCGGAAAGGAACATGTGAAATGACAATGTGACACTATATGTCGCAGAATGATACGGAAAGAGTAGCCTTACATACCTTCACTTCCAAGTATGAATAATGCACTAGTCTAGGTACGAACACAATAGTCCAGTTTCTTCCTTACGTCTTTACTCTACAATACAAGTCCATACCGGAACTTACATTAGCAACTAGTCACTATAAGGCGTACAAGACGACAATGAACCATGCAACTACCATATAACATCATGTCACCCCTTTACAATACAATCCATGGCATTTCCATATCAACAACACCATAACATTACCCACATTGACCAAAAGATCATATCTCGATAGCATTTCACACCACACTTACCCTTTACGCTTTTCCTTTTATCATTCCGTCATAATTATCCCTTTATGACAACATATAAGCAAGCATACCTAATTAACATAGTCCAACACACCTCCAGACGACACTTTAAAGTCATTAAAATGACATTACAAGTTGATAATTACATCCAAAAAGGGTATCGGGGATTTCGGGGATAAACTAGTGACAGAAACACACAAAACGAATTCTGGAGGTGACATGCACTGCCAACTGCGCACGCAGGTGGTGACATGCGCGTACAGATGGCTCCTTGAAAATTCCAGGGCCTTTTGCGTCTCGCAGATGCCTCGTCTGCGGGTGCGGATGCCCGTTTTGGTCCGAAATGACTTTTTTTTGGGTATTTTAATACCATGAATGATCCATGATCACAATCAAACATATTTGAACATATTATTGATCATATTAAACATCAACAATCAGCCATGGCCTCACAACACACATAACGACACTCAAAACCAAAGTCCACGGCCAATACGACACCAAAACCACAATAGATTTCCCAATAACCATTACAAATGTTATACACAAGAATCAAACAAGGTAAGACCATAATCACATATCACATGTCAATATTCACTCCACCAAGTTCACTCTCCTCAACACCACAAGTCCAAAGTCAAGTTTACAAGACAAACCATCCTTCACTTTAGCAAACATGAACACTTCACTTATTGTGAACTTCCCAATATTCCACCAACATAACCAACACAATATACGCCATATACCATGCATAAAATATATTAATCCATCATAATAAACACTTACCAAGACTTACCAATGGATGATTTTGGCCAATAGAAGGACTTGGGGTTCTTGAGAGCAAAAGGGAGTTTTGTGGAAAATCCTAGAATGTTATGAGATTTTAAGGGAATAAAAATCTGATTTTTTCTATATATAGGACCTCATGTCTCCCTTATCCTTTTTCTTAGCATTTATTGCTATGTGGATTAGTCAATGGGACCAAGTTTTGCAAGAATGTGTCAAAATAACCCATTTTAGGCCATGCCTTTCTCAATAAAATTGGGCCTCATTTAGGGCCCAATTGTGCAAGCCTTTAAATGCCCACAATTTAATACAAAATTCATCAATTCTCTCATGTCGTCATATGTCCATCAATGTTATGGTTGTTAGCTAGACGTAGCAACGTACGCGATGTTACAGCCTGAAGATAACCCGTACCCTACTATGAAGGTATACTAACTCCTGTGCCTGCAGCAAGTGAGGTAGGACCCCAAAGGACGTCAGTACAAAAGAATGTACTGAGTATGTAAGGGTATAAGTAACTATATGAAATATAGGAACTCAAATGAAACCAAATACAAGTGAATAGATAATACTGATATACCACCGTACTATATATGTGGAACCATGTACATTACATTCATTTCTTTCCTTTTACCTTTATATCAATATACATCATACAATGCCCGGGACCAACTGATCAGTGGTAAATAAAATTGGGATCGGCTCGAGCTAGGCTTATGCCCCTAGAGCTACCACCCATAAATCAATAAATCAGGTTTGGCTAGAGCTAGGTTTTCACCCCCAGAGCTTCCCCATGTATCCAATAAATTAGGTTCGGCTCGAGCTAGGGTTTCGCCCCCAGAGCTGCCTCCTGTACTCAACTAAATATGCATTACTTCATTTCTTTAATTTTTGGGGGATTGTTACATTGGTGGTCATAATAGTATTGGAGCTTTGGAACAATAGTCAATAAAGAAGAGACACGTGAATAAAAATTTCTAATGAACCTGAAATGAGGTACTTTAAAACATTTCGGAGTGGAAACAATTTCAGCAACAATGTGAACAATAGGTGCGGTTAACGGATACGAAAAAGAGTAACCTTACATACCTTATCTTCCCAACGTGTGAATACAACAATTCATCTCTTCCTTAAGGTGTTACTATACAACACAAGTACACAACGGAGCTAGCATTAACAACTAACTATATTACAAGTTCACAAGACGATAAGTAGTTACTTAACGGGACGTAAAAACTATCCAACATCCCAAACACATGGTATATCATTCCACCTTCCTTTGTACTGCCATATAACTTCATTCCACCTTCCTACAACACAATTTACTGCCTCACCACACCAACAATAGCAAAACAGTCCACAAACCAACATAGACGTCACAAACCGACAAGATTTCCCACCAAGTGCATACTTCACATTTTTACCTCAATGCAACTCAACATATTTATTACATCAAGTCAAATAAATACCTTCCACAACAATATACCAAAAATCGTCCACACAATTTCAGAATTAACTTTAACATAACAAGAAAGTATTTTCCTTTCACTACGACAAACGTTCCATGCACAATTACGTAAAAACATTTCCACAAGTCATACACAAGGAGTAACGACTCAGGTACAGCACCACACTTAAATATACTGAAATTTAATCCATATAATTCAATTCCTTCAAGACCTTAAGTCCCCTTTCAAGTTTAAACCACATAGAAGGAAAATCCTTTACCGATTTAGCAAAAGTGGACTGCTATAAATAAAGTGGACTGCTCAACACTTTTTAAACATAACCAACATGATTTACACAACCTATTATGCATATAATATATTAATATATAAGTTTAAACACTTACCAAGGCTTGCTAGTGGAAGATTTGTCCAAAGGGGCTTTTGGTTAGGGTTTGAGAGAGGAGAGAGTATTTGATTAAAAATCTGAAATTTGGCAAGTGAATTGTGTAGAAAATGAGCTGAATTTCAGCCTTATGTAGCCCCTTTTCCACAGCCTTATAAGAGATCTACACCATCTACAATACAATGCTTCGAATGTAGCCATCTGGATACTCGAATGGTACCTATTATTATAGGCATACTAAACTAAGGCTAAAAATTATTTTCACTTACCTTTGAAGTGCATCACACACGCCTAGAATATGTCTTCTAAAACCTTCATAGTCCATCCCGACTGACCATCAGTATGGAGCTGAAAGGTAATTCTAAGGTCGATCTGGGTACCCAACTCCTCTTGAAAATCCCTTCAAAAGCTCGAGCTGAACTGGGAATGTTTATAAAAAATAATGAACATTGAATCTTTAAGGAGATAAACCACCTCTCGAACATAGATATTAGTCAATATATAGGCACTAGATGAAGACTGAACTGGTATAAATTAAGTAGACTTGGTCAACTGATCGACAATGACCCAAATGCTAGCAGAACCTCCAAAAGTTTACAACAAACCAGTCATAAAATCTATAGTAATTCGCTCCCACTTCTACTCAGAAATGGGAAGCCTATGAAGCTAACCACTAGTTCTCAAATGCTTAGACTTCACATGTTGATAACACAAACACCGAGATATAAAGTATGTTATATCCTACTTCATCCTGCAGCACTAGTAATGTTGCCTTAGATCTGAATAAATCTTAGTTGTGTCAGGATGAATAGAATATCTAGAATAATGATCCTCTTACAATATTAACTAAATCAAATTGCAACCCTCAAAATTCAAATATGACCCTCTAATGTTACACCCCATATTTTACTTATACTTGTTCTATTATATGGAACTTGAGGTAGCCTTGTTGCATAGGTAAGGGACCAAGTTTCTTAAATGATTACTGATGGTTTATGATGAATTTAAAAGAAACTATAACACTCCAAATATTTTAGCATGTATACAACCAAGTTAACCCTGATGGAAGTATTGAAATGCAAGATAGTAAGGTGGTGTTCTACTTTAAGGTTTAATATGGATAAGGGTATATAGGTGTCAAGTTAAAGTAAATGGGTCAAGATTTAGAATATTGTATAAAATAAGTGAGTTGCTTGTTTGACTTAAATAAAGCCTATAGGTGACAAGTAGGTACATCACCTACTTTGACTTATTGATCATCCTCAAGAATCAAGTAGGTGAATCACCTACTAAGACTATTGATAAGCATAATGGTCCAAGTTGGAGCATCATCTACTTGAGATTATATGGCCCAAACAAATTAGAAGAAAAAAATAAGAATAGGTAGCCAAGGCCTAATAATTTTTAGTCCACTAAGCCCAAGTCAAATGGCAAAAAAGGTGCCTCACCTACTTGATAATTTATTGCCCAAAATGGCCAAGAAAGTTTGGCAAGAGAATGTCTTTTTAAAGGGGCTGAAATCAACTCATTCTATCCATTTTAACTTGGAAAAAAATTAGATTCTAGAGTTTTCTCTCTTGGTCTCTCTTATCTTCTACAACGGCCCTAAAATTTTATTAGGGTTCATGGGATTCCTTTTATTTTAAAGCTAAAGGTGAGTGAATAAATTCAGAGGTTAGTTTATGAAAACTATTGGAACCATGTTCTTTATATTTAAGGTGTAGGAAAACCCTTTCTAAGCTTGACAGTCCTACTTTATTACTGAATTCTATGAGATTTATCTTCTTCTTTAGTTTAAGTTTGGAGAATAATTAAAGTCCTTGAAGGACTTCAAGTTAAGGGGGTAAAATTTTAGAATTCGAGGAAAGGGTACTGCCCCATTTCATCTCTACTTATATATGAAATTTGGTGATGGATTTTAGATGTGTTTTTATTGGGAACTCACTGGATAGTGATTGGAAGACATGTATTTAACTGCCTATTGTGTAATAGAATGTTGGAACTATTTAATGACTATTTTAAATATGTATGTCATTTTTGGAACGCAGTGGGTTACTTTATAAGATTGTTGAATGGAGTTGTATCGAATTATTGTAGTAGTTGTGTGATATACACGAGTATTTTGGGATGGAAGGGCTTGCGGCCCGTCAAGTAGTTAGCTACTATTTGGTCAGGGCCTACATTATATTTAGATTCTAATAATAGTTTATTATGTACATAAATTGTAGATTCACACCTTAAAAGGGGAGGCTGAATCATGGTAGTTGTATTGGGAAGGAAACATAAACAAGGTATGTAAAACTATTTGATTCTGCATTCTTTTGCATGAAATCTAGTGCTTGTGTTATTGCAAACATAGTGAGCTTCCTAAAGTTCCCTTCCTAGTAAAGGTGACAACGTACGATCTCTAATGTAGCTAAAGATATTTCTCCCTCTCCTTAGAATATCTAACTACTTCAATATGTACTCATTACTCTAAATTTGTGTGTTTGTTCTCCTAAGAGCTAGTATGAAAGAGGTATTCTCAGCAGCAAGTTTTATGAGTTTTCCTCTAAGTCAAATGAGGTTTGTTGTATAAATTCCTAACTATCACATTGATGTTACATTTGGTTTCTATGTCATTGTTACTGCCACAAGTATATTATCACATGTTTATGCTACTCGTCTATAGTCCCAAAGATTAATAATTTTATGAGAACCTAAAGAACAACCTGAAAGATTAAAGGAACATATAGTATAGATGAAAGTGTAGAAATAAGAAAGTTATATTTTAACAAACTACCAGAACCTTTTAGTTCAAAAATAACAAAAAACTGGAATGAAGCAGGATTAACAGATACCCTAGGATCTAGAATAAAATTCTTACAAAATTGGTTTGTAGAATTATGTGAAAAATACAAAGAAAATAAAAAGATGGATAAAATATTAGTAAAAAATTTAGCATGTTGCAAAACTAAAACAGCACTCCAATTCGGATGCACGGATAAATATTATAAAAGAACCAAAACAAGGAAATATGGTAAATATAAACCATATAAATCTAAATATAAATATAAGAAACCAAGAAGAAAATATTATGTAAAAAATTATAATAATAAAAGACCATATAAAAGAAAGAAAAAACTAGCAGAATGTACCTGTTACAATTGTGGAAAGTTAGGACATTTAGCTAAAGACTGTAAAATACCCAAGGATCCAAAGAAAAAACAAATAACAGAAATACAAATAGAAAATGATGAATACACACAGATGGATACATAGACTATGAACTAGAGAGTGAAGATAGTATATATGAATTATCCGAAAATGAAATAAATGATAAAATAATCAATGAATCAGAGGAAGAATATGACTTAAAAAGAAATTCAAATACTTAAACATGAGGACTACCAAGATGAAGAATCTTCAAACCATAAGATAATATTTGACAACAATATATTTGAACAAATAAAAAGAAAAGAATTAGATTTAAGTATAGACAAAATATTAGAAGTACCTATAGTAAAACATTGGTTTAAAAGACAAAAAGAGGAATAATACGTAATTAGTCAAAAAAACATATAATAGACTGTAGATACACTAAAGGAAAAGCTAAAATCCCAATAATAAATAAAAAATTAGTGAATAAAGAAATACAAGATATAAGAGCAAAAACCCCAATTAAATACGTACACTTAGGAGGAACAGAAATATTAATAAAAGCATGTTTTAGAGAAGGAATAGATACCCCAATAGAAATATATCTAGACGATGACAGAATCATACACCCTATAGAAAAGAGTGTTATAAGTGCAGTTAAAGGAAATTTAATATACCAAAAATTTAAATTTATAATAAGTGCAAACTATTCAGTAGCAGTAAATGATAAAAATATAGACAAATCATTAGTATTATACTAGAAAATGTCAGGAATAGAGTTAGCACCAGGAAGTAAAATATTTACAGCAAGATGTAAGAATCTATACATCTACACTACAAAACATAATATAACAGTAAAAAACAAAATAGATAAAATTAAGACCGAGAACCCTTTTGAAAAAATAGTTACAGTTATAGATAATAACAATTACAGCTATAAAGAACTAGACATAGAAGAAGACTTAGAAATAGTCAAAGACAGACTTAGTACCTCGAAAAGAATAACTAACGATACACCTACATCATCAAGAATGAGTACATCAAGAAGAATATATTATACACCGCAAAATTTAATAGAACATAAAATGGAAGAAATAAAACCATGTCATTACTACATAACAAGAATAATGGACCAAAGAAAATATCTAATATTAATAAATACAGGACAAGAAGAAAATTATATTACAAGAGAACTAGTACCGGAAAAAGACATAATAACAAATGAACAACTATGTCCAGAATTACCAAAGGCATTAACTAATACTGAAGAAATAACAGAAAAAAAACTAATTATTGGAGGAATACCAATACTAATAAAATTCAAAATCTACCAAGGAGATAAAAATGTTACATTAGGAATAAAATGGTTAGAAAAATTAAAACCATATACCTTAGAAGATAAACAACTAACGATAACTTACGAAAATAAAAAGGTAATAATAAAACGGACTTTGATATGATAGAATAAAATATATAATGACGAGAGTATATATACTTGCTAAAATAATAGTAGAAGGATATAATAATAGATATTATACACCTATGATAGACACAGGAGCAGAAGCTAACCTATGTAAACATAACTGTCTACCAGAAGAAAAATAGGACAAATTAACAACACCTATAGTAATATCAGGATTCAATGATGCAGGAAGTATGATAATACATAAAGAAAGAAATATAAAAATACAAATATGGGATAAAATATTACACATCAAAGAAATATATAGTTACGAATTTACAACTAAAGATATATTACCAGGAATGTCATTCTTAGATAATTTATACCCACATATATTAACAAAGACACATTGGTGGTTTACTACCCCATGTAAGCAAAAAATAGGAGCTAAAAGAGTAAATAATAAATTAAGAAAACCAACACCTTGGATTAAAGGAAGTGAAAAAATTACCCAAAAACTAGAAAATATGATAACAATTGAACAGAAGATAGAAATAATTATATTTTCAATAGACAAAATAAAAATACTTCAAGATAAATTAAAATTATTATATAATGATAACCCCCTACAAGGATGGAAAAAACATAAAACAAAAGTAAAACTTGAACTAATAGATGAAAACAGTGTCATAACACAAAAACCATTAAAATATAGTTTTGATGATCTAACAGAATTTAAACTACACATAAAAGAATAACTAGACAATAATTACATACAAGAAAGTAATAGTAAACATACTAGCCCAACATTGATAGTAAATAAACATAGTTAACAAAAAAGAGGAAAAAGTAGGATGGTTATAGATTATAGAAATTTAAATGCAAAAACCAAAACATACAATTATCCAATACCAAACAAGATACTAAAAATAAGACAACTACAAGGATATAATTATTTTAGTAAATTTGATTGTAAATCAGGATTTTACCATTTAAAGCTAGAAGATGAATCTAAAAAATTAACAGCATTCACTGTCCCACAAGGATTTTATGAATGGAACGTACTACCGTTTGGATATAAAAATGCACCAGGTAGATATCAACACTTCATGGATAATTATTTTAGTCAGTTAAAAATTGCATCGTATATATAGATGATATACTATTATATTCTAGAACACAAGAAGAACATATAAAATTACTAGAAAAATTCATACATATAATAGAAGCATCAGGAATTAGCTTAAGTAAAAAGAAAGCAGAAATAATGAAAAATCAAGTAGAATTTCTAGGCATACAAATAGTTAAAAATGGAATAAAAATGCAGGCCCATATAGTACAAAAAATAATAAATTCAAATGAAACTTCAGATACAAAAAAAAAATTACAATCCTTTTTAGGACTAGTAAGTCAAGTAAGAGAATACATACCTAAGTTAGCAGAAAACTTAAAACCTTTACAGAAAAAATTAAAGAAACATAGTGAATACTATTTTGATGAAAAAGATAAAACATATATACAAAAGATTAAAACTATGTGTCAAGTTTTACCAAAATTATATTTTCCAGATGAAAATAGACAATTTACATACATAGTAGAAACAGACTCTAGAAATCACAGCTATGGAGGAGTTCTTAAGTATAAATACGATAACGAAAAAACCGAACATCATTGTAGATATTATTTAGGATCTTATACCGAACCACAATTAAAATGGGAAATAAATAGAAAAGAACTCTTTGCATTATATAAGTGTTTATTAGCATTTGAACCATATATTGTATATAATAAATTCATCGTAAGAACGGATAATACACAGGTAAAATGGTGGATAACAAGAAAGATACATGATTCAGTAACAACAAAAGAAATACGGAGATTAGTATTAAATATACAAAATTTTATATTTACAATTGAGTTAGTTAAATCTAATAAAAATGTCATTGCAGATTACTTATCAAGACAAAGCTACTCAAACTGAACTAGATAGTACAATGGAAGATATCCTCAAAGCTCTAACTACACTTTGTGTAAAAGTGGACAGTATAGACTTTGAAGTACAAAAGCTAAAGATTGATGAAGCTAAACTGAAATCTAAAGCTAGTACAAGTCAGCCGCATGACTATAAAAATGTTGAGATAAGTCGATCGGAAGACTCTAAAATCCCAGAGGTAGAAGGAGACGATGGAAAACTCCGAAAAACCCATGACAACTTTGCTAATGTTGCAGGTACAAGTGGACAAGCTACCAAGAAACCATATACAAATACCAATTTAAACAGTATATTTGCAAAGCCATTTACACCAAAAATACAAAAGCCACAAAATACCATACAACCTCAAACCTCCACATACGCAGACAGTTTAAACAAAGATAAAAAGATATACAACCACATCTCCCAAAACTACATCAGAAACATCCACAAAATCCAAACATATTTAAATCTCAACCCCAGATCTACTACGACCTAAGATTACATAACCCAAAAATTACAAGGATACAATAAGTTAATAGCACAGCCAAAAACAAGTGCTAACCTAGTCAAAACATGTTATTATTATGGATTACTAAATACTGTATATACATACGTCGGCAAAGAGCTAACAGTAATACCCGAAGTACATAGAGCATTACTAGCATATAAGAGAATTATAAAAGAAAATTTACTTTATGTAAAGTTCTATACAGCACCAGCAGAGATACTATACAACAAAATAAAACCTATCATACAGGTTGTAAAAATAGGACTAACAAGAGATATGATAATACCAGAAGAGATAGTACAACAACCCGAGATACCAGAGATAGAGATACCAGGTTTTTATGCCAATAAAAGAATAATTGGTATATCAACTATTATTCAGGAGTTAGCAAATAATTATTTAAATGGCAATGCCATATGGAGCTACTATTCAAGAGACCAGTTAATGATATATTCAAACTCCAGAGAACTACAAGAAGCAGATATGGAAGAAGTCAAAAAATGGATATTATCCTTACTTCAACCAGAAGAACAACCTACAACAAGAGCACTTAAGAAAATTTTTATATCACAAGAATTATTGACCAGATATTGCAAACTAATTGGACATAAATACCCCGATCACAATGCATAAAATGCAATGGAGAAGACAAGGTAGATATGCCAGACATCCAGTTGGAATAAACATGGAATAAACACAATAATAGCAGAAGACAGATAGAGATGAGAAGATAAAGACAAGACAAGACATTGATGAGATATGTGAATAGTACTACTTTAAAGTATTTTGTTTTATTATGTAAAAAAGTTGTAAAGATAAAGTAGTGAATAGTTAAGACTTTTGTTTTCTTTTATAAAAAGTCGTAAAGTAGGAATAGTAAGAGTCAGTCATTCATGAATAGTAAAGGTCATTCATGAATAGTAAGAGTCATTAGTTTTTCATTTTCTGAAAGGCCGTTTGTAAATAGAAAAGGCCATTTCAGTTTTCTATATAATGAATGTAAATAAGGAAGAGAGGCAGATCATCAGGGATCAGCTCATGTGTTGAGCAACAATCCATCAAAATCCTCTCCTTTCCCAAATAAATAAAATAAACTATTTATCTTTTTAAGCTATGGAGCAATCCGACGAGATACAAAATGAGGTATATCTATTCATAGATATGTATAGCTAAACTTTTATATTCCTTATAATCTCTTGAATATCATTATTATTTATCATGTTATAGTATTGTTATATTGAATATCTTGAGAAAGCTTGCTATGAAATATTAGGCTAAGAGTAGTTAAGCCCAGACTATGCCATCCTAAAGTTGAAACCGAGTAGGCAAGAAGGCCGTTAAAGGGGAGTAAACAATGTTGAGGCGCTGTTAGGGTAAACGATTGAAGCTAAAAAATCATAGTAGTGGCCATAAAAGATTATTCAGAATAACTTTATTATAAAATGATATAGGTAATGATAAACAAAGAGGTTAGAGGGAATATTTTTAGAAAATACATAATAAGATGACTAACACATATCAAATGAGCAACCATACCCCTTTAATAAATGAAAATAATGATTACAAAATACTTGTATTATATACCCTTAGACCACTTGATAATGACATAAGAATAAAAATCTATGATATATTGGTTACCTATGAAATAATAGAATTAATGCAACAAAATTGATTAGAATTTAATATAGCAGATTATGACGAAAAAAGATATGAATTAGATTTATACTACTCAGATTAAATGACTAAATACTAATCACTCCAACACTGGATACAAACTAGAAAAGATAGAATGTTAGTACAAGAGTTATCAACAACTAAGATAGAAAAATATCAAAGAACCCAAGATAGACTATATCTTGAACACATAACAAAAAATATATAAGAGATTTTACTATTAATTCCATTAGAAAAATAATATTATGAAGAATCATTTAATTCATAAACAACAGAATAAAGAATCATTTGGTTAATATATGAGAGAAAGATTCGAGTTATCCGTAACCCCCCAAATTGGTATAAGCACTTTTACGGAAGCTACTTCTTTATGCCTTAATCTTTTCACTTACTGATCCAAAATAGCAATAGGTACTTCTTCATACATGAGGTCTTCCATAATTTGGACATCTTCAATGGAAGCAATACGATATGGATCTCCTATGCAATTTCGAAGCATTGAAACATAAAATACTGGATGAACTGTGGAGAGGTCTTGGGGTAGTTCCAATTCATACGCAAGTTGCCCAAATCTTCGGACAATTTTATCTGGCATGTTATGTAGGGTAAATTTTGTTTTCTTTCCGAATCTCATTACTCCTTTCATTGGTGACACTTTCAAAAATACCCAATACCCTATGGAAAATTCTAATTCCCTTCTTTTAATATCTGCATATGACTTGTGTCGACTTTGGGACGTTTGTAGCTACTGTTGTATCACCTTAACTTTTTCTATAGCTTGATGAACAAGATCTGGCCCAAGTAAAGCAGTTTCACCCACTTCAAACCATCCAATTAGTGATCTACACTTTCTTTCATATAAAGTTTTGTAAGGTACCATCTTGATACTTGAATAATAGCTATTATTGCAGGCAAATTCAATAAGCGATAGATGATCATCCCAACTAACTTTAAAGTCTAATGTGTACGATCGTAACATATCCTCAAGTCTATTTGCGGAACCAAGTTCATTATTTTCGTTACTCTCATTATTCGATCACTTATTATCGGCCATATAACAACAGTCATATATACTTTTATTTAAGAAATATACTTTCTTGGTTTTACAGTCATCCTCATTATTATTCATCCAGTTGATCAGTGGGCTATAGTACAATCATCCACCTTATTAGCGAGCCACAACATAATATAATATATCATATCAACAGTCATCCACCTTATCGGTGTGCCATAATATATACATATTAACAATCATCAACCTTATCAGTGGGCCATAATATATATATATATCAACAATCACCCACCTTATCAGTGGTCCATAATATATATATCAACAATTATCCACCTTATCAGTGGGCCATAATATATATAGTATATCATATCAACAACCATCTAGATCCTCTCTTGAGCTACCACCGGCGTCACGCCTCAAATCCCATTGGGGCAGACATGGCACCCGAAGCCGTTAAGGCTCGAAAGAACCATTCTATACGTTCACATACTTGTCGCCAATGGGATAGCATTCAATCACCTATGGTCACAACATATCAATAATAAAAATCCAATAAGAATATTTTATAAACATGAGACATGGCCGTTAGGGCCATATGGTAAAAAAGGTACAATATCCCTTCCTTTAACTATACAATGTCCTACAGTCGGGACGAGTCCCCGCTTTATACATCTGTAATACAATACCAAAATCAACATGTACATACGACTCGAAAAGCCCCGAACGAACTGGAGCTCACCAATAATTCACAGATAACCCGCAGCATACTGTGGAGGTCTACTAGTACCTGTGCCTGCAGCAAGTAAGGTAAGTCCCCCAAGGGACGTCAGTACGAAGAATGCACTAAGTATGTAGGGCTATAATGAACTGTATGAGATATAAGAACTTTAATGGAATTAAGTACAAGTGAAAGAACAATATAAATAAACTACCATATGGTATATGTGTGGAATCATGTACATTGCTTTCTTTACTTTATTGTACTTTACTTTACTATACTGTACATCATCAATCATCAATCATATCATGCCCGGTCCCAACTGATCAGTGGAAAATAACATAATAATCAGGATCGTCAACCATGCAGATGTTCCTTTAATCCCATGGGATACCACCCGTAATAATAGGACCGACATTCATGCGAGTGTTTCTTTCACTCCATGAGATGCCACCCATTCTCAAAATTAACCATTACACAATTACTCACATTACTTCATTCTTTAGCTATAAGAGTGATACATTGATAACTGTGCTTTATTGGAACTTTAGAACTTTAGAACATAACATTATTGGAACGTTAGAACCATATTCAATGAATGAGATATAAGTGAATAACAAGTACTACTTACTCTGAAATGAGATACTCTAAACCATTTAGAGGAAGGAGACACTGTACAACCCTTTGGGGATAGGTCAAGCGTTATGATAATATGAACAATAGATGCTGCAGAAGAATGCGGAAAAGAATAACCTTACATACCTTATCTTCCCAACACGTAAATACAATTATTCAGCTCATTCCTTATGTGTTAATCTACAACAAAAGTACATAAAGGAGCGAACATTAACAGCTAGCTACATTACAAGTTCACAAGACGGTAAGTAGGTGCTTAACGGAAAGTAGAAACCGTCCAACCTCCAAAATACATGGTGCATCACTCTCCCCTTCATTATACTAACAAATAACATTATTCTACCACATTACACTATAACTTACTTATTTTTAAGAAAAAACAACAAATCAGTCCACACACCACCAAAACAGTCCACACATCAATGTAGACATCGCAAACCGATAGAATTTTACACCAAGTTTCTACTTTACATTTCCGCCTAAATACAACTCCACATATTTATTACATCAATTCACATAAATACCTTACAAAAAAATGTACCCAAAACAGTCTACAATAGTTCCAAAATTCAGTTTAACATACCAAGAGAGTATTCTCTTTTCACTACACCAAACGTTCCATTTATAAACACGTATAAACATTCCCATCAAGCCATACAGAAAAGGAATGATTTAGGGGAAGAACCACACTTTAATATACTGAAATTTCATCCTCATAACTTAATTTCTTCAACACCTTAAGCCCCTATACAAGTCCAAACCACAAGGAAGACAAATTCATCAAAACTAACACAAGTGAACTGCCAACTAATTAAAGGACTGACCTATACATTTTAAACATAACCAACCTGATTTACACACTTTGTTATACATATATTACATTAATATACAAGGTTAAACACTTACCAAGGCTTTCAAAGTGGAGGATTATCCCAAGAACCCTAGGGAAATTTTGGGCGGCTGATTGGGTTTTGAGAGATGAGAGAGTGTTTTAATTTTCTGTTTTTGGCAAGTGAAGTGAATGGATAAATGATCTGAATTTCATGTATTTATACTCCCTATTATCCACATATTTTAGCTCATTATTATCCAATTTTTGGTCAAAAATAGTCCAAGTAGGTGATGCACCTACTTGGCTAGACAAGCTGTCCAAAACAGTCCACTTTCTCACTTTATTTCTACTTGGATCATCTCTTGTTGGGCCTAAATTAATCTTAGGTGTTGGGCTGGTCATATTTCCATTTTTATGTACTTAATTTGGGCCTCAATTGAGTCCATTAACTTATATCCAAATGCAGCCCAATAGTTTAATTAGGTGATACACCTACTATCTTAATTAAGTCACGGAAGCACCTCGTTTATGTTCTCCCCCTTTTCCAACGTCTTAATCCTTCTACCTTAATTCACCGCTTAACTTTAATTTTTATGCTTATGTACATCCTTATTCTCTCAAGTTTAAATACTTTTACCCATATTAGGTTGGTCGCGCAAGTTTAAAAAACGTACGGGGTGTTGTACTTGAATCAAAGAACTAGTTAGTCCATTACCTATTGCCATAAGTCCGTACCATTTTCCATATAATTAAGAGTTGTATCTATAGAATACGGGGCATTACATCCTTCCCCCCTTAATAAAATTCTTCATCGAATGTTAGTACCATCACTACACAACTTAAACAAGTTCAAGCCATATTTAATCTTTATGCTATCACTTAATACTTATATATACTTACTTGTTACTGCTCCAATTCCGCATCATGAATTTTCTATTCAGTTTGAAATAATTGTGGGTACTTATACGTCATCATTTCCTCGGCTTCCCATGTGATTTCTTTCACTTGTTGATTTCTCCAAAGTACCTTCACGAAAGATACTTATTTATTTCTTAACTTTTTAACTTGTCGATCCAGAATAGCAATAGGTATCTCTTCATAGGTAAGATCCTCCGTAACTTGTACATCTTCAATGGGAGTAACACGAGATGGATCTCCTATGCATTTTTGAAGCGTCAAAACATGAAATACCGGATGAATAGTGGAGAGTTCTTGGGGTAGTGCCAACTCATACGCAACTTGCCCAAATTTTCTAATAATTTCATATGGGCCTATATAAAGTGGACTCAAGTTTTATTTCTTTCCGAATTGCATTACGCCTTTCATCGGTGAAACTTTCAAAAATACCCAATCACCTATGGCGAATTCGAGCCCTCTTCTTCTATCATCAGCATATGACTTATGGCGGCTTTGGGCTGTCTGTAGTCGCTGCTGTATAACTTTAACTTTCTCCATAGCTTGATGGACGAGATCTAGTCCAAATAAGGCATTTTCACCTTATTCAAACCATCCGATAGGTGATCTACACTTCCTCTCATATAACGCTTCGTAAGGAGCCATCTTGATACTTGAATGATAGCTATTATTGTAGTCAAATTAAACAAGAGGTAAATGATCATCCCAATTGCCTTTAAAGTCTAATGCGCACGCTCGTAACATATCTTCAAGTTTCTGGATAGTACGTTCTTCTTGTCCATCCGTCTGAGGATGGAAAGCTGTACTCAAATTTACTTGTGTACCCAAGCTCTTTTGAAACGATCTCCAAAAATGTGCAGTAAATTGTGCTCCCCTGTCTGATATAATGCAGACCGAAATTCCATGTAATCGCACTATCTCTTTAACATACAATCTTGCATAATCTTCCGCTGTATAGGTAGTCTTAACTGGTAGGAAATGCGCTGACTTGGTAAGCCTGTCAACTATGACCCATATAGAATCAAATTTCTGCAGTGTACGAGGCAAACCTGTGATGAAGTCCATATTATTCATATTCCATTTCCAAACTGGAAGATTGATACATTGCATGTAACCTACAGGTTTGTGATGCTCCACTTTAACTTGTTGACAATTTAGGCATTGAGCTACAAATTCGGCAATGTCCTTCTTCATAGGGCTGTGCAAATTTGGGTCAAACTAATAACCCGAACCGATAATTTGGTTATCGGATTAATGGTTCGAGTTATTGGTTTACCGGGTTGGGTATTGGTTTATATACTACTATTATTGGTTTATCGGGTCAGGGCTCAGTTTGGTCATGGTTTTAATCGATTAACCCGACAAACCGATAATTTCAGCACTTCCATTATAAGCTTTTAATTGTCGAAGAGTCAAGAGGCCCAAAAGACCCATTGACGTTCACCGATTATTACCCTTCAATACTTCACTTTTAGGTTTACGCTTCTCATTTCTCAAAGCTGCGCTCAAAGGATCTCTCAGTCTCTACGATTCCAACTGGTATGGAAATCGTCGATTTTCTCTATGTGATGAGTACTTTCTTGCTTATACCCACTTCAAGTTTTCTGTTTCTTTTGGGGATTTTCCACTGTTGGTTTGATTTAATTGATTGTTCTTGATTTTTAAACTGGGTTTGGGCATTAAGGTTGTCTTTGATGTCAAAATCGTGATTTCTTTTCAAGTGGGTTATGCGTAAATTGGAGTTATTTTGAGATCAAAATCAAGATTTTTGAAGTGGGGTATGGGTAATTTTCTGAATTAGGTTGTCATTGAGACCAAGGACTTGATTTTTGAAGTGGTTATTGGTAATTTTCTGAATGGGTGAAGGTTGGGGGATGCTATGTATGATATAAATACTCTTCTTCATTGGGATTCAAGCTGTGTGGCTACTTAATATGCAGATTGTGACTGCTGCACGGTGCAGCTTGGGTAGCCCATATTTGAAAAGCCTAATCTTGATTTGTCACAAAGATTGTATGGTGTCAATAGAGGTTGTTGTTGCTGGAGATGGAGATTGTAACGTTATGTACTGATGACTTGAATGTGACTACTATATGCTGCAATTGTGCAACTTGCTGCCCAGATTCTCTAACTAGTGTGTGTCCTCTACACATTTTTTGTATGAAATGTTATCGGTTAACCCTATAACCGAACATCTAATGATAAAAACCGATTAACCAATAACCGATTAACCGATATCTTAATGGTTTTTAACGGTTTAGCATGTATACAAACCGATAATCAAAAGGTAAAACCGATAACTTTCATAACCGAGCCGAACCGACCGATACGCAACAAGAAGTTCTTCATATTTCCCCACCAATACACTTCTTTAGAATCATGGTACATTTTGGTAGCTCCTGGATGAATAGAATATCGTGAATGTTGCGCCTCTGTCATAATTCATCTCCTCAGCTCATCTACCTCCGGTATACATAATCTACCCTGGCATTGAAACACCACTTCTTGTGTAAGATCAAAGACCTTAGTTAGACCCTATTGTACATTTTCCTTTAGTTGCAATAACATAGGATCCGCAAACTGCTTCTCTTTCACCTCAGCTATCAATAAAGATTCAGTTGGATTTTGTACAATGACCCTTTCATCTGAGGATTCGAGAAGACAAACCCCCAAGCAGGCTAATTGATGTAGATCTTTGACTAAATCTTGATTTTCTGTCAAGTGGCCACTAGTGCCTCCTATTGCCTTGCGGCCGAATGCATCAGCTACCACATTTGCTTTCCCTGGATGATATAGAATATCAATATCATAATCTTTCAATAACTCAAGCCACCTTCGTTGCCTCAAATTGAGTTCCTTCTGCTTAAAGATATACTGTAAACTTTTGTGATCAGTATAGATGTCAACATGAACTCCATACAAATAATGACGCCATATCTTTAGAGCAAATACCACCGCTGCTAATTCAAGATCATGCATGGGATAGTTTCTATCGTGTGGACACAACTATCGTGAGGCATATGCTATAACATTATCGTGCTGCATCAATACACACCCTAGGCCAATTCCGAAAGCATCATAATATACTGCATACACCTGTGTCCCTTCCGGAAGTACCAATACCAGTGTAGAAGTCAATTTATCTTTCAGCTCTTGGAAACTTCTCTCACATGCATCATTCCACTGAAATTTCACTGCCTTGTGTGTATGATTCGTTAATGGTGATGGAAGTAAACCCTTCAACAAACCTTTGATAATAACCTGCCAACCCAAGGAAGCTACGAATTTCCATAGGTGTCGTAGGCCTTGGCCAATTTTTCACCACTTCAATCTTTTGCGTATCAACCCTTATCCCGTCATCTAATACAATGTGACCCAAGAATGCTACGGACTTCAACCAAAATTCACATTTAGAGAATTTTGCATACAATTTACGCTCACGGAGGATTTGTCACACTAGCCACAAGTGATTACATAGTCCTCTTATGATTTTGAATAAACCAGGATTTCATCTATAAATACCATCATGAACACGTCTAGAAATGGCTTAAACACCCTATTCATCAAATCCATGAACACAACTGGTGCATTTGTTAGTCCAAATGACATAACTAAAAATTCATAATGGCCATACCGTGTTCGAAAAGCTATTTTGGGTACATTTTTTTCTCTAACTCTGACTTGATTGTAACCCGACCTTAAGTCAATTTTTGAAAAATACTTAGTGCCCTGTAACTGATCAAACAAATCATCAATTCTGGGGAGGGGATATTTGTTCTTGATCGTTACCTTATTCAATTGTCGATAGTCAATGCACATTCTCAATGTGCCATCTTTCTTCTGTACAAATAACACCGGTGCACCCCACGGGGACATACTAGTCCTGATGAAACCCTTGTCTAGCAAATCTGTCAATTGCTCCTTCAATTCACGCAATTCTGCTGGAGCCATTCTAGACGGTGGAATAGAGATAGGCTGAGTGCCTGGATTTACATCGATACCAAACTCTACTTCCCATTCTGGGGGCAAGCCTTAAAGCTCCTCTGGAAAGATGTCAAGAAATTCATTGACCACTGGAACCGATTGATGAGTTGGTGGTTTCGCATCAATATCATGCACTCTCACTAAGTGGCATATATATCCCTTGGATATCATTTTCCTAGCTTAAAATAGGAAATAAATTTGCCTCTCGGTGCTCCTACATTATCCTTCCATTCAAGAACATCCTTTTGTGGAAAATTGAATTGTACCCTCTTGGCTCGACAATCTACCGTGGCATAACAAGAAGCTAGCCAATCCATTCCCATTATAACATCAAAATCTATCATGTCTAGATCAACAAAATCAACCAACGTATCATGACCACTAACAGTGACTATGCAATCACGATAAACTCTCTATGCTATAATAGATTCACCAATCGGTGTAGCTACTTCAATTGATTTAACTAATAATTGCGGCATTCTTTTGAATTTTTCAACAATCAAAGGAGTAACATATGATAATGTAGAAACCGGATCAATTAATGCATATACATTATGTGAGAATATGTACAAGATACCTATAACTACATCAGGAGATGCTTCTGAATTCTGACGGTCTGCTAGAGCAGAAATACGATTTTGAGTTCTGCTAGAACTAGTTACTCCTCTAGCACCTCTACCGCGTCCAATAAGCTGCACTCCTCTACCTAAGGAAGGCACCGATGATGATGATGCCATAGTGTATCCCGCAGGTCATACCATACTTCCCGAACCTCTTCGTGGGCATTCCCTCATCATGTGCCCCATCATGCTACACCAATAACAAACATTCATCCCCAGTCGGCATTCACCTTAATGATATCGTCTGCAATACTGACACGGCGGGAGAAAATATCCCGATGTTTGTGAACCACAACTCCAACTACTTTGCCCGGCTTGATTACCTCTAAACCCTCAGAATTGAGATGAAGTGCCTTCCGTGGAATGAGTAAATGGTGGCCTAGGTGGTCTATTAAAACTCAGAGGCCTAAACTCTCTTTGGGATGCCATAGACTATCCCGTAGATCTAGCTTTCTTTGACATCCCTTCTTCAAACCCTTGTGTTTTTCTCCGTTGCCTCTGATCTTCCATTTTCTGCGCAAAGGCTTGTATTCTAGCTATGTCCATTTCCGCCTGAATACAACTCCACATATTTATTCCATCAAATCACATAAATACCTTACAAAAAAATATACCCAAAACAGTCTACAATAGTTCCAAAATTCAGTTTAACATACCAAGAGAGTATTCTCTTTTCACTACACCAAACGTTCCATTTATAAACACGTATAAACATTCCCATCAAGCCATACAGAAAAGGAATGATTTAGGGGAAGAACCACACTTTAATATACTGAAATTTCATCCTCATAACTTAATTTCTTCAACACCTTAAGCCCCTATACAAGTCCAAGCCACAAGGAAGACAAATTCATCAAAACTAACACAAGTGGACTGCCAACTAATTAAGGGACTGACCTATACATTTTAAACATAACCAAACTGATTTACACACTTTGTTATACATATATTACATTAATATACAAGGTTAAACACTTACCAAGGCTTTCAAAGTGGAGGATTAACCCAAGAACCCTAGGGAAATTTTGGGCGGCTGATTGGGTTTTGAGAGATGAGAGAGTGTTTTAATTTTCTGTTTTTGGCAAGTGAAGTGAATGGATAAATGATCTGAATTTCATGTATTTATACTCCCTATTATCCACATATTTTAGCTCATTATTATCCAATTTTTGGTCAAAAATAGTCCAAGTAGGTGATGCACCTACTTGGCTAGACAAGCTGTCCAAAACAGTCCACTTTCTCACTTTATTTCTACTTGGATCATCTCTTGTTGGGCCTAAATTAATCTTAGGTGTTGGGCTGGTCATATTTCCATTTTTATGTACTTAATTTGGGCCTCAATTGAGTCCATTAACTTATATCCAAATGCAGCCCAATAGTTTAATTAGGTGATACACCTACTATCTTAATTAAGTCACGGAAGCACCTCGTTTATGTTCTCCCCCTTTTCCAACGTCTTAATCCTTCTACCTTAATTCACCGCTTAACTTTAATTTTTATGCTTATGTACATCCTTATTCTCTCAAGTTTAAATACTTTTACCCATATTAGGTTGGTCGCGCAAGTTTAAAAAACGTACGGGGTGTTGTACTTGAATCAAAGAACTAGTTAGTCCATTACCTATTGCCATAAGTCCGTACCATTTTCCATATAATTAAGAGTTGTATCTATAGAATACGGGGCATTACATCCTTCCCCCCTTAATAAAATTCTTCATCGAATGTTAGTACCATCACTACACAACTTAAACAAGTTCAAGCCATATTTAATCTTTATGCTATCACTTAATACTTATATATACTTACTTGTTACTGCTCCAATTCTGCATCATGAATTTTCTATTCAGTTTGAAATAATTGTGGGTACTTATACGTCATCATTTCCTCGGCTTCCCATGTGATTTCTTTCACTTGTTGATTTCTCCAAAGTACCTTCACGGAAGATACTTATTTATTTCTTAACTTTTTAACTTGTCGATCCAGAATAGCAATAGGTATCTCTTCATAGGTAAGATCCTCCGTAACTTGTACATCTTCAATGGGAGTAACATGAGATGGATCTCCTATGCATTTTCGAAGTGTCGAAACATGAAATATCGGATGAATAGTGGAGAGTTCTTGGGGTAGTGCCAACTCATACGCAACTTGCCCAAATTTTCTAATAATTTCATATGGGCCTATATAAAGTGGACGCAAGTTTTATTTCTTTCCGAATTGCATTACCCCTTTCATCGGTGAAACTTTCAAAAATACGCAATCACCTATGGCGAATTCGAGCCCTCTTCTTCTATCATCAGCATATGACTTATGGCGGCTTTGGGCTGTCTGTAGTCGCTGCTGTATAACTTTAACTTTCTCCATAGCTTGATGGACGAGATCCAATCCAAATAAGGCATTTTCACCTTCTTCAAACCATCCAATAGGTGATCTACACTTCCTCCCATATAACGCTTCGTAAGGAGCCATCTTGATACTTGAATGATAGCTATTATTGTAGTCAAATTAAACAAGAGGTAAATGATCATCCCAATTGCCTTTAAAGTCTAATGCGCACGCTCATAACATATCTTCAAGTTTCTGGATAGTACGTTCTTCTTGTCCATCCGTCTGAGGATGGAAAGCTGTACTCAAATTTACTTGTGTACCCAAGCTCTTTTGAAACGATCTCCAAAAATGTGCAGTAAATTGTGCTCCCCTGTCTGATATAATGGAGACCGAAATTCCATGTAATCGCACTATCTCTTTAATATACAATCTTGCATAATCTTCTGCTGTATAGGTAGTCTTGACTGGTAGGAAATGCGTTGACTTGGTAAGCCTGTCAACTATGAACCATATAGAATCAAATTTCTGCAGTGTACGAGGCAAACCTGTGATGAAGTCCATATTAATCATATTCCATTTCCAAACTGGAAGATTGATACATTGCATGTAACCTACAGGTTTGTGATGCTCTACTTTAGCTTGTTGACAATTTAGGCATTGAGCTACAAATTCGGCAATGTCCTTCTTCATAGGGCTGTGCAAATTTTGGGTCAAACTAATAACCCGAACCGATAATTTGGTTATCGGATTAATGGTTCGGGTTATTGGTTTACTGGGTTGGGTATTGGTTTATATACTACTATTATTGGTTTATCGGGTCAGGGCTCAGTTTGGTCATGGTTTTAATCGATTAACCCAACAAACCGATAATTTCAGCACTTCAATTATAAGCTTTTAATTGTCGAAGAGTCAAGAGGCCCAAAAGACCCATTGACGTTCACCGATTATTACCCTTCAATACTTCACTTTTAGGTTTACACTTCTCATTTCTCAAAGCTGCGCTCAAAGGATCTCTCAGTCTCTACGATTCCAACTGGTATGGAAATCGTCGATTGTCTCTATGTGATGAGTACTTTCTTGCTTATACCCACTTCAAGTTTTCTGTTTCTTTTGGGGATTTTCCACTGTTGGTTTGATTTAATTGATTGTTCTTGATTTTTAAACTGGGTTTGGGCATTAAGGTTGTCTTTGATGTCAAAATCGTGATTTCTTTTCAAGTGGGTTATGCGTAAATTGGAGTTATTTTGAGATCAAAATCAAGATTTTTGAAGTGGGGTATGGGTAATTTTCTGAATTAGGTTGTCATTGAGACCAAGGACTTGATTTTTGAAGTGGTTATTGGTAATTTTCTGAATGGGTGAAGGTTGGGGGATGCTATGTATGATATAAATACTCTTATTCATTGTGATTCAAGCTGTGTGGCTACTTAATATGCAGATTGTGACTGCTGCACGGTGCAGCTTGGGTAGCCCATATTTGAAAAGCCTAATCTTGATTTGTCACAAAGATTGTATGGTGTCAATAGAGGTTGTTGTTACTAGAGATGGAGATTGTAACGTTATGTACTGATGACTTGAATGTGACTACTATATGCTGCAATTGTGCAGCTTGCTGCCCAGATTCTCTAACCAGTGTGTGTCCTCTACACATTTTTTGTATGAAATGTTATCGGTTAACCCTATAACCGAACATCTAATGATAAAAACCGATTAACCAATAACCGATTAACCGATATCTTAATGGTTTTTAACGGTTTAGCATGTATACAAACCGATAATCAAAAGGTAAAACCGATAACTTTCATAACCGAGCCGAACCGACCGATACGCAACAAGAAGTTCTTCATATTTCCCCACCAATACACTTTTTTAGAATCATGGTACATTTTGGTAGCTCCCGGATGAATAGAATATCGTGAATGTTACGCCTCTGTCATAATTCATCTCCTCAGCTCATCTACCTCCGGTACACATAATCTACCCTGGCATTGAAGCACCACTTCTTGTGTAAGATCAAAGACCTTAGTTAGACCCCATTGTACATTTTCCTTTAGCTGCAATAACATAGGATCCGCAAACTGCTTCTCTTTCACCTCAGCTATCAATAAAGATTCAGTTGGATTTTGTACAATGACCCCTTCATCTGAGGATTCGAGAAGACAAACCCCCAAGCTGGCTAATTGATGTAGATCTTTGACTAAATCTTGATTTTCTGTCAAGTGGCCACTAGTGCCTCCTATTGCCTTGCGGCCGAATGCATCAGCTACCACATTTGCTTTCCCTGGATGATATAGAATATCAATATCATATTCTTTCAATAACTCAAGCCACCTTCGTTGCCTCAAATTGAGTTCCTTCTGCTTAAAGATATACTGTAAACTTTTGTGATCAGTATAGATGTCAACATGAACTCCATACAAATAATAACGCCATATCTTTAGAGAAAATACCACCGCTGCTAATTCAAGATCATGCATTGGATAGTTTCTATCGTGTGGACGCAACTATCGTGAGGCATATGCTATAACATTATCGTGCTGCATCAATACACACCCTAGGCCAATTTCGAAAGCATCACAATATACTGCATACACCTCTGTCCCTTCCGGAAGTACCAATACCAGTGTAGAAGTCAATTTATCTTTCAGCTCTTGGAAACTTCTCTCACATGCATCATTCCGCTGAAATTTGACTGCCTTGTGTGTATGATTAGTTAAAGGTGATGGAAGTAAACCCTTCAACAAACCTTTGATAATAACCTGCTAACCCAAGGAAGCTACGAATTTCCATAGGTGTCGTAGGCCTTGGCCAATTTTTCACCGCTTCAATCTTTTGCGTATCAACCCTTATCCCGTCATCTAATACAATGTGACCCAAGAATGCTACGGACTTCAACCAAAATTCACATTTAGAGAATTTTGCATACAATTTATGCTCACGGAGGATTTGTCGCACTTGCCACAAGTGATTACATAGTCCTCTTATGATTTTGAATAAACCAGGATGTCATCTATAAATACCATCATGAACACGCCTAGAAATGGCTTAAACACCCTATTCATCAAATCCATGAACACAACTGGTGCATTTGTTAGTCCAAATGACATAACTAAAAATTCATAATGGCCATACCGTGTTCGAAAAGCTATTTTGGGTACATTTTTTTCTCTAACTCTGACTTGATTGTAACCCGACCTTAAGTCAATTTTTGAAAAACACTTAGTGCCCTGTAACTGATCAAACAAATCATCAATTCTGGGGAGGGGATATTTGTTCTTGATCGTTACCTTATTCAATTGCCGATAGTCAATGCACATTCTCAATGTGCCATCTTTCTTCTGTACAAATAACACCGGTGCACCCCACGGGGACATACTAGTCCTGATGAAACCCTTGTCTAGCAAATCTGTCAATTGCTCCTTCAATTCACGCAATTCTGCTGGAGCCATTCTATACGGTGGAATAGAGATAGGCTGAGTGCCTGGATTTACATCGATACCAAACTCTACTTCCCATTCTGGGGGCAAGCCTTAAAGTTCCTCTGGAAAGATGTCAAGAAATTCATTGACCACTGGAACCGATTGATGAGTTGGTGGTTTCGCATCAATATCATGCACTCTCACTAAGTGGCATATATATCCATTGGATATCATTTTCCTAGCTTAAAATAGGAAATAAATTTGCCTCTCGGTGCTCCTACATTATCCTTCCATTCAAGAACATCCTTTTGTGGAAAATTGAATTGTATCCTCTTGGCTCGACAATCTACCATGGCATAACAAGAAGCTAGCCAATCCATTCCCATTATAACATCAAAATCTATCATTTCTAGCTCAACAAAATCAACCAACGTATCATGACCACTAACAGTGACTATGCAATCACGATAAACTCTTTTTGCTATAATAGATTCACCAATCGGTGTAGCTACTTCAATTGATTTAACTAATAATTGCGGCGTTCTTTTGAATTTTTAAACAATCAAAGGAGTAACATATGATAATGTAGAAACCGGATCAATCAATGCATATACATTATGTGAGAATATGGACAAGATACCTATAACTACATCAGGAGATGCTTCTGAATTCTGACGGTCTGCTAGAGCAGAAATACGATTTTGAGTTCTGCTAGAACTAGCTGCTCCTATAGCACCTCTACCGCGTCCAATAAGCTGCACTCCTCTACCTAAGGAAGGCACCGATGATGATGATGCCATAGTGTATCCCGCAGGTCGTACCATACTTCCCGAACCTCTTCGTGGGCATTCCGTCATCATGTTCCCCGTCATGCCACACCAATAACAAACATTCATCCCCAGTCGGCATTCACCTTAATGATATCGTCTGCAATACTGACACGGCGGGAGAAAATATCCCGATGTTTGTGAACCAAAACTCCCACTACTTTGCCCGGCTTGATTACCTCTAAACCCTCGGAATTGAGATGAAGTGCCTTCTGTGGAATGAGTAAATGGTGGCCTTGGTGGTCTATTAAAACTCAGAGGCCTAAACTCTCTTTGGGATGCCATAGACTATCCCGTAGATCTAGCTTTCTTCGACATCCCTTCTTCAAACCCTTGTGTTCTTCTCCGTTGCCTCTGATCTTCCATTTTCTGCGCAAAGGCGTGTATTCTAGCTATGTCCATATCCCTGTTCACATTCGGAGCATACCGGGCCAAAGAGTTAAATCGAAGGCTATACTCTCGGATGCTCATGTTACCCTACCGCAGATTCAAGAACTGGTCCGCACAAGCCTCTCAAACCTCATATGGGAGATAGTGATCAAGGAATGCCATTTTAAATTCTTCCCAACCAGTTGGGAGTGCATCAATACCCCTCGACCGTTTCCAATCTTCATACCATAAAATAGCCTCGCCCTTCAATCTATAGGCCGCAAGCTCAACCGTTTCCACACCGAACACACGCATAACCTCCAAATCCCTTTGAATTTGATCTATAAAATCTTGAGGGTCCTCATTTGGATCTGATATAGTGAATGTGGGAGGATATAACTTTAGAAAATCTTCTGTCCGTCGACTAGCTGCTCTAGCTGCACTATCATCACTTGTCATTGGACCACCTTGTCCCTGAACTTGTGCAACAACTATTTGGGTCAACATTTGCACTGCATTCTTTAAATCCTGGTCGGTAGTATTTATTGGTGGTTCTACAGGTACTTCTCTTCCTCTTGACTCCTCTGACAGTGGAAGAGTGGAAGAAGCCTGTGATGCAAACTCATTTTCAGCTTCACCTTGATTAGCTTGTTTAGGTGTTGATTTACTGGTTCCTTATCCGGCAGCCATGTCTACCTTCTTACTTTTACCCTTTTTTCTTCTCGTAAACGGCATTTTGCTATATTGAGGAATAAAAAAATAAAACAAATTCAGTGATCAGATATGATTCCATTTACAACTTTTAGCTCTATTGCACGATCTAAGAGATAAAGAAAAGAGACAACTCATAAATGTCCTGTAGCCTTCTACGTATAGATGTGGTGCACAACACATCCATAAACAAAATTTTACTTAGACACGTCTTTGTAGACACCCTAGGACAACCCGCTCTGACACCACTTTTGTCACGCCTCAAATCCCATTGGGGCGGACATGGCACCCGATGCCGTTAAGGCCCGAGAGAACCATTCTATACGTTCACATACTTGTTGTCAATGGTCTAGAATTCAATCACTTATGGTCATAACATATCAATAATAAAAATCCAATAAGAACATTTTATAAACATGAGACATGGCCGTTAGGTACATATGGTCAAAAAGGTACAAC
Source organism: Capsicum rhomboideum (assembly GCA_031232105.1). Classification (NCBI taxonomy): domain Eukaryota; kingdom Viridiplantae; phylum Streptophyta; class Magnoliopsida; order Solanales; family Solanaceae; genus Capsicum; species Capsicum rhomboideum. The sequence continues at coordinate 57,292,919 of CP124710.1, read as the reverse complement.
ATCCCTTCCTTTAACTATACAATGTCTACAAAGCCTCTAACAGATACAAAACTAAACCTACAGTCGGGACGAGTCCCCGAACGAACTGGAGCTCACCAATAATACGCAGATAACCCGCAGCTTACTATGGAGGTCTACTAGTACCTGTGCTTGCAGCAAGTAAGGTAAGTCCCCCAAGGGACGTCAGTACAAAGAATGTACTGAGTATGTAAGGCTAAAAGTAACTGTATGAGATATAAGAACTTTGATGGAATTAAGTACAAGTGAACGAACAATATAAATAAACTACCATATGGTATATGTGTGGAATCATGTACATTGCTTTCTTTACTTTATTGTACTTTACTTTACTTTACTATACTGTACATCATCAATCATCAATCATATCATGCCCGGGCCCAACTGATCAATGGAAAATAACATAATAATCGGGATCGTCATCCATGCGGATGTTCCTTTCATCCCATGGGATACTACCCATAATAATGGGATAGACATTCATGCGAGTGTTTCTTTCACTCCATGAGATACCACCCATTATCAACATTAACTACTACACAATTACTCACATTACTTCATTCTTTAGCTATAAGAGTGATACATTGATAACTGTGCTTTATTGGAAATTTAGAACTTTAGAACATAACATTATTGGAACGTTAGAACAATGTTCAATGTGTAACACCCCGTACGTTCCCAACCCTACTTGACGACATTAAATGATATGTACTTAGGTATCGAGAGCTATAAGTATGCATTTGGTAATGCTATTGGTGAGATAATTGAATTTGGCTCTTGTTATATGATTAAACCTTCATAGGAGGTGTTTTATGATCTTCGTGGAAAATTTGTGGGGTTCAAAATGAGGCTAAGAAGACCTCTAAACAAATTATATTAAGGTTAAGAAGTGAGTTAAAGAATAGGACTTGAAGTATCTAACCAAACCCGCGAAGAGAAGTCGAAAAATGGAATTTTTTAAAATTTTAAGGAGAGGAGCATTTGGGACTGTGCCACGCCACTCTGGGCTAAAATTTTTAGCCCATAGGCAGTAGTTTGGCGCACCCAGGGGCGTGCCACCTTGGGTTTTGCACTTTTTCGAAAATTGGAAATTTCTAAGTCCCAAGGGTATCCGGGGGCGTACCGAGCCGATTTTTGCCATGTTTCTTCTACAATCATGAGTAAATACATGAAATGAATGAAATATTATATTGGTATGATAAAATTACTCGAGAATGAATTTGGAGCCAAAATGACGATTTTACCCCTGTAGTCAAAATAAGCCAAACGTGGCTAGAATCACTTGGTTTTTGGGTTGAGGCTACGGATATGAATAGCATGAGTGGGAATATTATTGGAATACATATGAGATGACTTAAATACGAGAAATTATTAATTTTATCGGGTTAAGTGAATTGGGCCCAAAAAAGGCCCAAAAATGAAAAGAAATCATGGCCCAAAAAATGGGTCAAAAGACCCATTCTTGCTTGGACCTTCTAGAACCCAACATTTAATGATAAAGAGTGACTAATGAGGGCAATTAAGGGACTATATAAAGGGGAAAAATGCTTATTTTTATTGAAGAGAAACACACATGCTTTTTCTATCTTTTTCTAGAAAAATCTCAAGAAGGATTCTTTGACTCCCAAAAACCCTAAGGCATATTTGGACAAGATCATCATCTTCCAATCTTGGGTAAGTGAATATTATTGTAATTTAACATATTATAAGATTGATATAATATGTATATCATGTTTGTTATGGTTGGAAATGTTGGACATGGCATTTTGTGCTTTTGTATAAGATTTGTGATCCATTGGATTTGAACTTGAATCGGACTTGTGCCTTTGATGAAAGATCATGATGTGGATAAAATATGAACATGTATGGTGTTATTTTTTATTTACTTTGTTATTTTTCTATAAGTGCAAATTGTGGGATGTTGGCCGATTTGTGCTATGAAGTGTATTAAGGTGAATTGATGGATTGTTTGTGATGTGGTGTGGATAAGAAAGTGTAAAGGGGAAGTGTTGTGGTGGAATGTATTGATTATCATGTATTGGTCAATGTTGGGAATATTGGAGGATTTTTGGAATAATGATTTTATCAATGGTTTTGTTAAGGGGGAAATGACATGTTAAAGCTAAACATGTGACTTATTGTTGTTGTATGCCATTATAAGGTAATTGGTGGTTAATGTTGGTTTCGTTATAAACTTGTGTTGTAGAGCGAAACATAAGGAAGGAGCAGGAATATTGTATGCACGTCTAAGATTGTGTATTCGTATTAAGAATACAAGGTATGTAAGGTTCCTTTTTCCATATCCTTCTGCAACATGTTATTCACATTGACATTGGACTTGTTTCAATTCCGAGGGGTTTGAAGTATCTCAAATTCAGGTTGACGTATATTGTTATTCATATGTGTCCTATTCCTAAATGCATGATGATTCGTTTGCCTCTTGTTCATTTAGTGAAGTTCCAAAAATGTCATAACGTTATCATTCCTAAATGAACGATCTCAAGAGAGTAATAACATAAGAGAACCTATTTATTCTTGAATAGCATTTTCCAATCATGTCATGTTCAAAGTCCTCAATTATGATGATTATCTTTGTATCAATCTTTTACAAGTAAAAGTACCAATCTCATAAGATTTCATAAGAGTAATAAGAGAGGTGATGTGCAAGCTAATATATCTATTCTTCATAAGTGAAGATGTCAATCTCATGAAGCAAAAGTGAATAAGTAATATATATATGTGTGATTCCTATTATGTCATGATCTTCAATATCTCAATCACTCTTAAGAATGGAAGTAAGAATAACAAGAGAAATACGAGGTGTATAATTAAGAAGTAATCATGGGTGGTATCCCAGGGGTTAAAATACCTAGCATGGGTCCATCCCAATAACACGGGTGG